>CM060337.1:29105667-29193167 GCA_030674155.1 Stramonita haemastoma
ATGAAAAATGAACCCCAATAAAAACTTAACCTGTATGCTAATGAAAGGTGCCACTAATGATCACCATTATCGTCGTCATCACTATCTTTAGTCCTCATTGACAGCATGAAGATTGTAGTTGATAATTATTTTCCCAGCTGTTGTTCGTAAAGCAGGCTTTTCGTGTTGTTGTTGTTTCATGTTTCTTTCCTTTCCCTACATTTATAAATTCACTGCCTTGGTAGACTGTTGTCTTGTTTGTTTTTGTTGTTGTTTTTTCCCCAGTGGTTTGCTATGTTACTATTATCCAGTCATTACTTTCTAACTTAATTTGGAATAACAAAAATTCAATATTACTTTTCATTATATTTTTTTTTAATTCCAGGAGTATTATATTCTTTTGTTATTTTTCATTGAGTTAGGTTTTTGTTTTTCGTCTTCATCGACATTATTTTGAATGTCGTTATTAGCTTGCCCTGTAGTAGTTTATCCTGTTTCATGCACATCAAGTCACTTCAGGTGAAAGGTATAATCATACATGGAATTTGTATAGTGCTATATCTTGCAAAAACAAATCAAAGCGCTTGCATTCAACCTACACGACGCACAATCAGCAACTATTAACAGTTTTGACAAATTCGAATGTACACACACACACACACACACACACACACACCACACACACACACACACACACACACACACACACGCGCGCGCGCGCGCGCGCACGCACGCAGCACGCGCGCGCACGCACACACACCTACAAACGTTATGCACTTTGGCAGGTAGATGTTGAAGGCAGGGACAGGTAAGAGATGGAAGCGGAAGGAGAAAAACTTAGGTTTGAAACAAGTGTGTCTTGAGGTTGGATTTAAAAGTGTCATAAGTAGGCTTTTGTCGGAGGGAGAGAGGAAGGTCGTTCCACATCGATGGACCGGAAACAGAGAAAGAGCGGCGGCCAACGGTAGATAGGTTGAATCTGGGTGTTCTTAGGGACAAAGTATCTGCCGACGAGCGGAGGGAGCGAGAAGGTGTGTACAAGTGAAGACATTCACAGAGGTAGGAGGGTGCAGTATTGTGGAGACATTTGTAACAGAGGGTATTGATCTTGTAGTTTACTCTCTGTGGTACGGGCAGCCAATGAAGAGATTGCAAGAGAGGGGTAATGTGCTCAGATTTTTTCTTTCTGAGGACCAGACGAGCTGCGGAGTTTTGTATGCGTTGAAGGGAGTGGATGGATGATGCTAGCAGACCAGCCAAAAGAGAATTGCAATAGTCCAGACGTGAGAGAATAAGAGAAGTGACAAGTTTGGAAGTTGCATCAGTGGACAGGTACTTTCGAATTGCGCTAATACGCCGTAGTTGATAGTAGCATGACTGACAGGTTTGGGTAATGAATTTTTGCATGGAGAGAGTGTTATCGACAACGACTCCTAGATACTTCACAGAAGTGGATAGCGGAACTGACGTATTGCCGAATTCTATTGAAGTTATTGGAATGGAGGAGAGTTTGTGTTTGGTGCCTACAAGCATGGCTTCGGTTTTATCTGCATTTAGTTGTAATTTGTTTTGTATCATCCAGTGTTGGATGTCTTGAAGGCAGCTGGTCATATTTGTCAAGAGAGAAGGAAGATTTTCAGGTGTGTCACTGCTTTGAATCTGCGAGTCATCAGCATAAAAGTGATAATTGATATGATGACGGTCTATTATATGTGACAGTGGAGCAGTATAGAGGGTAAAAAGAAGAGGGCCCAGAACTGATCCCTGAGGGACACCACATTCCAGTTTGGCAAGTGCTGATTGAATCTTGTTTACTGCAACTGTATGGACTCGGTCTGCGAGGTATGAAGTGAACCAGGTGAGGGCTGTGCCTTTAACGCCAAACATGTTCTGGAGACGGGAGAGGAAAATTGAATGGTCTATAGTGTCAAAGGCAGCAGATAAGTCGAGAAGAGTAAGAAGGGAGATTTTCCCTGAGTCAGAAGCATGGAGAAGCATGTTTAGAGTATGAACCAGGGTGGTTTCAGTGCTGTGGTTGACGCGATAGGCAGACTGAAAAGGGGGAAAGAGATTACTGGAAAGAAGATGGCTATTGAGTTGTTTCAGAACAACTTTTTCAAGGACTTTAGAGATAAAAGGCAGATTAGAGACGGGTCTATAGTTCTTCAGGATGTTAGGATCGAGGTCGTGCTTTTTGAAGCAGAGGTGTGACTATCGCAGTTTTGAGAGCTGATGGAAAATTTCCAGAAAGAAGAGATGAGTTTACTATTTTTGTGATAGTAGGTATAAGCTGTGGGATGCACTGAATGAAAAGAGAAGCAGGTACAGGATCGAGATCGCATTATTTTATTGTCATTTCTTTCAGAATGTTCTTGATTTCTTTATCGCTTGTTGGGTGAAAGACAAGAAGAGGAGTACCAGTGAATTGGGGATCAGGAGGCGCAGGTCGGAAAGAAGTCTGATCCAGTTTGGAGCGGATGTTGCGGACTTTGTCAGAGAAGAATGAAGAAAATATACACACGTGTACACACACACACAAACACACACAAACACACACAAACACACACACACACACACACACACACACACACACACACACACACACACACACATACATGTGCGCGCGCGCACGCACACACATGCAAAAAAAAAAAGATAGAAAAAGAAAGGGTGGGTGGCTGGGTGGGGTGGGTGGGATGGGGTTGGGGATTAGGGAATTAGAAATCAGAGCAGTACTGACAAACTCAATATCCCCATGATAAGAACTGCCAAACAAAGCAGAAACAGACTTAAGACACAGAGAAGAAAAATTGAGAATGTGTGTGTGTGTGTGTGTGTGTGTGTGTGTGTGTGTGTGTGTGTGTGTGTGTGTGTGTGTGTGTGTGTGTGTCTGTCTGTCTGTCTGTCTGTCTGTCTGTCTGTCTGTCTGTGTCTGTGTGTTGCTTGTTTGCTTGCTTGGATGGATTAATGTGTCATGATTGTTAGATTTTAAGCGGCACCCACCTTTTAAGACAAACAAACTACTTTGCTAATCAGCCAAACAAAAACAAGCCTGATTTCACTGAAAGACAGTCAGAAATCGTCTATGAAACATTTTGCGATAACTTGCGAAAGTAATAGCGAAAATCAACCAAAAATACCCACCAACTAGTCAACCAACAAGCTATACAAAAGCAACCTTAGGAGGACTAACCTGCTACATCAGGGATGTGGACAGATCGAAAAACAGGCCTAACTCCATAAATAAGCGACTTGAGTAAGCTTATGATTAGATCCAATAGGCTCCAATGATTCATTATGGGTGTTAGATTCTTTGAACAGACCTGGACTCCTAGAAAGATTGTAGGCCTATTCACGAGGTAGTTATTCGTAAAGGCCTCCCCGGCAAGGGAAAGAAACCGCAGTGGTTACCTGCACTTGTTTTTCCTCCACTACTTTTTCCTCAATGAATATATATATATAAATATATATATATAATATATATATATATATATATATATATATATATATAATATATAATAGTTCATAATGTCATTTGAACGTCATAATCTTTGTAGTTGGCTTTTTTGCACTTTTTAAAGGGGGGTGGGGGGTTGGGGGTAATTAGGTTTTGCTGACTCTGCGGTTCATAAGTCGCTTTATATGAGTTTGTCATATCATTGAGTGAATATTACTATGAATAAGTTCTCTTTCGGTGAATCAAGTGTCCTAACAATCTGTGACTTGTATGGTATTTTCATGCTAAAAAACAGGAAACGACCTACTTACAACGTCCATCTGTCTGTCTCTGTCTGTGTCTCTTTCTGTCTATCTGTCGCTTGTACACACATTTTTGTCATCTTTGAGTATCTATGCTTCTCTGACAAGCTGAATTAATTTTGTAATAATCCTTTTTCTGACATTTTTTTTTTTTTTAGTGTAGTGAGTAGTTGGGTGGTTTTTTCCCCCACCCTTTTGTTGTGTGGTTTCATGTCTAACCTGCCTCCATCCTTTGTGCTGTGTGTGTGTAGTATGTGTATGTGACTTGCTTCCCCCCCCCCCCCCCCCCCCCCCCCCCCCCCTCAGTTTAAGAAGGATTCTGCAGTTCGTTTTTCGTTGATTCTGTTGAAACAAACTGAGATCCAGGATCAGGCAGTCCGTCCATGATTATAAATATATTTTTGTGCGCATTTTTGAAAATTTCATTTTGTGTTAATTTTGTTTTTTTGTGGCGGTGGTTGACACATTTATCGGCTCTTCTTTTGCTGCTTCATTCTAAAGCCTTGAGTCAGAGAAGAAAAACAACAACTAAACAGCTGTTCTTATTTTTCTTTTGCTTAGTTTTTTGTTTGTTGCTTGTTTGTTCGTTTGCTCTTGATCTTAGTCGGTAAACAAACATAGGTTCTTTACGGACAAAACGTGTGCCGTCTTTTTGTTTGGTTGGTCGGTTGGTTTTGAAGGTTATGGTTGTAGATAGCCTCCCTCTCTCTCTTTCTGTGTGTGTGTGTGTGTGTGTGTGTGTGTGTGTTGTGTGGTTGTGTGTGTGTGTGTGTGTGTGTTGTGGTGTGTGTGGTGTGTTTGTGTGTCAAAGTCAAATTTTTATTTACAGATGGTACAGATGTGTGTGTGTGTGTGTGTGTGGTGTGTGTGTGTGTGGTGTGTGTGTGTGTGTGTGTGTTTGCGCATGCCAGCGCGTGTGAGTGTGTGATAAAGGGGAACCTGTATAAAAACAGGGGGTGGGGTAGGGTGGGGTGGGGGCAATAGCAAGATACCTGCCTATGTACTGTGCGTGTTTGTATGGTCACTTTCAAAACGACGTTAACTTATGCCCATTGCTCATGTCATCTTATTTCGTTTTATTTATTGACTTGCTTATCTGTTTATTGATTTATTCTCTTATTTTCAGCCGTTTTCTGTTGCTCGTTATCGGCGTTTGTGAATGTGTGCTTGCACGGCCAGTTTAATCGGTGTCTCAGTGTAACTAACTCCTTCAGTACACAAAGAGTCGACCTGTTTTATCTGTGTTTTCCCTCTTTGTTGTAGAATTCCCCGTTGTGCTCTGAAGTTACTGCTATCATTGTTGCTGCGCATTTTGTTCTGGAAGTACACTTAAAATCACTTTGTTCTGAAATTCAATTTGAAAATCTCTGTGTTTCGAAAAAAACTTTGTTCTGAAACTACACTGAAAGTCTCTTTGTTTAGGTACTAAACTGGAATATCTATTTTTCTAAAACTGTGATTGAAATGTCATTGTTAAAGTAACAACCCTTGAAGTTTACTTTTGCTTTGTACTGAAACATAGGCCAGCGAAAGGGAAAAAAATCATAAGCCAAGACCAACCAAAGAAAATATAACAAGCTGAATACAAAACAAAAGATGGGAATGTAACAGGAAAAAACACGAGTCAGAGCCGAAGGGAAAGATTTAACAGACAAAAACAAAACAAAACAAAAAAACCCAACCAAGCAAACAAAAAACCAAACCCCACACCCAAAAAAACATGCTGTAAAATTCTATGGGAAAAAAAGGCAGCAGAGTGAAATTAATCCCAAAGGTGTGAACAGATTCAACAGGTAAGAGGTAACTGGCACATTTCAGAGGTGAGATCAAACTGAAGGAGCATAACAGGTTAAATCTGGAGGCAAGGCAAGGCTAGGCTGGGGTATGCGCAAGGCAAGGCTAGGCTATGCTAGGCTGGGGTATGCAAGGCAAGCAGCTAGGCTATGCTAGGCTGGGGATATGCAAGGCAAGGCATATGGCAGCAAGGCTTCTGGCTGGGATATGTAAGGCAAGGCTAGGCTATGCTAGGCTGGGGTATGCAAGGCAAGGCAAGGCTATGCTAGGCTTGGCTGGGATATGCAAGGCAAGGCTAGGCTATGCTAGGCTGGGATATGCAAAGGCTATGATAGGCTGGGATATGCAGGCAAAGCTAGGCTATGCTAGGCTGGGTATGCCAGGCAAGAGCTATGCTAGGCTGGGGATATGCAAGGCATGCAAGGCTAGGCATATGCTAGGCTATGCAAGGCTGGGTAGGCTAGGCTATGCTACGGCTGGGATCATGCAAGGCTAGGCTATGCTAGGCTGGGAATGCAGGCAGGCTATTGCTAGGCTGGGACATGCCAGAAGGCTATGCTAGGCTGGGACATGCAGGCAAGGCTAGGCTAGGCTGGCATAGGCAAGGCTATGCTAGGCCGGGACATGCAAGGCAAGGGCTAGGCTGGGAATGCAAAGCAAGGCTAGGCTGGGATATTAGCAAGGCTAAAGGCTAGGCTGGAATATGCAAGGCAGGCTGGTTAGATGAAGGCAAGGCTAGGCTGGGATATGCACGGCAAGGCAAAGCTAGGCTAGTCTAGGCAACGGCTAGATAAGGCAAAGCTAGGCTAGGCTTGGCAATGCGAGGCAAAGCAAGGCTAGGCTAGGATAAGCAAGGCAAGGCAAACCAAGCCAATGTAAAGCAAGGCAAGGCAGGGCTAGGCTAGGACATGCAATGCAAGAGGCAAGGCATGGCAAGACTGGGCAATGCAATGCAAGGCAAAGCAAGGCAAGGAAGGTAATGTAACAAAGGAAGGTAGGATAGGAAGGTAATGTAACAAAGAAGAACATGCTAGCAAGTGCCCAGACAGAAGGCGGCACGACAGCATAACTCAGGGGGCAATTTATAGCTGACAGCACATGGGGCAATAAGATGATTCACAGGTTACAGCATCTGGCATGATCAAATGGGAGGCAATGTAACAGGTTACAGCAAAAAAAAAAGGCAAGATTAGATGGATGGCAATGTAATATGCTGAATGACAATGAAAGACTAGACGAAACACAAAGCAACAAGATAACGCATAAAACAGCCATGATTAAGGGCAATGTAATGGTGAGGGAAAGAACAAGAGCAGGTGGAAGGCAGTGTAACAGACAGACACAGAACAAGAGCAGATGGAAGGCAATGTAACAGTAAGACACAGAACAAGAGCAGATGGAAGGCAATGTAACAGACAAAGAACAAGAGCAGATGGAAGGCAGTGTAACAGACACAGAACAAGAGCAGATGGAAGGCAATGTAACAGTAAGACACAGAACAAGAGCAGATGGAAGGCAATGTAACAGACAGACACAGAACAAGACCAGATGGAAGGCAGTGTAACAGGTACAGAACAAGAGCAGATGGAAGTTAGTGTAACAGACAGACACAAACAAGAGCAGATGGAAGGCAGTGTAACAGTAAGACACAGAACAAGAGCAGATGGAAGGCAATGTAACATACAGAACAAGAGCAGATGGAAGGCAGTGTAACAGACACAGAACAAGAGCAGATGGAAGGCAATGTAACAGACACAGAACAAGAGCAGATGGAAGGCAGTGTAACAGTAAGACACAGACAAGAGCAGATGGAAGGCAGTGTAACAGACACAAAACAAGAGCAGATGGAAGGCAGTGTAACAGTAAGACACAGAACAAGAGCAGATGGAAGGCAATGTAACAGACACAGAACAAGAGCAGATGGAAGGCAATGTAACAGACACAGAACAAGAGCAGATGGAAGGCAATGTAACAGTAAGACACAGAACAAGAGTAGATGGAAGGCAATGTTACAGTAAGACAGAACAAGAGCAGATGGAAGGCAGTGTAACAGATACAGAACAAGAGCAGATGGAAGGCAGTGTAACAGAACAGAACCAGAGCAGATGGAAGGCAGTGTAACAGACACAGAACCAGAGCAGATGGAAGGCAGTGTAACAGACACAGAACAAGAGCAGATGGAAGGCAATGTAACAGACACAGAACAAGAGCAGATGGAAGGCAATGTAACAGTAAGACACAGAACAAGAGCAGATGGAAGGCAATGTTACAGTAAGACACAGAACAAGAGCAGATGGAAGGCAGTGTAACAGATACAGAACAAGAGCAGATGGAAGGCAGTGTAACAGACACAGAACCAGAGCAGATGGAAGGCAATGTAACAGACACAGAACAAGAGCAGATGGAAGGCAATGTAACAGACACAGAACAAGAGCAGATGGAAGGCAGTGTAACAGACACAGAACAAGAGCAGATGGAAGGCAATGTTACAGTAAGACACAGAACAAGAGCAGATGGAAGGCAATGTAACAGACACAGAACAAGAGCAGATGGAAGGCAATGTAACAGTAAGACACAGAACAAGAGCAGATGGAAGGCAATGCTACAGTAAGACACAGAACAAGAGCAGATGGAAGGCAGTGTAACAGATACAGAACAAGAGCAGATGGAAGGCAGTGTAACAGTAAGACACAGAACAAGAGCAGATGGAAGGCAGTGTAACAAATACAGAACAAGAGCAGATGGAAGGCAGTGTAACAGACACAGAACCAGAGCAGATGGAAGGCAGTGTAACAGACACAGAACAAGAGCAGATGGAAGGCAGTGTAACAGTAAGACACAGAACAAGAGCAGATGGAAGGCAATGTAACAGATTAAACACGAGGAAAGACAAGATGAAAGGCACTGTAAGAAATAAAAGGACAAGAAATGGCCAGACAGAAGTGAGTGAAACATAATTACGGACACAATGCAGCAAGTGAAAGCACAAGAAAAGACTACATGTAAGACAGTATTAACATGGTGAAGCACAAAGCAAAAGGAAGGAAGACGGATGCTGTAGCCGTTTGGTTTAGACTTTCGATTTTCAATCCTGTGGGTCCATGAAAGGTTCGAATCTCGACAATGACGTCTGGGGAATTAAAGGTGGGAACTTTTATGACGACTTCTCATGTTGATTGAAAGTGGGACCTTTCAGTCTGTGTATGCAGAAGATCAAATACACTACGTTAAAAATCCTATCATTTATGCCAGCATCCAGTGGGTTACGGAAATACGAACATACCTAGCATGCAATGTGTCAAAAAATGAGCTACTCTAAAGTCAGGGTGTGTCGGCTGAGGCCTGCAGTTACAAGCACAGGAGAAGACAAGGCACTTGACTTCACCCCACACCTAATAAAGGAGCGACACAAGGAAGAGACGAAGAGAAGATGGAAGGCAAAGTTAGAGGTGGAATTGATTAATCAGTACCTTATGGAAATGGAAATGGCAGATCAATCAAGCAAGTGCAATACTCTTGCTTTTTTTTTTTTTTAAATACATTTTTAGGTTTGTTTGATTATTAGCGAGTTCAAGCGGTGCTGTTGAGTTCAAGCGGTGCTGTTGAGTTCAAGCGGTGCTGTTGAGTTCAAGCGGTGCTGTTGAGTTCAAGCGGTGCTGTTCTAACGTTGTGACCAGCGGTAATGGGAAGACAATTAGCTGGGGGGGGGGGGGGGGGGGGGTTCTGCTCAGGTTTCAAATGGTAATGGTGATTCTTCTGTTCAAATATTTTGGAAAGATGCTAATAATTTGGTGGGTTTGTGTTTGTTTGGGCTTTATTGTTGTTGTTTGGTTGGGTTTTTTCCGGGTTGTTTTTCTGGTTTTGTTTTTGCTTTTGTTGTAATATTTTGGTCAGGAGATGCCCTTTCCCAATTCTCTTGAATAGAAGAAAAGCTGCAGATTTAAATGCAGAAAAAAAAGTGCCAGAAAAAAAGACTCATGCGTGATTGAGGTAAAATGGAGAAATCTATTGAAGCACTCATAAAGTTACCAGATAATCATTATCATGAATCATAGCTGTACTGTAGGCTTTTATGTTGTTTGCCTAAAACTCATAATGACACTGGCTTTGTGCTCGTGCATTTAGTGTGTAGAACCTTGGATATAATCCACTCACAGAATTAGTTTTGGTACTACTGTATTTGTGCCAGTGATGTGTGCTTATCTAGGAGATTACAATACACACACACACACACACACACACAACATATATATACATATACATATATATATTATATATATATATATATATATATATATATATATATTCCTACAGATAGTTACAAAGTGTACAAGATTTTCATTGTTTTTGTTTGTTGTGATCAGTTTGATAACTGTAAATGGCTACCTCCTGGTGCAAGAGCTTTCCTTTCATTACAGTGTTTAAATAGACACTCCTTCTGTCAGTAACAAAGTATACAAAGTAGCCTATTCGTTTTTGTGATTGTTTTGATAAGTTGGAACCGTTGACTCTTGATGTCAGAGCTGTCTTTTAAAGGTAACAGTGCAGTTTAAAAAATATATACATCAGTACTCTTATCATCCCGAAAAGTTTTATATGCTTCAATCATTTTTAAGTAGTCCTCAATATTCCTGCAATGGTCAAGACTGAGTAATTCAACTTTTAAGATTGATTTTCTCCAGAGTGTTCACTCCTGAAAACATTAATTTTGTGCAAATACTGTGTTCCAGTATGCGACTGACCATTTGAAAATGGCTTAGTTCCTGTGCAGGCATGGAGTGTCCTCAACAAAGTTCCATCTCAGATAAAAAAAAAAATGATTTCCAGATATTTGTAAATCCTGAATACAAATTTGATCAAAAGATTTTGTACAGATTTAATAGTGCTGGCTCATTTTTGGTGTTCCATGTTCTATGTTTGTCTTTGGAAAAAGAACATTGAGTAAAGGTATTGTGTCGAATGACGTGCGTGTAAACTTATTTTTCAGCAGCTCTCCCTCCCCTCCCTCACCCAAGAGTGAGAGAGAGAGAGAGAGAAAGAGAGAGAGAGAGAGAGAGAGAGAGGGGGGGGGGGGATAAGCACACAGCTGTATGTTTGCATGCATGTATGCAAAATAACCCTTACAAGACAGAACAAGACTAGTAAGTCAGTCAGGATATAGTGCAGAACAAAAATAATAATGTTAAAACAATACCCATCCCTGAAGTTGGAATGCTGCTCCTTTCAATGGTGGGCAAAAACAGTTGCATACACAAAAATCTCACCATTGGTGAACATCAGAGCTCTGGCCACGGGAACCCCCCCCCCCCCTCCCCAAAAGACCAATAACTGAGCCTATCATTGTGGATAGTAGTTGTGGTACAAACTGTTGAACTATTGTTAACTTCATTCCGGTTACAACATGATAGAGTTGGCACCAATTGTATAATAGGCACTGCTGGAAGAGTTCTCTCTGTAACAAAACAGAAGAACTCTTTTTTTTTTTTTGACATTTGCAATATACAGTAAAGTACTGTGGAAGTGACTAAGGCTTTATCATATTCATAGTCCACTGTCACTCAGTGGCATGGTAATTTTTTTTTTTTTTTAACTGTTCTCCTTCCTTTTTTTTTTTTTTTTGTTCAGTTCTGGAATCCCTCAACCAGAGAGAACAAAAGAAAACAAAAAAATCCTGAATACATTCCCAATTTTGTTAAAATTTGCTAGGTCATTACTTGGCACAATGACTTTCTTAAAAAGTAAAAATAATATTTTTAAGGTAAAAAAAAAACAAACCTGAACCAATTTGAACCTGAACTGTTTCCCCCACCATTCAGCCCTTTAGACCCCCCCCCCTGAAATAAACAATGACAGACAGCAAAGACCCCCCCCCCTCCCCTTTTCTATCACTGATACCCCCTTCTATCTCTGATACCCCATTCTTCTCAACAGTCACAGCAAGATATCTCAGCATGCAACAAAGAACAAACATCCACACTACACAACAATATATTCATCACAATTTTATTTACATTCCTGAGAAAAAAAAATACCAAAAAAAAAAAAAAAATCGAAACAAAGTGTGTACATGGTAATTCAATTTTTATGTACATAAATCATGCTGGATGTGTACACACTTCAGATTTAAAAAAAAAAAAAATTGAAATACCAGACCCATGCATAAAGTCTTAAATATTTGTGCTTGCCGTTCACTATTTACAACACTGATAAAACTGATAGTTCTTTTAGCGAAATTTTACTTGTCGACTCAATACAGCATGCGCTTTTTGCACCAAGTGGTTTAAAAACCCACCTTGAAACCTGATAACTCTGAAGCCCAACCAACTGCTTAGGTCACATCAGGGCTGCCACCAAGTTTAGGCCCTGACTAGACAACATCTAGATGGAATAGTCAGTGTCTGTAAAGATGACCCTTTAGAACAGAATACTACCTTTGTTTGACTAAAAGTGGATGTTTTAATTCGGTCTCTCTCAGTTTGGAATGGCTTGGACTGAGCCCAACTTACTGCAAGTGCAACGTCAGGGCTGTCAGTGTCTTAACCAAAGTGAGTCGGGTCAAAAAATATTGGTCACCTCTAAGATAGACTACACAATACTGAATAGATTTTTCCAGCACATAAATTTATCAACCTGCGAATAGTTCTTTTTTCAACCTGCGAATAATTCTCTTTTTTATGATGTTATCCTAACCATAGGATACCTTTGAACAAATAACAGCAGGCTGAGATGAAAGGATGCCAGCCATTCAGTTTTGCTTTATCATCCCCAAATTACATCAACAAGAAAATTTCTTTTTTTAAAAATAGAAAAGACTAAGTAAAAATGAATAAGGCCAAATAGGGATTTATCACTGCAGAATGGACATTCTGTACCCAATTCCCATTGTAGTATTTACAACCTCAGTTCCAAGTGGCAAGAATGAAACCGTACATGTAGCATGTGATGACTGTAGGAGGATTTAATAGGAAAAAAGAGGGAATGGGAGTGGGGGGGATAACGCTTGCTTAAAAACAAAAACAAAAGATTGAACCAACAACAACAAAACTGACAAATGGACTGAGAAGGCAGAAAGTCAGTACATAAAAGAGAATGAGTGAAAAAGGAGAAGAAAAAAAAAGCAAAAGATTTCTTATTCTAGCAGATTTTCCAGAAGTTGGGAATGCTTACACTGAAAAAGCCTCAGGACCTTCACAGGAGGTGAGAGGGGCAGTCAAGACTGGGGAGGATGGAGGGAGTCACCCCATCTTGTTTTACCACACTGATCTACACACATATTGGTCATTGGGCTGGATCTAAACTGAATCGGAATGATTCCTCTCTGAATTGTTGTGCAGTCCTTGAACAAGTAATCAAAGTTTCAGTTGTTTAGATTGTAGCACAACATGCACTGACACAAGACTACTTTACATTGCAGTTTCTTATTCTTTTTAAAGAATCATCTTTAAAACAAAACAACCCTACAACAACAAAAAAAACACAAATTTTTAAAAAATCCATGACATGTACTTTGAACAAATGCTGCCTTTAAATGTTGCCATTCATTATTTTGCAAAGAAAATGTGCCAGTTTTGTACACTGTGGTGAACACTCACACCTTAGATACTCAATGCACTTAAAATCATATTCTACATACTATCTATCTGATACCTTCCACTGATCTATCCATTAACATCCAATATTCACAAGTGAATGTCATCAACTCAAACATACCACCAAGGATAAGACATGAGATCATACAAGCACTCTTTCCTAAAAGTTCATTATTCAATTTGATTTTTTCACACCTCTGACAGAATTAGCTAAGAACTGAAATATGAAAGAACAAAGAATATATAGCATCAGCATTTTCACACATCAAACACACATCTATGTGAGAAAGATGACAAACACTAGACAGCTATCAACTGAAAGTATGAGGAAAATGATGTAAAGTAAACTATCCAACCACACTGACATAATTTTGCTCAGCCACATGAACAATGAGCACACATTTAAAAATTCTACAGTATAACCACCTTTCTTCTGATAACATCTTGTGGTTCACTTTTCAATGTTTCTGCACACCAGTACCACCAAGTGTGATGGAGGCACACACTAACACCGGGAAGAAGCTGTGCTCATCTTTAACATCATCAATCAATGCCATTCTCCTTGGTATCGCACACTAGTTTCGACATGAGGATTTTTAGAGAAATCACATCACACAAACTGCCCACATCGAAGCATTACAACTGTTTACATGCAAATAACTTACTATGATTCAAAAGTACCTGCACAAAATCACCTTCTACAGCCAATCTACTCAATGCTACCGTGACAAGAATCATTCATGCAGTAACGTGGTCAGACTTTTGCAGCTGCGGCATTGGACAAAACAACTGTCATCATACACTTCTGAGGGAATACTTAAAAAAAAACCCAACTCAAAACCCCAGTATTGTTTGAACGTGTGTGCGTGTGTGTATAAACATTCTGAATTTGTTAATACTTTTCATTGTTATTGGTTGGTAAGTGTAAGAAAAGGCTGAATGCAAGCGCTTTAATTTGTTTTTATAAGATAAAGCGCTATATAAATTCCATATTATTATTTTTATTATTATTAACATGAAGTGTTCTACTCATGGCTGTCAACTTTCTCATTCTTGGCAATTTTGTTCAGATTAGCCATGTCTGGTGATTATAAAATTCAGGCAACTTTTGCAGATTAAGAAAACAAATGCAGCTCTTTTTCGTTTTCCAACTGCAGCAGCTTAACACTTTACCTTGTGGTTGGCATTATATCAAAAGAGGCATTAAGTAGAAATTTTCAAAGAAAATTTATCACAATAATATGCAGGGGTGGGGTGGGGTGGGGTGGGGTTTGCATTGAGAAGGTTTTCCAAAAATAAAAATGAACGCATTAAATTAACATTTAAAACACACACAACCAATGTTTCTGCAACAGTTTAGTTCTTAGACAGTTAAGCCATGATACCAGAGCTGGGTGAGCAACCCTCTTCATCACCACTGCATATCTCCAATTCTGTGGCTTTGACCCCTCAGTAGTTTCATGCCATCTGTCAGAGACTGCAATATTGTGAGCTTAACTCGTCATGACAGGAATGCACAAGTTAAAAAGGCCCTCAAATATTGCTGAGACAACTTGTTTGCTAGACAACTTGTTTGCTAGAAAACTTATTTGCTAGACAACTTGCTTGCTATGCCATGGTAATGGATGAGGATGATCATGGTGCTAAGATCCTCTTTGATATGAGATACGGCTACAGGGATGTGTACCAGTCACTCAGCCTAATGGCAAGGCTTTGTTTCATATATCATGGCATTGATTAGGCCTTAAGACACTTATGTTCAGAACACGATTTAAGTATTGGTCATGGTTACTTTGCATATGTGTGAAGTAAAGGACATTCAAATACGTCATTTCAGCCTTCCTAAAAAAATTATAGCACTCCACCAACCTACTCACTGGTAGTAGCTGGCTAACAATAAAAACCAAACCCTTACAAGCCATGCTGGGGATCGAACACTGACCAACCAAACAATGGCCTGTTGCACTACCCACAGTGTCAACAGCTGAGTACATTGTAAAATCTTTGTTGCTATTCATATATTTTGCATATATTCATATAAAAAGTAAAGTTCATATATGTAAAGTTCATATATGTCTTTTCTAGTCTATCATCTCTGCTGCATTGTATGTCTACATGTGTGTGTGTGTGTGTGTGTGTGTGTGTGTGTGTGTGTGTGTGTGTGTGTGTGTGTGTGTGTGTGTGTGTGTGCATGCGTGCGCGCACGGGTACATGCGTGCATATGCACGTGTGACTTTGATCTGAAATTATCTTAAAATTTTTAAGCAAATTTCAATCATAGCTTTTCTTGATGTTTTTATAATAATTCTTACCAATGCCATGTGGCTTGTGCTTGTCAGTGTTCTGTTGTAATTGCTCTTCATGGGATGATTAAAGTGTTTGAATTGAATTCAACTGAATATAGACCTGAGTGATGAAAGCAGAAAATGGTGATGGGGGAAAGGGAAGGATAAACACTATTTATTACTGTTGCCCAAGATCAGGACAGAGTATCAAAGAAGAGAATGATCTGGTGTGTGTGTGTGTGTGTGTGTGTGTGTGTGTGTGTGTGTGTGTGTGTGTGTGTGTTTGTGAGTGTAAGGAGGGAGGTAGAAAGAAGAGCTTTGTATGTATACATATCAAGGTATATATATCAAGGTTTATCTCAAAATCTTTTTATGATTAATAAGTATTTTCCTACCTCTCTAAAACACCTCTAATGTGACCAAATATAAACAGTTTTCAAATACCAGCTCCAGCCACCACTGCTATCATTTGCAAAATACTGTCGACTTATGCTTTCTGCACAAGATATTTTCTAATCAAATGGCAGACTTATCAAACAGTACAGGATATGTCTACCAAAAAGATGGGACTTAAAATGTGGATAATTGATACACTTACTTACTACAGGGCATAAACAAAGAGATGGAACTTTAAAAAGGGTAGACACTTTTTTTTCACTGACTGCACTGATAAAGAATAATAATCATTCATTCAATAGCATTGGCCACTGGAGGCATACTCTCTCTACTCCCTATCTTAAAAACAGAAACACTTAATGCTGTGATCAAATTATGTACTTTACCCATATATACCCATCCGCTCAAATAAACAAAATAAAACAAAAACTTAATTCAGAAACATCATCATCAACAACAACCACACACACACACACACGCACACAATGTCTTTAATAATTTTAAATGATACCTTTAATTAAATTTCCTCTTTTCTATCCACTGTCTTGCCTTTTTACCACAAGGGTTCAAAAGATAACAATTCTCTCCCATGCCCAAGTTGGATAGGCAGCTGCACGTTGTATTTTGGCTCAAAGAATGACAGACAAAAATAGTCGCTGTCTTACGGTTCAACACAGAAAAGCCTGAACAAAACTTTGTTACTAACACCAACAAAGAAAATCATTTAAGTATACAGGTCTCTAACAGGTCCATCTGCCTCAGCAAAGAAACTTGAAGAAGATGGTGCTGTGTTAGTTTGAAAGCAATTCCTGCAACTTCCAGACCAAAGACCTACATGAACTGCCTCTAGTGCACCGTTACCAAAAAAACCCAAACTTACTTCATTAGCTGGGGAAAGAGTGAGGATGCTTAAAACAGATAACGTTTCAGTTTCAATTTATATGGTTACAAGATCTATCAGTCTTCTCAAGAACCACATTTGTGACGGTCCACCACAAAATGAGTCGCTTAGCACCTGAACCACTTTTCCACTTCTACCTTGTAATGAAATATCAAGGCACGGTTTTTGATTCCGTTTGTTTCTAAATGTGTTTTAAAAATACCCAAGTCTTCATTCTAACCACCTATTATGATACTCATTTTGTCACGTTCTGTGGTGTATAATTTCAATTTTTGATAACTTTTCATAGAATTGTCCAGTTTTCAATCTGTTTTTTGTACTAAATAGCCTTTTAATTGCAGATTAAATAACATGCCAATAACTAGAATTAACCTCTGGTGCAATGCGACTCATTATGCAGTGGAGTGTCACAATTATTTCCTAATCAGGTAGAGAACAGAAATTCAATTTCTTAACTATACAATGGCTTTGTGGGGGGATGAAGCAGGTTGATGCTCATAATATTTTTCTTACTTCTTCTGTACCTCAGCTTGAAGGACCAGTTTTTTGCACATAGTTTTAAAACCCAAGTACAACAAAACCGAAGTAACAGAATCAAAACGTAACCAGCCTCTCCAAACTGAAAGAATTTATCAACGATAAACAAGGCAGGCCAAAACATGCTAACAACTATACTTACACTTAAAGTTCTTTAATACTTGTCATCCCTTTGTAGCTACGGAGAACTATACAAATAAAAAACAAGTCAACAGATTAAAATTGTATGACATATTCATTTATTTTTTTTTAAATTCCAAAACAAAATTACAATAACAAAGAGAAAAAAAAGTCCAAACAAAAGAAGAAAAAAACCAGAAACAGTAAAAAAAGGGCATCTAATTTTGATGAGGCTGATTTGCAAACTCATTTCAATGAAACTAACTTACACTTGTCAGATCTGCATGCGCAATAACATACAAGGGCACAATTTTCTAAGCATCTTATGGGTCATTATTACAGTTTTAAGAAATCATACTTTATCCAGTTTGCTGCCGGGAAAAAAAAATCGGTTTTCTTTCAAGTGCCAAAGATTTTTTGTTTCAGAGGTAATAACCAACAAAATATTCTGGTTTGACAACTATTCCAGACAAAATACTTGTCAGTTTTTTTAATGGGTCCCAACAAATTTTGATTACTTAATGTTTCATTACATGCCTATCTAGAAATTGTAATTTATGCAAATGTTCACCCGTCACTAAAGCAAATCGCTTGGCCGAGATTGGCAAGACCAAACACAAGGACTGAAAATACATTCTTTGGGGATCATCTTTACCAATTTGATCAAATTCTTCTCTTCACCATCTCTCACCCCCTATCCACACCCCCACCCCCTATTTCCCATACCTCAGACCTTGACTGACTTTCACAATTACTAGGACTGTGAGATGACTCACTGTCACTATCGACCAGTACACTCATCTGCTTAAAAGTTCATCTGCTACTTAGCATCCAGCAAGTGTTGCACTGCTATCACTGTCATGAATTCAAGTGAATCATCAGACAAAAGACCATTGCCTTCCTTATCAGTGTTCTGATCAAAAACTGTCTGCATAGCTGGCAAAGTGGTGTTAACTTTTTCCATTAATTAATGGACAGCTGTTTGATTGTTTAGCGCAAGGGTTGAGTGAGAATCCATCCTACAACCAGGTGCTTGGTTAAGGCGCCCTGGATCTTGCGCAGTCCTTGACTGTGATGTAGACCCATTCCATTCCCCGATTTAGAAACTTGTGAAAAATTTGAATAAACTGAGCATGTCAGCTGATGTCTTATAAGCACTGGAGGACGACAGCCAACATTCTATGGGCAGCAAACTGGTTGATAACTGACACTTTTTTTTCTTTTTTTAAACATTTTTATTAAATTTTGCAAGTTTTATATTAAAGGAATAAAATGACATGTTACATGAAATAAAATGTAGGATACAAATGGATAATCAAAATACAACAGAACATTATCTTGCAAAAATTATATCAATATCAATCAAAAAAGAAAAAGAATAGTAGTAATAATAATATTCAAAACAGATCAAGGACATTGAAAGAAAGAAAAATAATAAACCCACACACAGACATAAAAAATTAATGTAAAAAAAAAAGGATAATGAATGAATAAAAGTCAGAATATTAAATAAAAAATAAGGAAAAAAACTAGAAAAGAAAAATAGAACCGCTAATAACAAAAAAACAATGTGCAAGTGATATTATCAAGGCCAGATGAACTTGGGTAGAGTGTCGCTAAAGTTAAGTGACTTTTTTCCCCCCTATTCTTCCAAGGGGATGTCTCCTATCATATTGTGTCATCATTAACAGCTGCTCCGACACCTCTATAAGTTGTAATTTTATTCTTAGTTTAATATACGCGATATATTTTTCGGTTTCATATCTTGCTCTTAGAACTCTTTAGAAAACATTTAAGTGAGGTATTTGTTCTTCCAATTTGCATTTCTATATATAGAATTTTGCATTTATTATGATTTAAAGATTTCATCTGACCTAAAGTGTGTCATTTCCAAAAATAATTAGCTGTTCACTAAGGGATGGAGTGGCGATATGTGTACAAGTAGCAATAATTGCATTTTTAAGGTCATTCCAAAAGACTTTCACAGACATACATTTCCAAAACATATGATCTATACCATCTTCTTCAAGGTGACAGAAGCTAATCTGTCATCTGGTTGCACTCCCATGGCTGATTGCACTACATTAGTTGCTAGAATTCTATGTATCATTCGAATTTGAAACCATTTTAATTTAATTTACTCCTATGCTTTGAGTCTTTTTTAAGACAATTTGCCCATTCATTTTGGTATTAGGTTTTCGGTTCCATTTTTGACAGTATTTTGGTACAGTTTTATCTCTGACAAGAATATCGTAGTATAGTTTGGTTCCCTTTGCCTAAGAATAGATAAGTTCTGGTGCTTTTGGGTACATGGCTTGAGTATCATTCTCTATCTGTATACTAAATTTCCTTAACACTTTCTTTATCATTTTAATAAGAATACCATAACTTAGAAAATTACATCACATATTATATGTGTTGTTGAATTCTTCATACGATAAGAACCTGCCATCTTCTCTGCATAAATCTCCTACAGTGTATACGTTATGCCATACCCATTCGCTTCGTCTTTAAAAGAGTATTCTCAAAAACAATTCTATCATTGAAAAACAACGGTTCTGCTAGAGCTTTTATTGAAGTAGTAAGTTCAATTTTGCTATAGAAAGTTTTGTATGCTTGAAATGCATTTTTCCAAAAGGTATTCTGCTCTTGCAGGTTAAGAAAATATTCTGGTCCAAAGTTATGTAGAATAACTGTCACATTTGTTGCTATTATCATTATTTTTATAAATGATGCTCATAGCCCAGCTGACTACTATGCTCATGTTAAGATTGTCAATACACTGAATTAGTTAAAATGGAATTGAAGAATACTGATAAAATTACCCAATAACAAAAAAGGCAACACATCCACACATGCATGCATGCATGCACACACACAAAACACACAGAACATCTTGCGCACACGTTAAATCCTGTTCCGTTTTATTGTAAGAGTAGGCCATCGTGTGCCGGTGGGAACAGATGACATTTACAAAACTGCATACACACGGGGACTGGATGTAAAAAACATATGATTGCTTATTCCATTATTCTTGATATAAAAGAATACATAAATAAAATAAACATACACACACACTCTCTCTCTCTCTGTCTCTCCCTCACAAATGTATGCAAAATCCTGCACATTCATGAACACATTTCCCACACTTGCACATGTATACACATTTACCTCAAAAGAAAATCTCAAGGATGGCCTGCTGAAATAAACCTCTTCATATTAATGCTAAAAGTTACTTTAACAGGTATTTAAAAAAAAAATGTTCAGAAACAAAACAAAGCCTTAGTTTTAGTCATATCCAAGCTGCCGAAAAGACTACAAAATGGGGCTGAAACTAGTGGGAATAATCACAACAGGAAAGTACTTTTCTGTGATTGTTCTGTTTCAAGCAATGAAAGTCAGTTCTCGAGCATCTTGTACAGTGGTTTTGGAACTCTACCCCCTCTCCAAAAAAACCACATGACAGATTACATATTTTACCATAAATGATCAGTACAAAATTAAGTTCTGAATGCTGTCAATTTCATAGGCATCTTGCAGTTGAGATCATGATCCTGTCATGGTCCGTGTCTGATGCATTTCCATGCATAAAATTACAGTGTTACCAAACTTTATTTCAAGTTTTACAAACTAATGCATACAAAATAGAGAAAAGGCCAAACAAAAGAAAAAAAGAAGACATTTGAGCAAAACTAAGTCATAACTGGCCACAACGTACAGATATGTAGGTGTTAAGGCAAGCAATCAAAATGCCACTTCAGGGTTCTCTTACGCTAAGATCTAACAGATGTTTCATGCTCAAAGAGATCATGGGCATGTTGGTACACCAAGCTCTTTTTCAACATATCTTTGTGACACTCCACCACAAAGTGAGTTGCTCTGCACCTGAGTCACTTTTCTGCAAGGAGCCATTTTAAGCAAGTGGGGGTCAGGTTGTTGATTTGAGATTTTGACTGATTATAAAACTATAGCCATTCTTCTATCTTGTGCTTCAGTATGATGGCATAATTTTTTTCTTTTTCCTTTAACAATATATTTCAAAACACCCAAACCCTCATTCGGGCCACCTTTTTACGATGCAAAACTTGATTTTCTCATTGTCACTTCCTGCAGTCTCTCGATTCAATCTGTCATGACTGTTCATACAATTCTCCAATTTTCAATCTACTTTTTGTACTGAATAGCCTTTTATTGCAGCTAATAACATGTCAACAACAAAAAATTGACCTCTGGTGCAATACGACTCATATGGTGTGCGTCACATCTACTAAAGAAAGCAACCTTCACTGTTTTTGATAAGGCCATAAAATGCAACTGGTATCTGTAATTACATGTCGAAAGTCGGACGACCCATTTTCAGTCCAGTTTTGTTATTTACTATCATTAAAATTTGTTCTGGACACAACAATCACCACTTGATCTTTACTTTCATTTGAGCCATAAACAATGCAACCTTCATTTCTCTGATGTGAACTTGTCAGTAGTGAAACATTCTTTTCAGTAGTGTGAACTTGTCAGTGTCTCGGGAAGATGGGAGGAGCATGAATACCTTTGTGGTGAGAGAATGGGGAAAAACTGTGGTGTGCCTAAAAAAAAACTTTTTAAAAAAACCTCTTCCAGCTTGCTAGGTGGGTGTGTTGGTCAGTTTACTTATACCTACAGTGAAAGCCTGAGTATGCAAAGAAAGTAGTAGTCACTTGAGTGCTATGTATGCAATATAAAAAGACAAATCCACAATACTCATTGTGTGGCCTCCTAACAACATGCAGTGTCTGAAGATAATTTTTGATCTCTAGCTTTAACTTCACCATGGTTGTTGGTCAACATGTGATTCTGAGAACAAGACTAGTTCACAATCATACAACAATCAAAAACAAGAAGCAGTCAAGTGACAATAATGACAACAGATGGGAAACACAACAACAAAAGAAACAGACTGTTTAAAACCAAAAAAAAAGAACAGATCAATCATATATCACAATCAAGTGACAGTACTAAACAATGAAACAGATGAAAAAAAAAAAAGCAACAACAGCAAAAGAAACAGACTGTTCGAAAAAAAAAAAAAGAAGAAAAAAAAGCACAGACTAATCAGATGTATAAAGTTCATACAACACTCTGCCACATGTCACTTCGCAGTTTGAGTTTCACAGGAGGCAAAGCTGGCTGTGGAGCACATCGTGGTGATGCCCCAGCAGTGGCAGGCAGGGAGGACTTAGCCACCACCGCCTTGCCTGGTCCCCCCACCAACCTCGGGGGCTCACTACACCACAGCTAGGTCTCGTTTCCCGTGCTTCACTTTTCACAGTCACACCACCACATGTACTCGATTTGTGCGCTTCTTTGGGTTCGATCTTCACATACCTAGACTTTCCCTCCCTTTCTATTTGCTCATAGAAATCCTCCTTTCTGTTGTTGTCCGGGTGCTGTAGTTTGATCCGTAAAGTGATCGGTTCTTTCCTTTTCCTCTTCCTGGATCTGACCGGGGATACACGGGCAGGGCTTGATGGAGGGAGGGGTGTTCACGTCTCCTACAGAACCACAGAAAGACAGCATAGGGACAGAGGAAGAGGACTGGTTCAGTTCAGACACATCTTCACCATGAGGAGCAGGGCTCAGAGCACGGGGTGGCTCAGGGAAAAGATAAGGTATCTGAGGTTCCAGGATAGGGGGGTCATGGAAATTGTGATTGGAGTCTAGGGACTTGTCACACGCATCCCCTATCATCTCCCCTAAGCCACTGTCCTCGTTGTCCAGGTCCATGGCTAAAGGAGACGGGTCCAGATGCTGAGGCCCTACAAACTCCTCAGCCTCGTTCAGCAAACTTCGGTCCCCTGTCCCTGAACACACTTCCACTCCAACAACCACATCATGATGTCCTGAGTATTGGCGTGATCGCAATCTGGGGCTTTGTCGAATCGGCTCCTTGCTCTTACCTAGAGGCAACTTTCCATTAAGTTGGGGAGAAAACGGGCAACTGACTTCAGAATGGACGGACTTTTGGGGTGAGGGAAACAAGACAGCCTGCAAAGCGGTGCTGCCTGCAGCTAACTTCAGGTCCTCATCATTTTCAGGCCATGATTTTTGGTCAGCCTGCACTGCCTCACTGGCCTGCACACTATTGTGTAAATGCTTCAGCTTGGACATAGATGGCTGTGACCGTTTACCTTGTCGCCTTGCCACACAAGGACTGGCAGGGGTGCAGGCCTTCTGTCCTCCATGGTGTGCTGCTGCTAAGGCAACAGGGCTTAAACTGCTGACTTTACTAGGCGAGTCTGTGCGTATATCACTCTTCTGCGCGACTTCACCAGGATCTGTGCAGCAAAGATGTCTTTTGTCCGGAGAGGCCTGGGATGATTTCTTCAGCACAGGAACAGATGGAGAGGGGAATGCTTTCGACATGAGCAGATTCCCTTCTATGATAATCTTTGCATCGTATCGTGTTACCTTCCTCTTCTTCAGCGCTTCAACATCCCGAAAGCTGGTGTTAAGGCGTTTGGCACGAGTCGTCCAGTTTTCTGTCGATCAAACAGAATTAATAATATCAACATACATGTATGGGCTTGTATAAAAAAAAAAAATCTTTAAAAACAGAGGGGGGGGGGAATGACTCAAAATGTAACAAAGACTGATGTAAGAGTGTGACTTTCAACTCATCAGTCTCTGAACACCAGACGTTTAAAATGAATGATAGAAATCCGGTCAAGTTCTGGATATCTTTTGTTTTAAAAAAACACAACAAAACAAAAAAGTCCACCTTGTATGCACACTGATTTTTCATTTAAAATCCTGAGGGTTTTACTTAGGCAGAATGTTCCAAATCTTTCAGTAACAAACTGCTGAAAAAATAAGACATTTGGCCAAAGACACACACAAACATACCCGCAGCAAAGCTAGCAACGCAACAATAAAAACTGAAAATGTGTAATAAGCACGATGAAACCAGACCAATGATCCCATAATACACCAGATATTTGGGTGCAGACATCTCAGATAATAAAAATTCTTTGGGAGAAAAAATATCCTGCAAACGGAAGATTCTCTATACTTTCAGAGCAAAATTCCTTACATTTCCACATAAGAATAAAAAATGTTATACAGTAAATTCCACTCAATGAAAATCTTCTAAAATGGCACTTTTTTTTGTCTATGACAAAATCTCCCCAAAATACATTTTACTGTCTACAAATAAAGCCTAAGAAGAATTTCGTTGTAAAGGAAATCCTTAAAATTTTTCCTCTCCCTGAAAAGAAATCCCTGGAAAGTATAGATTAAAACTTATGATGTCCCGAGGACAATTTTACCAAAACTTAGATATCTTTATCTGAATATAAATCTTTCAAAAGGTACATCTTAATCTAATCACAAAATCCTAAAGATGGTAAGACAACCCACCAAAAAAAAAAGGGAAGATTTACTGCAATGCAGCATTTCCATTTTCTAAAACTATTGTTTTAAACATTTGGTATCTCTCCTCTCATGAAAAAAAAAATTCTTTACAGAGCATTCACCATGGTGAGTTCAAAGCACACACTAAATCTTTGTAGACAAGTTTTTGATATTCAACCTATCTTAATATGGATGTAGGTAGTCACACATGCTTAACAGTGTGCTATATTTTGTTATTCTACATTTTTCAACAAAAAGCACCAAACACATTGTTATCTATCACCCTGCCTGACCCCTCCCTCCCCCCCCCTCTTTTTTTTTTTAACTGAACTAAATCTCTCAGAACACAAAGAGAAGTAAGAGTGAGAGCTTCAATACTTCAAACAGATTTTCATACTTCTGAGCAGTCCACAAAATGGCTTTTTAAATTCACATATATAAATATTCAATACTGTGACTACTTCAGTGAAAACAACAATGGCAATTATCTATCAGTTTGATTTTCTGTTGGCTCTGGTTTTTCTCTGGAAAGGGTACTAGTTCCCTGTAGTTAACACCCATAACTTACCTCCTAGACCTCTTGTCAGCGTGCCATTTGCATTTCGTTCAGCCCTGGTACTCATTCGTGAAGGAACTTGACGCAGACGATCTCTGGTCTCCTCCACCATCTCCTCCTCCTTTGGTTTGAACACTCCCCGTCTTAACCTGAAAGCCACAAGAGTCAGTGACTGAGTTCTCGAGGGGAGAGGGTGTGTGGGAGTGCACATGTTTATATTATTTATAAATTATTATTATATATATGCTATATGTGTTGTGTGTGTGTGTGTGTGTGTGTGTGTGTGTGTGTGTGGTGTGTGGTGTGTGTGTGTGTGTGTGTGTGTGTGTGTGTGTGTGTGTGTGTGTGTGTGTGTGTGTGTCAGTGTGTGTGAATGTGTCTGCGTGATACCTGGAGTTTGTCTAGTCACAGTAAGCGATTCAAGACCTGCATGTCTACATCAATACATACACCACATATGTAACTTCCAAAACAAAGCAATGACAAACTTAACGCACCGCACCTGCTGAGAAAATATCACCGTTGACACTATGTCGCAAAGGACAGAAAAGTGCCAAACCCACCCCCCTGCACCACCACAATTCAAAAAAAAAGAAAAAAAAAGACTCACACTTCACAGGTTTTGCATTCGCAGCAACAGTTATCAACACCAAAGAAGCTTTCCCCATAGGTGAGGAGAATTTCATCCCCAGGAGCAATGTCACGGATCACTTGCAGAGAGGCGGTGTTTCCCACCGGTTTGAACTGCACACAGCCATCACAATTCACCTCTGTTACACTATCCTTATAGCCAGTTAAAAACACAACAAAAAAACATTTTAAAAACCACAAACACAACAAAAAAACTTAGTAAATACACACTTCTGATGTTTACTGAGAGAGGAAGAGTCTTAATGGGGCATACACAAGCAAGCTGAAATAAATGATGTAGTAAAAGGAACACAACACTGGAGCAGTTTGAAAGAACCAACGTTTTGCTACTTTCTTTGAAAATGGGAAGGGGTAAAATGAATCTCAAGAGCAAAACTGTAACCCCATTAACCCTCTTGCATTCTGACTCTGAACACAAACTGCCCCTAGATTTCGCATTCCATCAAAAAATCAGGTCAGGCACACATGCTAGCTGGCCTTTTCCTCCTTCTAAGTACATACCAGCAACTATAATTACTTCCAGACACTCTACAGGGTTTCTCCTTCTGGCCTGATAGAGGTTTAACATGTGGTAGCAATTAGTGATGGTCACAGCCTGATGAATATCTACTGTGCATAAATCCCGGATCGGGGGGGGGGGGGGGGGGGGGGGGGGTAATTATTCAATCACTGCAAATCCTAGATCGGGACTAAGAGGGTTAACTGAATGCGTTTTTAAGCAAACTGCTTCAAAAAACATATACTTTTAAAAAAAGATAAGAAAACAAAACCAATTACATAAACTGGCATAAAATCACTTGGTCTACAATCATTGTACAGCTTCTTAGTAGGGTAAATAAATTCTGCTTTAACTCTTTTCTTTTTAAACAAAAAAACAACAACAGTTTTTAAAAATCTGTTGACATCAAAATGCCATACGGCTATCTTTTGTTCAATAATGCAAATTTACCTAGACACACACGTTATCGAAACTTGTTTAAACAGAAGATCGAGGAAAAAAACGTTTCTGAAAACAACATACATCAAGAAAATAAATCGGCTTGACTATGGTCATGAATATAAACAATTACTAGTCTTTTACCCGAAATATTCTTAACAGTCTTAAAAGAGTATTTTTCATGTAAATCATATACCGACTACATATATACAAAAAAAAAGGTACTAAACGAACTTCCTCCCTCACCAGACAATTGGGATTGCAGTCATGATTCATGTAGGCAGCAGGCCCCAGCCACAGCTGTGACTTTTTCTTGCGGTTGGACCACATAACGCTGAAGTCATTCTGCCCACACACCAGAAGCTCCCTTTCCTGCTGAGGAGTCAGCTCCCCAATGCAGCCCACTAGAAAGGAAATGAACTCGTTCTTCTTCCTGCACACCACAGCAAGAACACCATGCTTCTTCATTACACACTGGAGGTGCTTAAAATTAACACAAGGTATGGATGAATGAAGGTGCTCAGGAAAATAAACCATAGGTAATATTCGCAAAATAAAGTTAAAAAAATGAGTGGAGTTAGAAACAATGCGTAAAAACAAAACAAAAATCCGATTTTGGTGGGATGGTTTGTATTTGTATACTACTTTAAGTCATGGCAGATTTCTCCGCTTAAAATTTGATTGCTCTCCTCTGGGGGAGCCATTGCCACAAGAGCAGCACCATCCTTTTTTTTTTTTTTTTTAATTTCCTGTCTGCATGTGGATATGTTTCCCTATCAGAGTGGCATTCTTCTACTGAGTTTTGCCAGGGACAACACCCTTGTTGCCATGGGTTCTTTTACATGTGCAAAATGCATAGTGCACATGGGCATCAGTTTATCATCTCATCTCAAAGTCTAACACCTAAACCACCACTCAGTCTAGTGGATAAGGGAAAAGTTTTGGGCACAAAAGGTGATCAAACCCGGACTTTTCACTTTCTAGGCAGGTGCAATTACATCTGGACCACCGATCCACTATTATTATTACTATTGTTTAGCTGCTTTTAGGGATGGTTCTTCGCCCTCCATCTCGATTTTCAATCCTAGTTGTACCAGATCTCTGCTTGTAGAGATTCACCAATGGAACTGTGCTGGTTGTGTGATTCATATATGCAGCTACCAATTGCATTTTTAGTGGTTAAGCTGTCTTGTCACACCAAAGTTGGTGTGCTGGGCCTGACTTGTCAGGCACTTAACCCTTTGCTTGGCACAACGCCCCAAAGCGCCCGACCCTGTCCTTGGGCACAACGCCCCAAAGCGCCCGGCGACATGACCGTCACTTCAGAGCGATCATACATTTGAAATTCCCGCCACATCTCGCTTCAATCTCGTGAATATAGAAGCCACGAGACTGCCGCGAGACTTCCGCATGTTTATTACAAATAGGCGGCGATTGGAGTGAGTTTGTTGCAAGTTTTGGAGGAAAAAAATCGCAAATTTTTCCAAGATGGATGCTATCTTCGAACCCGACATGTACGATCGTTTTTACAGCTTCCATGCCGAAAATAATGACACTGTGAGAGTGTGTATTCTAGGCTCAAATATCGATGTAATCGATCCTAGTAGTGTGTGCACTTCTGAGTTTGTTGACTGAATGTGAGAGAGACGACTTTGACTACGGCGAAGTTCGAGACGAAAATCGATCGTCAAATCTAACACGGCCGATACGCGTTTTGAATTCTACTCTTAGATTTGGGGAAATTATCGCGGATTTCAAGTTCGGCAATGGTTCAGAACTTGATTTATTTTGTTTTTGATTGCTATTCGGGATTTTGGTACGGTAGCGGCTCAAACTTAAAACGTTAAGCTGATCGCGATCATCGGTAAACAAAAATGGGCGATCGTCGGAATGTTCGATGTGTTCGTGCACCATTTATCAAAAAAAACTATAAAACCAACAGTAGGTTGAAAATATCTTTTCTATAATTGTTTCTTAATGTTTTAGTTTTTATTGAATCAAAATCCATGCACGCATTCTAAAGTTATTGCAACGCTAACTGTAACACACACAAACCAATCAATGACTTTGTGTGTTTATGCATTATAATTCTAAAAGAAAATAAAATAATGACAAAATTGGGTATTAGCAATTTCTTTATTCATTTCTGCATCCTGCTGTTTTTATTTCATCAAAATCCACCGACCATTGTAGAGTTATTGCATGTTAAATACCATACACCCACTCACAAGCCATCCACCGCCATTTTCTCTGCCCGGCAGGAAGGTGACAAATGATTTTGCTGTACCAAGCAAAGGGTTAAAAGCAGCTCATATGACAGACAACTGTAGCTGCTGTCTGAACATTTGATGATGAAGAGGAAGCCGTCTCAGAAGGCAAAGGGTGAGAAATGATGGCTAAAGATAGGGCAAAGACACACAGATTAGACACAGAGAAATCACACACTTTTCAAACAGCATTTTCTCATTACTTGCAACAGCATTCCTTACCAGGCTTTGGTGGCCACAATTTTCCCGCCTTGGTTCTCCTCTTGTGAGTATCGCTGACAGGGTTTGATTTCAAAGCCGGCATCTTTGTCAAACATCTTCAGGAAGCAGAAAACCTGAAAATACCAGACACATTGTTCACATCTGTGGACTTGTATAACAAAAAGTGTGAAAGGGCACACTTTTGCTATTTGTTATAAACTGCAACAGAAAACCTGAAAAAAATACTAGATAAATAAATGTTTCCATCTATAGATAGATAAACAAAAAAAGCAAAAGGCAAACAAGGTATAGTTCTGTTATTTGCTATGATAAAACAAGATATGATATGCTGACGGTTGCTTCTATTTTTTCCCAGAGTCATAACATCTATAAGATTCGACATTTGCTACAAAACACTTGTCAAGAATTTCACTAAGCCCATTTTGAATATCTGAAAAAGTACACAACAGAACAGAACACATCAGTAATTCTTTTTTGTTTTGTTTTGCTAAGCAATAGGCATCCCTATGATAGTCACAATTAAAACAATCTATTGTGATAGTCACGATAAAACAATCTGTAATGATAGAAAATAGTAGCAGTTAGTTCTGTCATTCTCTCTCTCTTCAGCCAATAGTATAATAACCATTTAACAATCCCGGGGAGGTGGGAGGATTTCTAAAAAAAAAAAACACACCCAAAAACCAACATACAAATAAATACACACACACAAAACCCCATACATTTAAATCACCTCTGCCTCCTTGTCAATAAATATTTTAGGTAATGACCAAAGTCCAAAAAAAGAGTGTCAAGTATCTCTTTTTTTCTCTCTCTCTCTTCTCTCAAATATATAAACTTAAATCTGTATAATATTACTTCATTTTCAAATTTCTAAAATGACTTCCAGATTCTTTTGCTTCACCAACATATTCAGAAAAAGTTTTTCTTTATTCATATACATTCTGGGTTTTAAAAAAATCAAGTCTGCTTTTTGGATCTAATCAATTGTTAATTGTAACCAGTTTATTGCAATCTTGAATTTTTCTATCCCAATCCCTGCTCTGTGTGTGCTCGTCTTTCATTTTGGCAAGTGTTAACCCCACCCACTGTACCCTCTCAACTGCACTCTATTCTTAATTCTAACAGGTCTATCTCTTCAACTTGCTATATGTCTCTCTTCAAAATACTACACTAGTTTCATTCCATCAGTTTCTTTTATGGCACCCTAGCAATGTCAGAATTTTTCCCTGGAGTTAAATTCAGTGCTGACTCCACTCTCCCCAAAAGTCTTTCAGATGAGACTGTAAACCGAGGCCCCGTGTGCGAACGCACGCAGAACATCTTGCGCACACGTTAAATCCTGTTCCGCTTTTCGTAAGAGTAGGCCACTGTGTGCCGGTGGGAACAAATGACAATATTTACACAACTGCATACACATGGGGACTGGATGAAAAAAAAGCACACGAGTGCTTATCTGATTATCCTCGATTTAAAAGAATAAAATAAAATAAAATTTTTAAAAAATCAGGAGCGCAGAGGAAAAACTGTATATTTTAATTTTGTTCCCAAAGGTCATTGGTGACTTACATGTTGACGCATGAGGCTCAGTTCCCGTTCTGTTCTGATGAGAGGACCTATCCGTCGGGGATCACTGTTGAGCAGCTTCTCAAAGGCTTTCTCATAGTCCTGGTCCCGAATGAAGTTCTCCACTATCTCCTTCAGTTCAGCTTGGTTGGATAAAGGACGGAATCTGCAACCAATCATGCCACTAAAGATGGGTCTGATAATGGTGTTTACACACTATTCTTCCTAATGAAAAAAAAAAACCCAAACATTCCCCAAGCACTTCTGCCAGAGAAATTAAAAAAAAAAAAATTTAAAGCCTGCAAAACAACACATAAAAGAGCCAGTCATCGGCTGTTTTGTGAGTTGCTTTGCAGGCTTTTAAAAAGAAAATGAATGCAGATTTTGCATTCATCTGCAAACATACAATAAGAACAATAAAGAAAAGTATACACAGAATAATTTGATTTTTATTCACTTTTTTTCACCACAAATTTTACACAAACTCAAATCTAGAATGTCTCAAAAACAACTTGACGTTGTCGGCAGGAGTTCCGCATAATTAACCACCAAGGCTTGCCATCTCTCTCTGTCTCTCTCCTCTGATGTTTTCCAACACTTATCACTTTCACATTGCTCGCCATTTTATTTCAAAGAGAAGTGCGACGGCAGTAAAAGGGAAACAATGGTTGAACTTGAAGTGCTCAGCCAATCAGAAATATAAACAGAAACTGGCTCTTGGTTTCATTTTTTTATTGTACCCTAGTCCCAATGCAGCTCTTCAATTTAGGGACTGTATCATCCACCAGCCATAAAGTATCTTGGTCTCCCATTAATACAGGTTATGGTAATACTTGCTCATAATACCCCTGTACCCAAACAGGGTTTTTCTGGAATAAAGAATTTTGACTTTGACTTGACTTCGTAGCCATGATGGCACACACCCATCATTCTGTACTGCAGCCTCAATTTGTTTTTTTGTGCCTGATGGGACGCACTGTGGAACTATTTTGCATTCAGAAGATCAGATGTTATGATCCTGAAATGGTGCAGTCAAAAAATGTATTTGTCGTCCAAAGGTAACAACAAATATTTAATTTTTGGTCATGGTACCAAAAAGGTAAACAGTACCAACTAATATGTAGGTCAACAGCTGATTAAAAGAAATGTTCACGTCAGTCAGGAACTGAAAAGCAATACTGACCGCTTAGTATCACGGAGGTTAAAGCAGTGGAGGGAGAGGAGATGGACGCCTGCCTCTTTACAATGCTAGCCCCCAGAGAAGCTTAAGGTTCTGATGCTTGCTCCCCTACAACCACACAAGTTATGGGACCCTTTACCTTTTACCCGAGTGAGTTTCAAGGCTTTAACCCTTTGCTTGGCAACACCCCAAAGCGCCCGACCCTGTCCTTGGCAAACGCCCCAAAGCGCCGGCGACATGACTCAGTGTTGATTCTAGGATTTCAAAAAAGGGGGCCCAAGGGCCCCTGAAATGAAAAAAGGGCATTTGCCCCTCCCCTTTCTCTCATAAAAATGGGAACAAAATTAAGTAGTATATTGCTCATAATACCGTTAGTACTCTATTTCTGCTATTTTTCAAGAATGAGAAACAAACAAATTGATGGTTTGATAGGCAGAAAGGATTTAATTACACCTTATGTATTGCAGCTGGTCTGTAAATGATTTTCTACCAAGAAAGAGAGAGAGAGTTTGGGGGAGAGGGGGGGGAGAAAGGGGGGGGGGAGATTGTGGTACATTCAGATGTGGAGGGAATATACTACATACGATTAAGGATGGGATGCATTGTTGTATGAGAGAGGAAAGAGACAGAGATAGAGAGACAGAGGAGGAGGGTATGGATAGGGAAAAGGAGAAGTGGAAGGGTGGAGGGTGGGGAGGGAAGAAGGATGATGTCAAAGTCAATTTGTATTTCCACATTTTGAGTTGGAAGCAAGTTAAGCTGATCAGATGAAAAAAAGAGGCAAGTAGCTCATAATCGTTCTTACCCAACTTCACTACCGATTCCTTCCCACACCCCCCACCCATTTACCAATTTAGATGAGAGAAGAGATGAGATGGGATGATTAGAGCACTGCGATCAAAGAGCGACAGAGAAGCGAATACGAGACAAGCATCAGCAGTCGACGAAGGAGGAGACGAAGATTGGGTATCATTTTTTATTTCCACTTTCAGAGTTAGAGCTACAGATTAGAGCAATGAAGGTGAAAGCAAATATTTATAAGTCTTGCCCATCCCCATAGAAGGAGGGATGGAAGCTGTAGAGAGGGAGGATGAGACGTAGGTGACGTAAGATAAGATAATAGAAAGAAACGAAAGAGATGAAGATGAAAGGAGAGTTGAAGGATGGATGTCTGGTTTAAAGTGTGGAAACTAGATCTGGATGAGAAGAGGTGAAATCCAATATCAGTCTTTTTCCTCCCATGCGAGAGAGAGAGTGAGAGAGAGAGGGGGGGGGGAGTCAAAGTCATTTTCGATATCCAGCCGATAGTCTACCCTATGCCGTCATTGTTGTTGCCAAGCACAGGCTACTTGTCTAGCCAGATCTGAAAAACTGCCTTGAAAACTCTTTGGTCTATCAGCTTTGAACCCTGCCGGGACACGGCTTCTTCCACTAGCACCACTAACGATCTCTGTCACAATGACGTCACTTGTTTCAGGAGTCACGGCTCCTTTGAAAAATGACGTAATGACGTAAATGAGTAGGGAAATGACGTCAGACCAGCCGCTTTGTGATGGTTGTGACGACTGTAGGCGCTAATCAGTGCATCCTGCTGTCCCTGGGGTATCAACGTAATGACCAACGCATGTAGCCCTATTTTGAAACTATACAAACGGCAGTTGCGGGGCGCACTGTTTGTTCAAATATGCGCTATCCACAGTTTTTTTGCGTCCATTAGGGCGCACTGGTCACATTATTTTGCGGCAAAGTTGAAAAAAATGCGGGAATCCCGCAAGGGCGCACCCTAGAATCAACACTGTGACTGTCACTTCAGAGCGATCATACATTCGAAATTCCCGCCAATCTCGCTTCAAATCTCGTGAATATAGAAGCCACGAGACTGCCCGCGAGACTTCCGCATGTTTATTACAAATGGCGGCGACTGGAGTGAGTTTGTTGCAAGTTTTGGAGGAAAAAAATTGCAAATTTTTCCAAGATGGATGCTATCTTCGAACCCGACATGTACGATCGTTTTTACAGCTTCCATGCCAAAAATATGACGCTGTGAGATGTGTATCTAGGCTCAAATATCGATGTAATCGATCCTAGTAGTGTGTGCACTTCTGAGTTTGTTGACTGAAGTGAGGGAGACGACTTTGATTACGGCGAAGTTCGAGACGAAAATCGATCGTCAAATCTAACACGGCCGATACGCGTTTTGAATTCTACTCTTAGATTTGGGGAAATTATCGTGGATTTCAAGTTCGGCAATGGTTCAGAACTTGATATATTTTGTTATTTGGTTGCTATTCGGGATTTTGATACGGTAGCGGCTCAAACTTAAACGTTAAGCTGATCGCGATCATCGGTAAACAAAAATGGCGATCGTCGGAATGTTCGATGTGTTCGTGCACCATTTATCAATAAAACTATAAAACCAACAGTAGGTTGAAAATATCTTTTCTATAATTGTTTCTTAATGTTTTAGTTTTTATTTAATCAAAATCCATGCACGCATTCTAAAGTTATTGCAACGCTAACTGTAACACACACAAACCAATCAATGACTTTGTGTGTTTATGCATTATAATTCTAAAAGAAAATAAAAATGACAAAAATTGGGTATTAGCAATTTCTTTATTCATTTCTGCATCTTGCTGTTTTTATTTCATCAAAATCCACCTGACCATTGTAGAGTTATTGCATGTTAAATACATGCACCCACTCACAAGCCATCCACCTCCATTTTCTCTGCCCGGCAGGAAGGTGACAAATGATTTTGCTGTACCAAGCAAAGGGTTAACAGAAGATAAAACCCAGATTTCACAGCAATCTCATCAGCCTTAATACAGTCATGGAACAATGATGACAAGGATGACTGACAATGATATTACACTCATACCCTGAAGAAGAAAGCCGACTCAGTTTATACGTGTGCAGCCCAAAGCAGTTTCTCTCAGGAAAGAACTGGGTTTCTGGATAGCTTGTAGCTCAGCATGCTGGTTGGTGTATTGACACATTAGGTTCCGACTGCATCAATATATATATAAAAATAAAATAAAATATAAGATAAAATAAATAAAAAATCAAAGAAAATATACTGAAAGATGTAAATACTTTTCCGTGTTTAGCATTGTTTTCAATGGCACCTGTGCACCTGGGACAGGTGCTGGGTTCAATTCAGCAAGAGGTTGCTGGGGCCTTGGGTCCACATCATTTGCTCCATCCCATCTGAAACAAGAGACCACAAATATGAAAAAAATAGGTAAATAGAATATACAGGCACAGCAAAGGAAATAACTTTTAACAATAGAGAACAGTTTCCACACACATACACACGTACAAATTAACATTTCAATCAATAACATCAGTACACGAATCGATCCACATAAATTTACAAAACTGCATGCAGACAGGGACTAGATGTCAAAAAAAAAAAGAAAAAAGAAGAACAGAATACTTACTCCACTATCCTTAAAGTTGAAGATTAAATAAATAGACAAAACCCTGAATATCATAAACATGTATGTTCATACATACACAAGCCCTCGCACATGCAAGTACATGCACGCACGCACACACACGCACGCACACACAGAGTTTTATTCATTTCAGCCACTAAAATTACACACAAAGCAAGGGTCAGTCAGTGCAAGGTTCATACAGACAACAACAAAAATCAAGTATTTTTCAAAGTTTTCAACGTCAAGGAGCTTTTTTTCAGAAATTCAAAGGTGCATTTTACCCAGTATCATATCTGTATAGCCTACACATACTAAGCTCTCTATCACTGTTCACCAGCCAAAATGAAATAGGCAATAATGATATGCTAAATCCAGAGTGAGCATGCTGTAGGCTCATTGGGAAGACTGGGACCACAAAGTTGAGCTTCAACCACTTTACAGATGCTAGTTTGAGAGATGCTCAAATTACTTGACCCAACACTGCAGGTGTTTGCATCTCCCAGGCCTGGTTCATGCCAGAATATATTAATTATGATAGTAACACAGAGTACAACCCTGTGAAGTAGTCTCAAAGCGCATAAACTCCCATCATTACATCCTCATTAATCATCATGCAATAAAATATTTTAAAAAGGCTCTGATTTGGTGGCCCCAGTTGCTTTGGTTTCAGGGTGACTTCAAGATTCATAATCCCCATACACTTCTATGCCTGTGGTGAGTTTGTTTCAAAGCCTTCGAGATTGGAGGTTCATTGGGGGCAGATGTTGGAGACATGTTGTGGTGGTTGCCACCTCAGAGTGGGCTACTCACTCAGTCTGGCTCTGTGACTGAGCTAATATTTTCATTAGTAGGGAGCTTAGTAGGTGGTGTCCTGTGTATATCAGCTCAGAACAGGCACCAATGAACACCACCAAAGTGACCAAGCAGCAGTGCATGGCCCCTCAAGCTGGTGGCCCTATCCTGAGCCGACATTGATGGGCTCCCTGCGGACTTCCGACCCTGAGAATGTGACATAATGGATCCAGGTAGGGCTTGGGTGGAGAGATTTAAATGAGCAGTGTCGGAACAGAACGGGAATGTCACAGAAGATAAGGCAGTGAAACAAAATGCAGTATTTCTATGAAGTAAGTACAATACTGATTTTATTCACTTTTTCTTAAATTAGCTTATTGAGTCCAAAAACAGAACTCACCAATCAAAGCTGGTTTGTGTAGTGGGCCGATTTAGTTGGCAAATCTCAATTTCCGATCATGCTGAGTAGCTGTCAGTCTCAGACACATGAGAAGAGTCACCACGCGAATAAAATACTTCAGTTTCAGAGTCACCACGCGAATAAAATACTTCAGTTTCAGAGTCAGTGCTCATGGTGAGAAGAAATCGGTAAAAATCGTTGGCCAATCCAAATGTCATGTGGGAAGAGTCAACATGGCAGCCGAAGCAAAGAAAGCGTGGCACAAGATGAACAGAAATTTCCTTCATGGCTACTCTTCAACTATTCTGTTTAGGTGTTTGAATATCAAACCAATGCTCTAGAATGCTAATGCATATGTCACTGCAAAAATACAATGACATTTACGGAAACAGCTATGACCAGGAGTCTCAATGACTCGGCTATTGTACTTACTACTTGAGAGTATGTTTACAGAGGTGTCGCCCATCTTCATTGGTGCACCTCCTGCTCTTCCACCTCCTATCCAATTTTCCTTGATGAACCCCTTCCTCTTCCTTCTCCCCCAGACCTCAACCCACAAACTTCTCTTGAATGTCCACAGTCTTTCGACCAAACTTGGTGACATCTTGGTAAGACAAGCTGTCTTAGGAGCGCAGTCATAATACCACGGGAATATTCTTCCATGTCAGATGGGTTTGGTGTGCGATTGGCTTAACCTTTCTATGTGTGACAAGAGAGGCACTGGTCATAGTTATCAACTAGAAGCAAACAGCAGCCACATAGCCCAGTAGTCTTAGAAAAGTGGCAAAAAAAAAAATGTTGCTTTAAAGGTCAGTTAAGTTCTCAACCCAAAATTTTCTTCCTGAAAATAATATATGTAGAAGTTTTCAGCAGGTGATGGTATTCCCTGGTCTGAAAATCAAGTGAATCAATCTTGGTTAATTTGGATGATAATAAATGTGTTAACTGATACTCTCATTTCCAATCATCTCTGAGATAACTGTTCTACTGATGCTAATACCAAATTACTTGAAGAGTAAAATAAGACATCCTGTAGGTCTATGAAGTTGTGGGTTCAAATCTTTGTGGTGTCTGATGATTTAAAGGTAAGGGATTTTTGCATTTCCCAGGTCAACTTCAAAAGTAGACCTGCCAGTGCTTTAATTCCCTTCATACACATGCAGATCAAATATGTTCAATTAAGATCCTGTTATTCATATCAGCGTTCAGCAGGTTATGGAGACGTCAACATAACCAGCATACCTCCCTGAATCTGGAATGCAGCTTCCTTCATGGTGGGCAAAAAGTCGCAAAATATCACAAATGGTGAACCTCGTAGCTCTAGCCGAGGTACAAAGAAACAAAAAAATCCCCTCTGTTCTAAGCAATTCTTTTGTTCAGATTTGAAGACCTTTCAAGACCGTGAAAGCAACAACTTTTAAACGTCAGGATTTTCAAAGGTTTGTAAAACATCCACAATGTAACACTATTTCAAAATATGCTAACCCCTATTTTAATCCCACTGATGCAGTGCTGACATGCACTTAATGTTGCTTCAGTAACATGAATCTGAAATACAGAAACCTAAAATCTTAGTTGCCACTGCAGTGTTCACAAGAAGGCTTTACCTTATTCTCCCTGCTAGAAACATTTTTTTTAACAAGAAATTTTATCAGCTAAACAATGGTAGTATAGGCAAAGAAAGTGGAAATTTGTTTAAAGTGTGAATTGAATATTACTTGTTGAATAAAACTCCTGCTTTTTTTTTTAAGAGTGCTATACAATATTTCATTTTGGATGACTTATGAGGTAATATGAACACACATCCACTACAGCTTTTTTGCTAGATAACTATGCGTAACATGTGTGGTTCAAATCTTTTGTTTGCGGGATGGGACAGCCTAGTGATTAAACTGTCAAGTTTACTATCGAACAGTGAGAGTTCCAGCCACCACCAAGACTCCCATTCAAGGAGATTTTTCCCCTTTAGTTAACGTCAGTACCAACTCCAATCCCCCAAAAGTCCTTCTGACGAGACAACAAACCAAGGTCTCATATATTGTGGAAGTGTAGGCCACTGAATGCCAGTAGGAATGGATGACACCTTTTGAACAGCCTCAAGCACACTGGTCTTGTGTGTAGACATCATCTCCAGAACAAAGTCAATTTGGCGGACAAATGGTCACATGGGCAAAATGTCACCATTGGTGAACTTTAGAATTCTCACCGCAGCTTGAAAAAAAAAAACAATCTTTCATTTTAAGTTCTTCATTGTCAGTGTAAGGGCCATGCTTTTGTAGTAAGCTCACTGGGAAAATAAAAAACTCAAGAACAAAGGGAAAAGAAATGGTACAAATGGTAACTGTTAATGCCTTGGCCTGAGAAATTGTTACATCAAATCAAATGCATGTGAGGCAGGCAAAGTAAGGCTTAGTGTTGAATTGGAATGAGCAACAGTCAGAAATATATGTCTTCTGCTGTAACACTGAATCTGCTCTGCTCTGGTTTCCATACAGCCTGTGACTGATCCAGCTTACAGTCCATTAATGAAATATGGAAACCACAACAGAAGGCACACCAATTCTAAAAGCAGAATGTGAGCATTTATACAATGACTACGTTATATAGTCTTAAGACCTTTTACATTTAAACATTATAGTATCAGAAATGCTAAATTCGTTAAACTCCAAGAAAAGTTTACCTGATGTTCATCTTGTGAGTCTGGAAACCCATGTAGGGGTCAATAATGAGGCCCGTGCATATATCGTCATATCGGCAGAGTTCTTCAGGAGTCATACTGATTGCTGGTGTACCACGTCCTCCTCCATTGCAAGTTGGTTTTCGTGGCCTGGAACATCATCAACATGGCTTTTCACATTTTTGGATGTAACCAAAACAATAAAAGAGATACACAAGATCAAATTATATCACATCGAAAGTATCTTTAATGATTTATAAGAATGTTGCAAGGTAAAGTCACATGGCTTCTCGACACAGACATCTGATTCATCAAGAATGATATACATAACATTAACAATGACATACTCCATAAAAAAAAAGAGGAAAAAAGAGAGAGAAAAAAGCAGCCTACGCAATTTAGACTTGTGTTTCATTTATTCCAGTCCTTTAAAATTTATGCTATAATTCTAAGTGTGCACAGGATTTTTGTGAGTCAACTTTGTAAGAGGTGAAATGCCGTTTAATGCTGGCCCTTTTATTTTGTTTGTTATCAAAGCCACTCACTGACTCAGAAGCTAGGTTGTGGCCAGACTCAAGACTATCACAATGGCTAAAAAGCTCTGTTTATGGCAACTTGGTGGACCTGCAGAGTATTGATACCTTCATCAAAGAGAATGAGTTGTGCATCTGATAATCGCTAAGTAGACAAAGAAAAAGATATCATCACTAATCATGTAACATTTCATGATTTTGTACATGTTCAAATCAAATTTGTGTAAATAAAAAACAAAACTATCTGAGAATAGGGTATGGCTGTTGCCGTGTTGGTATGGATCATATGTAAACATTCCACACCAATGATTATGAGACGCTCTACAACATAATGAGTCCCATTGCACCAGATGCTGAATTTTAGTTATTGACATGTTAATCTGCAATAAAATGGCAGATACAATAAAATTAAAAATAATTTAAAAAAAAAAAAAAAGATTGAAAATCGGACATTTCTATGAAAAGTTAATTTAAGTTGAAATGATTGACTACAGAAAATGACAATGAGAAATTGACAAGCTTAGCATCATAAAAAGTAGTCAGAATGAGGGCTTGAGTATTTTTAAAACACATCTAAAAGCAAAAGGATACAAAATTATGACTTGATATTTCATTACAAGGCAGAACAACTACTATAATTTTAAAATCAATCAAAATCTCAAAATCAACAACCTGACCCCACCTGCCTAAAAAGGCCCCTTGCCGAAAAGTGGGTCAGAGAGAGAGAGAGAGGGGGGGGGGGGAGGAGAGAGAGAGAGAGAGAGAGGAGAGAGAGAGAGAGAGAGAGAGAGAGAGAGAGAGGAGAGGGGGGGGGGGGGGGGGGGGCAATGATCATGGTGTGGAAAGCATGGAATAATACAAAAAATCAGTGTGTGTGTGTGTGTGTGTGTGTGTGTGTGTGTGTGTGTGTGTGTGTGGTGTGTGTGTTGTGTGGTGTGGTGCGTGTGTGTATGTGCATGTGGGCACACACATGAGACAGTGAGAGAGAGAGAGAGAGAGAGAGAGAGAGAGAGAGAGAGAGAGAGAGAGAGAGAGAGCTCAGAGAGAGTGTCCATGGAAAAGATAACTTTAGAAGGGAGAGGCTGGTGGGCCTGGTGATGAGAAGGCGATAACAAGAAGGGGACCCTATGCACTCTGACCACACCCACAGCATCCCCACCCACTCTCCCCTTCACTCTTCCTTCCATCCCCCTTTAGGCTTCACCCCTCTGCCTGAGAGTTATAGCTGCTGCTCCTTCCCTTTCATGAAACCCAATATTGTTTTATACTTAGCACATGGCCCCCTTCTTTCAAAAGAGAAAGTTCACTTGCTACCTGAAAAATTAATGCCAGGTCAATGGGGTTTTTTTCCCACAGAACTTCAGAAGCAAAACCAGGAGCATATGATGTGAGACAGGTGAAATATTGGCCAGTGTTTTACTTTTAGTCATGTCTACTGCTATTTGCATCATCATCAGTGACCTCACCGATTCTGAAGTCACCTATGACAACACTGCAGTGAAAACACTTTCAACTGCCCTAAAAAAAATGCATAAAACACTGCCAAACGCAAACACATTGATTATTATGAGGCACAAAGCAAGAATGATGATTTTATTCACTTCTCTGGAATATCTGTCATGTCCGCTGTCATTACTGACAATTAATATTCAAGTGACTTAGTTCTACAGAAATGTCAAAATCAGGGTTCGCGATAACCGGTAATTGTCGGTATTTTACCGATTGTAAACAGGGAATACCGAAAATTTTCGAAGCAGCCGGTGCCGCGTACCGATTCTGTTTGCCTGTGACCGATTAGATTTCCGTCTCAAAAAAAAAAAAAGTCTGAAGTGACATTTTCTGACAGTCTGTCATGGGCCTGTACTGTGCTCTCTGCACCTACCCCTTCCTACCACCCCTTCCTACGAACATCTTTAGCGCCAGCCTCATTAGCCTAGCACACAGAACAGCAAGCTTTACTGTGAAAGAATAGAGCTTCGCGCTCTTCTCGGCATGACAGCGACCTCCATTCACAATGAGTAAATGGGGCCTAGATTTATTTATTCTGTATTCTTTTAATCTTTTATATCAAGGATAATGGAATAAGTCACCCCTGTGCTTTTTCACATCCAGTCCCCGTGTGTATGCAGTTTTGTAAATGTAATCCGTTCCCACTGGCACTCGATGGCCTGCTCTTACGAAAAGCAAAAAGCGGAGGGTCTATGATTATGAATTTGCGCGTTGCTTTGAGAGAGAAGAGTCGAAAACTAAATCTAAATTGAACAAAGATCTAGATGAGCGCTAAGCATAGAAACAAGAAAGAAGAATATAAGTCACATGAATGATGTCATGCAAAACAACAGACCAGTTGATACAGACAGTGACACAGGCGCTAGAAAAAAAATCCTATTTCCTTCGTGGCTTCGTGCCCAAGAAGCGAGTGGCAGCAGCACGGCAGTCAAAGTCTGAGAGATTCGCATTCAATTTAGATTTTGTTTTGCTGCCCAACAATCCCCCCCTCCCCCACCCCCTCACTGATTAGTTTCGTTTTGTTCACAGTATGTACCGGATTTTATTTTCTGGGGACCGATTTTGGGGGAGTTGGTCAAGATGTCTCTGAAATGGCAACTCGCAGTACCGGTTTTAAAAAATCCTAGCGCGAACCCTGGTCAAAATCATACTGACACTTTCATCTCTTTAGCTATGTAAAACAAAACAGCAGTGATCAAAAGATCACATAAAATGATAAACTTTACTAATTGAGTTTGTTTTGGTTACTGACTTTGCCAACCATGATTAAGCCAATTTAAGGGGTCAATTTAACACACAAAAAAACCACCACCACCTTGAGTTTGTCATGTCTATATACCAAAAATTGTCATAAGCCTAGCTGACACCTGTTCTTTCTTTCAAAATAATAAAATGTGTGTGATATATCTGAATAAGTACCTGTATACATGGCCTGGTGTCAGATACGAAGGCTGACATGAAATTGAAAACAGTAAGTACTCCTTTCACCAGCTATAACTCATTAACTGACAAAACCACAGTTTCTTTATTGTTTATAGTAGTGTCATCCATCTTTTATGAAAGCCCCTGCTTCAAGACCCTTGCTCTGTTATTACTGTAAAATTGTAGAGCTCTGAATTTTTCATGTCCAGCATCATAAACAACTTTTCACTGGGTAGTCTGACATTTTTCATGTTAACAGAAAAAATAATGCACAAGTTATAGTTTGCTCTTAGTTTTCATGCAGATACATTGTTTACATTTCAAACATTACAGAAATTTATAAATGATTTCACTTTCAAAATTCTATAACCCATGTCTCATTTTTTCGCACAACCTTTTGGACAAAGTACATTATACACGTAACATACAAAAATAAAATTGCAGGATTATGAAAAAGAAATGGTAACCACTGAATTGACACTTTATATTCTTTCCCCAATGTACTGGCTGAAAGTTAAATTATGAAGGGTAAATAACCCCACCTGGCCAATGCCCAAACCGCACTTCAACACTGAAAAGTGAAAATGAAATAGTGATTGTACCATACTTATACTAAGACACTGAAACAGTAACAGAGTCAATGATTTTTGTTCAATATTCTAAATGATCACTTGGGCAGAAAGGGGGGGGGGGGGGGGGGGGAATATGCAGAAATTTTTTTATGCATGAGAAAGTAAAGACAGACCAAGAGTAAGATGAGAAGACAGTGTACACTGAGAAGTCTTGTGTACACAAATACAGCACATGTTGACAATAACATGCATGCATACTTACCTCCTAAGGCTCCTTGCTGTGCCGAATTTCCTTGCAGAAACACTGGAGTTCTTGGGCTTCTGTAGATATGGCTTATTTTTTGAAGGCATTATTCTGCTTTTGCGTTCACTCAGATGTCATTCATCAGCTAAGAATTACTGTTATCTGTACCTCTGTACCTTGAAGACAAAGAACAAGCAAAATTACAAATTAAATTAAAGCTGACTTCACTTAAACAAAAAGCACAAAATATGGCAGACTTACCAGTACCACCCAAAAAGAAAAAAAATCAATCGATACGAACAATCTATAGCCTAGACACAATATTCCAAAATCAGTCGGACAGTCCGTAGATTGTCTGAGAATGCACCTTTTTCCCGTGAACCATCGATTCAAACGGGAAATAGGGGCTACAAAAGTAAGACACTGACTCTGTGTTATGTCCCTTTGCAACGTCGTTCTCTTGACCTTCACATTTAAAATAATGCAAATTAAATAGGGCATCAAAGAAGAACCCCGCTGCTGAACGATGGAACTAATAAAGAGTAAAGTGAAGACATACGTTTATGTCATTCTATATGCGCACCACAGAGTAATAAAAAATAACCGATTTTGTCTCACCTCATCAATTTCCATACAAATAAGAGCAAAAGTTTTTTTTTTTAAACACAACGATAGAAATTGGGTGCACATTCTTGGATTCTATATTTCGTTTGGTTGCCTCGATACCAAAGTGACGAACAACTTGATTAAAACTGGAGCACTGGTCCAATTGCCAAATGACTTATGTCACTTCATGCTGATAGATCATATACCACTTTAACTGTTCTAAGCATCCAATCCTTCATGGATATTTTTTAGAGATCACACACTGTAAAAAATTACCTGAAGCATAGGCCCAGTCTTCGTTCGTTTCTGGGCCGCAATATGGCTGTCCCAATACTGTATCCGCATAAAAAATGTAGTGCACAATTGACGCTCTCAACTAAAATTTACACGAGAACGTTATCTTTTAAGCAACACACAGATCGATTCGATCTTATTTTTCATAGCTATAGCTACATTTCTTTAGACTTGGGTTTATCTATTTCTCAGAAACGCTTGATAGCGCGGATGAATTTTTCGAACGTCTTCAAAGCAAACAATCAAGCCGTGGTAGGCCTAGGCCTTTCAATAAGAGATTATTGTTTTCTTGTGGTCTTCCATGAGTAAATAAACTGATAGTGGCGATACGATCGTTAAGGGCTACTTATTCCAAACAGCCTGATCTACATGATCATACTATGACCTAGAGTTCGCGATCAGAAAAATTATCACATTTCAGGGGGGATGATGAAGTTATGCCTCAGTAAAGAGTAGTTTCCCCATTAGGCCCTAGCCTAGGCTAACTTTGTTTTGTTCTGGCCAACGTGCTTTCATATGCTCAAACAATCACTTAAGTTCGTATAAAAAGCTGTCAACTTCTTTGATATCAAAGCTCACATTAGTATTCCATGCCCTCCACAAAGCACAAATTGAGTACAATAAAAACTAGTACTAGTTATATATTGATAAACAGTCCCCGGTTGCAAAACAGACCAAACCTCCTAAGGTTTTGTTTTGTTCCGGCCAACGTGTTTTCATATGCTCAGACTGAAGTGCGTATAAAAGCTGTCAACTTATTTGATTTCAAAACTCACATTAGTATTTTATGCCCTCCACAAAGCACCCCCCCCCCCTCACACAAACACACACAAAAAAAAAAGAAAAAAAAAAGAATACGATAAAAACTAGGACTAAGCCTATATTGATAATAACAGTCCCTGGTTGCAAAACTGAAACCAAACCAGTAGGGTTTAAAAAGAAGAAAAAAAAAACCAAACTGTTTCAATCAGGCTCTGCTACAGTTGGTGGCTGCTGAAATCCGGCACACGTTGATTCTATAGGCCTACACACCAAAATCGTGAAGAATTCAAGCAAGCAAAACACATACACAGAAGCCATTTTGAGCACCTGTTTCCTTTCCTTTTGATCCATGGCCGGCATTAGATGGTCTTCTCTGGGATGTAGATAAAAAAAAAAAAATTATGATCACAGCAACACGGGATCACACAACTGATGTTGTAGATCTATTATAGTCCCAGTGGATGTATCGGGTTTAGGGACTGCCATATTAAAAAAAACAACAACAAAAAAACACCAAACAATTTATAAAAATAAAATAAAAACGAGATTGCTCTTACTCACCACCCACGCGCAAATCCAAGTTGTAGCTCAAGATCACAGCTCAAGATCAAACGTCCTCGACGTAGGACTAACTCACGTGATTGCTCTTAGTCCCTACGTCCTCGACGTAGGACTAGGCTAACTCAAGTGATTGCTCTTAGTCCCTACCCACGCGCAAATCCAAGTTGTAGGCCTAGCTCAAGATCACAGCTCAAGATCAAGCGTTCTCGACGTAGGCTACGCCTAGACTAACTCACGTGACTGTGTACAACCCCTTTTATGGGGTTTGGAGGTGTCGTCTTATCCAGTCAGTCACATGGCCTAAACCTTGAGGCGTTGCAAGAGGTCACCTTTGATTGGCCATCGCGTTTAATTAAAGCCACTTTAGGCCTAGGCCTACGTGTTGGTATGTGTAGTTAGTCTGAAGTTGCTTCAAGACATGTGACATTTTTGGGGTGGCCCTGAAGTGGGAGAACTGGCTGAAGCGTGGGACCTCTGACTTTCTGGCTTCTCTCCACAGTCCTGATATCAGAGAAATTTGGAAAGGACTATAATATGACTGAAACAAACAAACAAAACCTATATTGCTCCTGGTTAGCCTAGCCCTGGGGCCATCTCCTTTGGTTGCCTTTTTCTGACTCTGCAACATGCCTGGTTTTGTTTTGTGTTTTGTTTGGTTTTGTAATATCAGTTGGCTTGATTTTGATGATGCCAGATTTAGATTGACAATTTACATAATAGAGTTATTTGTTTCTTTTCACAGATAATTTTCTCTCTCTCTCTCTCTCTCTCTCTCTCTCTCTCTCTCTCTCTCTCTCTCTCTCTCTCTCTCTCTCTCTCTCTCTGTCTTGTGGCAATTTGACGACCCAGGTTCTAGTCTCCAGGTCGAGGAGATTTTTCTTCCTGGAGTTAACATCAGTGCTGACTCCCCTCTCCCCAAAAGTCCTTCGGATGAGACTTTAAACCGAGGCCCGTGTGCAAATGCACGCAGAACATCTTGCGCACACGTTAAATCCTGTTCTGCTTTTCGTAAGAGTAGGCCATCGTGTGCCGGTGGGAACAGATGACATTTACAAAACTGCATACACACGGGGACTGGATGCAATAAAGCACAAGAGTGCTTATTCCATTATCCTCGATATAAAAGAGTAAATCAAATCAAATCAATATCAAATCAAATCTCTTCTCTCTCTCTCTCTCTCTCTCTCTCTCTCTCTCTCTCTCTCTCTCTCTCTCTCTCTCTCTGTGTCTCTGTCTGTCTGTCTGTCTGTCTGTCTGTCTGTCTGTCTGTCTGTCTCTGTCTTCTCTCTCTCTCTCTCTCTCTCTCTCTCTCTCTCTCTCTCTCTCTCTCTCTCTGTGTAAATGTCATCTGTCATATTTTTTGTGTGCTGAAGCTGGTAAAAAAACAACCCAATAACCTTTGACAGAGTGTGGCATGATGGACTGTGGCAAACGCTCAGAACTTTCAATATTCAGAACTGATTGGTGCAGACCATTCAGATACTCTGTAACAATGCCACCAGTCCAGTCCTTATAAATATCCAAGTCAATTCAATTCAGTTTAAAAAAACAAAAACAAAAAAACCCTGTACTATCTCACAAACAGAAGGTCACGTGGGCTTCAAGCCTTTTATCAAAGAAAAAGAAGATAAAAATATAAAAAGGAAAAAAAAATTAATCACAGAAGAACAACACAAAAGAGTATACCAACATCTCTTCGCACACATTACAAGATAATACCCATAACAATACCCCTACCAGCATCTTCATCATATCAATAAAAAAGAGGAATTCAAGTGGTCACAAGCTATAAATACATAGAAATGAGAAACAGAAACATATCACAGAAAGTAATAAAATTCCATTTAAAAAAGATTTCTTCCAAACAACAGGAGTCAGACAGGACTGGTGCGTATATTGGCCTACTTTATCCGATTTCTTTCTTGAGAAGACAATGCAAGAGACGCTACTTGAATGTCACATCACTGTATCTCTTGGTGGCAGATCCATTTACAATTTGCTGTTTGCTGATGACTGATCTCCTAGGACTTAGAGACAATGACAACGAACTCCAAGAACAAACAAGTAAGCTACAAGAACGAGTTGGTGCTTATGGCATGCAAATCAGCGCAGAGAATAGCAAGGTCATGGTGACCAGCACAAGTGACACTACACTTAGCATCGTCATGAATAGTAACAGCTTGATGTAGACTCCTTCAAATATATTGGCTCCACACTGACCAACGATGGCCACTATTCAGCCAAAGTAAAGATTTGACTGGCCCTTGCAACCTCGGCCATGGCAAAGTTAAGCAGGGTTGGGGAAAGCAAAGATATTAGCTACCCAACAAAACTAAAGTTATCTAAAGCACTCGTTATTTCCATACCGCTGTGCGGGTGTGAAAGCTGGATTGACCTTGACTGCAGAACTGTTGAAGAAAATCTGAGCCTTTGAAATGAAACCACCCAGAAAGCTTCTACTCATTTCTTGTCAAGACATGAAACGATCTAGTCAGCAAGCAGGATGTGGTGGTGAAAGCTGGGCCAGCTTCTAGCTGTTGGTAAAGAGGAGGAAGCTGGCGTGGTTGGTCGCATCACGTGTAGCTCTCTTGCCAAGTATTTCCTACAGCTCTGCTGACACTAAATCGTGGGAAGAAGATGCAGATGTACACAGATGAAGAACAGGTTGCAGAACATCAACAATTGAACTGGCCTTGATATGGCTGCATTACTGCCACAGACAAGCCTGCAGAAATTATTGACCAACGCATCTCTCTGTCCCCCCCCCCCCCCCCCCAACCATATTGGTTAAGAGAGTGCTGTTACTGATGCTTACACCAAAAAGGTGTCTGTATTGAGAATTATCAGTAGCTTCGGGAACTAACTAGAGCCAGTGAGTTAGGAGCACATAATTTTATGTCAAGAAAAAACTTATAATGCGAATCATCATTTACCAGAATGATGACTAAGATTACCACGAAACTTGCACTTTAAAGGGTCTAAACACATAAAAAAGAGCTCGGTTGTTCTCGACCTAAGCATAACTACTAAACTAGTCTCCAAGAGTAAACTACGGAGTAAACAGAGTCTAGGCTGTCTGCTATATTTTACTTGGACGTATGTTTTGCTTGATAGTTTGTTTTAAAAATTATTATTTTTAAAAAAAAATTTATCCTCTAATACTGAAGAACACAAGGTAGTAATGCACCTCATTCTCTAGTGCATGCTTAAACTTGTTGCTGTGTTCTTTGTTTTGTTTTTGTTTGATCATTTTTTCATTTCTAATTCTCTTTTTTTTTTTCGGGGCAAAGGGGGTGGGTAGTGTGCTCTGCATCTTTTGTGATGCTCCTCATCTGCTCTTCCCACCCCGCTTACGTCGACCTCGGCGCATTACCCAAACCTAGATTTGTTATCCTCAAGGTTTAAAGTCCATAGTCAGCTTATCAATGTTAGGGCCACTGGCCAGAGGAGCCCTGCAGTGCTGTTGATTCTTTTTGGTGGTGCTGAGTGGTGGTTCTTCTGAGCTTACACAAACAGGACACTACCTACAAGATGCTGACGACAAAGATGGCTTGGTCGTGGAGCCAGACGAAGTGAGATGCCCACCAGGAGTAGTGACCACCACGACTTCTCTCCAGCAGCCTTCTGCCCTGAATCTCCAACACCAATGGCTTTGACACCAATTCACCATAGGCACAGAAGTATATAAAATAATTATGGGGACGGGGAGGGGGTGGTGGCTTAGGCTGAGATGTCATGAGGCCAGAGCAGCCAGAGAGACCAAATCAGAGACAATTTTCTTTAATGCATGATTAATGGTGATGATGGCGTGATAATGCTATGGAAGAACACTATAGCCTACACTTTGAGGCTTCACAATAGCTGCACAATGAAGGGTCAACACTGCGCGTTCCTAAGCAAAACCACCTCCTACGACCATAACCTAATCCAAGTTTAGTTGCACGACACAATCGACTGCCGTTACGGCCCCGAATGTTGTCAACTTCGTGACCATTAAAATTTTGGCATATACTCTGTGACTCTCTTGGGTTCTCTGCAGTCAGCATACATTGAGACTTGACCACTGTAACGAAACAAAAGATAAATTATTGGATTATCTTTTGACTCAGTGAAATCCGAAGACTGTACAGTTACGGGTGTATTATCTGCTGTCTTTGACACAGTTCTTTTAGTCAGACTTAATTTCTCTGTTATCGTTCATGTTAAACACCATCGCGATTCACTGATATCTTATGTCTTAACAAGGGCCCCAGTCTAGCCGATGAAGCTAGGCCTAGCTGTTATTCTGCCTCAACAACCACCAAGAAGGCGTGTGTTCAGTCATTGCTGGAACTGATGTTGCTGCTCCATCACTTTCATGTTCTTAATAAGCATATTAGAAAATCCTCATGCATTTGCTGATGACTATAAACCTCTTTCTGTCATGGCCCTGCTATTGAAATAATAAAAACTAACGTGTATATTTCTCTCTCTCTCTCTCTCTCTCTACTCTGTGTGTGTGCACAGTGTGCGTGCGGCGTGGTGTTTGAAGGCCCCTTAGGCTGGGCCTAAGCCTAAGCCTAAACCGAATCCTGCCCATCATGCTCTGGGAAAACAACAACAACAACAAACCCCCTCAGGTCAGTCAGTTGTTTATCCCCCCCCCCCTCCCTGTTTCTTATGTGAGAACTGAAATCGTTCTTGCGTTTATAGAGGATTCAACCCAGTTTCTTTACTGTTTTTTCTTCTCAATTCAATGTTTTATAATGAGCTAAGGGATGACCCGCGAAAAAAAATTATCGTCTGCATCATTCATTCCTCGGGCTTGAAGCAGTTGCAAGAAACAGAACATGCCGCGACAAACGAAGAAAGTCCAGCGTGAAGATGGGACAACACCACCACAGAGAAAAAATCCTCAGGGTGTTGTAGACAAATATTCCCCGAAAAGCGGAGAAAGTAGTCCGAATCTGGAGGAAGGTAGGTCAGTGAGCATGAAAAGAAAATAATCTGAACTTTTCTAGATCCCCATTGATCATTGCATTGCTTAGCAAGCTTGGTCGTAGATGCTGCTTCACTTTAACGGTAGTCTTCTTAGCGCTAAAGACCAGCGTACAAAAGTATTACAAATGTAATGGTTTTTTTTAATAAGCAAAACAATTACTGTAAATAAGAATAACTTTTTTTTATACAGAGTTACCCATGGCTTGTTTGTGGCCGGTCGGGACTGAAAAACCTTGATCAGTTCCAGGTTAGCTTGTTACGCCGGTTTCAGATGGAAAAAAAAGAGGTTGCCCAGGATCTCCGTTTTTCATTACATAAAACAAAGTGCTAGACTCGTGAAAATAAAATCCTGTATTAAGATTCTCACAGAAAAAATTATAAAAATAATATGTGCTTTAGATCTGATTTTAAACTAGATCCACAGAGAGTGAATCTAGGCTACCTCCACAATTTCTTGCCAATGCCAGATCTAGATCTGCTAGAATGCAGAGGGATGATTGACCAGAGTAGCCTAGTTATTTTGTAACTTATTAGTGGGTACACAAATTTGACATCACTTTTCAAATGCTGTAGTGTCATGTCAGTTTAGCTTGCATTAAAAAAAATGTTTTGCAGGGCAGACTTGCATAATGGTGTGCTTTGGTATACATAAGCAGCTAGGTAATAATAATGATGATAAAAAATAATAATCTACAAAAACCAGACTGTTAGTGTTATGTCAGTTTAGCTTGCATTAAAAAAAAATGTTTTGCAGGGCAGATTTACAGAATGGTGTGCTTTGGTATACATAAGCAGGTAGGTAATAATAATGATGATAAAAAATAATAAACTGCAAAAACCCAGAGAGGCAAATTTCATCAAAAAACATGACTAATCTTGACTATTATCTTCACAGTTTTCCTTCAGCCCATAGGGAGAGGCTTTCAGAGATAAAAAGAGACCTGTGAAAGTTGATAGGTATTGTCTAAGGACAAGTAGTTCAGGGCTTGAAGAAAACCAACTCAATACACATTCATTCTTAAAGTTGAACCTCACTGCATGTATTCTCAATTTGGTAAACATTTTTTTATGTGTCATCTTTCCTTGTAATATCTGGAATTTTCAGTGATGACGTTTTTCCCATCAAGAAGAATCTCATAGTCATAGTTGTCAGGTTTGTCTTGCCCCAAACTTTTCCTTGGGTTGAATAATTTTACTTCCATGAGGCTGTTTAGAGTAAAATCTCAAAATGTTTCCTATCAGTGCAAAAACTGATTTTTAATTTTATAATGACAAGTGATCACCATCATTAATATCTTGATCATTTCGAAGTTAAAATGGTTTTATCAGAGCATGCTTGGAAAGTTAACAATGATAGGTGAGATAGAAACTCTGCTGCTTGGCTTCAATATATGACTAATGAATTGGCTAGGCTTTCAAAATTGATATTTCAATTGATGACAGTGTGTGTGTGTGTGTGTGTGTGTGTGTGTGTGTGTGTGTGTGTGTGTGTGTGTGTGTGTACATAATATATATATATATATTTATATATATATATATATATATAATATATATTATATATATATATTTATATATATATTACAACTGTTTTCTCCAGAGAGATGAATATCATCAAAAAACAATTTGACAACTTTTCTTCCTCCCCATTCCTTGGCTAGAGGTCCAAGGTTCACTAATGGTGAGATTTTGCATATGTGACTGTTTTTGCCCACCATGAGTGAGTCGCATTCCAACTTTGGGGATTAACATGGTTTTAAAAGCATTGTTCTTTATCTTGAGTTTTTAAAATAGTGTACAAGTTTTATTGCACCATGATGATTTTTTACCACTTTTTTTCCCCCCAATGTTATAGAATCAAATGCATTCCTGGCAGGACGGGCAGGAAAAAAACGACCATTTGAAGAGGAAGACTGTGGACCAAGTGGGGATTTCGGGTATGATATTGAAAAAAATGTGTTCCTGTTTATTTTTGCATGTGTTTTGTGTATGAGTGTCTGTGTATGTCAGTGTGTGTCTGTATGTAGTGGAAGAAGGTGTGTAATAATTGTATGCTTGAGCAGAATTTATGTTCTTTTGCATTTATAAGTAGCATTTTTTTGTGTGCATGAAATATAACTGAAGCTGCCATTGAAAAAAACACAGATGCTTGTCACACACACACACACACACACACACACACACACACACACACACACACACACACACACACACACACACACACACACAGGGACGGGATAGCCTAGTGGTCAGAACATTGCGCTCGCAGTTTGATGGCCGAGGTTCGATTCCTGTTGGAGGGGATTTTTCCCCAGGAGTTAACATCAGTGCTGACTCCATTCTCCCCAAAAGTCTTTCAAATGAGTCTATAAAGTATAAACTGAGGCCCCATATGCGAATGCACGCAGAACATATTGAGCACATGTTAAATTCTGTTCCACTTTTTGTAAGAGTAGGCCATTGTGTGCCAGTGGGAACAGATGACAAGATTTACGAAACTGCATACACATGGGGACTGGATGTAAAAAAGCACATGAGTGCTTATTCTATTATCCTCAATATAAAAGAATAACCCCCCCCCCCCCCAAAACCCACTCTTACACACACACACACACACACACACACACACACACACACACACACACACACACACACACACACACACACACTACACACACACACACACACTTCTCACACACACACACACACACACACACACTTTCACACACACTCACACACACACACACACACACACACACACACAACACACACACACACCACACACACACAACACACACACTTTACACACACACACACACTTTCACACACACACACACACACACACACACACACACACACACACACACCACACACACACACACACACACACAACACAACATCCTATTTGCATACCTACTTAAACTAAACCTACATCTGCCTATCTTCCAACCAGTCAACCATCACGCAATTGACTGAAATGATAACAAATCCTTTTAATATTATAAATAATCAACTGGGAACACCCCTCCCCAGCAAACATAGTTGCTCAAACTTTACCTTGAGAGATATTATATATATATATTCAGTATTGGAAGCATATTTTCCAGCCAAAGATGCCCCCACCCCCACCCAAATAAAACCAATAAACAAACAAAAAACAACATAGAAAACAACAAACAAACAAAATACCCACTGAAACAAAAACATCGAGCCTGCATACTCACAGCCTGCTTTATATAATAGGTCAAAACTATATATAGTGGACATGACTTGCAGAACAAACTATGGCTAATACACAAAAATGTACACCCATGCACGCACACATGTATGCATACCCACTTGCATGCAGGCACCCTCTCACTCTCTTCTGCCACACGCACACACACACTCACTCACTCACTCACTCACTCACTCACTCACTCACTCACTCACTCACTCAGTGGAGTGCAAATTTATGCAGGAGTTACTGATTTAGGGTGAAAGACAAATGTTTGTTTCTGTGTTGTCAGACATAACTGTTCTACAATATTTGCTATTTTACAGGTCTGAAATGCAGAAAATGCTGGAAGTATTTGGAGGTAAAGAGAGCACAGTAAAATAATTTAGAAAAATGTGCCATTTTTCTTTTAAAAAAAAAAGTCGATGTTTGAAGTAAAGACTTTTTTTTAAATTTTTTTTTTTTAAAGTGTATTGAAAGAGTATTAATGCCTTTGTTTCTGATTATTTTTGGACAGTCTTATACTGTTGATGTTTATTTTCTTCTTTGATTTTTTGTGTGATTTTGGTTTGCCGTTTCTTTTCTTCTTTTAAAAAAAGTGTTTAGTGTCACTTTGATACATGACTTTTTTATCTGTGAAACATGAGAGAGAGGGAGGGAGAGAGAGAGAGAGAGAGAGAGAGAGAGAGAGAGAGAGAGAGAGAGAGAGAGAGAGAGCAAATAATTATGTCCATATTTACATGCATGCATGGTGGTGCATGTGTTTGTGAGGCATGTGGATAAATGTATGTTTGAATCATTGCTCTCTGAACCACAGCTTTTCATAACATTATTGTTGGTATCGCCACAGTTCAGGCGCATGGCATATCTGTGTTTTGTCACTTCTCTTAAAATGGGTTGTAATGTACCTCTCCACTCTCTCTTTCTCTCTCTGATGCATGTATCATTTAATGCTGTTAAAAATGATAAAAGTGCACATTTATTTAATAGATAAACACAGTCCTTGTGTATATGGAAAGTTTTTTGGTAGAGGCATGTTGCAAATGTGTCCAGCTAATCTTCAACAGTCATGTGTTTCTGCTCTAGTTTACATCCATTTTCATGCGGTCAGTCTTAGTAAACTAGTTTGCATCCATTTTCATGCGCTCATAAGTCTTAGTAAACTGCATATTTTCATGTGACTGTCACAAATGTGTATATTATTGTATTGTTTGAATGTTTGCTACAAAAAACAAAACAAAAAAACCCAACAGCTCCCCAAAAATTGTACAAGCTGCAACTAGCTTCTCAGACTGTTGTTGAAAGATTTTACACAGTTGAAATTTTTGACAGTTGTGAGGCATTGTTTTTAACTGACTTCTGTATCATGTGCAGCTGACATCTCAAAGACCATCGGTGAGAAAAAGAAACGGCTGGAGCAATTTACTCAGTCTTCTCTGAAAAACACAACAAAAAGAGTGGAACAGATATGGAAAGGGCAACAGTCAGAAAGGTAGAGGCATTTGCTTGTGGATGTTAAGTGTTATTTGTTTGCTTTTTAGTAAAGTAATTATGTTCACAAATTACTTTTGAAAATTCATTCTCCAGTTTCCAGGGGACACACACTCTCACAGACACCCCCCCCCCCCCCCCTTTCTCCCTCTCTTTCTCTTTAGTGTTTTTGTGCGTTAGGTTGGCTCAGGCCAAAAGCTGTGTCAGGTGTATTAGATAAGTGTCAAGGTGTACATTAAATTTTAATGTTATGTTGTAAACTGTTGTAGTGAGATTGCCTTCAGCTGTGACAAGCTCTTAACATTATTGAGATTGCCTTCAGCTGTGACAAGCTCTTAACATTATTGAGATTGCCTTCAGCTGTGACAAGCTCTTAACATTATTGAGATTGCCTTCAGCTGTGACAAGCTCTTAACATTATTGAGATTGCCTTCAGCTGTGACAAGCTCTTAACATTTTTGAGATTGCCTTCAGCTGTGACAAGCTCTTAACGTTATTGAGATTGCCTTCAGCTGTGACAAGCGCTTAACATTGTTATAGTGTGCACTTTGGACACTATAACGTTTTGACTACAACCCTCTTCTTTCCCCCCCTTCCCTTCAAAGTGTTGGTACAAGGTTTTGTCTGTGTACCTGAGGTTGTGGTCTAGACTTTCTTTGTTGGTGTACTTGAGGCTTTTCTTTAAGGTCCTTTCCTTGAGTGGCCAGTGTTTTCATGGGCTCAGACTTTTTTGACAAGTCAGTGTGGTAGCTAATTTAGACATGAGGGCCTAGAGCCTTAGGGCTGGTAGCTCAGCCTTTGTCTTTCATTGCCTTCCTCAGCTAGGCCTACAGTGGGTTGTTTTGTGTGTACTTTGAGGCGTTGTAGTATGCCAAGGGTGGTCAAGTGTTACTTCTTCCCCCCCCTTCCCTTCAAAGTGTTGGTACAAGGTTTTGTCTGTGTACCTGAGGTTGTGGTCTAGACTTTCTTTGTTAGTGTACTTGAGGCTTTTCTTTAAGGTCCATTCCTTTAGTGGCCAGTGTTTTCATGGGCTCAGACTTTTTGACAAGTCAGTGTGGAAGCTAATTGAGACATGAGGGCCTAGAGCCTTAGGGCTGGTAGCTCAGCCTTTGTCTTTCATTGCCTTCCTCAGCTAGGCCTACAGTGGGTTGTTTTGTGTGTACTTTGAGGGGTTGTAGTATGCCAAGGGTGGTCAAGTGTTACTTCTTCCCCCCCTTCCCTTCAAAGTGTTGGTACAAGGTTTTGTCTGTGTACTTGAGGTTGTGGTCTAGACTTTCTTTGTTAGTGTACTTGAGGCTTTTCTTTAAGGTCCATTCCTTGAGTGGCCAGTGTTTTCATGGGCTCAGACTTTTTGACAAGTCAGTGTGGAAGCTAATTTAGACATGAGGGCCTAGAGCCTTAGGGCTGGTAGCTCAGCCTTTGTCTTTCATTGCCTTCCTCAGCTAGGCCTACAGTGGGTTGTTTTGTGTGTACTTTGAGGGGTTGTAGTATGCCAAGGGTGGTCAAGTGTTACTTCTTCCCCCCCTTCCCTTCAAAGTGTTGGTACAAGGTTTTGTCTGTGTACCTGAGGTTGTGGTCTAGACTTTCTTTGTTAGTGTACTTGAGGCTTTTCTTTAAGGTCCTTTCCTTGAGTGGCCAGTGTTTTCATGGGCTCAGACTTTTTTGACAAGTCAGTGTGGAAGCTAATTTAGACATGAGGGCCTAGAGCCTTAGGGCTGGTAGCTCAGCCTTTGTCTTTCATTGCCCTCCTCAGCTAGGCCTACAGTGGGTTGTTTTGTGTGTACTTTGAGGGGTTGTAGTATGCCAAGGGTGGTCAAGCGTTAAGAAGTGTGCCTTGCCTACTTCAGACAGTCATGTGATTTAACACCTTGAGCTTGCCCCAGCTAGTTTTATTTAGCAGGCTTTATGGGGCCTGTTCTTTGATGAATGGTATTCTTCTAGCTCAGCCTTTGTCTTTCATTGCCTTCCTCAGCTAGGCCTACAGTGGGTTGTTTTGTGTGTACCTTGACCTTGTAGTACACCAAGGGTGGTCAAGCGTATAAGAAGTGTGCCTTGCCTACTTCAGACAGTCATGTGATTTAACACCTTGAGCTTGCCCCAGCTAGTTTTATTTAGCAGGCTTTATAGGGCCTGTTCTTTGATGAATGGTATTCTTCTAGCTCAGCCTTTGTCTTTCATTGCCTTCCTCAGCTAGGCCTACAGTGGGTTGTTTTGTGTGTACCTTGACCTTGTAGTACACCAAGGGTGGTCAAGCGTATAAGAAGTGTGCCTTGCCTACTTCAGACAGTCATGTGATTTAACACCTTGAGCTTGCCCCAGCTAGTTTTATTTAGCAAGCTTCCTAGGGCCTGTTCTTTGATGAATAGTATTGTTCTAGATTTTTTCATTTGACCTTTGGTGGACTGAAATCAATGGTATAGGTGAGGGAAGCTGGCATGTGCTGGCCTTTCCTGCTACAGCGTTTCAGAGGGTCAAACAGGGCTGTTTGTGCTGTGGACTGCTGAGGCTACAAGGATGTAAGGAGCTGGAAAATGGCAGTTTTGTTTTTCTGGTTGAGCTGTGTGTGTGTGTGTGTGTGTGTGTGTGTGTGTGTGTGTGTGTGTGTGTGTGTGTTGGTGTTTTGTGTTCTGGTAAATGAAACAATAAATTGTGTTGTGTCAAGTCCTACTACAATCTTCCTCTTCCCCCGTTTCTTCACCCTATTCATTGAAGAACCTTGCAACAACATAACAACCTGCCTTTTTCATTGAGGAGAACATTTCTCCGATGTCGGAGTATGGCTGCCTATATGGCGAGAGTACTTGAAAATGGTCATCCACGCAAACTTCTCATCCGGTGTGCTTCTTATCTCACAGTGATTCCCAGGTGGGATGAGATTCAGAGTGCACAGGGTGTTAAGCTGGGGAACGCACAACGTGTGTGTGTGTGTAGAAGGGGGGGGGGCAGAACCGGTGCTCTTGAGTGTGTTACCTATGTAATCATCTTATCCTAACTGCACATGTAAATCTGTGCAGTTTTGAATACCTGTGAAAATGTGAATCAATAGTGAGTGAGTGAGTGAGTGAGTGAGTGTGTGTGTGTGTATGTGTGTGTGTGTGTGTGTGTGTGTGTGTGTGTGTGTGTGTGTGTGTGTGTGTGATATTCAGATTTGGAATATTTAATTGCCATTAAAGTCATGTAGACTTTTTGACAGCAAAAGCAAACGTCAGTTATAATTATCCTTTGACTCAAAATGATGTACACCTTGCATGTGTGTCTGTATGTGTGTGTGCCTGTGTCTGTGCGTGTGTGTGCAAATGTGCATGTGTGCTCACTCAGGACCAAGCTCCAAGAGGAATATTGCAGGCAGGCAGAAACTATCTTCGTGCAGTGGAACACTGATATTGAAAAAATGAAAGAACAGGAAGAAAAGCTTACTGTGAGAATATTTTTTAAGTTGTTTTCCCTCTCTCTCTATCTTTGTGTGTGTGTGTGTGTGTGTGTGTGTGTGTGTGTGTGTGTGTGTGTGTGTGTGTGCATACTTTTTGAGATTACATGTGATCATGCTTCTGTAAATATATTTATGTGACGTGTGTGCGTAAAAGTGAGAGTTCATCATGCACGCTGTACATATGAATATGATTGTTTTCAATCAACTTTAAGAAGAATGCCATAGACAGGCAGAATTCATGTCTAAATATGTGAAAATAAGAGTTCTTTTTCTGTAAATGAAAAAAAAACTGGGGTTGATCAGGAACATATATTTTAATGTTATAACTGAAACAGTGTGAGCTCTGGTATTGAAGAACAAGTAAATGGAGACAAATAACTACTTACATGTAAGGAGGAGAGAACATGACCAGAGGGGGAAAAAAAAGATGTGTAACAGGGGATAGAACTTTGTGTGTGTGTGTGTGTGTGTGTGTGGTGCGCACACAAAGTGGCATGTATATGTATGTAGGGTCAGGGAAGGCTTTTGTTTGAAATGCTTTTGTGCCTAGAGATAAAAAAAAACCCAACAAAAACTGGTGACCTGCATTGCTAAAAGTCAGAAGGGTTTCATTAAAAAAAAAAAAATGTAGTGGTCTTACAAACTAGTTTGTATTTTTTTTATGCTTTTCATTACAAGAAAACAACCAAATGTCAATAAAGAGTACCCCTCCCCAAATAATGTACATTCCTGATTAAAAAAAAAAAACCCAGCCAAACAAAACGATATGACAAGGAATGAAGAAAAAAAAAAAAAAGCAAACATAATGATGTAGGAAAAGGGTAAAAGGACTACAGTGCTGTCTTAACCAGTTTAGTGAAAGATTGTTCCATTTACTGGTCTTTCTTTGCAGCTGTACATGATTACAACTGATGATGATTTGGCATGCATGTATTGCAGCAGGCACTATGCAAGAATATCCTGCATCATGTGGCGCATGGGTTGCAGTGACCTGGTGGAATGGGAGGGAAAGAACACACGTTAGTTTTGTGCCTGTGCCTTTGGGAGATGTATCGGAGATTATACGGAGGGTAGCCAGTGGCATGGATGGCACCAACATACCCAGCATGCACCCTGCTCACTGGAGAGGGACGATAAACAAAGGTTTAACTGGCCTACAATACACTGCCTGAAAAAGACAGTGCAGTGCTAAAATGACTCCTTGAAAAGTCAGGGAGAAGTCATATTAAAGAAAGTCAATATTGGCATTAGTCTAGTCTTGTCTTCCTTTCTTGGTTGATTTCAGAATCTTTTCAAGCAGCAGCAAAAAGTCTTTCAACAATCCCGGGTGATCCAGAGTCAGAGGTTGAAAACTATTCGCCAGCTGAACGAACAGTTTGTGCGGGTCTGTATCAACTTTAAAATCATTCAAACTTTGCTGCAAACCTCAAATAGCATCAGGAATGGAGTTTAGTTTCCTGTGAAAAAAACTCTTGAGTGGGTAGACTCACAATGTTGCATGTCTAACCTAGATCTGCTGGATAGAAAGGTGGGTTTGAACTGGGTTAGAATAGTTGTCCATGGAAAGTCGTTACAGGTAGAAAGATATTAAATCTTGTTTCGCTGTTAATTAAAGAGTTTCTTTCTTTTTTTCTTTCTTTCCCTCCTTCTCTTCTTTCTCCATGTCTATTATTTTTTAAAATAGGTTTTAGCTTCTTAAGAAGATTGTCTTTGTTGAGAACACAAGCTTATACTCTCTCTTTTACACACACTCACACACGCGCACTGCACCACAACATAACACAAATACACACACACAGACACACACACACATATACCCCTGCATATAGCCTAATGTGTCCAAATATTGAATCAATATTTTGGGGAAACTTTACCTGGTAGGCTGTGATGGTGATTGAAAAAGAAATCATGCCTTGTATGACTGCCAGTCAAGAAACAGAAACTATACGTTTGTTTACAACAAATAATTTAGGACTGATATAGCAACTGAGGTTCATTGGTTTAGCCTCTTAACTGCCCTGTGCAAGTGCACCCTATATGCCGGGGAATAAAATTCTTTTGTACCACTTGCTATGTTCATGCCCCTGGTACTCTGAAATTACTGTATGAATAATCCTGATTGTCTGCCAAATCGTAGATTGCTTTCAGGCAAGCTCAAAGTAGTCATGATATTTCACCTCAAAAATATGTCAAAATTTATTAAAAAATAGATGAAAATACACTATCTTCATCTCCACTGTCATTCTGAGTACCCCCCATCTCAATAGCGTCACACATAAGTCGAGGCAAAATCTCAATCGTTTTTTTTTTTTTTTTTTTTTCATCTTCACGATCTCCTGAACCATACAAGATCATTTTCATCACTGTCAGGCTCATCTAAAACCTCATGTGCCACTTCTTTAGCTGTGTAAAGTCATTGAGAGAAGAGTTAGTCATTTTGAACGAGAACAGTCCAAGCAGTCATGCAAAATGACTCAAAATATGAGCTAAAAACCAATTGTTTTTGCCACGTTTCTGCATCTGGATGTTGCCAAGCAGCAGGAGAGTGGTTTCCCTTTAACTGTATTCGGGTAAGCTAGCTCGTTCACACGAGTCATAAACACGGAAATTTCCCAGGCTGTAGGCATATAGAGTGCACATTTTACCACGGTAAGGCTTACGGCCATAGTAAACCCGGCCCGTCCCGTTGTTTTGACGGCCGTCTCTTTGACGGGAGAACGGATCCGTCAAAGCGGCCATAGTCAACCCGGCCCGTCTCTTTCTGACAATATGGTCACCCCGAGACTGCGAGTGACGCAAAAATGAGGCTGCCGCCGTGACGCAAATCGACAGAAAATAGTTCGACATAAAAAGTGTTTTTACGTAAAATCTCCCCCCAAAACTTTTATCAAAACCATTGCAATGTAATCGGGAAAGGTTAATTTACTAGTTTGTGCAGTCAGAATTTTTGAAGCACCATAAATAAGTTTTTCTTGATTATTTTCCTTTCCGTCGACCCGGCAAACGGACGTGTTGCTCGAACGTCAAAACGACGGGTTAAAAAGAACGAGCCGGGCCGGGTCTACTATGGCCACGCACAGCCGTTTTCAGTGACGCCACAGAGTAATTCAGCCGGGCAGCATTTTTCACCCGGCCCGTCGTTTTGACGGCGTCAAAATGACGGGTTCACTATGGCGCGGCCTAAGGTTCTGGGGTGGGGCAGTCTAGGGGGTAATAATTTCTCTCAATGTCTGTTTTACTTCTTTTCTTCTCGAATCTGTTAGGAAGATCGAGATAAACACTCTTTTATTCATAGCAAAAGTAGTGCCACAGGAGGATTTTTTATTTGGTTATCTTTCCATTGGTACACAATATAGGTGCTATGGTGTGAGGATTAACACATCCGTATTGGCAGGAATGTAATCTTTTAATAAAATCGTATTTTTTAATTGTAGATTGTTAACTTTTCTCATGGACTATTCTTGCAGATTTGTTTTTGGTGGCTTGAGCGCTAGTAATCCTGTGTTGACTGGTACAAGTTGCATTTCTTGCTTATGAAAAGATCCGTGCAACAAAAGTTGTCCACAGCAATATTTTAAAGAAAACTCCCTTCATGTATAGGCTGACACAAACAGACCCATCATGCAGACAGAAAAAAAGAAAACTGCATGTTCAAGTGTATGCTTTTTTATTTGGTTTTGTTAATGTAGCCTTTTCATTTGTGTTCAACTTGTGACGTTTTTCTCAGTATATTGTTCCATTGGTAAAATATGCACTACCTTCTAAACAATCATCAGAGGCATTTTGCAGATTTTTATCTGCTAGAATATTACATCATATCTTTTTTCAGGATATCTTCCTCGGGGAGGGTGGGGGTGCTAGCAGGGGTATCTCTTATAGGAATGTGTGCTTGCAGTTGTTGAGTATTCCATTGACATGGTAGGATTTGTGAAAAAAGAAGACTGCCCCCCCCCCCCAAAAAAAAAAAAAAAAAGAAAAAGAAAAGGAAAAAAAAAAGACTGGCACTCCCAAAGGACCAAATTTCAGTCAAGACGAATGAACCATGATGACAAAATCTTTGTATACTATAGAATATAGATGTGTCATATTGATGTGAAAATTGCATTTAGAAATCAAATAATTATGATGTAACCATTTTTGAGCCAACATGTTAATTCTTGCCTGTGTTTCAGGGTTTGGATGAGCTGGAGAAAAATCACACAAGCCAGCAGAGTTCTGTGCAGTCAGAGCTGAAGAAAGAAATGGCTTTGTTGCAGAAAAGAATACTGATGGACATGGTGAGATTCTGGCCTTGCCTTTCCTGTCTCTTGCAGGCTGTTACTGTCAGTATTCTCATGCACTACCTCAGTCTTATCAGCTTGGAGTGAACATCGTAACCCTCAGATTAGTTATTTTAAGTTGAAAGTTTGTTTTGAGAAAAAGAATCCTGACTCATGAAAGTATAGTGAGTGTGATAAATTCTATGCTGGTGAGATCAGGAGAACATTAAACATCTGACTGAAAAAAAACTCATTACCAATAGCTCATGTGATCCATGATAGCTATAGGAAATCATCATAAAGACTGTAGACATGAAATCTGCTCGAAAATGTAAAAATTCCCAAACTGACAACTCGCGAAGCAAAATATAGGATTGAAGACCATGCAAGGAAAACCATCTTGGAAATCCAAAGCATCTCCCGCTCGGTATTGAAAGTAGATGAGTTCAAGGACTCAAAGTTTATAAAGCCCAAGCACTTAAATCTTCTTAATGCTGCTCAACATAATACATATATATATAGCTATATGTATAGCTCGCTTTTCAATTTGATCTCTACATGAGTTCAGATGTTTCAGTGTGTATGTTTGATTTGCCAGTATACTTAGTAATTTGTCATGCAGTTGAGGATCCAGTTTAATGGTGTTATCTCTGTAAGGTTTTTGACACTTGTGTAACTACTTGTTCTGCACTGCTATTGCTACCAAGGTGATAGTGACGTGATAAAACCTAAATAAATGTACATTAGTGCATACACAGATACCTTCAGGACATTGTCAGATAGGTATCAATTGTGAAAGTTAATGAAGAATGCTAAAAATGATTTCAAATCACATTTACCATCACATAGTTAAAAGAATTTTGATGGCATGTGTTTTTTTGCTTTGTGTTGCAGCAACAACGGGAGGTCACCAACATGAGAAAATCACTGCAAACCATGCTCTTTTGATCTGGCGGTCCCGTCAGATAATCATTTGGCTGTGTCATGAATTTCCAGCTTGGTTACAATTAATGTTTATTGTTTAATAGTTTTCATGTGACTGGAAAACATTTCCTACCATGTAAGGTGCTTTTGGTTTTGTTTATTATTTAGGTACAGTTAGGTTGTAATGAAATATATGTTGTGACTTGATATGTGGTGTGGGTTTTTTTTTGTTGCTGCATTTCTCACTGCTGCTATTCCCCACACTTTTTCACTTGACCTCAACATAGAAAAAAAGAAACAACATTAAACTGAGGATGTATAATTCAAAATGCTAATAGACATATCACAATTTCTGAGCACCAAAAATTCAACCAACACAAATGTCCAATAATGGAGACCAAAATAAAATGGAATCGATCTGCTCTATAATCCACATGTAAAACTATTAATACAATATCCTTGTTGTGGTGGATTATTCATTTTGTGGAGAGGTCAGTTCTTTCTCTTGAGTTTTGATCACGGTGATCCATGAACATTTTTGTGTGGAGTGTTTCAAAAACATGCAAACTGAAACTGATCTGTGATAACCTCCCCCCCCCTCCCCCTCTCCCCTAAATTCACATTGGGAATGAGAAAACTGAACAAACACCGCATTGTAAATTTATACTTTTTCCTTATTGACCTGAAATGGCAGGCTGGGAGACAAACTATTAGCTGCCTCACCATATAAGCTATATGAGTGTGATTAGAACATAAACAATTATATGCTCCAGTAAAGTCAAAATAAACAATTGATCAACTGAACATACACAAACCTCTCTCATGTAAACAGATTACAACAACAAAAAGACGCAAAATGGGCACAGCAAAGAAACATGTTTGAAAATGATGCTGACGTATAAAAAAAATCTGATACTAGGAAAAACGCAATGCCCAAAATTGAAAATAATGGACCTTCTGTATGATTTAAGCTCTCTAAAAGGAGAGAAAGCAAGTAAACAAGAGAGCTTTAGAAGATGAAAGATCCATAAAAATGCTTTGGAAAACAACTAAGCACACTAGATGGATTATATAAGAAGTCTCAATCTTGACTCTCATATATACTCATACTCAAACATGAATGCTGATTCAGACATATTCTTCCTTTCCTCTTTATGACCCTTCCACAATTGTCTAATATTACTAAAAGGTAGAAAGAAATTAAAGGGGGAGAGCACACATGTGTTCACACACCGAGGTATAGAGCTAGGGCTCGTGCAGCACTCTTGCGCTTGCGCATGCCTGGCCCCCTTGCTTCAAAGATTTGTTCTATTTTTGGGGTGGCTTGAGGCGCCAAAGAGGGATGCCCAACTACCACTGTTCCTAAATTTGGAGTACTTCTGCTGGGACTATAATACAATCAACAACACAACAACATACCTGAGGCCAGCACAGACTAGATGAAATAAAATGAAATTCAGAAAAGGAAAAAGTTGGAGTAAGAGAGAATACATAGGGGTGGCAGAGGGATTATTTTTTTTACACAGAGAGCAATGAAAGACACAAGTTTATTCACCTTGCTTATGACTTCATGGCACCACAAAAAGCTGCATTAGGACAATCACAATGGTAAAAGAACGTGACATAAGCAAACTATATATAAACCATATCACACATCCAATGTCATGAGATGTAAAAAATTAAAAAAAACCCCCAATTTCCTGAAGTTGGACCTGTGGGTATAAACAGAAGCGCAAAAATATCCACTGGTAAATGTCGGACTTTGAGCCAAGAAATGGGGAGGAAAAAAAAGACAAATACCCCCCCACAAAGATGGTAAAGAACACTTCATGACATGGTCCAAATCACTGAGCTCCTTGCAAGAGTACTGCTTGTACTAAAAGAGACTCTAGCATTACCATAGACAATGAATAAATTGACCTAAAAGATATGGCACAAAGGATTAGAAAGAGAAAAAAAAGGAAAGATTTGAAAAAGGGGTGTCTGAAGTAAGAAACTTCCAGGAAGAGTTACACAAGAAGTTAAAAAAAAATATATCTCTAGTATCAAAAGCCATGTCCATAAACTTTTTCACAGGGTTGTACCATAATTTGCAAAAGAACAAACTCTTACCCCCCAAAAAAAATATCTCTAGTTTCATAAGCCATGTCCATAAACTTTTTCACAGGGTTTTACCATAATTTGCAGAACGACGATCTCCTACCCTCTCACCCCCCCCCCCCCAAACAAAAATACAACAAAACATCCCCCTAGAAAACAAAGCAGAGCAAACATGCAACAACCCCCCCCCCCCCTCTAAAACAACCCCCCTCATTGGCCAAAAAATAAAGTTATAAAATGTAAAGAAAGTTTCAGTGAAAACACAAATTCATACCCAGTTGCATGCCAAAGTTGGATGTGCTGGGCTTGGCTTGTCATACTAGACATTTTTTTGCTCCTATGAAAATTCGCAACAATTGCTGTCTGATCGTTTGATGAAGAATACACAACTGAAGAGGGACAGTGGACGACCAGTTTAGATGTTCACCTGCCTAACAAGTAAACCATGAGCTGAGGTTGTGGGTGCAGTAAACCATGAGCTGAGGTTGTGGGTGCAGTAAACCATGAGCTGAGGTTTGGGTGCAATTTCCAGCTTTGCCCTTTCTTCCCAGTTTGATGGGAAAATTGAACTGGATGTCATGTCTTTCAGAGGAGACTCTAAACCACTCAGACCCGTGTGCTCATGGACTATGTAAAAAAACCCAAACAGGACAGCTGAAAATCAGAAAGCGCAGGGAGATACCCCCCAACTGTACTGGCAAAATTATTAGGTTCAGTTCTCACCTGTATCCCTGAAGTCAGAATGTGGTTATGTTAATGGTGGGGGGAAAAAAGGGTTGCGTATGCAAAACTCTTGCCACTGGTGATTGGTAAACCTTGGAGCTTTTAGTCAAGGAATGAAATAAAAACCCAACCACCACCAACTGAAAACAAAAGTACAATATTCAGTCTTTTTATGATAGAAGATGAGATATAAAACTGACAATATAACAAAAACAGAGCACTCAAAAAGAGCAAAACCTAACAGACAATATAACAAAAACAGAGCACCAAAAAGAGCAAAACCTAACAGACAATATAACAAAAACAGAGCAAAAAAGAGCAAAACCTAAAGAGCACCAAAAGAGCAAAACCTAAAGAGCACCAAAAAGAGCAAAACCTAACAGACAATATAACAAAAACAGAGCACCAAAAAGAGCAAAACCTGAAGAGCACCAAAAAGAGCAAAACCTGAAGAGCACCAAAAAGAGCAAAACCAAGAGCACCAAAAAGAGCAAAACCTAAAGAGCACCAAAAAGAGCAAAACCTGAAGAGCACCAAAAAGAGCAAAACCTAAAGAGCACCAAAAAGAGCAAAACCTGAAGAGCACCAAAAAGAGCAAAACCTGAAGAGCACCAAAAAGAGCAAAACCTAAAGAGCACCAAAAAGAGCAAAACCTAACAGACAATACAACAAAAACAGAGCACCAAAAAGAGCAAAACCTAAAGAGCACCAAAAAGAGCAAAACCTAACAGACAATATATAACAAAAACAGAGCACCAAAAAAGAGCAAAACCTAAAGAGCACCAAAAGAGCAAAACCTAAAGAGCACCAAAAAGAGCAAAACCTAAAGAGCACCAAAAAGAGCAAAACCTAAAGAGCACCAAAAAAGAGCAAAACCTAACAGACAATATAACAAAAACAGAGCACCAAAAAGACCAAAACCTAACAGACAATATAACAAAAACAGAGCACCAAAAAGAGCAAAACCTAACAGACAATATAACAAAAACAGAACACCAAAAAGAGCAAAACCTGAAGAGCACCAAAAAGAGCAAAACCTGAAGAGCACCAAAAAGAGCAAAACCTAAAGAGCACCAAAAAGAGCAAAACCTGAAGAGCACCAAAAAGAGCAAAACCTAACAGACAATATAACAAAAACAGAGCACCAAAAAGAGCAAAACCTGAAGAGCACCAAAAAGAGCAAAACCTAACAGACAATATAACAAAAACAGAGCACCAAAAAGAGTAAAACTTAACAGACAATATAACAAAAACAGCACCAAAAAAGAGCAAAACCTAACAGACAATATAACAAAAACAGAGCACCAAAAACAGCAAAACCTAACAGACAATACAACAAAAACAGCACCAAAAAAGAGCAAAACCTAACAGACAATATAACAAAAACAGAGCACCAAAAAAGAGCAAAACTTAACGATAAACGATAATGAGGACTTTACTATACAGATATTGCACAAGTTTTATCAATCAAGTATACAGATATTGCACCAATTTCATTATTCAAGTAAACTATAAACACTTTTGTAAAAAAGCAATCACAATCACAACCAAAAACTCCCTCCATGTATAATCCTACCCCATACCATCCCAAAAGACATATTTTAACTGGAGACATAACTTGTATGCCAGACCCAAGTGTTGGGAGGGGGGTGGGTGGGTGGGAAGGACAGCCTAGTGTCTAGAGCACTGACCGTAACTTGATGGCATGGGTTTGAGCCACAACCAAGATGCCTGTTTGAGGGTATTTTACCCCTGGAGATAACATCAGTACCAATTCTATTCCTCGAAAATCCTTCAGATGTGACTATGAATGAGGTCCCATGTACAACGCAAGCAGAACATTTTGTGAACATGTTCTGCCTTTCAGAAGAGTAGGCTCTTGCAGAGGACAAAATTTAAAAATGCGTGTACACTAATGTCGTGTTTAGGTATGGTGGGCAAACAGTCGCATAAACAAAATCTCACCATTAGTGAACATTGGAGGTCAAGCCAAGGAATGAAAAAAAAAAGAAGAAAAGAAATGACTGAATGCCACGTCCTCTGTTGCTGATGGTCAGACAAGTTAAGGAGAGCTTTTCACCGTTGTGTTCAACTGTCACTCTCCTAGTTTGGTCACTGGCAGAGCTGTGATCTGGAGACAGAATATAACATACTGTTTAGTTATTATTGTACACATACTCACACAATACACCACTCTTGGTTTGCCTCTCTTTTACTTGCATTGCTTCTTATTTTTTTTTTTTTATTCCCCTTTAACCAATTTGTTTATCATAATTTCTCTTTCATTTTTCCTGCTTCAAATTTATGTACATTTGAGCACAAATTGTTCATATTTAAACTGATTTTTAAAGGCATAGAAGTGAGAATTTAAATGCAATTCTGCCACTGTGCCCAGGATTATGAATTGTAACAAAATTAATGTTTTAATTGTGCCATAAACTGAAGAAAGTTAATGTCTGCCAAAATAAAAAAAAATGTTAAGAAAAGATTAGCTTTAGCACTCTCTTATAATTTCTATGGTATGACCTATAATCAAGTCAGATGACTTGTAATACAACTCAACTGCAATTCACACAATGCTCTGTGTGTAATGTATCTGTCATGATCAAGATTCTCTGATCTATTCAGATTGGTTCTCTATATGAAATATTCAACCTGACAGCCCGTAATCAAGCCATCATGGAGGCTACCGTTTGAGGGAATTTTACCCTGGAGTTAATGTCAATGCTGACTTCACTCCCACAAAAGCCCTTCAGATGAGACTATAAATTGAGGCCCCACATGCAGAACATCGTGCCACACGTTAAAAACTCATTCTGCCTTTTGGAAGAGTAAGCCATTTTGTGCCAATGGGAACAGAAAACAAAATTTACAAAAAAGCATGGACACTGGTGTTGTATTTAGACACCACCCCTGAAGTCACATCAAGGCTACATTAACGGTGGGTAAAAAAACAAGTCACATACACAAAATCTTTTCCATTAGGTGAACCTTGGAGCTCTTAGCTGAGGAACAACAAAAAATCAGCTTTCAGAAAAAAACCCCTTTATATCAATCTGATCTGTTCATACTGGTCCACAATATCAAACATTCAATCTTCAGAAGACAAAACTTAGCATTAATCTCTAACCTGTTCATACTGGTCCACAATGTCAAATATTCAATCTTCAGAAGACAACTAAGCGTTAATCTCTAACCTGTTGTCAATCTTCAGAAAACAAAACTTAGTGTGATCTCTTACCTGTTCATACTAGTCCACAATGTCAAACATTTAATCTTCAGAAAACTAAAGCGTTGATCTCTAACCTGTTGTCAATCTTCAGAAAACAAAAACTAAGTGTTGATCTCTAACCTGTTCATACTGGTCCACGATGCCGAACATTCAATCTTCAGAAAACAAAAACCTAAGTGTTAATCTCTGATCTGTTCACACTGGTCCACAATGTCAAACATTCAATCTTCAGAAAACAAAAACTAAGCATTGATCTCTAACCTGTTCATACTGGTCCATAATTCAACCCTCAGAAAACAAAAACTAAGCGTAAATCTCTCACCTGTTCATACTGGTCCACAATATCAAACATTCAATCCTCAGAAAACAAAAACTTAAGTGTTGATCTCTAACCTGTTCATACTGGTCCACAATATCAAACATTCAATCCTCAGAAAACAAAAAGCGTTGATCTCTCACCTGTTCATACTGGTCCACAATATCAAACAATCTTCTGAAGACAAAACTAAGCGTTAATCTCTAACCTGTTGTCGATCTCCAGAGAGCAAAAACAAAGCGTTGATCTCTAACCTGTTGTCAATCTTCAGAAAACAAAAACTAAGTGTTGACCTCTCACCTGTTCATACTGGTCCACGATGTCGAACATGGCGTAACAGGGGTGGGGCAGGTTGCGGGCGGCTACCCCCTGGTCCTGGCCATTGATGTACAGGTGCAGACAGCGTGCCGAGTCCAGGGCCAGCCCCACACAACCCCCCTCTCCCACAGACACCAGCGAGGCTCCTACTCTATTGCTGTAATCCTGAAATAATGATAATCGTATTAGTATTTATGTTGATGATAGCAGTGGTGATAATAATGATGATAATAAAAAAAACAATAACAAAACAATAGTAGTAGTAGTAGTAGTAGTAGTAGTAGTAGTAGTAGTAGTATGATAGAAACAATAATGATTAATAACAAACAACAACAACAAGAACAACAACAACAACAACAATAATAATAATAATAATAATAATAATAATATAATATAATAATAATAATAATAATATAATAATAATAAAATAGTAGTAGTAGTAGTAGTAGTAGTAGTAGTAATGATACTACTACTGATAATAAAACAGAAAACACATCAGTCAGTTACAGTCAGCTAAATGCTTCTATTTTAACTCAAAGTTTTCCTGAAAAAACAGTGGAGGAAAACAAGTGCTCGACTATTTGTATTATATATACAAGAGTTGTGATAAGCATCATCAGCAAAGGTTTATACATGGTTTAACTGCTCAGTTACAGTTTGTTTTTTGGATGCAATATTTGTCTCACAAATGGAAACACACTTATAGAGGATTGTCTAAAAAAAGTAAAATGGACTTAAGAGAAACATTCTTTCCTGAAGTGACACATACTAAACAATCATCAGGACTGACTGTTGGACATTGTTTAGGCTCCAATCCAATCCAATCAAGTTGTTTACAGCCCCGCTGACCCCACAGGCCTTATTGGGGCTGTCACCTCATAAAGAGGCTTGTCCTCTTTTTTAGATGACACAACAGTCAACAAAAACACTGACCACAGTTTGGGATTATTGTTTTGTTACAATAACAATCAACATAAACACTAGACAATGTTTAGGACTAGTGTCTTATTCAGACAACATCAAACACAAACATTGGTCATCGCTAGGGATTACTATCTTGTTCAGATGACATAAAACAAATACACACCCTGTACAAATTATCTGAACCGTGTCTCTAAAAACAAATCAAGCTTTCATAAAAAAAAAAAAACCCTCCAGAGATGAATCTATTAAAAAGGTCTTCTGGAATATCTTGGATACAGGCAAAGACACAAAACAACCCAAAGAAGCACACAAGTATGTGTACTGTATACATCTCAACTGAAGAGGAGTCAGACACACACAGCAGTCGAGCTCACTCACTGTCTGCCTGCATCTCAGCTGTGGCACAACTGTGGGGGTAAAAAAGAGAAACCAATAAGCATTGGAGAGCCATTTAGGATCCAAAAAAGGAGTGAATCTTACCTGGGAAGAATTGCATCCCTGAAAAATCTGCATCACTTATGTGATATACTAGTATGTGATCTCAGTAAACTGCTGTCTTGAGTCGGGGCCCTAATTTACAAAGCTAGGTGAAGAGCTTTGGTTAAAAAAAGGAAATATATATATATATATATATATATATATATATATATATAATATATATATATATATATATAATAATATAGATAGATAGATAGATAGATAGATAGATAGATAGATAGATAGATAGATATGTATGACAGTATATACATGTACACATGATACACACATACATAATACACATACACACCTGTCCTGTGACGTTTCTTTAGAATGAAGAACTGTGCTCAAACTATAAATATGTATCAAGCACATATTAAAACCCATTCCGCTTTTCGGAAGAGTAGGCCATTGTGTACAAGTGGGGAACAGATGACAAAAACTGACAAAACAACATACACACAGAAACTGGATGTGGCAAAACACAGAAGTGTTTATTCCATTATCCTTGAAATAAAAGAAAATTAAGAAAAAAAAAAAAAAAAAAAAGAAAGGAAAAAAAAAAGAAAGAAAGAAAAAAAAAAGAAGAGTGTATACCCCAGAGCCTGCATATAACAAAGCACATAAGTGCTTATTCCATTATCCTTGAAATAAAAGAACAAATTAAAAAAAAAAAAAACCAGAAAGAAAGAAAAAAAAAGACGAGTGTATACCCCAGAGCCAGAGCAGGCAGTGAAGAGAGGACAGATCCAGGCAGGCCAGGTGTGCTGGCCAGACCATGGCGGTATCTTCATGCTGTCAGCAGACTGGGCTGCCACACCCAACAGCAGGCTGTCGTGACCTACACGCACTGGGCGATCTGCACTCTTCTTGTCTATGTGCACCTGCATACATGTATGAAAATGTGCTCCTGTTAAGGCATGTTCACAGTTACGTACATGTGTACATGTGCATGCATCTACACATACGCACATGAAGAAAATATTGTGCACACATTAAAACATGTTCTGCTTTTTTGAAAGAGTAGGCCATTGTGTGTTAGTGGGATTGGATGACAAAATTGACAAAACTGTAAACACACAAGGACTGGACGTAAAAAAAGCACATGATTAGTGTTTATTCCATTATCCTCAAAATTAATTTTTAAAAAAACCTCTTAATACAGAAGAATTTAACAAGTGTGTGCATACAAAATTTTTATTCCAATGCAAAAATCAGATGCATGGGGAATTTTCAGGAACCAATGTAAAACAGTAAGTATTTTCAATTCCAAAAACTAATTCATACTTTTCTGTTAGTGTTTTCAATAAAATAAGGGGATAAAAAATAGTCACATATTATGATATATGCAAAATCTCGTCATCAGTCTACCTTGTTGATCTATAGATCTAAGGAATAAAAAAAAAACAAGAAAAAAAAACTTTACATGAAAGCCTGTAACAGTAACACCCACCACTGTCCCTGGGTTTTTCCACATGATTTTATTTTGTCTAGAAAAGTACTCCTTCATGACACATTGACAGCTGATAACTCTAGCCACTATACCTATCATTTCAATGTACAAATCTATGCCTAGTCTGTTAATCTTTGGGTTTGTCAAGTCCTGCTTTCAGTTTGTTTGCAGTGTTTTTTGTGATGAGTCAAAATAACACCAAGTTCTTCTGGCTAGACACCAGTTACTTGCATCACTTCCTAATTCACAGTGCTGTCCTTCTATTACTATGGTATTACAAACTTCACTTTAAACACCCTGATCAGGAAAAAGAAGAAACCCAACAAGTCCAACAAACAAGACCTCTCACCCCAAGAAACCCAAACAAGCAAAAAACCTGAACACACAAACAAATGGACTAGACAAACCAAAAAACAAAAATATCAACAACAAAACCCAAAACAAACCAACAAGAACCCCCCCCCCCCCCCCCCACCACCACCACCATCCCAAACCCTAAAAAGAGGCTTTAACCCAACAAAATGCAAACAAAAAACCCCACCACACGAACAAAAGAGTGTTCCAAACCCTGAAACAGAACAAAAAAATTACCGTAAGTACTAGGATTACAAAGTACAGTTTACAAGGCAAATGTAACAACATGAGAGAGAGAGACAGAGAGAGAGACAGAGAGAGAGAGCAGGCAGACAGAGACAGACAATCAGACAGACCCTTACCTCATAGAGAACATCAACATCAAGGGGGTTGCATGACATGACTATGCCGTTGAGAGCATCCAGAGACTTACATGCTGTTTGTTTGTTGTCGCTCAGTGTGACACTGACGCCGTGGTTGTCATGAAAAACAAAGTCCTGGCACACAAACACACATTCATGTTTGAGAGAAGAAACATACATTCCTGCACAAGTGTATCAATTAACAGATCAATCTCCATTCACAGCTCTAAAAGAACAGCAGCGCATGCAAAGTGATCTACCACAATACTATTCTAAAACATTGTTACTCAAGATTCTGCTTATCATTTCAAGATCATCAATGGTGGGAGAGTGGTTTTAGAGCATTGCACTTGTGACTTGTGACAGGCGCTTTGATTTGCTTTTTTTTGCAAGATATAGCGCTTTATAATAAATTCCATATATTATTATAATTTAATGACCTGGATTCGAGCCAGCACTGAGATGCCTGTTCAAGGGGATTTTCCCCCTAGAGTTATCAACAATACTGACTCAACTCCCCCAAAAGTCCTTTGGATAAGACCAGAAACAGAGGCCCTGAGTGCAAATGCATGCATGCAGAATGTCCTGTGCACACATTAAAACAATTTCAACCTTTCAAAAGTGTAGGCCATTCATGGTGATAGGACCGGAGGATGAAAAAATATTAAAAAAACACATGCATAGTGATTAGATATCACCCCCTAAGCTAAAATGCGGCTAAGTTAATGGTGGGCAAAAATGAGTCGCATAAACAAAAATCTCACCATTGGTGGTAAACCTCTGAGCTGTAGCCGAGGAAGAACAATGTAAAAAAAAAAAAAAAAAAAAGTTAACAAGTAGGGATTTTTCATGTATAGTAACATATTAGCTTAGCTCTAAATGAGGCATAAATGAAACAAAATCACATACAAAAATGTTAGATTTGAAAGAACCTGGTCAGTCACACTGGAGTGGGTTTTTTTTTTACCTGTGAAACTTTTCTTCAAATATCACATGCTATCAACACATCATTAACATTTCTTTGTCTTTTTATGGGATGAATTCAGATACAATAAATCATATATATATATATATATATAAATACACATTTTGAGTTTTAGTGGAAAGCACTCCTGTGCGACAGCAGGCAGAGGTAGGTACCTTGGAGCTGGCATCAGTGCAGGCAGCCTCAATCCTGACTTCCCCCAGTTTTGTAAGCCACTCCTTGATGTGATGTACAGCACCAGGATTCTGAACAAACCTAAAGAAAGAATCAACTTTTGCATCATCTGGCAGTGTACACAGCAGGTCTTCTACACGCCTTTTCATTTTTATTGACATAGAGGTGACCACGACGGAATTCTTCACTTCCCTGACACGTTTGATCACCCGCTTGTGTGTACTCAGCTTGGTCTGCTTGTGCAGCATGCGGTTCTTTCCCTCCTTCATGGCTTCTCGCACTGCAGAGCAGACATCACCACTTGCACTATCAGTCGCTGGCGACTCTCCTTGACTAAGGCGTTCAGCTCGTCACACAGCTTCTCAATCTCTGCGATGGCTGTTTCGCGTGCCTCTCCAGGTCCTGTGCGTGCTTATCCAAATCATCACTGCCTTGTCCAGCTCTGTCCTGCCCTCACTCAGCTGGGCTGACAGCTGTTGAGCAAAGCGTGGGACTCCTGCACCTTCTGCCCAAGTCCTGCAGCTCTGGACAACTTCGGTGTCTGGAGGAAGCGCACAGTAAGCAAATGCAGCTTCGTGACTGGGACAGAAGAGTCTGGGAACCTCCTCTGGGTGAATGGAGCAGGGGGAAGAGTAATGCGCTGCTAACTTCTCTCTGGTCAGTGTGGCAAGGTCTTCAACAAGGTGGTGCTTTGACACGGGTAATTTCCTGTGCACTTTTTCACAGGAGGAACAGAGCATGTCTTTACAGTTGAAGCACATAGAGGTGGCGCCACATCCTCACACACACAACAGTTGTGCTGCCTGCTGAGGAGCCGGTCTGCCTCCAGTCTCAGCTCCATGGACAAATCTGTGGGAAATGACTGACCACGTCTCAACGTTCTGAGACTGCCTGTCTTCGGGCTGACGATGAGGTCTCGGCACAGAGGACAACGAGCTTCATCCTCGTTTTCATCCAGGTCAGAAGGCAGGACGACACAGAAGATGACCACAAGGCAGCAGCTTGGGCACTGTGAACTGTTCACTGCATCACACTGCACTCAGTCTCTTTGGGTTCAGCGCTGTTCATGACTGAAGAGGCCATTCTTGGTTTGCTTCAAATTCTTTTGTGTGTGAGTGGTTAGAAGAGGCCTTAAGCCTGCAAAAAGAACAAAAACCATTGCATATATATATACAGTTTGGTAATGCAGTACATATATACTGGCCAGCATTCTTTCACAGTATGTGTGCCCACATTCATACTCTCCCTCGTCTATACCCCGCCACCCTGATTGTCACTGAAGAGAAAAAAGATAGTTTCTTGTAAAAGGCTGAAAGTACATACTGCAGTGTAAGTGGTGGCTGGGTGTTCCTACCATGCTGTACATACTACACATGTAAGTGGTGGCTGGGTGTTCCTACCATGCTGTACATAACTTATGTGTTTCCAGCAGAGTGTTGTAACTGTACATACTATTGGTTCCAGCAGAGTGTTGTACCATACTATATGTTGTTCCAGCAGAGTGTTGTACATACTATTGTTCCAGCAGAGTGTGTACATACTATTGTTCCAGCAGAGTGCTGTGCATACTATTGTTCCAGCAAAGTGCTGTACATACTATTGTTCCAGCAGAGTGCTGTACATACTATTGTTCCAGCAGAGTGCTGTACATACTATGTCAATTGTATTCCAGTAGAGTGCTGTGCATACTATACATGTATGTGGTGGCTGGTTGTTCCAACCATGCTGTACATACTATTGTTCCAGTAGAGTGCTGTACATACTATACATTGTGGTGGCTGGTTGTTCCAGCAAAACGCAGTACAGTACAATCACTATTGTTCCAGCAGAGTGCTGTACATACTATACATGTATGTGGTGGCTGGTTGTTCCAGCAGGGTGCTGTACATACTATACAAAACATTATGTGTGCTGTTTCCAGCAGGGTGCTGTACATACTATACATGAATGTGGTGGCTGGTTGTTCCAGCAGGGTGCTGTACATACTATACATGTATGTGGTGGCTGGTTGTTCCAGCAGGGTGCTGTACATACTATACATGTATGTGGTGGCTGGTTGTTCCAGCAGGGTGCTGTACATACTATACATGTATGTGGTGGCTGGTTGTTCCAGCAGGGTGCTGTACATACTATACATGTATGTGGTGGCTGGTTGATGGTACAGTCCATAACTGGGAAACCTCTGCCAGGACTCTAATAAAATCAAACCAAATACAGTCCTGCGTTCATGACATTGTTTTCATCGGCTACCCACTCTCTTATGTGGCTGGGTAAGCTTGTTGAGGTCTGATCATCATGTGGATACATGCATACCAAGATCTGGATTATCAAACGTCTTCATACCCCTTTCTTCTGGAGTCAGTTAAAAATCATACCAAGGTAATTTTAAACTACTACAGTGTCAAGTCAAGTCAAAATGATCTTTATTGAGGGTAAAAGAGTAAGTTTACACAACTTGTTTTCATCCTGCCCTCACTAAAAAAAAAAAGAAAAAAAGTTGACTTCTAAAGCATTCCAAGACAAATATCAACCTTTGTTGAAAAACTCAAATAAATGAGGATTTTTTTTTTTACAACATATCTCTCAAGATAAAAAAAACACCCAAACCCAAGACAGGACAACATAAGCTCATGTCATACATACAAATGATAGAAATACAAAATAACATGGTGTCACACACACACACACACACACACACAACACACACACACACATACACACACACACAATGTTTTCATTTTTTTTTTACTGGTCTATCATATGCATGTTTATGTGCTGTTTGGCAGTTGTGGCTAGCACAATCAGCATCACTGGCTTAAAAAATAAATTAAAAAGACCCAAGTACAACTCCCCCCCAAAAACAACAACAACAACAACAAACAACCCCAAAACTAACCCCAACCCAAATTAAAAACAAAACAAAAACACAACCAAATCATCATGTGCCTGTCACTCAAGTGTGTGTACTCGGGAAGTAACAGACGTTATCCTCCTTGTTAATGTTACGGAGCTCACTGAAATTTTGGACACCGCTTTCGACGTCTGTCGTCTCAAGATAAGGCTAGCCTAAGCCTAGCTAAAGTCATTTTGTGGCAAAGCTGCCACGAACGTGAGTCCGCTTAAAGCTGCCATGAAAGCTTGTCCGCAAAATGTGCAAGGCCTGCTTGCACACCGTCTTGCGTCGTCACTTTGTGCACATCCACACAGCATCCATTCACTAGGCCTAAATCATAGACGACCACTCTTGAGGACAGGTTTCTTTCTCCTCCCAGTCCCATAAACAAGAATTCAAAATCACGAAAATTAATCTGCAAGTGCCGAGAGTCTGTGAATGTAGTCTGTCTTTGTTTTGTTGGCATGCAGGCAATGGGGAACAAATGAAAAGCAAAAGTATGAAGAACAAAAGTGAATTTTTTTTTTCGTGAAGAATTTGAGTTTGGCCTAGAAAACAGATAAAGAGGTGGGGATGGGAAGGGCTAGACATGATGTGTGTTAGTGTGTGTGTGTGTGTGTGTGCGCGCGCACTATAGCCTAGGCCTTAGGCGAGGTCAAACACCTGCACCCCCCTCCAGTTCTCTTACCTCTTCGGAGAAAACAGCCTAGCCTAGCCTAGCTCGAAGCACCCACTCGATCGTCTATTTGCCGGTCTGCTCAGCAAACACAGGTCACGTGAACAGGAGAGCCGACTTCAGCTGACTTTTTGGTGGAATGAAGCAAAATCTCGTGAGAACAATCTCCACCGATGTGTCTTCCCCCAGCACCTCCCACCCCCCCCCCGCCCCCTCCCCTCCAAATACACACGTCTTTTCCTCTTTTCTTTGCTTCGTTTTCTATGAAGCTTAAAATGTCTATATGCAACTTATTTACAGAACTTAACATTTATAATCACTGGAAGCTTTAATCTTTCAATACTTTAATCAGATCAAGATTTTTCAGATGCCTCAGATTTTTTCAGCATTGACTATGACCCCCCCCCCCCCCTCATTTTAAAAACAATTGAAAGATGTATACCCGCCCCCCCCCCCCGCCCCCCTTGAACATTTTTGGAATCATCTGTTCGTTAATGATAAGCTCTTAGTTTATTTTTTCACCCAAACTTGAAATTTCAATTTGAAATTCCCAAACATTTTTTTTTTTTTTTTTAAATGTATCTTTAAAACCGTAAATTTTCATTCAAATTTACTGATTTACTGTACTCTTTTCCCCAATTGAGTCTTTGAAAATGAATGTGACAAATTTCCAGTTTACCAATTCATGCCTTCCTTTCAAATTCCACCCCCCCCCCCCCCCCCCCCCCCCTTATGATTCAACCAATCCGCCGGTGTGTGGCAGAGTTTGAGTAAAAATGTCATGCACAGTTCCCGCCTGGCATCACACATTCGAGGCAGACTTCTTCTTACGAAAATGCGAGACATTACCCCTTTAATTACGTGTGGGCAAGAATGATATTGTTAGTGTTAGCAGTACGGGTCCTCAGTTTAACAGTCCTCACTCGGCCAAAAAAACTAGAGTCACTACTAGTGTTTAACGTCCATGGGAATGACTCCCCTCCATCGGAGAATCGAACTCCACCTCGCACAATTTACCAGTTGCTGAAGTATACCTTAAGGCCCTATCCGTGTTACCTCTATGGTGTGTGTGTGTGTGTGTGTGGGGGTGGGGGTGGTGTGTGTGTGGTGTGTGGTGTGTGTGTTGTGTGGTGTGTGTTTGTGTGTGTGTGTGTGTGTGTGATGTGTGTGTGTGGTGTGTGGTGGTGTGGTGTGGTGTGGTGTGTGTGTGTGTGTGTGTGTGGCGCACGCGCGCTAGTTTTTGTTTTTTTTGCGTATGTGTGTATGTGTAAAAAAGTGTTATGTGTGAGTATGTGCACGCGTAGCACGCGTGTGAGTGCATGCACATGTATATCATGTTTGTGTGTGTCCATGAATGCTAGGCCTACGTGATGTGTCGTTCGTTTGTATGTGTTGCATACAGTTTTGCTTCATACTTATCAGTTATTGACTAACCGATTAATTTGTCAAAGTGGTTGATTGGCGCGGGCAATTACAATAGCCGACTGAATGGCAGACTGGTTTCTAAAATTAGGTACCTCACGAGTGAGTGATAATCCTAGTGTTTGGTTGCCTGCGTTCTTTTGTTGACTGTGTGTTCACGGTTGGTCTGGTCGTCACAACATCGATAACAAATGCGGTGTGTATATGTGTAGCGGTACCGCGAATATGTGTCGATATTGTGCCATATTGTTGACATAAACAACACAGGTAAGGGATTTAAATCGTGTGTTGTGTGTCGCATCAAAAGCACTCCCTGGGTGTGAGTGTGTGTGGTGTGTGTGTGTGTGTGTGTGTGTGTGTGTGTGTGTGTGTGTGTGTGTGTGTGTGTGTGTGTGTGCGCGCGTCGCGCTACAGGGTGTGTGTGTGTGTGTGTGTGTGTGTGTTGTGTGTGTGTGTGTGTTGTGTGCGTGTGTGTGTGAAGAGTATGAGAACCAGTGTAAGTCTATATGATATTTAGACACACACACACACACACACACACACACACACACACACACACACACACACACACACACACACACCACCACACACCCACACACTCACTCACTCACTCACTCACTCACTCACTCACTCACTCACTCATTCATACATATTTTGTTAATCATAAACATTGAAAATGAGATTGATGTAATTGCACTTGTGAGGAATACTGAAGACTTAAACATAAAATAGTGTTCGGGAAAGAAAGAGACATATTGTGTGAGACCTAAAACAACACCCAACAAACACCGCCATTATTGTGAATAATATGCCTGTGAAGCCACCCCCCCCACAACACAACCCACCTAAATAGTTCAAAAAGAAAGAGCACAATTTTGAGGACCTAAATAAACAACAACCCCAAACAAAACAAACCCCCATAAGAAAAACACCCCCCCCCCCCCCCACCTTAGTTTTTACCAATAGTGTAGAATGTGACCAGTCACAGAGGAGTATAGACATACTACACTCAGTCAAGGGATGTGTGTGTGTGTGGTGTGTTGTGAGTGTTTAGTTATATATATATATATATATATATATATATATATATATATATATATATATATATATATATGACAAGAAAAGTGTGTGTGTTGTGTGTGGTGCGCGCGCGCGCACCGTCATCTCTCTCTCTCTCTCTCTCTCTCTCTCTCTCTCTCTCTCTCTCTCTCTCTCTCTCTCTCTCTCTCTCTCTCCTCTCTATATATATATATATATATATATATTTATGAGAGAGAGAGAGAGAGAGAGAGAGAGAGAGAGAGAGAGAGAGACGTTTTAAACATTATCTATCTATTCGTACTAATCCTATCCATCCATCTATCCATCCATCCATTTATATCATCCATCCATCTCATCTATCTGTCTAACCAAAACAATGGCCTGCCTCTTCTTAAAAGTACATTGGCACATGCATTTAAGACTCAAGACTCAAAACTCAAAATACTTTAATGTCTCAACTTTATTGCAGTGTGTTCGTGCGCCTGCGTGTGCAAGTGGGTGTATATGTGTGAAAGTAAAACAAATATAAATTTCAGACGGATAGAAAATTCATGAAAAAATAATACCTAATAAAATGAAAGTTTACATTAGGTCCACAGCAAAATATTCTTGAATTAATACAAGTTAACTTATTTGTGAGGTGCACGTGGACGTAAAGAGCACATTAGGACTGCAGTGATGTACCGACAGTACCGAGCCGACCTCTCTCAGAGAGCAGAGAGTAGGGTGCAGAGACAGCAGGACTGGCTGCAGTATTCCTATTTGTATCGTCAGCTGACTGCTGAGGGCATTGGGTAAGTGGTGTGTGTGTGTGTGTGTGTGTGTGTGTGTGTGTGTGTGTGTGTGTGTGTGTGTGTGTGTGTGTGTGTGTGTGTGTGTGTTGTGGTGTGTGTGTGTGTGTGTGTGTGTGAATGTGTGTGGTGTGTGTGTGTGTGTGTGTGTGTGTGAATGTGTGTGTGTGTGTGTGTGTGTGTGTGTGTGTGTGTGTGTGTGTGTGTGTGTGTGTGTGTTTTAGTATTAGTGTGCGTGTGTAAACATTTTTAATTTTTTTTTATTTTGAACAAAACTGATGACAAGTATGATCGAGCGTTAAGCACAACGTTCAAGGTTATTAATAAGTGTCTATGTATAAACGATTCGATTCAGGAGAAATTTGATACAATTTTTCGGTGGACAAAATATGAAACCTGCCCTATTTCCTTACAGGACATTGATATGAAGCTCCATTAACTGCGTGTAGTGGTGGTACAGGTTGGTGAGCTGGGTGCTAGTATTTTTTGATGGGACGATAAACCAGAGAGGCCCCATCTGCAGCACAAGTGGCAGAGTTGATCAGGATTTGGAAAAGAGATAAGCTTTTCAACAAAATTGAAGTTGGCACAATCGTCATTTCCCTACTGCTGTGCGGGAGTGAAAGCTGAACCTTAAGTGCAAAACTATGCCTTCAGCGCCTGGGCTTTATCATATTTCTTGATTAAACCATTGATGCTGGGGGCAACAACAAAGTGAGAGGTTGTATGATCAGTGGCTTTCCCACTCATGGAATTCCACTTTACAGCTTAGTCTTTAAGTGATCGACTATGACTCTCTGACTAGGAGGCTTGACTTGCACAGCCCTTATGAGCTGCTGCTCAGGGGCTAATTGGCCTTTGGAGAACATCTCCAACGCTGTCCTTATGCCCTCTTGGCCAAGAGAGTGGGGATGTACTGTGGGCAAGGCTTCTCCACTATAACCAAATTTCTGCCCATTTTCCGAAACAGGAACCGTCTCCTCTGCTGTTTTGGAGGTCATCGTCGAACACCACGGACAAACAAATAAAAACAAATAAATGCAAAACTGGAAAAGAAAGTTGAAATCTTTGAAATTAAATCACTCAGTAGGCTTCTATATACCTCCTGGCAAGACCTGACCATGACCATATAACCATAGAACCAAACGAGTCAATGTGGCAAGAGGTGATCATGATAAAGCTGGGTTACAAGTTTTCTTTCAGACTATTGTAAAAAGAAAGAAGCTGGCGTGGTTTGACTCTTAAAGTAGGACTATCCTACAGGGGGGCTGTTGAGGGAGGAAGACGCAGGGACAGACAGAAAAAGAACTGGATGCCAGAATATCGAAGACTGGACCAGCCACGACACAGCTGTGTAGCTTCAAAAGGCTGAAGACAGACAGACCAGCTTGGAGAAAAAAACCCAACCAAACAGTCGACCGACATATCCATCATGTCCCCCCTGAAGACCCCTTTTGTCAAGGGCCTGATAGCTTGATTGATCTTGACGTGACATGACTTGCCATCACCTGACTTGACCTGAGCTGACTCGACCTGATCTGACCTGACCTGACCTGACTTGATTTGACTTCACTTTAGTCAAGGGACTGATAGCTTGATTGACTTTGACTCATCATGACCCGACCTGACTCGACCTGATCTGACCTGACCTGACCTGACTTGATTTGACTTCACTTTAGTCAAGGGACTGATAGCTTGATTGACTTTGACTCATCATGACCCGACCTGACTCGGCCTGATCTGACCTGACCTGACCTGACTTGATTTGACTTCACTTTAGTCAAGGGACTGATAGCTTGATTGACTTTGACTCATCATGACCTGACCTGACTCGACCTGATCTGACCTGACTTGATTTGACTTCACTTTAATCAAGGGACCGATAGCTTGATTGACTTTGACTTGACATGACTTGCCATGATCTGACTTGTCCTGATCTGACCTGACCTGACTTGATTTGACTTCACTTTAGTCAAGGGACTGATAGTTTGACGTGACATGACTTGCCATGACCTGACTTGACCTGATCTGACCTGACCAAACCAGACCTGACCTGACGTGACCTGACTCTCTTCGTCTCCCTGTGCTGTGATCAGGCATGTGCTGAAGGCAGTGAGCCAGGCCCGGAGACGGCGTCCAGAGGACGGGGACTTGCAGACCCTGGGCACCGCCTTGTTGCTGTCCCAACAGGCCTTAGGGGAACAGGCCGCACAGCTGCCTGCACAGCTGCTGGGCCGCATCACTGAGCCTTCCCCAGTGAGTCATCACCGTGTGTGTGTGTGTGTGTGTGTGTGTGTGTGTGTGTGTGTGTGTGTGTGTGTGTGTGTGTGTGTGTGTGTGTGTGTGTGAAAAAGTTAAAGTCTGTCCCGAGCCTAAGGCTCATCAGGCCGGTGCTTATCCCAGTTTCTGTGGCGTTAAGCGACTGAGAGTCATAGACTCCTCCCTGGATAGGACGCCAGTCTATCGCAGGGTTAACCCCCAACACAAGGTTGGTACCCCTTTTACACCTGGGTGGGGTGAGAAAATAGCCGTAAAGTGCCTTTCCCAAGGGCACAACGCCATAGCCCATAGCTGGGATCGAACCCGCAACCTTTAGATTACGAGTCCAACGCCCTAACCACTAGACTACAGCGGCGGCTCTTTGTGTGTGTGTGTGTGTGTGTGTGTGTGTGTGTGTGTGTGTGTGTGTGTGTGTGTGTGTGTGTGTGTGTGTGGTGTGTGTGTGTATGTGTGCGTGTAGGGGTGTGTGTCTGTGTGAACGCATGTACACACAACGATGATTTACATTTGCTTTTAAGAACTACTTTATCTGTGTGGTGTTACTACACATGTCAATAAATCCATGTATAACTATTTTTTTTTTTAGTCATGTATGTCCTCTTCCGTCACAGGCAGGGGGAGAAGATCAGAAAACATTTTACAATGAACTAAGAAATCATGGTGGTGAATTAAGAAGATGGTACACTAGAAAACCAAAGAATCCATACAGACCAATCTGACTCCCTCCCCCCGAAAATAAAGACCCCCTGTCTTTTGTTCATTTTATACGGCTAGCTGATCTGTTGATCTCTCCAGGAGTACTCAAGCAATATCTTGAACGTTGTGACTAAACACAAGTTAATGATCATATCACTCTACTTGTTAGCTATGGGGTATGCCCCACTGGAACGGTTTCTCAACAACAGCAGCAACAAAAACAGTAGCAGCAGCAGGAGCAGTAGCAACAACAGCAGCAGCAACAACAGCAGTCACAAAAACAGTAGTAGCAGCAGCAACAACACAGCAACAGTATAGGCAGCAACAACAACAACAGCAGCAGCATTTGGAACAGCAACAACAACAGCAGCAGCATTTGGAACAGCAACAACAACAACAACAGCATTTGGAACAGCAACAACAACAACAACAGCAGCAGCATTTGGAACAGCAACAACAACAACAACAGCATTTGGAACAGCAACAACAACAGCAGCAGCATTTGGAACAGCAACAACAACAGCAGCAGCATTTGGAACAGCAACAACAACAGCAGCAGCATTTGGAACAGCAACAACAGCAGCAGCATTTGGAACAGCAACAACAACAGCAGCAGCATTTGGAACAGCAACAACAACAGCAGCAGCATTTGGAACAGCAACAACAACAGCAGCAGCATTTGGAACAGCAACAACAACAGCAGCAGCATTTGGAACAGCAACAACAACAGCAGCAGCATTTGGAACAGCAACAACAACAGCAGCAGCATTTGGAACAGCAACAACAACAGCAGCAGCATTTGGAACAGCAACAACAACAGCAGCAGCATTTGGAACAGCGACATACAGTAGCAATGGCAACAATAGCACCAGCAGTGGCAACAGCAAAAATAACAGCACCAGCAGTGGCAACAGCAAAAATAACAGCAGCAGCAGTGGCAACAGCAAAAATAACAGCAGCAGCAACAACAGCAGCAGCAGCAGCAGTAACAATAACAACAGTGGCTGAAAAACAACAATATTAACAACAACCACAACATTCACAACTTACATCAACGAAATCTATATCCTCTACCTTACTCACACCTGCTTACAAATTTTTAATTGTTTCGTCTTATTTGTCTGTCTTATTTTCCCTTTTCGCACATCTTCCCCTTTGGAACGTAGAGACTGACGTCATTACTGGAGCAGTGTCGTCAGGCTGATGACTTGTACCTGCTGGCCAGTTGTGGCTCTATGATGACGACAGCCTGTGGAGGCGTCATTAACGTCATCCCTGCGCATCAGGCTTCCATCAACGGCTTCACTATGACGTCAGACGGAAAGACTGTTGTTTCTTGTGAGCAGCCTATTCTGTCTGTCTGTCTGTCTGTCTGTTTGTCCGTCTCTCTCTCTCTCTCTCTCTCTCTCTCTCTCTCTCTCTCTCTCTCTCTCTCTCTCTCTCTCTCTCTCTCTCTCTCTCTCTCTCTCTCTCTCTCTCTTGAATAGCAGAACATCAAACATTTTTTTGAATTCTTTTGATGATTTTGGTTTAGACATTCAATATAGAAGTCAGTCTCTTAATGCTAGTCGTTTTTCGGAGGATAAGTGTTTGAATGCATATGGTAAAATGCTTTTGAATATGTGTACTGCCTTAGATTTGAATATTCTGAATGGTGTATGTAATGGCGACCTTGAAGGTCGCTACACATACATCTCTGATTTTGGAAGTAGTGTAAATGATTATTTTATATTGTCAAGTGACCTTTTTTCCCTTGTGTATGATACATGTGAAATGTGCATTGTTGATCGGATTGACTCTGATCATATGCCATTAACATGCAGTTTAATTTTCACAAAAGAAAATATACATTGTACAGATACAACAGCCAACAATCAGACATTCGAAAAATTAGTGTGGAATAATGATAATGCTGGACTCTTTAGCGAGATTCTAAATGCAGAGCAGTCTCAAACAAGGATTAGTATGGCTATTGATCTTATTGACGTTGATATAAACAGTGCACTTGATGTATTTAATAAATGTATGCAAGAATGTGCAGA
>CM060337.1:29198167-29208167 GCA_030674155.1 Stramonita haemastoma
GTAAACACTTCTGTATGAAATGTCTCAACAGAAAATGATCTTAACGCTAAAATTACAGGCACCATTGTGTTCGTGTCTATAACTTGAACTTTTTGATATAAATAATTAAGACTTTTCATCTGTTCATCGGTCGTCAATGCTAGGTGACTAGATACTTCTGTAATGGCACGCGTGACATAGAAGCATCTACAAAAAGTCTATTGCAAGATACGCGCCTGAACCATTGAAGATTACTGTAAGTGTCAGTTACATGATGATCTGAACACTGAATACTACCAGCGCCATTTTAATCATATTCATAAGACATAACGTGTATCATCAAATACCACTGGATACATAGTCTCAGTATAGGATAACCTCCACACAAAATACAATGGGCATCATTGTTTTCATATCTGTAATACATTCAGTGTACACCACTGAACACCCCTGCTTCCATAATGCCGATAAGATACACAGCATCAGTACACAGTGATATTAACACAGTACCGTGGTATCTATATACTTGTATCCGTAATATATACATTCTCACCATGAAAGATCACATTGTCCCATAACGTTATGATCTCCACTCAGAAAACTGTAGGTTTGGTTGTATTCATACAGTCATAGGTATAATACATACGTTTACAACATTAAAGATCACCTAGTCTCAAAATGTAATGATCTCAACACAAAATGCTTAAAGCTCCATTATTGTATTAAAAACTTTAAGATACATAGTGTACGTTAGTACGATACATAGTGTACGCTAATAAGATAGATGATGTACGTTACTAAGATACATAGTGTACGTTAGTAAGATACATGGTGTACTGAGATATATAGTGTACGTAGTGTACATTACTTAGATACACAGTGTAAGTTACTAAGATACTTCATGTATATTGCATAGTGTAGATTATTAAGGTACTTCATGTACATTACATAGTGTAGATTACTAAGATAAATAGTGTACGTTACTAAGATACTCCATGTAATTACTAAGATACATAGTGTACGCGACTCGGATATTTCATGTACAGTGCTAAGATGCATAGTGTACGTTACTAAGATGCTTCATTTACATTACTAATATAAATAGTGTACGTTACTTAGATACTTCATGTACATTACTAATATACACAATGTACGTTATTAAGATACTTCATGTACATTACTAAAATACACAATGTACGTTACTAACATGCTTCATGTTTATTGCATTGTGCAGATTACTAAGATACTTCATGTACATTACATAGTGTAGATTACTAAGATACACAGTGTACGTTACTAAGATACTTCATGTACATCACAAAGATACATAATGGACGCGACTCAGGTACTTCATGTACATTACTAAGATGCACATTATACGATATTAAGATACTTCATGTACATTACTACGATGCATAGTGTACGTTATTAAGATACTTCATGTATATTGCATTGTATAAATGACTAAGATACTTCATGTACATTACATAATGTAGATTCCTAAGATGCATAGTGTTCGTTACTAAGATACTTCATGTACATTACATAGTGTACATTACTAAGATGCATAGTGTACGCTACTAAGATACTTCATGTACATTACATAATGTAGATTCCTAAGATGCATAGTGTTCGTTACTAAGATACTTCATGTACATTACATAGTGTACATTACTAAGATGCATAGTGTACGCTACTAAGATACTTCATGTACATTACATAGTGTAGATTCCTAAGATGCATAATGTTACATGTTCGTTACTAAGATACTTCATGTACATTACATAGTGTAGATTCCTAAGATGCATAGTGTTCGTTACTAAGATACTTCATGTACATTACATAGTGTACATTACTAAGATGCATAGTGTACGCTACTAAGATACTTCATGTACATTACATAGTGTAGATTCCTAAGAGACATAGTGTACATTACTAAGATACTTCAAGTACAATACTAACATACTTCGTGTATGTTACTCCTCTCCACTGTGCAGCACGAGCACAAGGAGGTCTCTGTGGTGCACAGAGACAGACGAGTCTCCCCTGATGTGCACTGCCGGTCCTCAACACTCCGTCGTCGTGGTGTTTGCGGGCAAAGACGTCATGCTGTATGACGTCATCAGTGGAGAGAAAAGGGCCACTCTGACCCTCCCTCCAACGGCCAACTATGTCTTTTCCGATCCTGGCATGACCAACCCAGTGGGTGAGTGGTGACAGAAGAGGTAGTTAAACCGACAATCATAGTAGAAAGAGCAGCAGCAGCAGCAGCAACAGCAGCAGCAGCAGCAGCAGCAGCAGCAACAGCAGCAGCAACAGCAGCAGCAGCAACAGCAACAGCAGCAACAGCAACAGCAGCAGCAGCAGCAGCAGCAGAAGCAGCAGCGCAGCAGCAGCAGCAGCAGCAGCAACAGCAGCAGTAGCAGCAACAGCAGCAGCAGCAACAGCAACAGCAGCAGCAGCAGCAGCAGCAGCAGCAGCAGCAGCAGCAGCAGCAGCAGCAGGATTGCTTTGATGCATGCATGTTTACAAGGATAGATTGTAGGACTAAGCTTGGTCTAAAATCTTTATCCTTGCAGATTAAGGGTCCTTCCTTCCTTCCTTCCTTCCTTCCTTCCTTTCCTTCCTTCCCTCCTTCCTTCTTTCCTTCCTCCCCTCTTTCATTCCTTCCTTCCTTTCTTTACTCACTCACTCATTCATTCTTTCATCATTGCGGTGTTGTTGGTATTAGTCGTAGTGGTTGTTAGTTGTTGTTACAAAATAGTAGTAGTAAGAATACTTCTCATCCTGTCTTTCTGTCTTTTTTTTCTCTCTCTCATTTTATTTCCCCCATCACAGTAATTATCATAAAAGGCCCTAACTGCAGCGCGTTGCAGTGTCAACATAAACCATCACTCATTTCGTCGTGTCACCATGACTGTCACGTCGGCAGGTAACGAACGTCACGCAGTGTCCACGTGTGAAGACTGTTTGAGCCTGACCGTTGTGGATGTTGTTGAACAACGCATCGTGGCCACGAAACTGCTCCACGTAGCCGAAGGCGACAACCACCCGTACCATGGCAAACAGCCTGGCAAAGTTGACGACGACGATGACGACGAGGATGATGACGATGCTGATGATGATGACGAGGATAATTTTACAGTGCGTGGTCTTGCACTAAGCCCGGACGGACATCACGTGATCTGGGTCCGAATGTCTGATGGCTACCTGAATTTTCTGGACATCGTGACTCTCCAAACGGTCAAGATATACCAAGGTTTGGATTTGAGGCTTTCTCTTCTGTCTTTGGGGTTTGGGTAGCGTGAAGTGGAGGGGGGAGGGCTCTCTGGTGGTCAGAGCACATGCTTTCCCCAGGCTAAGGTTAAGCAGCATCGAGCGTGGTTACCATGTGGATGGGTGACCGTTTACGCGCCTTGGAGTCAGTACAGTTCCCCCCAGTTCACCCAGCTGTAAATGGGTACCTGCCCTTTTTAGGGTCAGGGAAGGTAAAGCAGCGAGGGAGAGGAGACGGGCGCCGCCCTCAATATGCTTGCCTTTGGAGACACCTCGCTCTCCAATGACTGCATACCTTTTACATAAAAAGGGGGGGGGGGGGGAGGGGGGCGTCTCTGGCTTTGGATTTGGTTTACGTTTGATGTCGCAGTTCTGCTTGCTGTATTGTATTGTATTGCCTTGTAATGGGTTATGTTGGGTTTGGTTGGTCTGTGCTGGGCTGTGTTGTGCTGTAAGTATTGTATTGTATTATATTACCTTGCATTGTGTTGATTTGCATTTAATTGTAGTGCAATGTATTGAATTGTATTGGATTAGATTGGATTGTGTACCACTTTCAATCATAGCAAATTTCTCTGAGTGAAATTCGAGATGCTTTAACTCTTCCTTGAGGGACTGCATTGCCACAGGAGAGCCACCACACATTAAAAAAAATCCTGTCTGCATGTGTGTGAATTTTGTTTTCCTTATCAAAGTGACTTTGTTTCCTGCAGAATTTTGCCTGGGACAAAACTTGTTACCAAGGTGGATAGTGTATTAAAAAAAAAACCCACAACATATTTTTTTTAGTGTTGTTGTCGTCACTTTTTTGCGTGCACTTAGTGCCTGTTACGCACAGGACCTCGATTTATCGTCTCATCCGAAAGAGTAACACCAAGTCAACCACTCAAGGTCGAGTGGATGGCGGGAAAAGTTCAGGTTTGAACATGGATCGAACCGGCATTTCTAGATTTCTATTTTTATTATTTTACTTATTCTTTTATATCGAGGATAATGGAATAAGCACTTATGTGCTTTTTTTTAATAATCCAGTCCCTGTGTGTATGCAGTTTTGTAAATATTGCTATCTGTTCCCACCAACACACAATGGCCTACTCTTACGAAAAGCGGACCAGGATTTAAATTGTGCGCAAGATGTTCTACGTGCATTCACACACAGGGCCTCGGTTTATAGTCTCATCCGAAGGACTCTCGAGGCAGTGTGTGTCACCTCTAGAACATCAATCCAGTAACGTGTGTGTGTGTACGTGCCCTTGTTGTGTGCGGTTTCAGGGCAGAAGCCTTACGACTCCGGGTGGTTTATGTGCGAGCAGACAGGTGGATTTCACACCACCCCGGGTGGCCGTTTCCTGTACCACCCCAATTTCCATCAGAGCTGTTTCATAGCCTGGGACCTCCTCACCGCCAGCTCTGTCAACTTTATGTGGGGAGAAAAGGTGTGTTCAGTGACACACACACACACACACACACGCGCGCGCGCGCGCGCGCATGCACCACACACACACACACACACACACACACACACACACACACACACACACACACACACACACACACACACACACACACACACACACACACGGGAACGGGTAGCCTAGTGGTCAGAACATAGCGCTGGCAATTTGAAGACCCGGGTTCGAGTCCGGTCAAGGAAATTTTTCTCCTGGAGTTAACATCAGTGCCGACTCCACTCTCTCCAAAAGTCCTTCGGATGAGACTTTAAACCGAGGCCCCGTGTGCGAACGCACGCAGAACATCTTGCGCACACGTTAAATCCTGTTCCGCTTTTCGTAAGAGTAGGCCATCGTGTGCCGATGGGAACAGATGACAATATTTACAAAAACTGCATACACACGGGCACCGGATGAAAAAAAGCACATGATTGCTTATTCTGTTATCCTCGATATAAAAGAATAAATTAAAAAAAACATTCCTTTTTGTCCACCTAGTTCAGATACTGAGGGGGGATGGGGTAGCTCTTAGTGAGAGCCCTCACTTACCCGAAAATAAGGTTAAGCAGTATTGAGCGTGTTACCAGGTTGATGGGTGACCAATTTGGCACCTTGGCTTCAGTCAGTCCCCCAGCTCACCAGCTGTAAATTGGTACCTGCCCTCTTTAGGCAAAGGGAAGGTTTAGCAGCAAGGGGACGCCCCTCACTATGCTGGCCCCTAGAGAAAGCTGAGGTCTCTGATGCCTCGTTCCTTAACAACAGGCATGGGTTATGGGAACATATTTTAATGAAAAAAGAAGTAGATTAGGGAAATCTTTTAAATTAAAAAGAAGCATACTTATCAGACAATGAAGTAAAAAAAATATTGCGAGCCAGAAATAACATGATTGTATTGCATTGTATTGTGTTGTATTGGTTTGTTTGTATCAGCCTGTTTTTATTTTAAGGCATTGATTGTATTTAAATTGTTTTTATTTGTAATTGTTGTTTGTTGTATTGTATGTGTATTGTGTTGTTTGTACAGCGTTTTGTATTGAAATGTGCACTGGATTGTGTTGACATTGTATATTTTTATTTGAAATTGTGCATGGTATTGTTTGTAATGTTTTATATTAATTAATTGATTGTATCAGTTGTATGTTACGAGCTTGATAGTAACGGATCTGACCTGGTATATATGTGTTGTAATGTTATTGAAACTTACTGTATCAGTTGTATCGTAACTGTACTGTACTGTAACAGTTGTATTGTACTGTACTGTACTGTACTGTACTGTAGTATAGCTGTATGTACTGTACTGTACTGTAGTGTACTGTGCTGTATTCATATCATATGCAAAGTATTGTTTATTTTTGCATTGTATTGTATCATTTGTGGTAACAGAAATTGTACTGTATCGTAGCATAATTATCACATCGTATGCTTGTATTGCATTGCGTTGTATGGAGTTGCACTGCTAGTGTATGTGATTCACAGAATCTTGTTTTGTATTGTAACGTAAACCTTTTGTGCTGTGCTTTCATCGTGTTGTATCAATTACTTTGTATTGTACTGTGCAGCGTTGTACTACAATGTATTGCGTTGAATTATATTTTGTTTTCGACACTGCGTTTCATGCCTTTTAAAAATCATTATCTGTCATTTTGTTTCTTTCATTTTCTGTTGTTTCATTTTATTCCATTCAATCTGTTCATTTCATGTCATTTTGATCTCTCTCTACTCTTTTTTTTTTTTTTTTTTGCCTCTCTCACCACTCACTTTTTACACTGGTCAGGTGAAAGACATAGTCACCACTGACCTTAGGATAGCGGTGTCCGTGGACGAGGATGACCATCGCCTCGTCGTGTGGGACCTCGCCCATCCTCCTTCTGACGTCATCAACGAGACGCCTGCGTTGACGTCATCCTCAGTGACGTCACCATCCCTTGCCCGTTACGCTTTAAAGAGCGCGTCATCATCAGCGTGGACGAGAAGGGAAAAGACACGGTGGAGAGAGACGGGGAGCTGACAGATGATAGCGAGGATGAGGACGAAGACAACGGTGATGATGATGATGATGACGATGATGATGATGGACGACGACTGTATAAAGAGGAGGAGTCTGCCCCAGATATAGGAAAAATACTGTAAAGTTTCTCCTGTTGGTTCTTTTTTTATCTGTTCATTTTTTTCGTTCTCTTTCTCTTCTGATCTTCCACCTTCCCATCTGCCTGTCTGTCTGTCGTCTGTCGGTTTGTATATATCTTCGTTCTCTTTTTTTTTTTTTTATATCTTCTCTCTCTCTCTCTCTCTCTCTCCTCTCTCTCTCTCTCTCTCTCTCTCTCTCTCTCTCTCTCTCTCTCTCTCTCTCTCTCTCTCTCTCTCTCTCATTCTCTGTCTGTCTGTCTGTCTGTCTGTCTGTCTGTCTCTCTACACATCCATCCATCCATCCATCCATCCATCCATCCATCCATCCATCCATCCATCCATCCGTCCGTCCGTCCGTCCGTCCGTCCGTCCGTCCGTCCGTCCGTCCGTCTGTCTGTCTGTCTATCTATCTATCTGAGTGTGTGTATGCGTGCATACGTGCGCGCGAGCGCGCGCGCGTGTGTATGTGTGCGTGTGTATGTGTGTGTGTATGTATGTGTGTGTAGGTGAGAGTGTGCATGGTCGTGTACATAGGTCTAAAAGATCTAATGCACCGGTGTTTTTTTAAATTATTAATTTTTTTTTTTACACATGTGTGTATGCATGTGTGCGTGTGTGTGTGTGTGTGTGTGTGTGTGTGTGTGTGTGTGTGTGTGTGTGTGTGTGTGTGTGTGTGTGTGTGTGTGTGTGTGTGTGTGTGTGTGTCCTCCATGTCCCAAGAGGGGTCAAAGGCGAATTAAATCTTGAATCTTGTGTGTGTGTGTGTGTGTGTGTGTGTGTGTTGTGTGTGTGTGTGTGTGTGTGTGTGTGTGTGTGTGTGAGTGTCAGTGTGAGTGTGTGTGTGTGTGTGTGTGTGTGTGTGTGAGTGTGTGTGTGTGTGCTGTGTGTGTGTGTGTGTGTGTGTGAGAGTGTGTGCGTGCAGTGTGCGTGCTTACTGGTTCGTGGAAGTGTCGTGATCATGCAGGTACAGTTCCGTAATGTATAAAACTTTGAGTTAATATGTTCTGTATGAGGTCGAAATATCTGACATAGTTAGAAGATATAGTCAATAGCATCACATTATTAAAAAGCAACAATAGTAACAGCATCAACAGCTCGCAATAAGAACAGCAAAGAAGCAGACGACGACGAACAACAAGGGCGATGACAAAATCATGACTATAACTCCTACAACTGGCTCTGCTGCTACTGCTAATGTTACTACTACTTCTGATGCTACTCATACTTTTGTATTACTGTTTCTACTATTACAATATTTACCACAGAAGTTCCTGCCGCTGCTGCTGCTGCTGCTGCTCTACTACTACTACTACTACTACTACTACTACTACTACTACTACTACTACTACTACTACTACTACTACTACTACTACTACTTCTACTAGCACCACAATCATCACCACAAACAGCAACAACCACAACCAACAGTGGCAACCGCAACAACAACACGAAATGTGGCAACAACGTCAGAAAATTGAAATTTTGGTTTTGGCTTTGCTTTATTTTGTTTTCGCTTGAGATTTTTATTGAGTGGATTGTTATATTTTTTGCGACAACTCTGATATAGCCTCTGAGGTGAGCAGGATCTCGAGGCTGTGAGGTTAGTGACTGACTGACTAAGGGGACGGATAGCCTTGTGGGCAGAACATTGCGCTTGCAATTTGACGACCCGGGTTCGATTCCGGTCGAGGAGATTTTTCTCCTGGAGTTAACATCAGTGCTGACTCCACTCTCCCCCAAAGTCCCTCGGATGAGACTATAAACCGAGGCCCCGTGTGCGAACGCACGCACAACATCTTGCGCACACGTTAAATCCTGTTCCGCTTTTCGTAAGAGGTGGCCATCGTGTGCCGGTGGGAACAGATGACATTTACAAAACTGCATGCACACGGGGACTGGATGTAAAAAGCACAAGAGTGCTTATTCCATTATCCTCGATAAAAAGAATAAATAAATAAATAATGAATAAATGGATTGGTCGATTTGTGGCTGTGGGCAGAGATGTTGTGGAGCTGAGCAGTGAGAGGTACGTTTGCTGTGGACCCAGAGGGGCTGGCACCATTACCTGAAAGTCTATGACGTGGCTCTGGATGCTGTCGTCAGAAAAGGGTACATCGGCAAGGTACTGTGTTGCGTTTGTGTTGTAGTGTGTTGTGTTGTGTTGTGTATGTGTTGTGTTGTAGTGTGTATGTGTGTTGTGTGTGTTGTAGTGTGTAATAGTGTGTTGTAGTGTGTTGCGTTGTGTTGTAGTGTATTGTGTTGTGTTGTAGTGTGGTGTGTTGTAGTGTGTTGTGTTGTAGTGTGTTGTAGTGCGTTGTAGTGTGTTGTGTGTTGCGTTGCGTTGTAGTGTGTTGTGTTGTGTGTTGTAGTGTGTTGCGTTGCGTTGTGTGTTGTGTTGAGTTTTGTGTGTTGTGTTTTGAGTTTTAGTGTGTTGTGTTGTAGTGTGTTGTGTTGCGTTGTGTTGTAGTGTGTTGTATTGCATTGTGTTGTAGTGTGTTGTGTTGTGTTGTAGTATGTTGTGTTGTAGTGTATTGCGTTGTGTTATAGTGTGTTGCGTTGTAGTGTTTGTGTTGTGTTGTAGTGTGTTGCGTTGCGTTGTGTTGTGTTGTATTGTGTTGTGGTGTGTTGTAGTGTGTTGTAGTGTGTTGCGTTGTGTTGTTTTGTGCTGTGTTGTGTTGAAGTGTGTTGTTTTGTGTTGTGTTGTAGTGTGTTGTGTTGCGTTGAGTTTTAGTGTGTTGAGTTGTATTGTGTTGTGTTGTGGTGTATTATACAGTGCTGTGTTGACTACATGTCCAAGGTTTTCACTGTCATCCATTTCACATGTTATAAGTGGCTTGCTTCAAATTTAGAAAAAAAAAATCATTATCACTTTTTTTTAATAGTTTAAGAAAAAAAAGTTTTCTCTTGAAAAGTAACCACGCAGATCAAAATGCTTTTAAACTGTACATTTGATCGAGCCACAATTTACGTCTATGAGGTCAATGTGTTCAAAGATAAACACACTCAAAATATATTTACCCCCCAGCGACAAGTCATTTTGCAATTTGAACACCACGCACTCTAGAGAGTCTTTCTTTTATAATACCCAAGTCCAAACAGTAACACTGCACTTAATTAACGGCAGCCATCTTTCTCCAGAGCGTAGATCACTTCGCACTGTCCATGAC
>CM060337.1:29218167-29225667 GCA_030674155.1 Stramonita haemastoma
AGGAGGAGGAGGAGAAGGAGTAGAAAAAAGAGAGGGAGAATGAACAGAAAAAGCACTACTGAAAAACGTGCTTGCGTGTGTGCGTGCGTGCGCGTGCGTGTGCGTGCGCGTGCGTGCGTGTGTGTGTGTGTGTGTGTGTGCGCGTGTGCTTGCGTGTGTGCGTGAATGCTTGCGTATGTGTATGTGTGGTGTTGTGTGTGTGTGTGTGTGTGTGTGTGTGTGTGTGTGTGTGCGCGCGCGCACCCTCCGAGTATGTAAACCATATGAGTGTGTGTATGTACACGTGTGTGCACGTGTGTGTGTGTGTGTGCGTGCGTGCGTGCGTGCGTGCGTGCGTGCGTGCGTGTGTGTAGTCAAAGTCAAAATTCAAAATTTTATTTCCAGATGGTACATTGGTTAAGCACTAAATTTGCTTTTTTTCATCATGCCATCTATCTAGCAAACAGAACAAAACAAAAGACCCCCCCAAAAAAAACAACACCCAACCCACTTATATATGAGTGCGTGGGTGCTCGCGCGCGTGCGCGTGTGTGTTGAGATTTTTTCCTGTAACTTCTCTTGCTTATGCTAGTACTCCAAGTGTGTGACAGTGTTTAAGTAATCATCTAGCTAGGCTTGACCATTTGGGCTGGATACAACTCTTATGAATCCCCTTGTGACCTTTTTAATGGATCCCCAAACGTAAGGCACAAAAATCCACATGGTATTTATTATTTTCTGTGTATGTTTGTGTTTTTTGGTGCAACGTATATTCTAAACATGCTTTCTTTCTCTTTTTTTTTGGGGGGGGGGGGTCATCATCTTTCGATTGGATATAAGAATATATTTTGTGCAATATACGGTTTAAACCATTGCCTTTTTCTTGTTATCATCATCTTTCGATGGCAGCTTGTATAAGTCACGAGAAAGTCAAATATTCCTGTACATGCGTTGGACACTTCTAAATTAAGAAAAGTGTCCGGCTGTCAGGAACCACCGAGGATGAAGCTTCAGTTACAGCCGGGATCTCTGAGGAAGGCTCCTCCAGGAGCTAAAAACTCGAGTCAGGTCAGGTCAACTGCAGGGTTCTTACTAAAAAAAACCCGCGAAAACAACAACAAACAAAACCCCGCATAAAATGCATGCTGTCATTCAAAGAATTTGTTTTTCTGATTAGGTGTGTGTTTTGTGCGTTAAAAAAAATCTTCATTTATCATTTTAAAAATGATGAAGTTGTAATTGGTTATATGCACTTGTTTTTCTCTATTGTTGTTTTTGGAATTATATATATAAATATATGTGTGTATATATATATACATACATGAACATAATCCCTCTCTATATTATACATACAATATTATATATCTATATATCTATATATCTATATCTATATCTATATATATCTCTCTCTCTCTATATATAGAGAGTATATATATATATATATATATATATATATATATATATGTGTGTGTGTGTGTGTGTGTGTGTGTGTGTGTGTGTGTGTGTGTGTGTGTGTGTGTGTGATAAACTCATGAAGCCAACTACCAACACAAAAAGAAATAAACACACAGAAGATAAAACATTCAACAGAAACTGTTTATTGACAGAAAGATTGAAAAATAAACAGGTAGCTGAAAATCAATCTGTCATATTTTTGATGGTGTGAGAAACAGAGGACGAAACATGATTTTTTTCCGTTTCTGTCTCATTTATTTATTTATGTTTGGGTGGTAGTGGTAAGAGCTGGTTTTTTTTGTCCAGTTTGGGCGTACTCAACATGAGTGACTTTTATTCAATAACACTTTTGTTTTGGATAATGTGTCGCTTATATATAATGATTGGGTTCCATTCATAATTTGTCATCAGTATCAGCGTGGCTTTCATGTACAGGTTTCATCCTGCCCCCCAGCTCCCCCCCAATAAAAAAAATCTATGATTATGGGTTTTATTCATGATTTAAAACCAGAACCAGCGTGCGAGCGTTCTTGTAAAGCTTCCATCCTGTCCAACGCCCCCCTCCCCCCTACCTCACAAAAATCATTCAATGTACACAGGGTCAACGGATTCCTGAATGCACAGTTAAAAGGGTGCACGATAACAAGCACGCACGGTTTGTAGGCTACGACAGTCCGAATTCGCACCCCCCACACGCACGCACACATGCACACGCACACACACATACACACACAGACACACCACAGATGCAAACATACACATTCAACATACACATACACACAGATACACCCCATACATACACACGTAACACACCCAGGCATACAGACAGACAGACAGACAGACACACACACACACACACACACACACACACACACACACACACACACACACACACACACACACACACACACACACACACCACACACACACACACACACACACACACACACACACACACACACACACACACACACACACACACACACACCACACACACACACACACACACACACACCAACACACTGGCGCGCACACAATCTGAATTATTCACAGACAAAAACAGAATGAGATAGAGACAACCCCCCTCTCTCTCGTCTGTTGTGTGGTGGTTGGTGGTGATGGTGGTGATGGTGGTGTTGGTGTGTGTGTGTGTGTGGGGTGTGTGTGTGTGTGTGTGTGTGTGTGTGGTGTGTGTGTGTGTGTGTGTGTGTGTGTGTGTGTTTGCGTTTGTGTGCATAAGTGTGCATGTGTGCAAATCTATTTCATTAAGATTTAACTCCTTCCCATCTATCACTCTTCAAGGGAAACAAATACACTTGCATACAGGAAAAAGAAAAAAAAAAGGTGGTGCTGCACTTGTGGGACGCACTTTCCCGGGGAGAGCAGCCCGAATTTACGCAGAGAAATCTGCAGTGAAAAAGAGTGGTATGAAAGAAAAATAATAATACCTCACCCCCACCCCCCAACCTCTTCATCACACTCCCCCCCCTACCCCCCCCCCACCTCCCCCCCCCCCCCCGCCACAAATCTCTTTCACATGACGTAACACGCTACTTTAAACCCCTGACCTCTGTTATTTATTTCACTAATATGGCTTAGTATCAACACACATCTACTGTACTGTTACACACATACATACACTACGCTGCATTGTGTTCCCCAACGACCAACGGTGTAAACACATTGTTCGAAAAAACGTACTAGAGGACTAATACCTGAGTATCGAAGCCCTAATTTTAGAAACACAGTAGTCTGCGATTGTTGATTGACAAATTGACCAAACAACAGCAACAACAACACACGTACACACACATACAACACACACACACACACAACACACACAGACACAACACACAGACACACAGACAGACACACACACACACACACACGCACGCACACACACAACACAGACACACACAACACACACACACACACAACACACACACACACACACACATACACACACACACACACCACACACACACACACACACACACACACACACACACAACACAACACAACACAACACAAACACACACACACACACACACACACACACACACACACACACACACACACACACACACACACACCACACACACACCACACACACACACACACCACACCACACCAACCACAACAAACACAACACAACACAACACAACACAACCACAACACAACACAACACAACACAAACACAACACACACACACACACACACACCACACACAAACCTCATACAATAATTATACAGCTCTAGCACCTGGCTGACACTACTTCTGGTCACTGGAACAAATCATTCATGGTCACTGGTCCGCAACAGACTCGAACACACGCAACACACTGGGTGTGTAGTGACAGGGCTGAACTGACTGGGCCCAATCTGTGTAGTGTGTAATGCAGACCTTAACGACTGCACTGTGTGTTTATAATATTGGCGATATAACTACATAAATTATTGTTATTGGTGTAGTCACCTAGTCGAAGAACGACCGTAGTAAAAATCCCTCATTCGTGAGGGCCTGCCTCGATTCTGCCTATTTTTTTGTTGTTGGTCGTATCTATCTGTGTCGGTGTATGTCTCTGTCTGTCTTCTTTATCTGTTTCGGTCTCTGTCTACCTGTTTCTCTTTCCCTTGAGATATTTGTTGTTGTTGTTTTCATTTTGTTGTGTCTTTATTTCTTGAGTCTTTTGAAGAAGGAAGTCTGTCTGTGTGTGTGTGTCTATCTCTCTCTCTCCTCCACTGTCTGTCTGTCTGTCTGTCTGTCTGTCTGTCTGTCTGTCTGTCTGTCTGTCTGTCTATCTGTCTGTCTGTCTGTCTGCTCTGTCTGTCTGTCTGTCTGTCTGTCTGTCTGTCTGTCTGTCTGTCTCTCTCTCTCTCTCTCTCTCTTCTCTCTCTCTCTCTCTCTCTCTCTCTCTCTCCTCTCTCTCTCTCTCTCTCTCTGAGCGCGCGTGCGCGCGCGCGTGCGTGTATGTCTGTCTGTCTGTCTGTCTGTCTGTCTGTCTGTCTGTATGTGTGTATGTGTATGTATGTATGTATGTATGTATGTATGTATGTATGTATGTATGTATGTATGTATGTATGTATGTATGTGTGTATGTGTGTGTGCATCTGTCTGTCTGTCACATCAGTGCTAACTCCACTCTCCCCAAAAATCCTTTGGATGAGACTGTAAACCGAGACCCCGTGTGAGAACGCACGCAGAACATCTTGCGCATACGTTAAATCCTGTTCCGCTTTTCGTAAGAGTAGGCTATCGTGTGCTGGTGGGAACAGATGACAATATTTTCAAAACTGCATACACACGGGGACTGGATGAAAAAAGCGCATGAGTGCTTATTCCATCATTCCCGGTATAAAAAAAGAAAAAATATATGTATGTATATATAACTGCTTTCCATATATACACTACCATTATACTAAAATTGAAGAAAAAATAGACAACGCTACCAAACCGAAGCAAACAGCAACAAAAAGAAGTAAAAATGCACAAAAAAATACACAGGAAGTGTGAGACCAAGGGAAGAAACTTTGACTATTACTCAGCCCTGTAGTAATTGCTTCCCTTTACACTGCAACACACAAGGGATTCTTACGCTTGTTTCTAAATTTTGTTCCTATGTTTGGTTTTTGAGTATTCATGATGTCGCTTGCTTGTTTCCTTTTGTTGCTTTCTTGTTGTTGTTGTTGGTGTTTTTAATGTTGTAAGCTATATGGAACATTTCTGTGCTATTTTAGTGATTAATTTATAATTCTTTGTTCATATGAAAAAACCCACGGTATTTTCTAAAAGGGCTGAATACAAAAGGAAGAAAATTAGTTTTTACTTTACCTTTCTCCTCATTAATAACACTTTTCTTGTGTTTGGTTCGTTCATGTGATTTGTCTCTTTGTGTGTCTGTCTGTTTCTGCCAGTTTTGAAGCATGCCTCGGTCTGTGTCTCAGTCTGCCAGTCTGTCTGTCTCTGTTGCTATATCTGTCTGTCTGTCTGTCTATCTGGTAACGAGCATTGGAAATCAAGAGCAAACAATGCTCTACCCTCAGAAAAATCATCCCCAAATCAAAGGAACCGAAAAAAGATACACCCATGAAGCTTTTTTATGGTGCTTTTCATTCACAATAATTGCACGTCTGTTAAGCAGCTTAATTAAAAATTCATCCATTCGTCCATCCATTTATCCATCCATCCATCAATCAGTCAGTCAGTCAGTCAATGATTGGATCAACTGGACATTTATTTATCTATTTATTCATTCTTTTATTTCGAGGAAAATGGAAGCACTTATGAGGTTTTTAAAAATTTTTTTTTTTTACATCCAGTCCCCATCTGTATGCAGTTTTGTAAACTTGTCATCATCATCATTTGAAGCAGGAAGCAAAAGGGAGCGGAGAGAAACCTATTTTCTTGTGATAGATGTCAGTGAAAAACAAACACGTGAGCACTCAGGTGAAAAACTATATGAACAAGTAAAAATAGCTACCCCCGAACCCAAAGCAACAGACAAAATGAGTATTAACAAAGACAGAAAGAAAACAAAAGAAAAAAAATAGACAGAACAACAGCAACAACTGGAATAATAAATGCAGCAACACAAACATAAAAATGCAGAAAAAGAAAGATAGAATAAATGAAGAAAATCTTTGTCGAACCCTCAGAAACTGACTATTGTTGTCTGTCATATAAACGAAAATGCATTGCGCTGTGATGCCGTTAAGCACCTGACAAGTCAGGTCCAGCGCATCCGAATTCTGCGTGAAAGAGATTTGTAATCTTGTAAGTCTTTCTGGACAAAAAGGGCAGGAAAATAGACCAAGAAGGCAGAAAATGGACAAGAAAGAGGTGGCAGGAAGAAAAGAAAAGAAAAAAACCCAGACACAGAGAGGGATAGAAAAGAGGGAATTCCTTGCACAGAATTTCCAAAAGGTGGGGATGCTATTTATATTGACAGGATCCCCGGTGGGGAATGAAGGAAAAAAAAAAAAGACAGACAAAAACAAGCCGGGAAACAACAAACATCATCATCATCATCATCATCAGTCATCATCATCATCATCACACACAGCAGCACAACAGCAGCAGCACAACAACAACAACAACAACAACACAACAACGAATGAACACTCAGACAGAAGAACACTGGACATTTTAACGTAACTTTCGTGCACATCTTCAAGCGGAGCGTTAAGGGGGAAGGTCAAAGTACATGTTGCCAGCAATTTGAACGAAAACTCATCTTCAGCTGAGTAGTTCTACAGCCTTAGTGTACTGTTTTATCACACGTTTGAAGATTTACCAGATAAATTGTACAGCTGTCAACGGTTCTGCTCATAATCTGGTGGCCATACCTTGAATGATCTGGAACAGTTGTGGACTCATTTTTGGTAGTACATCTTTGGAGAACACTTATTTATTTATTTGATTATCTATTTCTTTCTTTCTTTCTTTCTTTCTTTCTTTCTTTCTTTCTTTTTCTTTCTTTTCTTTCTTTCTTTCTTTCTTCATCTGATTTCTTTCTTTCTTTATTCATTTATCTATTTTCTACTAACTCAGCGTTTTTGAAGAAAACCCTTTCTTTTACACACACACACACACACACACACACACACACACACACACACACACACACACACACACACACACACACACACACACTTACACACACAAACTATTTAGATTAAAAATGTTTAGAGTGGTCCCCCATGGGGCACTGGAGACTCAGTAAAAAAACAAAACAGCATCCCCATCTTCTGGAAAATCTGTGTTAAAAACGTCCTCTTTTCTATCACTCTCTTTGTCTTTTTCCTGACTTTTCTGTTATCCCTCTTGCATATTTTCTGCTTTCAGGTCCACGGTTCATTCTCTTGCTTTTTTCCAGCAAATTTTATAAATATTTTCTTTTCCTTCGCTCTATGATTTGATTTGATTTGATTTATTCTTCTATATCGAGGGTAATGGAATAAGCATCTTGTGCTTTTTTTCATCCAGTCCCCGTGTGTATGCAGTTTTGTAAATGTCATCTGTTCCCACCGGCACACGATGGCCTACTCTTACGAAAAGCAGAAAAG
>CM060337.1:29235667-29258167 GCA_030674155.1 Stramonita haemastoma
CTGTACAGCTGTAACTAGCTGTCTTGTCCTTTTTAGTTTTCCTGTTTTTAAGTTCCAGCGAGTGTTTCTGTGGTCAAATCAGTCTCAGGATCTAGGCGTGATTTGAACTTTTGAATTTCGGAAGGGCTTTTTAACCGTTGACAGTAAGTGTACACCATTTTGGCATGATTTTTTATTTGAATATGTTCCCCACAGTATGAGTGTTGTATGACCAAATGTCGAAGAGTTGTTGTATGAAGAAATACATTAGAGTTTGTATGTTACTTTGGTTATTTGTTTGCAGTTTGTATTACTGCTATAACAACAGCATCTAAAAACATTAGTCAATAAAAAGAAAACGATTGTATTCACAAACAGTACCCGTACAAACTCTTTCGTATCTAGCTTCTCGGCGGTGTACTGTTCTATTCTTTTATGTTTTTGTTTTTGGAATCAACTCAGTACGGAATCCTTTGCGTAGGATCATCAAAAATATAATAGTGTGTGCGTACCCTACTTTTAATGTAATTATTATTTTAGAAAACTAAATACTTATATTTTAAATGTTGTTTTCCCCCTGCGGATGCGGGAGGGGGGATGGGAGGGGGAGGCTGACAGCATAAATAGCATCCCCACCTTCTAGAAATTCTGTGCTAGGAATTCCCGCCTATCTATCCCTATCTTTGTTTCTGCGTTGTTCCTTTTTCTTCCCGTCACTGCCTTGTTTATTTGATGGCCTTCTTGGTCCATTCTTCTGCTTATTTCTCAGAAAGACTTACACGATGACAATTCTCTTCCACCCGAAGTTGGATGTACTGGGCCTAACTGGTTGGGCGCTTAACGGTAGCACAACGCATTTTAGTTTATGCAGACACAACAGTTGTTGCGTGATCCACGAAGAAGAAACTGTTGCATACTGAAATACAAGAAAGCATGTGTGATTCTGACAATAGAACATAACCAAAAAAAAAAAAAAAAAAGGAAATAGACCAGACTAAAGCTCTTTACGTAAACCAACAGAAAAAGTGGACAAGTAATTTGAAGTCATTTTACATTGTATTTTGATTATTATCTAACCAACCAGTACTTCTCTTTGCATTTCTGAGTATTGGTATCATTTTCAAAACTGCAAAAACGAAAAAATGCACAGGTGCCAGCACGGCTAGCCAGTTGTTGTTGTTCCCCGCTTAACACTCTGGGGGTCACCCAGCATATGCCCTCCGACTAACTAATCCCACCTGGGAATCACTGTGAGCTTGAAATTCCACACTGAATGAGAGGTTTGCGTGTATTTTCAAGTGCCTCGCCATATAGGCAGCCATACTCCGACTTAGAGGAAGCTAGCCAGTACTAACTTCACCTTCTGCTGAACTGTTTATCATACAAAAAAGAAGACAATGAGGTAAGTTTCAGGTGTGTGCGTTCCCTTACTGGGTGGAACGCGTAGTGTCTGGTCTTCACCTGTGCTTGTCACTCTGCAGAATTTGCCTACTGGCCTCAGTCCACACGTTCTGACTTCAGAGCAGCTCAATTTTTTGTACAAGACCCATGCTGGGTATGTTCGTGTTTCCGTAACCCATCGAATAGTGACATAAATCACAGGATCTTAATGCTTATATCTAAACCCCCCAAGAATAACCCCCCAAAAAAAAAAAAATCTTCTGCCTGTTCATATAAAATAATGGAAATCAAAGCACAGGTATATCTACAGTTTGAGTTGACATGGGAGATTGTAAACATTCACACACTTAATTCACCAGATCCTTCTGCCATAATTCGCACCCAGAACTTACAGGATTGGAGTCAAACGGTCTGAATACTTAAAGCACCCATCTAAGCAGATTTAATGATGAAAATTAAAAAAAAAGAAATGAGTGAAGGTGGATTTTGTTTTGATCACTCATGAAAATTTTCTGTCGGGTACTGGCCTAAGACATAACTTGTGATTAATATTTGGGTTTTTTGTTTTTGTACTCACATAACTTGATGATAGATTCGCTTTTTGTTTTTGTACTCCACATAACTTGATGAATAGATTTCGCTTTTTGTTTTTGTACTCCACATAACTTGATGAATAGATTTCGCTTTTTGTTTTTGTACTCCACATAACTTGATGAATAGATTTCGCTTTTGTTTTTGTACTCCACATAACTTGATGATAGATTTCGCTTTTGTTTTTGTACTCCACATAACTTGATGAATAGATTTCGCTTTTTGTTTTTGTACTCCACATAACTTGATGAATAGATTTCGCTTTTTGTTTTTGTACTCCACATAACTTGATGAATAGATTTCGCTTTTTGTTTTTGTACTCCACATAACTTGATGAATAGATTTCGCTTTTCGTTTTTGTACTCCATACCAGACATTTATCTTTGCAAATCTTAACTTCATGGTGTGATGCGTGCGTACGTGCGTGTGTGTGCGTGTGTTTTGTTGTGATTCCAGATACTGTACGTCAGCGCTATGGCACCTAACTCGTTCTCCGAAAACAACAACGAAGACGAAAAACCGGCACGGGAGCCAGGTGTCCCTGAAGTCACCCCAGAAAACGACAGTGACGATCTGGCGAAGATGTTCCGGACTTTCCTCAACTGGCTGCTGACAGAAAGCCCCAAGAAGCTGCCCCAGTCACTACGCTTCTATGAAGAAAGCAGGCACCACCCGAACTTTGGGACCAGCACTCCTGGGCTGCTGATAGCCATGTCAGATCAGCGTGCTACTGCAGATGATGCTGATGATGATGGTGGCTGATGATGATGATGGAGAGGATGATGGTCAAAGCACCGCAATTCCGAAAAGACGCGAGGACGGGGACCAGGAGGTTGTAGGCGAGGTGGTTTCGCTGGAAGGAGAAAGAGAGCAGGTGGACTTGGTGAACTGCTGCAAGGCTTTTTGTCTGCTGCTGGGGCACTGTCTGCACATCCTCTGCTTCGCCCTGGTCCTCCTCTTTGGCAACTTCTTTATCAGCCTGGTCGGTTTCTTGTTTTAGTAGCCTGTGCCGTGTGGAGTTGTTATGTGGACCGTGATGGGGGCCAGTCACTACAGAAACTCGCCTCCCTCCAACCCTTCCTGTAGTTAGGACACTTCGGGTTGCCTCTATCTAGAGTTCCTTGTTTGCTTAGTTTCTGCTTGGTTCGGTTCAAGTGTCTGTGGTAACAAAGAGAAGCCCCACAACAAAATGTTGGGCTCGTTTGTGTGTGTGTGTTTGTCCCGTATGCCATTTCATCAAAGTGTGAAAGTCTTCCAGCTGAAAGAGACAAACGCTAGAAGCAGAAACGAAAAAGAATGCAACCAGCATGTTTTTAGAACAAGCTTTTAAGAAAGAAATAAAGCAATGGAACTTTATACTGCAGAGATTGTGTAGAATTGTTGGAAAACGAGATGCTCTGTTTTACTGTCTCTCTGACTGCTTGTTTGCCTGTCTGTCTGCCCGTCTCTCTCTCTCTCTCTCTCTGTCTGTCTGTCTGTCTGTCTGTTGTTTTGTAATGACAAACTGAAAACCAATAAAACCTGCCATCAACAAAAATCAGGATAGTTTTACACTGGCGCACATGTCAATAAACCTGACATTCACAGTACAATTTTATGCCTTAAAGATCCAACATCCTATTTTTTTTCATAACATAGCGCTGCAAAAATTTTTTTTTTTCGAAAATTAGAGTGGTTTGTTTGAAAATGTTTGTCAGATCGTAAACGTAAATTCCATTTGACAGAAATCCAGGAGGCTTTTTTAAAATTACAAATTAGTTGTGTTAGTATTTTACTGTGATGGTCCTCTCTGTCTCAAATTTTAAAAGTGGATATTAACGATGTTGTCGTTCAGTCTGATTGTACATGATTAGCACTAGTGTTTTATCTTTAAAGAAACTACAAAGCCATACTCGTTCAACGTTTTAAGATGTAAATGAAATATGCTGCTACCGGAACTATTAATTGATTGAAGAAAAATCGATTGATGCATGTAGTTTTGGAGTAGCCTACTAGGTGGGAACGACCATGATTAAAGAATGAAAAAAAATATTGCAAAAAGACAGCTTGCAAATCTTGGTTAAAAAATTTACATGTTTTTGTTTTTCATCGTTAGATAAACTAGAAATCCGCTATTTTCAAATATCAAAGCAAACTTGCAATTTTAGTGCTAATTTCTGGGGGAGGGGGGGTATGATTGATATAATTGTTCGTAAAAAAAGATTTATAAAGATGTGATCACAAGATAATGATTCTATCCACATTTCTGGATCTGAATTGTTCTTAGCTCAGTGCACAAACTATAAAACCAGGAACTAGAGCCTGTGCTGGTCTGTGGGGAGAAGGGTTTGGAGTCTACAATGGAAACGAATGTGCTTTTCATATTTGTTCAAAATACAGTTCCTTTACTACAGAAAACTTTAAAGGTGTCTAAGATAATTTCCAAAGGCACTCATTGCCAAGACGTGCCTAACTGTTGGGAAAAATCGGAAGGCAGTATACAACCTTCTGTACCCCCACCACCACACCAACTTCCTTACAAACTTAACTTTTTCCATTTGTTATGAATATAAAGCTGATAGTTGCATTTTTTTTGTAAGGGAGATTGTAGAAACATTTTATGAAACCCCCCACATAAACCAAAAACTAAAAGGCGCTGAAGGGTAAAACTAGGCAGATATATTTGAAACCAGCGGTGTCACAGTAAGATTAAGGCTAGGTTTAGAATGGTCGACTGAATAGAGACTTGATGTGAAATGCTACTTTTGTACTCGGAGAAAAGTGTTTTGACTTTTTTAAGGGCTAAAGACAGAACATTGGTAGTAGAAAATTCTTGTTTATGCCAGATGAGGTAGCATGATTCTGAATGGCGAAGAAAGTGTCGTTGATATGTGTAAAGTTTTGGATGTTTTTACATTAATCTGCGGTCAAGAAAACTGACCCGTATCATCGCTTATGAAACTTCTCCTTTATCCGTATTCCTTAACACATACAATATTTCTCGATTTGCATATACAGTTTGTAAAAAGTTCATAGCAAAAATGAATCTTTCAAAGTTGGCAAGCTATATACCGCCAACATCGCACTACCAGAGTGACCGTATAAAGTTGAGTGACCATGTGAAACAATGTAAAAATGCAGAATATGACATGCATTTTATTATAATATGTAAAGAATCTTTGATTGTACAGGTTGAAAGGTTGCGGGGAAAAAAGGGGTGTTATTCCAGAAGTGAGATCAATTTGAGTGACCATGAGACTGATTTGTCATACACAGCAATGCTGGTATTTCATGGCCACGTTCTCACAGAAACATTTATCAAAGATGTTCTTACTGATCAATATTGTGTTTTAAAGCATTTGCTATCTGAAATATACGACAATCTCTTAAATATTTGATATGGTCATTCGTCCGTCTGTGTGAGAATGTGTGTGTGTGTGTGTGTGTGTGTGTGTGTGTGTGTGTGTGTGTGTGTGTGTGTGTGTGTGTGTGTGCGTGCGTGCGTGCGTGCGTGCTTGTGTGCGTGCGAGCGTGCGTATGTGTGTGTGTGTTTATGCACGCGTATACACAGGTTTGTTTATCTGTTTCACTGTGTCCTGTTTGTCTGCATGTAGATCTCTTTGTCTTGCCCGTTTGTCAAAAGAATGAATGAGGAATCTGCTCTCAACACCAACCAATGAACGTCTCTCTCTGCTCTTTTTGATATATTGTATCACTGTCTTTATGTCAGCATCACAAAGTCACTCATTTCAGACACAGATCGAAGAATGCTTAACAAGTCCATCATAAAAAAGCCCATTTATCCCTCAAGTTGGAATGCAGTCACCTTCATAGTTGGGGGAAAAACGGTCACATACACACCACCACCAGGAAAAAAGGAGACAGAAGCCCCAGCATGACCTAAATGTCTCACAAGACTGATCACCACTTTTGCTTTCATCCCAGCTGGTTACTTTAAACTCAACTTCACAACTTCTGGAAACAAATCTTCTACTTGATCTTTTACCCATCTGGACACATCGTCAATTTTTTTTATAGAGTAAGTAATACTCTGTAATCGTTACATCGATGGGGAAGATTCTTCCTTTTCTTAGGATTTCTCCGCAGCTTTTGACAATGTAGACCATGGAGTATTGTTTTATTGTACTATTAGTTTCTTGGTTTTCATGGTCCTGGTTACAGTTATAGTCTTCTCTCTCAAGGGGCACACACATTTAGTTTATGTGAGTGGCTTCTCCTGGTGTGTTTCATTTTAAATGGGGTTTCTTCAGAGTCTGCTCTGGGTTAATTTGTTTTCTTCACCTATCAATGTCTTTTAGACATTGTTATTCCCCCACAATGTGCTTGATTACAGGTGCTTTCATAAAGAAACTTTGTAAATTTCATCCCACCTGCCACGTTAACGTTACTAGATGAAATGTTCACTAGCATTGAACTGAATATTAGCACTTTTAGATGACAAACAAAAAGCTGCAGCAATATCAAGCGACATTGGTTATTTCTCTCATTATCAAAGGTAGGGAAAATGGAGACGATGCGTTTTCTGTAATAAAAAAAACACACATAAAAAACAAAACAAAACAAACATATACATCATTAACAATGATGTCAGTCTTAACAGCAAATTTCGGACATGCACATCTGTAATATAAACTACCTACACATGCCCAAAATTAATCTTGCCGATGAAGCTGCTAAAACATAACTTTTTGTATTTGTTCCTATTTCCTATGATCAAGACCTGTTTCCTATGCTGATCAGATTCATCGGTTCTGGGTGGCGTGCGTATACATGCCGATTTAAGATCAAATTTCTGCTTCAACTCTACATCTGTGATGCATATGTGTCAGATGTGACGGTCTTCATCATACTCAGGTTTTGGACAAAGCACATTGCCGCTGTTCGGCGGCGTCACCTAGTTTTTTTTTCTTCTTCTGTATGCATGCATTTTGTTCTTCAGATTTGTTGGCCTTTCTCTGATACGTATCTCAGTGCAGCTGATTCTTTTCCCCACGCCAAATTGTAAATGTATGCCATAAACAGAACCTACGCTGGTATTGTATTGTATTGCATTGTCTTGTATTGTATACCACTTTAAGTCACGGCAAATTTATCTCCGTGAAATTCGCGTTGCTCTCCCCGGGGAGAGCCCCTCGCCACAAGAGCAGCGCCACCCATTCTTTCTTTTCCTGTCTGGATGTGCATTTGTTTCAATATTTGAGTAACTCTTCTGTATAGAATTTTTCCAAGGACAATTTTTTTGTTGCCGTGGGTTCTTTTACGTCCACTAAATGCACACGGAACCTTGGTTTATCGTCTCATCCGAAAGATAAGCATCCAGACAACCACTCGCGGACTAGTGGATGGGGAAAAAGTTTCTGGCACAAACAGGGATCGAACCACCACATACCCCGAACCCGGACTTTTCCCTTTCTAGGCAGATGTGTTACCTCTGGACCACCGATCCACCAAACAGACAGACAGACAGACAGACAGGCAGACAGACAGACAGACAGACAGACCGACAGACAGACAGACAGGCAGACAGACCGACCGACAGACAGACCGAATCAAGCACTCAAAATATGATGGAATTCCCTGGCCCTGAAGGCATGTGTACGCTGTTCAGACAGACATCCATCATGAGCCGTTCTGCAATGGAGCAAAACTAGAAGCTTTTTCATGTCATCACTTTAGTTCTAGCTTTTGTTGCGTGAATGTCTGTGTCTATTAAGCCACTTCCGCCACTCAACATTACAGCCTCTAGGTGATGTCGTCACTTGAATAGTTTTCCCCAGTGTGTCAGGTGATTGAAGGGTTGGAACCAGCGGCCTTGTGGTTAGCGCCTTGGGTTATGGTCTGGATGGTAGCGGGTTCGAATCCCATAAGAGTTACAGGGATATTTTCTGACTCCAGCCCGAATGCTACCCAGAGTGAGTGTATTGTGGAGGCATTGGGGAGACTGAGACAACACTTTTGAGTTTCATCCACTTTATGGATGAGATTTTGAGATTGTTACTAAAATTACCTGACCAACACTACTGTCCCGAGCCATAAGGCTCATCAGGCCGGTGCTTATCCCGGTTTCTGTGGCGTTAAGCGACTGAAAGTCATAGACTCCCCCCTGGATAGGACGCCAGTCTATCGCAGGGTTAACCCCCAACACAAGGTTGGTACCCCTTTTACACCTGGGTGGGGTGAGAAAATAGCCGTAAAGTGCCTTTTCCAAGGGCACAACGCCATAGCGGAATAGCTGGGATCGAACCCGCAACCTTTAGATTACGAGTACAACGCCCTAACCACTAGGCCACAGCGGCGGCTGACCAACACTACAGGTGTCTTTAAGTCTTTGGCCTGGTTGATGCTAGGATACAATCTATCTATCTATCTATCTATCTATCTATCTATCTATCTATCTATCTATCTATCTATCTATCTATCTATCTATCTATCTATCTATCTATCTATCTATCTGTCTGTCTGTCTGTCTGTCTGTCTGTCTGTCTGTCTATCTATCTATCTATCTCTCTCTTAGTCTGGCGACTGTGGGGGCATCCCTGAAGACTTGACAACCAGTCCCCCCTATTCCTCTTTCTGTTCTGCCTCTAGAGTACATCCCTGTTAAATATTCTCAAAGCACATGCACTTTCATAACAGCTTCATGATATCCCCAGCCTCACTGTTCATCATGCAATAACAAAAAGTCTCTGATTCATTGGCCCAGGATGCTCTGATCTCATAGCGATTTCAGTTTTGGTTTTCCCATGCATTTCTATACTTTTGGTGAGTTTGTGTCAAAGCCTTTGGGGCTGGAGGTTCTCTGGGGAGGGTTGTTGGAGGGTCGTTGTGGGGGTGCCATCTCAGGTGGGTGACTCACTCAGTTTAGCTCCACAACTGAGCAAATACTGTTGATAGTATGGCGCTTAGGTGATGTCCTGCATATGTTAGCTCAGAACAGGCACCATTGAACACCACCAACGTGATCCAGCAGCGGTGCAGAACCTATCTGACTGGTGTCCCCATCGCAGCCTGACATTGATGGACTCCCCGTGGGCTTCCGACCGTAAGGATGCCTCATTTCGACTCTGGATATGGCTGGGGCAGAGAGATTGAGTGGGAACAGCAGGACAGGACCATCATGGAAGATGAGGCAGTAAAAAAATCCCCTGTGTATTAGGTGGTTAGAGAGTTGGACTTGTGATCTAAATTAACTTGAGGGTTTGGGTTTGAGTCCTACAGAAATAATTATCTGTTTGAAGGGATTTCCCCCCCAGGAGTTTCACAAGGTTCCCTTGAAAGTTCTTCTGTGGGACTATTACCGAATGATTATGAATGGCAGATGTACTTATATCTTGCGCTAATAATAAAACTCTATCCATCTTTCAGAAAAGAGTAGTGTAGATAGGGCTGGTGGTATGGATGACATGTGCAGACCTAGCATGCCATCCACGATCTGAAGAAGGATGGGCTTTGCCAGGTTCACGTTGCCAAGGGCTCCCTGTATCACAGTGTCAGTGCTGTGCTCCAGTGGCTCCTCAGACACTGAAGAGAAAAACAGAAGACAGGAATAAAAAAGATGTGCTTTTGATGGTCCCTTCTTTCCTTTCCTTTGTTTCTATACTTTCTTCTATCATTGGTGTGGTTTTGCTTTTGTTTTAACATGGCAGTTTGTATTTATTAATATATAAATAGTAGATGGCAGTGTGTATTTCACAGTTTTATCCATTTGAGAAAACTTTCCCATGAAGAAGAGGACAATAAATGTTAATCTTGCACTTCGTTACTTGTTATTTTCATTATCATTACACTTTTAAAATCTTTGGAAAAGTTCAATTATTTCAACAAAACTGTTAGCTTAAGTATGACAACTCACCTGTCAAAAAAACAACCCTGGATTAATATTTCAATTTTTAAACATTTCACGTGCAATGATCATCACAAGTTCACCCTATTTGTTCACATCAACATACAAACACATACCTGATGCAAGTTGACAGGTCAGTGGATTTGCAAACATCGTCGAAGACACCGTTGTACACAGTCTCTGAGGCTCTGGTTAGTGAAATCTTTTTGTGATTTAATTTCCTGGTATATAAATTCCGCTGAAAGCTGGTTTGACTTACTGACATAAGTGTAAGAAAATATCTACCTGTAGTTTTGGCTGTTAAGAACAATAAAAAGGCTGCCCTACATTTTTTTCTCCAAAGTTCATTGTCTCAAGCTAAAGAAAAATAGCTACCCTCCAAAGAGGACAAGAACAGAAAAATTTCTTTTTGGGGTGGGTGGTGGGTGATGGTGGTGGTAGTGAAGTTCAGGACAGGTGTGGAAAGAGAAAAATGGTTTGAAAAAAGGAAACAGTTGCTGACTGCTCCAGACATCCTAAGAGGACCCCCTCCCTCTTCAAAAATGAAACCTGTATATTTAAGTGTTGTGAAGAAGGGAACTTAGTGAGTAAGTCGGTAAGGGTTTAAAAAACAACAACTATATTATATATCAATGAACACTGAACAGAGTCAATTCATTTTGATGGACTCTGAAAAAAGAGCAGGGTAGAAAAACTGGTGAGGAAAAGAAATGTTTCTATCTGATCTCCTCTAGCTGGCAATGTTTTGCTTTTAATTCATGAAATCAAGCACGCATGATTTAAAGATGAGCAGGGGAAATCTTTTGGAAACATTGTCTTCTAGGTCTGAATGTTATATGTTCTATCAGATAAGAGGAAAACTAACTTTAATACGTGTCACTCCTGATATTGCTTTAAGAATATGAAAGGATAAGAAAACCTCTTTCAACTTTGAAGGGATTAAGATTTTTTCCTGCGTTCTCAGCACGTTAGACAAGCTTTAAAAGTTCAATTTATCATCCAGGTTTATAAAGCCATTTATGCTTCTGCACTTTATATTTTTGTTCTGTCTATGATCAGGAACTGGGGGTGTATTTCTAGGGAAAAAACAAAAATTTTGTTGGCGTTGCTGACGTTTTAATTGAGTTTTTTTTTTTTTTTTTTTTTACACCATCCATGGCAAGTTGGTACTTCATCAAAATTAACGGTACCCGAGTTAGAGATATGTAGATTAGCAGAGCCATTTGCGTATTTCATAACAGGTGTAACTAAAGTGCAACCAGGTATACACGGTAACTTTACACTACAATTGCATGTTTGTATGTTGTTGTACAGAGCGGATTAGGTGAAGGATGGGACTGTCAGCGGTGTGTGTGTCTGATGATGCTGGTGTTGTCCTCTGTTCTGGATAGGGCCTGTCTTGATGACCTGCCTCCAGTGAGTCATTTCACCTGTTATGTTTGTCGTGTGTGGGGTGTGTGTGTGTGTGTGTGTGTGTGTGTGTGTGTGTGTGTGTGTGGTGTGTGTGTGTGTGTGTGTGTGTGTGTGAGTATGTGTGTGTATGAGTGTGTGTGTATGTGTATATGCGTGTGTGCGTGTGTACGTTGCGTGGTGCTGTGTGGTGTGGTGATGTGTATAGTATGTGTGCGTGTGTACGTGCATGCGTGCGGGCGTGGTGTGCGTGTGTGTGTATGTGCGGCGTGTGTGTGTGAAGGGGGGGGGGGGGTACGGATAAGTGTGTGTGAAAGTAGATGAATGTTAAACATATCGACATACGGACAAATAGAGGAATGAAGGCCTACACATATGTTTGTACGCCCTGTGAAAGTTAATTACTGGCATCTACTTTCTGCATGCATGTCTACACTTGTACGCCTGACTACATAACACTTTGCATTTGGTTAAAGTGTGCATACTGTAGTGTGGTTTTTACAGTTTTTGTCTTTCTTTTGTTGTCTAACACTGAGAGAGCGAGAGATATTTTCACATTCGCCTAAAAGTAAGAGGATATCTTTTTCAGCTTTGCTTGATTAAAAAACAAAACAAAAGAAAAAATCAAACTAAGTGGTGAGACGAAGGCTGGTTGCATTGTTCATACCTTCACATTTTATAGGAAAATACCTTCTTATTCTGTGTATTAACCAGAATGCACGTCAAAAGCAATGGTTTGGAATAACCAGTCCTTGTCTGTTAAAAAAAAGATCACAAACGCTGTATCATCAGTATTATGAACAGTAGTTTCGTCTATGTTCCAAGAAAACTGCACAGTAGCTTCGGCTTCATGCTGTTTTTTGTGGTTTATTCCAAAATCTGAAGGCGATTTATGCCATGAATAAAATCTCTGTATATAAATTACACGTTATTGTTGTATACCCACCCAGATCTCTCTATCTCTCTATCTTCATCCATCCTCATTCATCATCATCATCTATCTATCTATCTATTATCTATCATCCATCTATCTATCTATCTATCTATCTATCTATCTATCTATCTATCTATTATCAAATTTCTATCTATCTTTTATCTATCTATCTATCTATCTATCTATCTATCTATATCTATTTCTTTATTATTATCATTATTTCATTTTGCTGCACAAGATGGGTTTGTTGAGCTACTTGAAGAATTTCTTTCAAAAGAAGTGTCTCCATTCGGCCCTGGTGCTTACTGTTTATTGGAGGGGGGGGGGGGGGGGGGGGGGTAGCCTGGTGATCAGTGATGCACTCGTGATCTGCTGACCCGGGTTCCAATCTCGTTCAAAAGGACTTTTTCCTCTGGAGTTAACATCAGTGCCGACTCCCTCTCCACAAAAGTCCTTCGGTTGAGACTAAGAACCAAAGTCCCATGTGGGAACGTACGCAATGCATCTTGCGCACACGTTAAAACCCGTTCCGCTTTTTGGAACAGAAGGCCATTCTGTGCTGGTGGGAACGGATGACATTTCCAAACTTGCTTAGAAACGGTGTTAAAAAACTCACATGAGTGCTTTTTCCATGATCCTTGAAATAAAAGAATAAATAGATAATACAAACAAAATGGTGTGCCAGCTATAGGATCTTTTTGGAATCACTGACTTGAATTTAATGGCTTGCTAAATGTCTATTATGAGGAAAAGATTATCTCCTCTGGGTTTTTTTTTGCAGTCATATCTAGAATTTCTGCCCTTATGTTTACAAAGCACAGCTGTCATCTTTTAGGGAACTGCACTTCTCATCGTAAAAAACCCTAGCCTTTTCTTTGGCCTGGTACAAGGTAAGATATAAGTTAGCCTAAAACCATGACTGTTTCAGTGAAAAACACTCTAGTTTGCTAAAGATAGGAGTTTAAAAGTGAAAACATTACATTGCAATGCAGGCCAGAGTGATGCAACAGGATGTATATTTGTCCAGGTTTCTGAACAGCTGGAAACCAGAGGACCTACCAGAAATCTCCACCCACTGTCTGATGGACGTGAGCCCAGCCAAGCCTGTGATCATCCTTCAAGGCAGGTGGAGCAGAACTGCGAGTCCAGGAGCTGCCCCAACGTCAACGTCTACAAAGCAGCCGCCACCATCCACCAAACGTGCAGCCTGCACATGAAACACGAAGCAGAAAAGAAACTCACGAGGACAGAAGACTCACGGACCTCTCTGAGTAAAGGTGAATCCAGGACAATACCAGAGACTACATTTTACTCAGCCAAGGATCCGTTTGCTGACGTCCTGAATGAAGAGAACATCCACATTGTATCCTCGCAAGATGAGGACATGACAACCTCAGAAGCTGGTTTTCCTTGCACAGACCCTGACCACTGTGAAGACAGGACTGCTGCAGATGTTGAGGGTAGTAGTGTTGAGCACACTGCAACACCAGCAACCACCAAACGAGATGACACGACTACCAGCAAGAAAGATAAAGAGAAAAAGAAAGAAGGCTTTCAGTGGGCTCCTCTTGCTTTCTGTGGTGTTTTTGTCAGTGTGGGTGTGGCAGGAATATGTATATGGGTCTATATATCACAGCGCTATGGGCGGAGAGGTTTAGACCCTGTTGATGGCAATGGCGCTCAGATCAGACTGGCCTGGCTCTGAACAAGGACAGAAAATGGCTCTGTTCTCAAATTTGCAAGATTCTCTTGTGCCTTGCCGTCACTTGCACAATTTAAGGACGCCAGCGAGTTTCCCAACTTATGATCTTAAAACGTATTAACATAAACCATGTTGTTGTAAGTGATGCAGTATTGCCATCGTTGTGACCATCTTGGGATGTTTGCCACCTCTGCAACTGAGCTGTAAAGTTAGACACCCTAATCAGCAAGCTTTACAGTGAGGTTGATAGATGTTTTAATTTTTGTATTATTGTCTTAATTTTGTGACTTTTACAATTAACTTGGGTGTAAGAGACTAAAGTGAGAAATAGGACACAGCGACTTTTGTCAAGAACGAGAATTAGGAATCAATTTTGGATTATCTCCCTCTTTCAGACTAGTTTCTTTTAATGGATGCCAGATCAGTTTTAAAGCCACAAACAGCTCAAACGATGGGAAATGAAATTAAAAGAAATTGATCAGTCCAGACACTAGATTTGTTTTTAACTGTTCATGAATTTATTCAATAACCAAAGCTGAGTTTTATTCAGCTGGAAGAAACGCATTCTGTGAGGCAAAAAAGGGATTCAGATATTGGTTTCACTCAGTCTTACTGATCCCCTAGCAGCGAACAGAATCAGATCATTGAGCAATGACAGAGAGAGAGAGAGAGAGAGAGAGAGAGAGAGAGAGAGAGAGGAGAGAGAGAGAGAGAGAGAGAGAGAGAGAGAGGGTTCAATTTTAGACGCAGATTTTTAAAGGTGAGCTCAAAAATGCCTCGGAAGTTTTAAAACTTAGGAAGCAGGAGTTTGGGAAACGTGCAGGATTTTTTATTTTATTTTAGCAAACGAGCTAGCTAGCTAACGGGTCACATCATTCATTTATAAAGCAGGAACTTAAAGAAGACAGAGTGCAAGGAACATCGTGAATTTTGTTTACTGAAAGAGCCAATTTTGGAGCCATTGCCTTAGAAACATGTGGGTTATGATTGCGTGTTTATGAGGTTTCTAAGGAAAAAAAGTTGAGTATTGCTTTTACTTGCATACAGTGACGCGACACACATCGAGGTTAAGCACGTTGGTTGCCTCTTTTCTATCACACACTGTCTCCCATCTTTCACCATCTACCCATACACTCAAGTACTTATATACCCATGAACACATACACAAAGCTCTTCTTCCCATATATACATGCACACATCCACATACGCGCACACACACACACACACACACACACACACACACACAACACACACACACACACACACACACACACACACACACACACACACACACACAAACACTGCACACGACCATGCATGACTACGCACACAGGTTGAGGTGTCTGTACACGCCAGCACGCATTAATTCATGTGATTAGTTCTTCAAACGAATTTTAGTACGTATAGGCCTACATACAATGATTTCAACCGTTTTCTGACAGACAGACCAATGTAGATTAAAAGACAATGAGGGAGCCAGCTCGTGTATGATGATTTGCCTCCTGCACTGCCATTAAAAGCATTATTTACAAAATGCCGTGTGTGTGTGTGTGTGTGTGTGTGTGTGTGTGTGTGTGTGTGTGTGTGTGTGTGTGTGTGTGTGTGTGTGGGGTGTGTGTGGTTGTGGTGTGGTGTGGTGTGTGTTATGGTGTGGTGTGGTGTGTGTTATGGTGTGGTGTGGTGTGTTGTGTTGTGTTGTGTTTGCACGCATGCCATGGAGTGTGTGCATGAGCGTGCGAGTTTGTATGTCTTCACGTGCACGCTTATAATATGTACTTGTACACACACACACACACACACACACACACACACACACACACACACACACACACACACACACACGTACATAAATTTATTTGTATTTTTTTTTCTTGTTTTCCATTATCAAACCATGGCCAGAAATGAAAGAAAAATAGCCAGTTAACCAGACAGAGAAAAGTTATACTACGTACAGAAAGTGGGGGACGCGCGCGCGTGCGTGCGTGCGTGCGTGCGTGCGTGCGTGCGTGCGTGCGTGCGTGCGCGCGTGCGTGCGTGCGTGCGTGTGTGTGTGTGTGTGTGTGGCGTGCGTGTGCATGTGCGTGTGTGTTTCTGTTTGCATTAAACACATTTTTTTTATAGCTAGTTTTATCTGTTCTTTTTGCCACCCTTCGTCCCACACTCTGTACGTAGTATAACTTTTCTCTGTCTCTATAACTGGCTATTTTTCTTACATTTCTGGCCATGGTTTGAGTATGGAAAACAAAAAAAAACAAAGCAAATAAATTTACGGGCTATAAACACTATTTATAAAAAGTGCTAGATTGATTTTAAAGCCTAGATTTACTGAAAAAAGAAATGCACAATTTATAAAGATTTTCTGGCAAACAAAATCTACAATTTTATAGATTTTTTTGCAAAATATATTGTACAATTTAAAAAAATTGATTCCAAATGTAATTTACCAATTTTTTTTTGCAACGTAAGGTGTAATTAGATTTTCTTAAAAATAGGCAGAGGAACTGAATTTGTTGTAAAGATTACATGACGTTTTCTTGCAAAAATAGTATACAGTTTACAAGTTTTCTTGAAAAATAATGTACAGTTTAAAGATTTACTTGCAAAACTAATGTAAAATTAAAACAAATTCCAGGAAAATCACCTGGGATTTATCAATTTTCCTTAAAAAATACTGTACAACTTACACATTTTCCTGTAAAAATGACGTAGAGTTCATCAGTTGTACTGAAAAAGTAATATCAAAATCAGATTTTCCTGCAAAAGTAATGTAAACTTCGCTGATTTTTTTGATAAAAGAAATGCGGTTTACAGATTTTTTCTTCAAAAGTAATAATTTCACATATTTTGCTGCACAAATTTTAATGATGTGCAGTTCATAGATTTTCCTGCAAACATAAATACAGTTAATGAATTTTTCTGTTGAATAATACCAAATTCACAGATTTTCCTGAAAGATCACAGATTTTCCTGTAAAATTATGTACATTCTAGATGCTTATGATGTGTAGGGGTATTGTATTGCATGATACACCACTTAAATTGGGTAAATTTTTCTGCTTGAGATTCTGGCTGCTCTCCCCTGTGGAGAGTGTGTCAAAACGAGAACAGCGCAATCTACTGTTTTTTTCTTTTTCTGTCTGCATGTGTATTTGTTTTTCTATCAGAGTGGCTCTTTTCTACAGAATTTTCCCAGGGACAACACATTTGTTGCTATGGGTTCCTTTACGTGCGAGAAAAGCGACCAGTCATCAAATCATACAGCGTTTTTAAAAGACGAAGACGAAATAGGAATCTGTAAACTGTGAGGGCAGAAATAACAAAAGAGAGAGAGAGATGGCAAAAAAGTTAAAAATGAAAATTTTTAGATAAAAACATTATAACAGAATCCAACACATCCCAACAGGATAACATTTTCTCTCTTCCCATCTCTACCTGCATTTTGGGAAAAGATGCTTAATTCCTGGTCTTCTCCTGGGCTTGTAACTAAGCTGGAGGTCTGCCCACTGGCCTGGATTTTAGACAAGATATATGCTGGAAATAAATGTTTTTGTAACCCACTGACCACTGATATAGATCTAAGGGGTATTTAATGAGCATATTGGATCTCTGTGTTTACATACACAAAGGAAATTAAGGCACTAGCAGGTCTGCATTCTAAATTGATCTGAGAGGTCGTACTTGTCTGGACACATTGCCAACTTTTTCTTTAGATTGTCAATGCTCTGCTGTAACCCTTACACTGAAAACGTCTTTCTCTCTTTTCCTATAGGATTTCTCCACAGCTTTTGATACTTTTGACCCTGGAATACTGCTCTGTTGTTCCAACAGTTTCTGGTTACAGTTATAGTCTTCACTCTGACAGGGCACACAGAGTTTCTGTGGGTGGCTTTTGAAAGTATTAGGAAGTGTTGGCTTTGAACCTAATGTTGAAAGTTACTGGAGCCACTGAAACTAAATGAGATGACAGCCCTGATATGGCTTTCGTGGTCGGTAGGGTTATCAACAATATTATGATTAAGATTATGGCTTGTGAGTGGCTTGACCTCCTATGCTTTATTCTAACACGGTGTTTCTTTGGCGTCTGCCCTGGGTCCATTTCTTTTCTTCCATCCAGTCTTTCTGATATGCACAGCGTTCTTGATAACAATCGCTTTCATAAACAAAGCTTAGCAAATTTCATTCCACCTGCTAGGTCAACAACATCCTTGTATAAACTCTTTTTTGTTCATCGGCTAGAGCTCCAAGATTGACCAATGGTGAGAATTTTTTGTGTATGTGTGACCCTAATTGAGGTCCCATTGCAAATGTACAAAATTATGAAAATTAAAAAAAACTCAGCATGCACACAGGTGTTGTGTTTAGAAACCATCCCTGAGGGGATACAAAAATAATGGGTAGGCGCTGCACTTGTGGCGATGTGCTCTCCCCGGGGAGAGCAGCCCGAATTTCACGCAGAGAAATCTGCTGTGACATAAAGTGGTAATAAAAAATAAAATATTTTGCAAATAAAACTCTATCCATCATTTGGTAAAGAGTAGTGTAGAAGGAAAGGACCGCAGAGAGTGAGGGAGTTGGTCGCAAAATCTTCATCGTGCCCCTACAGTCCAAAGGACCACGGGGCAGTTGAAGGGTGAAGGTGAAGTGTACATAGGGCTGGTGGTATGGATGACATGTGCAGACCTAGCATGCAATCCATGATCTGAAGAAGGATATTTATTTATTTATTTATTTATTCTTTTATATCGAAGATAACAGAATAAGCAATCATGTGCTTTTTTTCATCCGGTCCCCGTGTGTATACAGTTTTTGTAAATATTGTCATCTGTTCCCACCGGCACACGATGGCCTACTCTTACGAAAAGCGGAAGAAGATTTAACGTGTGCGCAAGATGTTCTGCGTGCATTCGCACACGGGGCCTCGGTTTAAAGTCTCATCCGAAGGACTTTTTGGGGAGAGTGGAGTCGGCACTGATGTTAATTCCAGGAGAAAAATTTCCTCGACCAGACTCGAACCCGGGTTGTCAAATTGCCAGCACAATGTTCTGACCACTAGGCTATCCGTCCCCCAATGCCGGATAGGCTTTGCCAGGTTCACGTTGCCAAGGACGCCCGCATCACAGTGTCAGTGCTGTGCTCCAGTGGCTCCTCAGACATTTAAGAGAAAAAAGAAGAACGCAATTAAAAAAAAAAGATGAGGTGGAGTGGAGATGGTATGTCTACATGTATTCTTGTTGTTCCTTCTTTCATTTTCTGTGTTTTTCCCCTTTTCCTTATCATTGGTAAGATTTTATGTTTGTTTTTGCACGGCATTTTGGAATGATTTATACATCATTATAGATGACATTGTGCATTTCACAGTTTTGAGGCATTCGAGAAAAAAAAACTTTGTCTAAATGGACAAAAAATGTTATATCTTGTACTTCCTTGTTCTTTTCATTACCAATACCTTTTTAAATCTCCAGGTAAGTTCTACAAAATTTATTCTTTTATCCTGATAACTCACCTGTCAGACATGTGGCTGTTAGCTAGATTTCTATGCACTTCACGTGCAGTGACCAGCACAAGTTCACCCCATTTGTACAAATCAACATCCAAACACATACCTGATGCAAAAGGCACAGGTCAGTGCATTTACAAACATCGCTGAGGACACAGAGTGTTGTGCACAGTCTCCCAAGCTTTGGTTGGTAAAGCCTTTTAATTTAAAAAACAACAACAAACTAATCCTTGTTATATAAAACCCAGTGAAAGCTGATCAGATTCTGCAGACATAAGTAGTGTAAAATATTCCCATGTAGTCTTGGCTGGTAAGAACACACATAAAAAGCGTTTCTACATTTTCTTCTTCTAAAATTGCTCATTTCCCAAAAAACCAACCCAGCTATCTTTCAAAGAATTTAAGAACAGACACAGCTGTCTTTTTGGGGGGCAATGGGAGAGGTGGTGTTGATGTTCAGGACAGATGTAGTCGAGGAAGAATTGTTCAAGAGGATTTTTTCTCTGGAGTTAACATCATATGCCGACTTCACTCTCCCAAGAAATCCTTCGGATGAGACTATAAGCCGAGGTCACGTGTGAAAACGCACGCAGGACATCTTGTGTACACGTTAAAACCCGTCCCGCTTTTCGGAAGAGTAGGCCATTGTGTGCCAGTGGGAATGGATGACAGAATTTACAAAACTGCATACACACGGGGACTGGAGGTAAAAGCAGCATAATGGGCGCTTATTCCATTATTCTCGAAGTAAAACAAAATAAAATAAATGAATGAAAAATATGTTTGTATGTTGTACAGAGCGGACTAGGTAAAGGATGGGACTGTCAGCGGTGTGTGTGCTGATGATGCTGGTGTTGTCCTCTGTTCTGGACATGGCCTGTCTTGATGACCTGCCTCCAGTGAGTGATTTTACCTGTTGTGTTGTGTTGTGTGTGTGTTGTGTGTTTTGTGTGTGTGTGTGTGTGTGTGTGTGTGTGTGTGTGTGTGTGTGTGTGTGTGTGTGGAGAGAGAGAGAGAGAGAGAGAGAGAGAGAGAGAGAGAGAGAGAGAGAGAGAGAGAGAGAAGAGAGAGAGAGAGAGAGAGAGAGAGAGAGAGAGAGCGTGTGTGTGCGTGTTTGTGTGCGTGCGTGCGTGCGTGCGTGCGTGCGTGCGTGCGTGCGTGTGTGTGTGTACGCATAAGTGTGAGTGAAAGTAGATGAATGTTAGAACATATCGACATATGGACAAAATAATAGAGAAATGAAGGCATACAAATATGCCTGTACACCCTGTGAAGCAAATTATTGGCATTTACTTTCTGGATGCCTGTCTACACTTGCATGCCTGACTACATAATACTTTGCATTTGGTTAAAGTTTGCATACCGTAGTGTGGTTTTTACAGTTTTTGTCTGTTTGTCTTCTTTTGTCTATCTTTCCTCTGATAGAGCTATGAGATTTTCACATTCGCCTAAAAGTAAGACGATCTTGTTTTTGAGCTTTGCTTAATTAAAAACAAAAGAAAAAAAATCAAACCAGTGAGACGAAGGCTGGTTGAATTGTTCATACCTTCAAATTTTATTGAAAAATACTTCTTTTTCTGTGTTTTAAGCAGAATGCACATTAAAAGCAATGGTTTGAAATGACCAGTCCTTGTCTGTTAAAAAAATCACAAAACGCTGTCTCATCAACATAATGGACAGTAGTTTCGTCTGTCTAGGTTCCAAGAAAACTGCACAGTAGCTTCTGCTTCATGCTGTTTTTGTGGTTTATTCCAAAACCAGAAGGCGATTCATGCCTTGGCTAATATCTGTGTATGTAAATTCACACGTTATTGTTGTATACCCATATATATATATATATATGCAGAAAGATGGGTTTGTTGAACAAGTTGAAGAATTTTTTAAAAAGAAGTGTTACCATTCGGCCCTGGTGCTTACTGTTTATTGGGGGAGGGGGGGGGGGGGGTAGCCTGCTGGTCAGAGTGATGCGCTCGTGATCTGCTGACCCAGGTTCGAATCTAGTTCAAAAGGATTTTTCCTCTGAAGCTAACATCAGTGTCGATTCCACTCCCCCAAAAGTCCTTCGGATGAGACTATAAACAGAGGTCCCGCGTGCGAACACACGCAGAACATCTTGCGCACACGTTAAAACCCGTTCCGCTTTTCGGAAGAGAAGGCCATTGTGTGTTGGTGAGATCAGATGACATTTCCAAACTTGCTTAGAAACGGTGTTAAAAACACACACATGGGTACTTTTTCCATGATCATTGAAATAAAAGAATGAATAGATAACACACAAAAAATGGTGTGCCAGCTATAGGATCTTTGTGGAATCACTGACTTGAATTTAATGGCTTGTTAGATGTCTGTGTATTATGAGGAAAAGATTATCTCCTCTGGTTTTTTTTGCAGTCATATTTAGAATTTCTCCCTTATGTTTACAAAGAGCAGCTGTCATCTTTAAAGAAACTGCACTTATCATCATAACCCCCCCCCCTAGCCTTTTCTTTGGATGGTACGAGGTAAGATAGGAGGTGGCCTAAAACCATAACTGTATCAGTGAAAAACAGCCTTACTTTGCTAAAGATAGGATTTTAAAAGTGAAAACATTACATTGCAATGCAGACCAGAGTGATTCAAGGGGATGTATGTTTGTCCAGGTTTCTGAACAGCTAGGAAACCAGAGAACCTACCAGAAATCTCCACCCACTGTCTCGATGGACGTGAGCGCCAGCCAAGCCTGTGAGCATCCTTCAAGGCAGGGGGAGCAGAACTGCGAGTCCAGGAGCTGCCCCAACGTCAACGTCTACAAAGCAGCCCTCACCATCCACCAAACGTGCAGCCTGCACATGAAACACGAAGCAGAACAGAAACTCACGAGGACAGAAGACTCACGGACCTCTCTGAGTAAAGGTGACTCCCGTACAATACCAGAGACTACATTTTACTCAGCCAAGGATCCGTTTGCTGACGTCCTGAATGAAGAGAACATCCGCTTGTATCCTCGCAGGATGAGGACATGACAACCACAGAAGCTGGTCTTCCCTGCACAGACCCTGACCACTGTGAAGACAGGACTGCTGCAGATGTTGAAGGCAGTAGTGTTGAGCACACTGCAATACCAGCCACCACCAAACGAGATGACAGGAATGTCAGCAAGAACGA
>CM060337.1:29263167-29265667 GCA_030674155.1 Stramonita haemastoma
TTTTGGGGAGAGTGGAGTCGGCACTGATGTTAATTCCAGGAGAAAAATTTCCTCGACCAGACTCGAACCCGGGTTGTCAAATTGCCAGCGCAATGTTCTGACCACTAGGCTATCCGTCCCCCAAAGCCGGATAGGCTTTGCCAGGTTCACGTTGCCAAGGACGCCCGCATCACAGTGTCAGTGCTGTGCTCCAGTGGCTCCTCAGACATTTAAGAGAAAAAAGAAGAACGCAATTAAAAAAAAGATGAGGTGGAGTGGAGAAGGTATTGTTATATGCATTTTGGATGTTCCTTCTTTCATTTTCTTTGTTTTTCCCCTTTTCCTTATGATTGGTAAGATTTTATGTTTGTTTTTATACGGTATTTTGGATTGATTTATACATCATTATAGATGACATTGTGCATTTCACAGTTTTGAGGCATTCGAGAAAAAAAAAACTTTGTCTGAATGGACAAAAAATGTTATATCTTGTACTTCCTTGTACTTTTCATTACCAATACCTTTTAAAATCTCTGGGAAAGTTCTACAAAATGTATTGTTTAAGCCTGATAACTCACCTGTCAGATACGTGGCCTGTTAACGAGATTTCTATGCACTTCACGTGCAGTGACCAGCACAAGTTCACCCCATTTGTACACATCAGCATCCAAACACATACCTGATGCAAAAGGCACAGGTCAGTGTGTTTACAAACATCGCTGAGGACACAGAGTGTTGTGCACAGTATCCCAAGCTTTGGTTAGTAAAGCCTTTTAATTTAAAAAACAACAACAAACTAATCCTTGTTATATAAACCCAGTGAAAGCTGATCAGATTCTGCAGACATCAGTAGTGTAAAATATTCCCATGTAGTCTTGGCTGGTAAGAACACACATAAAAAGCGTTTCTACATTTTCTTCTTCTAAAATTGCTCATTTCCCAAAAACCCAACCCAGCTATCTTTCAAAGAGGGTAAGAACAGAAAAAGCCGTGTCTTTTTGGGGGGCAATGGGAGAGGTGGTGTTGATGTTCAGGACAGATGTAGTCGAGGAAGAATTGTTCAAGAGGATTTTTTCTCTGGAGTTAACATCATATGCCGACTTCACTCTCTCAAGAAATCCTTCGGATGAGACTATAAGCCGAGGTCCCGTGTGAAAACGCACGCAGGACATCTTGTGTACACGTTAAAACCCGTCCCGCTTTTCGGAGGAGTAGGCCATTGTGTGCCAGTGGGAATGGATGACAGAATTTACAAAACTGCATACACACGGGGACTGGAGGTAAAAGCAGCATAATGGGCGCTTATTCCATTATCCTCGAAGTAAAACAAAATAAAATAAATGAATGAAAAACATGTTTGTATTTTGTTGTACAGAGCGGACTAGGTGAAGGATGGGACTGTCAGCGGTGTGTGTGCTGATGATGCTGGTGTTGTCCTCTGTTTTGGACATGGCCTGTCTTGATCACCTGCCTCCAGTGAGTGCTTTCACCTGTCGTTGTGTGTGTGTGTGTGTGTGTGTGTGTGTGTGTGTGTGTGTGCGTGCGTGCGTGCGTGTGTGCGTGCGTGCGTGTGTCTGTATGTGTGTCAGGGGGGGTACCATAAGTGTGTTTCAAAGTAGATGAATGTTAGAACATATCGATACATGGACAAATAGAGGAATGAAGGCATACACATATGTCTATACACCCTGTAAAGCAAATTACTGGGATCTTTTTTCTGTATGCCTGTCTACATAATCGTTTACAGTTGAGATTTGTATGTGGTAAGTTTGCATCACACAGTGTGGTTTTTCCAGTTTTTGTCTTCTTTTGTCTGTCTATCCTCTGAAAGAGCTATATGAGATTTACACAATGGTCTTAAAGTAAGAGGATCTGGGTTTTCAGCTTTGCTTAATTAAAAACAAAACACAAGAAAAATAAATCAGATAAACTGGTGAGACGAAGGCTGGTTGCATTGTTCATACCTTCAAATTTTATAGGGAAGTACTTTCTTTTTTTCTGTGCATTAACCAGAATGCACATTAAAAGACATGGTTTGGGATAACAAGTTCTGGTCTGATAAAAAAAAGATCCCAAACGCTGTCTCATCAGCATAATGGACAGTAGTTTCGTCTGTTTAGGTTCCAAGAAAACTGCACAGCAGCTTCTGCTTTATGCTGTTTGTTTGTTTTTGTGGTTTATTCCAAAATCAGAAGGCGATTCATGCATGGCTAAAATCTATGTATGTAAATTCACACGTTATTGTTGTATACCCACACTATCTATCTATCTATCTATCTATCTATCTATCTATCTATCTATCTATCTATCTATCTATCTATCTATCTATCTATCTATCTATCTATCTATCTCTCTCTCTCTCTCTCTCTCTATCTCTCTCTCTCTCTCTCTCTCTTTCTCTCTCTCTCTCTCTCTCTCTCTCTCTCTCTCTCTCTCTCTCTCTCTCTCTCTCTCTCCTTATCTCTCTCTCTCTCTTTCTCTCTCTCTATGTACTATGCATGCACAAAGATGGGTTTGTTGA
>CM060337.1:29270667-29275667 GCA_030674155.1 Stramonita haemastoma
CTTTCCTTTTCTTTGTTTTTTTTCCCTTTTCTTTATGATTGGTAAGATTTTACGTTCGTTTTCACATGGTATTTTGCATTTATTTATACATAAGTGTAGATGATATTGTGCATTTCACAGTTTTGAGGCATTCGAGAAAAAAAAAAAAAAAAAAAAAAAAAAAAAAAAAAAAAAAAAAAAAAAAAAAAAAAAAAAAAAAAAAAAAAAAAAAAAAAAAAAAAAAAAAAAAAAAAAAAAAAAAAAAAAAAAAAAAAAAAAAAAAAAAAAAAAAAAAAAAAAAAAAAAAAAAAAAAAAAAAAAAAAAAAAAAAAAAAAAAAAAAAAAAAAAAAAAAAAAAAAAAAAAAAAAAAAAAAAAAAAAAAAAAAAAAAAAAAAAAAAAAAAAAAAAAAAAAAAAAAAAAAAAAAAAAAAAAAAAAAAAAAAAAAAAAAAAAAAAAAAAAAAAAAAAAAAAAAAAAAAAAAAAAAAAAAAAAAAAAAAAAAAAAAAAAAAAAAAAAAAAAAAAAAAAAAAAAAAAAAAAAAAAAAAAAAAAAAAAAAAAAAAAAAAAAAAAAAAAAAAAAAAAAAAAAAAAAAAAAAAAAAAAAAAAAAAAAAAAAAAAAAAAAAAAAAAAAAAAAAAAAAAAAAAAAAAAAAAAAAAAAAAAAAAAAAAAAAAAAAAAAAAAAAAAAAAAAAAAAAAAAAAAAAAAAAAAAAAAAAAAAAAAAAAAAAAAAAAAAAAAAAAAAAAAAAAAAAAAAAAAAAAAAAAAAAAAAAAAAAAAAAAAAAAAAAAAAAAAAAAAAAAAAAAAAAAAAAAAAAAAAAAAAAAAAAAAAAAAAAAAAAAAAAAAAAAAAAAAAAAAAAAAAAAAAAAAAAAAAAAAAAAAAAAAAAAAAAAAAAAAAAAAAAAAAAAAAAAAAAAAAAAAAAAAAAAAAAAAAAAAAAAAAAAAAAAAAAAAAAAAAAAAAAAAAAAAAAAAAAAAAAAAAAAAAAAAAAAAAAAAAAAAAAAAAAAAAAAAAAAAAAAAAAAAAAAAAAAAAAAAAAAAAAAAAAAAAAAAAAAAAAAAAAAAAAAAAAAAAAAAAAAAAAAAAAAAAAAAAAAAAAAAAAAAAAAAAAAAAAAAAAAAAAAAAAAAAAAAAAAAAAAAAAAAAAAAAAAAAAAAAAAAAAAAAAAAAAAAAAAAAAAAAAAAAAAAAAAAAAAAAAAAAAAAAAAAAAAAAAAAAAAAAAAAAAAAAAAAAAAAAAAAAAAAAAAAAAAAAAAAAAAAAAAAAAAAAAAAAAAAAAAAAAAAAAAAAAAAAAAAAAAAAAAAAAAAAAAAAAAAAAAAAAAAAAAAAAAAAAAAAAAAAAAAAAAAAAAAAAAAAAAAAAAAAAAAAAAAAAAAAAAAAAAAAAAAAAAAAAAAAAAAAAAAAAAAAAAAAAAAAAAAAAAAAAAAAAAAAAAAAAAAAAAAAAAAAAAAAAAAAAAAAAAAAAAAAAAAAAATTTTTTTTTTTTTTTTTTTTTTTTTTTTTTTTTTTTTTTTTTTTTTTTTTTTTTTTTTTTTTTTTTTTTTTTTTTTTTTTTTTTTTTTTTTTTTTTTTTTTTTTTTTTTTTTTTTTTTTTTTTTTTTTTTTTTTTTTTTTTTTTTTTTTTTTTTTTTTTTTTTTTTTTTTTTTTTTTTTTTTTTTTTTTTTTTTTTTTTTTTTTTTTTTTTTTTTTTTTTTTTTTTTTTTTTTTTTTTTTTTTTTTTTTTTTTTTTTTTTTTTTTTTTTTTTTTTTTTTTTTTTTTTTTTTTTTTTTTTTTTTTTTTTTTTTTTTTTTTTTTTTTTTTTTTTTTTTTTTTTTTTTTTTTTTTTTTTTTTTTTTTTTTTTTTTTTTTTTTTTTTTTTTTTTTTTTTTTTTTTTTTTTTTTTTTTTTTTTTTTTTTTTTTTTTTTTTTTTTTTTTTTTTTTTTTTTTTTTTTTTTTTTTTTTTTTTTTTTTTTTTTTTTTTTTTTTTTTTTTTTTTTTTTTTTTTTTTTTTTTTTTTTTTTTTTTTTTTTTTTTTTTTTTTTTTTTTTTTTTTTTTTTTTTTTTTTTTTTTTTTTTTTTTTTTTTTTTTTTTTTTTTTTTTTTTTTTTTTTTTTTTTTTTTTTTTTTTTTTTTTTTTTTTTTTTTTTTTTTTTTTTTTTTTTTTTTTTTTTTTTTTTTTTTTTTTTTTTTTTTTTTTTTTTTTTTTTTTTTTTTTTTTTTTTTTTTTTTTTTTTTTTTTTTTTTTTTTTTTTTTTTTTTTTTTTTTTTTTTTTTTTTTTTTTTTTTTTTTTTTTTTTTTTTTTTTTTTTTTTTTTTTTTTTTTTTTTTTTTTTTTTTTTTTTTTTTTTTTTTTTTTTTTTTTTTTTTTTTTTTTTTTTTTTTTTTTTTTTTTTTTTTTTTTTTTTTTTTTTTTTTTTTTTTTTTTTTTTTTTTTTTTTTTTTTTTTTTTTTTTTTTTTTTTTTTTTTTTTTTTTTTTTTTTTTTTTTTTTTTTTTTTTTTTTTTTTTTTTTTTTTTTTTTTTTTTTTTTTTTTTTTTTTTTTTTTTTTTTTTTTTTTTTTTTTTTTTTTTTTTTTTTTTTTTTTTTTTTTTTTTTTTTTTTTTTTTTTTTTTTTTTTTTTTTTTTTTTTTTTTTTTTTTTTTTTTTTTTTTTTTTTTTTTTTTTTTTTTTTTTTTTTTTTTTTTTTTTTTTTTTTTTTTTTTTTTTTTTTTTTTTTTTTTTTTTTTTTTTTTTTTTTTTTTTTTTTTTTTTTTTTTTTTTTTTTTTTTTTTTTTTTTTTTTTTTTTTTTTTTTTTTTTTTTTTTTTTTTTTTTTTTTTTTTTTTTTTTTTTTTTTTTTTTTTTTTTTTTTTTTTTTTTTTTTTTTTTTTTTTTTTTTTTTTTTTTTTTTTTTTTTTTTTTTTTTTTTTTTTTTTTTTTTTTTTTTTTTTTTTTTTTTTTTTTTTTTTTTTTTTTTTTTTTTTTTTTTTTTTTGAGCTGGCTCTTTGTCTTACTTTTTTGACAAAAGTGTGATTATAGAAAGCAAGATTAAAAAAAAATCCAAACTAATTTCAAGGGCTGAAAATACTACATCTAAAAAGTGTGAGACTAAAAAAAACCCCTGGATTTTACTGAAAAAAGAAATACACAATGTAGAAATTTCCTGGAAAACAAAATATACAAGTTACAGATCATTTGCAAAATATATTGTAAAATTTACAAATTTATTTCCAACTGTAATTTACCAATTGTTTCGCAAATGTAAGGTATAATTTGCAGATTTCCTTGAAAAATAGAGGAACTGACTTTGTTGTAAATATTACATTGTTTACGTTTTCTTGCAAAAATGATATACATTTTACAAGTTTTCTTGCAAAAATAATGTACATTTATAGATTTACTTGCAAAACTAATGTATAATTAAAAGTTCTCCAAGAAAAATCGCTTGGGATACATTAACTTTTCAGCAAAAATACTGTACAACTTACAAATTTTTCTGTAAAAATGATGTAGAGTTCATCAACTGTACTGTAAAAATTAAATATCAAGTTCACAGTTTTTCCTGCAAAAATACTGTACACTTCGCAGATTTTCCTGCTTAAAGATATGCAATTTACAGACTTTTCTGCAAAAGAAATAATTAGTTCACATATTTCCCTGCACAGATGATGTGCAGTTTATAGATTTTTCTGCAAATATAAATGCAGTTCACAAATCGTTCTGCTTAATAACACCAAATTCACAGATTTTCCTGCAAGATTACAAAATTTCCTGTAAAAACTACGTACACTCGTTTGGATAAGAGTAGTGTAGAAGGAAAGGACCGCAGAGAGAGGAGGAAGCTGGCTGCAAAATCTTCATCGTGCCCCCACAGTCCAAAAGACCATGAGACTAGGTGAAAGGTGAAGGTGAGGTGTAGATAGTGCTGGTGGTATGGATGACATAGATAGTGCTGGTGGTATGGATGATATAGATAGTGGGATGGATGACGTGTGCAGACCTAGCATGCCATCCATGATCTCAAGAAGGATGGGCTTTGCCAGGTTCAAGTTGCCAAGGTCTCCCTGCATCACGGTGTCAGGGATGTACTCAAATTATTCCACAGACATTTAAGAGAAAAAAGAAGAATGGAATAAAAAAATAGATGAGGTGGAGTGGAGAAGGTATTTTTACATGTATTTTGTGTGTCCTTTCCTTTTCTTTGTTTTTTTCCCTTTTCTTTATGATTGGTAAGATTTTACGTTCGTTTTCACATGGTATTTTGCATTTATTTATACATAAGTGTAGATGATATTGTGCATTTCACAGTTTTAGAGGCATTCGAGAAAAAAATTGTCTAAATGGACAAAAATGTGTATCTTGGACTTCATTCTTTGTTATTGTCATTACCAATACATACACCATTTAAAATCTCTAGGAAAGTTCTACAAAAATTCTTATTTAATCCTGACAACTCACCTGTCAGACATGTGGCTGTTAGTTAGATTTCTATGCACTTCACGTGCAGTCATCATCACAAGTTTACCCATTTGTTCACATCAACATTCAAACACATACCTGATGCAAAACATCGCTTACAAACATCGCTGAGGACACAGAGTGTTGTGCACAGTCTCCCAGGCTCTGGTTAGTAAATCTTTTCAATTAAAAAACAACAACAACTAATCCTTGTTATATAAACCCAGTGAAAGCTGATCAGATTCTGCAGACATAAGAAGTGTGAGATATTCCCATGTAGTCGTGGCTGGTAGGAACACACATAAAAAAGCTTTTCTACATTTTCTTCTTCCAAAAAACCCAACCCAGCTATCTTTCAAAGAGGGTAAGAACAGAAAAAGCTGTGTCTTTTCGGTGAGCAATGGGAGAGGTGTTGATATTCAGGACAGATGTAGTCGAGGAGAATCGTTCAAGAGGATTTTTCCTCTGGAGTTAACATCAATGCCGACTCTACTCCCCCCAAAATCCTTCAGATGAGACTATAAGCCGAAGTCCCGTGTGAGAACGCACGCAGAACATCTGGCGTATACGTTAAAAACTGCATAACACACGGAGACT
>CM060337.1:29278167-29280667 GCA_030674155.1 Stramonita haemastoma
CTTGGAAACCAGAGGACCTACCAGAAATCTCCACCCACTGTCTCGATGGACGTGAGCGCCAGCCAAGCCTGTGAGCATCCTTCAAGGCAGGGGGAGCAGAACTGCGAGTCCAGGAGCTGCCCCAACGTCAACGTCTACAAAGCAGCCGCCACCATCCACCAAACGTGCAGCCTGCACATGAAACACGAAGCAGAAAGAAACTCACGAGGACAGAAGACTCACGGACCTCTCTGAGTAAAGGTGACTCCCGTACAATACCAGAGACTACATTTTACTCAGCCAAGGATCCGTTTGCTGACGTCCTGAATGAAGAGAACATCCGCCTTGTATCCTCGCAGGATGAGGACATGACAACCACAGAAGCTGGTCTTCCCTGCACAGACCCTGACCACTGTGAAGACAGGACTGCTGCAGATGTTGAAAGCAGTAGTGTTGAGCACACTGCAATACCAGCCACCACCAAACGAGATGACAGGAATACCAGCAAGAAAGAGAAAGAGAAAAAGAAGAAGGCTTTCGGTGGACTTCTCTTGCTGGCCTAGGTGTTTTTGCAAGTGTAGGTGTGATAGGAATCTGTGTATGTGTCTGTATATCACAGCGCTATAGGCGGAGAGCTTTAGACCCTGTTGATGGCAATGGCGTTCAGGTCAGACTCGCCTGGCTCTGAACAAGGACAGAAAATGGCTTTGTTCTCAAATTTACAAGATTCACTTGTGCCTTGCCGTTACTTGCACAATTTAACAACGCCAGCGAGTTTCCCAACGTTTGATCTTAAAACGTGTTTAGGTAAACCATGTTGTTGTAAGTGATGCAGCATTGCCATCGTTGTGACCATCTTGTGATGTTTGCCACCTCTGCAACTGGGCTGTAAAGTTAAAGAGGATAATCAACAAGCATTACAGTGAATTGATAGATGTTTTAATGTTGTATTGTTGTCTTAATTTTGTGACTTTTACAATTAACTTAGAAGTAAGATACTTAAGTGAGAAATAGGACACAGGGACTTGTCAAGAACAAGAATTAGGAATCAATTTTGGATTATCTCCCTCTTTTAGACTAGTTTCTTTTAATGGATGCCAGATCAGTTTAAAAGCCACAAACAGCTCAAACGATGGGAAATGAAATTAAAAGAAATTGATCAGTCCAGACACTAGATTTGTTTTTAACTGTTCATGAATTTATTCAATAACCAAAGCTGAGTTTTATTCAGCTGGAAGAAACGCATTCTGTGAGGCAAAAAAGGGATTCAGATATTGGTTTCACTCAGTCTTACTGATCCCCTAGCAGCGAACAGAATCAGATCATTGAGCAATGAATTGATTGATTGATTGATTGATTGATTGATTGAGAGAGAGAGAGTTCAATTTTAGACGCAGATTTTTAAAGGTGAGCTCAAAAATGCCTCGAAGTTTTAAAACTTAGGAAGCAGGGATTTCAGAAACTTTGTGCAGGATTTTTTTTAAGCAAAGGAGCGAGTCAACTAACAGGCCATATCATTCATTTATTAAGCAGGAATTAAGTGAAGACAGAGTGCAAGGAACATGGTGGATTTTGTTTACTGAAAGAGCCAGTTTTGGAGCCATTGCCTTAGAAACCATGTGGGTTATGATTGCGTGTTTTTTAAAAAAAAGAAGAAGTATTTTCTATATAAAAAACTTTTCCGTGAGTATTGCTTTTACTTGCATACAGCGACGTGACACGCATCGAGGTTAGGCACTTTTGTTGCCTCTTTTCTATCACACACAATCTCCTATCTCTCACCACCTGCTCAGACACTCAATGTACTTACACAGGAACACATACGCACAGCTCTTCTTCCCATATACACATTCACACATCCGGATACACGCGTGCATAAACACACACACACACACACACACACACACACACACACATACACACACACACACACACACACACACACACACCACACACACACACACACACACACACACTGCATATGACCATGCATGACTACGCACACAGATTGAGGTGTCTGTACACGCCAGCACGCATTAATTTATGTGATTAGTTCTTCAAACGAATTTTAGTACGTATAGGCCTACATACAATGATTTCAACCGTTTTCTGATAGACAGACCAATGTGGATTAAAAGACAATGAGAGAGCCAGTTCGTGTATCATGATTTCCTTTCTGTGCTGCCATTAAAAGCATTATTTACAAAATGCCGTGGTGTGTGTGTGTGTGTGGTGTGTGTGTGTGTGTGTGTGTGTGTGTGTGTGTGTGTGTGTGTGTGTGTGTGTGTGTGTGTGTGTGTGTGTGTGTGTGTGTGTGTGTGTGGTGTGTGTGTTGTTCTTCAGTTTAACGTCCTTCCACTAAAAAGTGATATCAGACAGGCAAGTGTGTGAGTGTGTGTGTGTGTGCGTGTGTACGCGCACACGCGCGCGTGCGCGCGTGCGTGTGTCTGTGTCTGTGTCTGTGTGTGCGTGCGTGAATGCGTGCGTGAGTGTGAGTGTATGTGTGTGTGAGAGTGTGTGC
>CM060337.1:29283167-29303167 GCA_030674155.1 Stramonita haemastoma
TGCCAGGTTCAAGTTGCCGAGGGCTCCCTGCATCAAAATGTCAGTGCTGTGCTCTAGTGGCTCCTCAGACATTTAAGAGAAAAAGGAAGAACGGAATTAAAAAAATAGATGAGGTGGAGTAGAGATGGTATGTTTACATGTATTCTTGTTGTTCCTTCTTTCCTATTTTTGTTTTTTCCGTTTTCTTTATGATTGGTAAGATTTTAGTTCGCTTTTACATGGTATTTTGTATTTATTTATACATAATTGTAGATGACATTGTGCATTTCACAGTTTTGAGGCATTCGAGAAAAAAAAACGTTGTCTAAATGGGCAAAAAATGTTGTATCTTGTACTTCCTTATTCTTTGTCATTGTCATTATCTGATAACTCACCTGTCAGACACGTGGCTGTAATCTAGATTTCTTTGCACTTCACGTGCAGTGGCCAGCACAAGTTCACCCCATTTATACATATCTGCATCCGAACACATACTGATGCAAAAGGCACAGGTCAGTGTGTTTACAAACATCACTGAGGACACAGAGTGTTGTGCACAGTATCCCAGGCTCTGGTTAGTAAAGCCTTTTTTAACAAATCTTCGTTATATAAACCCAGTGAAAACTGATCAGATTCTGCAGACATATAAAATATAGTATAAAATATTCCCATACAGTCTTGGCTGGTTAGAACACACATAAAAAACCTTTCCTACATTTTCTTCCTGTAAAATTCCTCATTTCCAAAACAGAAACACCTCAACCCAGCCATCTTTCAAAGAGGGTAAGAACAGAAAAGCTGGGGGTTTTTTTTTGGGGGGGGGGGGGGGGGGGGGTCGGGGCAATGGGAGACGTGGTGTTAATGTTCAGGACAGATGTAGTCGGAGGAAGAATAGTTTGAAGAAGGTGAGAAAACAGTCACAGACTGCTCGATGTGCTGTAAGAGATCATTCCCCTTCTCTCTATAAGAACCTGTATATTCAAGGGTACTACAAAGATGCGAGATAAATGAGCAAGTTGGAATGTTTTCGTCAAGACGTTAACATATAGTCACCTTTACCTTCATCTGTCCCGTAGTCCCGTGGACCGTGGAGGCACAACTGAAGATTCTGCAACCAGCCTCCTCCACATATATAAATGATTTAAAAAAAGGTGAGTCCGGTTTGATGGAAGCTGAGAAAACGAGCAGGATGGAAAACTTGTGAGCAAACTGATGTTTCTATTGGATCACCTAGCTGTCAGTCATTAGCTTTTTATTCATGAAACCAGTCAAGAACAATTAGAAGATAAACGGGATAAGTTTTAAACACGCTCGCATCTGATCTTTATATTTTGTCAGATAGAAAGAAAACGAGCAGTATTTAATACTAGTTGCTACTGAAGTTGCTTCTTCAAGAATATCGAATGATACAGAAACCTCTAACTATGACAGTCTCGAGATTTTTTTTGTTTTGATTTTGCATTCTTGAAACTTTAAATAAGCTGCTTCGGTCATAGTGATGCACTCGTGATCTGCTGACCCGGCTTCAAATCTCGTTCAAGAGGATTTTTCCTCAACCAATGCCGACTCCACTCCCCCGAAAGTACTTCAGGGGAAACTATAAACCGAGGTCCCGTGTGAGAACACACGCAGAACATCTTGCGTACACGTTAAAACTCGTCCGGCTTTTCGGAAGAGTAGGCCATCGTGTGGCAGTGGGAACGGGTGAGAAAATTTACAAAACTGCATACACACCGGGACTGGATGTAAGAAAAAGCACAATGGGTGCTTATTCCATTATCCTCGAAATAAAATAGATAAAATAAAATAAAATAAATGAATGAAAAATATGTTTGTATGTTGTTGTACAGAGCGGACTAGGTCAAGGATGGAACGGTCAGCGGTGTGTGTGCTGATGATGCTGGTGTTGTCCTGTGTTCTGGATAGGGCCTGTCTTGATGACCTGCCTCCAGTGAGTGATTTCACCTGTCGTGTTCCTCAGAGAGAGAGAGAGAGAGAGAGAGAGAGAGAGAGAGAGAGAGAGAGAGAGAGAGAGAGAGAGAGAGAGAGAGAGAGAGAGTGTGTGTGTGTGTGTGTGTGTGTGTGTGTGTGTGTGTGTGTGCGAGCGTGTGAAGATATATGTGAATATACAGACAGTTGGACGAATGGCTTTGGCCAACATCTAGTTTGTGTTTACGCTCGCCTTCTACCTTTACTGTTGTATCGATATGAACAAAGAGTGCTATGTATGAACAAACCGAGGTATGCTTTTTTAAGAATGGTTTTTCCATTCGGTACCCCAGTGCTTACTCTGTGCCTTATGTCAGGTGATGGACTGCATGGCAAGAGCTAACTTCAGTTGATATGGCGTGCTAGATGTCTTTCTCGTACAGAGCTTTGATGACTTCAATTAGACAGCTGTCAATGTTGAAGTGCCTGAGTACTTGCCAGAGGCCGTCATGCCATACCCTGTCAAAGGCCTTTTTGAAGTCTATGAAATTGTGGTACAAGTCTTTTTGGTGTTGGAGATGCTTCTCTATCAGAATTCTCAGATTGAAAATTTGTTCCATTGTGCTGCGTTTTGGTCTAAAGCCCGCTTGTTCTTCTGCCAGGAGTTTTTCTGCTTGGTTTTTCAGTCTGTTGAGGACTACCTGCAGCATGATCTTGCTAGGATGACTTATGAGACTGATGGTTCTGTAGTTCTGGCATTGTTTGAGGTTTCCTTTCTTTGGCAGGGGTATTACAAGAGACTGTGTCCATTCTTTTGGCCATTCTTTGGTGTTGTGGATCTTCTGACAAAGTTCTGTGAATCGCCTTGCTGTTTCATTCCCTCCATTTTTTATGAGTTCAGCTGGGGTGTTATCGATTCCAGGGGACTTCCCCTTCTTCAATTGTCTAATAGCTGCATCTACTTCACACCTTAGTATTGGTGGGTCTTTATCTTGGTGTTCAGGGGGTTTGTCAGAAACTAATTGAAGTCATCAAAGCTCTGTACGAGAACGCAGAAAGTGCAGTTTTTATGAATAATCACGTGGGCGAGTTCTTCAAGACCACGGTTGGGGTTCGCCAGGGCTGCCTTCTCTCACCTGTACTCTTCAACCTCTTCCTCGAAAACATCATGACAGAGACACTGCAAAACCACCACACTTCCATCTCCATTGGTGGAAGACCCCTTTGCAACCTCAGATTTGCAGATGACATTGACCTCATGGGCAGCAGCAAACAAGAACTGCAAATCCTCACAGACAATTTAACAGATCGAGCGAGCGCATACGGCATGGAGGTCAGTACAGAGAAATCAAAGATCATGGTCAAACAGCGCGAGTAATGACATCACGGAAATAAAGATGAATGGAGAAACACTAGAAGAGGTGAGCCAATTCAAATACTTAGGCTCCATCCTAACAAAAGATGGCACATCAAACAATGAAGTGAAAGCTCGCATTGCAACAGCAACATCTGCTCTCGTCAGACTCGAGAAGATCATCAGAAGCAACAACATCAGCTTCTGCACCAAATACCACCTTTACAAATCCCTCGTGATATCTATCCTCCTATATGGCTGTGAATCATGGACTCTGACAGCAGAGTTAGAGAGGAGAATCCAAGCATTCGAGAACAAGTGCCACAGAAGACTCCTCAAAATATCATACAAAGAACACAAGACCAATAACTATGTGAAAGAAGAAATCAAAAAGCGTGTGGGCCCCCAAGAGCCTTTGCTCTCCACCATAAAGAGGAGAAAGCTGATGTGGTTTGGTCACACCACAAGACACAACACCCTAGCAAAAACCATCCTGCAAGGAACAGTCGAGGGCAAGAGAAGAAGAGGCCGCCAAAAGAAATCATGGGTTGACAACATCAAAGACTGGACCGCCCAACCCCTGCAACACCTCCTACTAGCCACACAGGATCGTGAAGCATGGAAAAAGATCTCTGTTGCGTCTTCTCTCATGTCCCCCCTACGTCCTTTGGGACATGGGACTGAGTGAGTGAGTGAGTGAGATGTCTTTGTTATGGAAAAATTTTCTTTGATTTCTTTGGTAAACAACACTTTTAATCTCACGGATTAAAAAAAAAATCATTGTCTGATAAGAAAACGTGCCTGCCATCCCTAAAATATCCCATGAATCGAACTTTGCAATGAACTGTACGTCAGAAAGATGATTATGTAATGGGCTCAGAACAATGAAGGGATGAATGGAGAACAGCACTAGTGTCCTGCAGAGAGCATTGTAAACTTTAAAAATTAACATTGCCATGTGATGCAGAGCAAAAATGATGCAATGAGCTGTGCATTTATCTGTCCAGGTTTCTGAATATGATGATGGTCTTAGCAACCAGAGGTCCTTCACAAAATCTCCACCCAGTGTCTCGATGGGTGTGGGCACCAGCCGAGCCTGTTGTGATCAATCCTCAAGGCACGTGAAGCAGACAGCTGAGTACGGGAGCTTCCTCAACACCAGTGACCACAAAGCAGCCGCCACCCTCTACCCAACGTCCAGCCTGGACAAGAAAGACGAAGCAGAAAAGGAACTCACGAGGACAGAAGAGTCACGGACCTCTCTGAGTAAAGAGGACTCTAGCACAACACCCAACACTACAGTTTACTCAGCGAAGTATCAGTTGGGTGACGTCATGGATGACGGGTACACCCATGTTGTAGTCTACCCAGATAACAACGTGACAACCAAAGAAACTGATGGTCCCCTCACAGACACTGGCCATCATGAAGACATGGCTGTTGACTATGTCAATGGCAGCGTACAAGAGACTGCTACACCAGCTATCACAGAGCGAGGTAACACCACTGCCAGCATGAAGTATCAAGAAGAAGAGGAAAATGACTGGTGGGTTCCACTTGCTATCTTCTGTGTCACTTTTGTAGTTGTAATGATGGGAGTTTGTGTATCTTTCTGCTCTATAGAGGGCCACAGGCGGAGAAGTGTGGATCCCATTGATGCTAATAACATTGATATACGAGAAACCTGGGTCTGAATCAGGACTAACACTGTTTTATCACCAGTCTGCCAGATTCACATGTGCCTTATAATTACTTTGTCCGCTTATGAACACCAGGGAGCATCCAAGTTATCTTTATACATATTTACAGAAGCCATGTCGTTGTTCCGAGTGATGCATAGTTGTCATCTTTGTGACCATCTTGTGAGGTGTGCTGCCTATGCGTCTGTGATGAACAGTTAAGGAGATGTTAGCAAGCATTACAGTGAGGTTGATGGGCAGTTTTAATTGGTATTGTTTTCCTGATTTTCTGATTTTAAAGATTATCTTAGATATAAAAAGACTAAAGCGAGCAAGGGGCTAAAGGGACTCTTGTTAAGGGACAGAACTACGCATCAGTGTTAGATTCACTCTCCCTCTTGGTTTAAAGACTAGTTTCTTTTAATTGATGTCAGATCAGTTTTAAAGCCCTCAAGAGCTGGAACGATAGGAACAAAAACTAAAAGAAACACTATCAGTTGGAACACTTTATTGTGGTTTTAGTACTAAGAAATTTATTGAAAATTACAACGCACTCCAGGCATTGTAAAAGTAGGGCAAACTTATCTTTTATTTTTGAATTTTAATGTTCTATTTTATTCCTAGCTTTTAGCTGGTTTTAAGACATAAATGTATATGCGAATTTCTTTTATAGCAATTTTTGCATTTAAGTATGCATACTTTTGTAAACATTATGATGAAATCAAAGGTACGATTTGTTTGTAAATACTGATCATGTCCAAAAATGGTAGTGCTCACGACATCTTAGGAGAGTAAATATTATAACAATTTTTGTTCAAGAACTGTTCCAAAGTATTCAGAAAACAAACTTATAGTTCCATAAAAAATGTTAGCAGAATCTTGTTCTTTCTGACAATTTGAACAAGTCACAGTGTCTATTATGCCCATAGCGAGAAAGATCATGTTAGTGGCCAATAATCTACATCGAATTCTGTTTTGATTTGAGCAAAATTTGTACCTCATCAAATCATCAGATATAAGAGTACACATATTAGAGGTTTTCTTGAATTCAATTGAATTCTAAAATGTATACAACAATGATGTCAGTGTTTTCTGAAAGACAATCTCATGCATGTTGAAATAAAGGCGATGAGTGAGCAGGCTTGTGTACCACTTGTGTGTGTGTGTACGTGTGTGTGTGTACGCGCGCGCGCGCGCGCGCGTGTGTGTGCGTGTGTGTGTGTGAGAGAGAGAGTGAGGAGAGAGAGAAGAGGAGAGAGAGAAGAGAGAGAGAGAGAGAGGAGAGAGAGAGAGAGAGAGAGAGAGAGAGAGAGAGAGAGAGAGAGAGAGAGAGAGAGAGAGAGAGAGAGAGAATTTTCTTGCAAAAATAATATACCAGTTTACAGATTGCCCTGCAAAAAATATATAATTTACAGACAGGAGTAGAGTAAGCATTTAAAGTGAAGGTAAGACCTCCCAAGCAGGCCTGATCACTAGGTGGTCTGGTGGTAACATGCTTGCTTAGAAAGCAAGGAGTCACGGGTTCAATCCCTGTTTGGATCCAAACTTTCCTCCTCCTATAATCTCCGAATGGTGACCAGGATACTAGTCTTTCGGACCAAAATTTAATGCAATTGCCAACGGGTGAAGCGTAAAGCATGACTATGACCAAATTTAATGCATTTGCCGACAGGTGAACGTGAAGAATGACTATGACCAAAATTTAATACATTTTCCAACAGGTGAAGCATGAATTTTAATGCTATTACCAACAGGTGAAGCGTGACTATGACCAAATTTAATGCTATTACCAACAGGTGAAGCGTGACTATGACCAAAATTTAATGCTATTACCAACAGGTGAAGCGTGACTATGACCAAAATTTAATGCTATTACCAACAGGTGAAGCGTGACTATGACCAAATGTTATTGCCAACGAGTCAAACGTCACCCACCATAACCGTGACGACACATTGCAGACAAGGGGCAGTGGACCGACTTTTTTCCCTGAAGTCGGAATGTGGCAACCTCAATGGTGGCTAAAACCGGTTGCATGCGCAAAATCTCACAATTGATGAGCCTCGGAGTGTGAAAAACCCACAACATAAAAAAACATACGAACAATGAAACAAAATATATTCCCCTAAATACAGTAACAGAAACGGCCCATCTATAACATACCGGAATCGATAATATAAGAACGGATTAGGAACGTGTGATAGGATTGTGCGCGTCCTTTCATTAACTACGATTGTTTACGTATTTCACACACCAGGTATTTCCATTTCGGTTTATTTGTGCTTCGTAATCGTTTTGTTTTTGTTTGCTTTGTTGTTTGTACCTAGCTGGTTAGTGAACCAGACACATATTCGCCCAGTTCACAAGATGGACTGGCAAGCCTGCTCAACTTGAAATTTGTGCCCAGCCTGTGAAAAGAATGAGAGCAGTGAACCTGAAGAGCTGATCATGAAGCAGTAAGGCAGTGCTAGAAAAATGCACTGAAACTGCCTCGCTGATACTCAGGATATATTGGTAATAATTGGATGAAAAAATAGAGAAATGGATAAATAGATATGTAGATAAAAACGACACTATAGGTGACGGTTATGGCGACACTCATGGAGAGTCACTGTCTTAATCGATTCAACAGAATGAATCTTAAAGAATCAACTTACACCTGAATGTACCCTGAAGACCTGAATGTACCCTGATGACCTGATTGTACCATGAAGACCTGAATGTACCCAGAAGTCGTTTCGCAGCTCCCAGAAAGATGGGCTCCATTATATTTAACTGACCCACAGCACATGCCTGAAAAGTGCAGTGCAGTGCAGTGCCCTAGTGATTGTTTTCTTAGTGAGTTTTCCTTCCTTCACCTTCACCTGTCCCGTAGTCCCGCGGACCATGGGGCACTACTGAAGATTTTGCAGCCAGTTTCCTCCATTCCCAGTGAGTTTAAAGAAGGCAAAATTAGGTCAAGAGTCTGCTTTGTAGACAGTAAATTTTCTTAACGGTTCAGGCACATGTTAAATTTTGTTACTTTTTTGTTTTTGCCGCTTCATCATCATCAACAGTTGTCTGAGCGTTCGACGACAACAACGAAGAAGAAGAAGAAGAAGAGGAACAACAACAACAGCAACAACAACAAGAACAAGAAGAAAGACGTTTCGGGTGAATCGAGCCGATATGTGTTATGTGTAAGCCGATTTTTTAAGCGCATGAGTGATCATTTCCTTATCCTCGATATAAAAAATAAGGTTCATTCTGTTGAATCGAATAAGACAGTGACTCTCCATGAGTATCGCCATAACCGTCACCTATACTGTTATGTCTTGCTGGTCCCACGCCGCTCAGTTCAATTTCTCAACCCCAGCCACACCTGGCTTTGTTTTTTCGCATCTTCAGGGTCAGAAATCCATGGCGGGCCCGTGAACTCGCCTTGAGGCTACCATCCAAAAAGGCCTTGCACTGCAGCTGGGTCACTTTGGTGGTGTTCGGTGGTGCCTATTCTGAGCTAACATACGCAGGACACCCCCTACTAAGCCCCCCCACTGACAACAGTATTATGCACGGAGCCAGACTGAGTGAGTTTCCCACCCTAGCCTGTGTTCGGAAGTCCTTCTGCTGTTCAGCTTCCTGTAGACTTTCCAGTCCTTCTACAACGTCCCTCCAACGACCTTCACCCATGAACACCTAACCCCAAAAGCTTTGACACACACTCACCACAAGCACAAAAGTGTATACATATATCATAACTCGGTCACAATGAGGCCAGAGCAAGCAAGAGGTTTACCGATGGTGAGATTTTAGCGTATGCGTTAAGGTAGTCGCATTCCGACTTCGGGGATGGCTATCCGACTTTAAAAGTCGACTTGGCTTAGAGGCACCCGCAGCTCTAAAAAGCTTAAGCGTCTGAGTCAGTGTCTAGGGATGGAAGAAAAAGAAACAAGAGGTAAAGGACAGGCAGAGACCATGTTGTAGATGTGGCCTGGCTCTACCGCACTGAGTGTTGAGGCCTTTACTGGCCAGGGCCTAGCCTGTGTTCGGAAGTCCTCTGTTGTTCAGCTCCCTTTGGACTTAACAGTTTCTCTGCTGTTCTGCTTCCCGTAGACTTTCCTTTAGAAAACTAAATGTCAATCATAGCCTCCCCCCTGTCTCTGCAGCCGGGGCCGTCTGCAGTCGTGCCATGCAAAGATGGGATCAAGAAGGGTGGCTGCCTCAATCATTCCGGCAGGGTGCAATGGGAGGATTGTTGTTTCCGAGTATACGGTTCACAAAAAGGTGCATGCTGCATTTGTTTTTCAGTGTCTTTCTTCTCTTTTTTTTTTTCTTTTTGGATGTTTCACTTTTTTATATGGCATGGTTTGGAAGAGTAAGATGTGCCATGTGTATTGGCTAAGCTGTCCAAAAATTATTATCGTTAGATTTGAGGTTTTTTTTTTTTTAAACCTCATGACTGTTTCTTATACTGCTCTTACTTGTGTATATTTCTGTCAGTGCAACACATGCTCGTCGCCTTCATTTTTTGTTAGTATCTGCTGTTGTGTGTGTGTGTGGTGTGTGTGTTGTGTGTGTGTGTGTGTGTGTGAATGCTTATTATGTAACCCATGAAAAGTAAAGGTCATTCAAAAGGAGATTCATTCTCTCACGTAATTGCTGATTCAGTCTTTAAAAAAAATCTATAAATTATGTATCGAAAACAAAATGAAATCACTTCGCAGCGTAGTTCAAGCATACAGAAGTGGGTGGTGGTTTATTTTATTTTCGTTCTTCTTTTGCAATGCATTAAAATCAGGTCATACTTTATAACCATCAAGTTTGGGCTTCATGTTTACTTTGCAGTTACCTAAACAATTAATTTGAAACAAAACCTCATCAACAAAATAAACCTGTCAGCACAGAAACACTGTCTTTCACAAATAGAAAACAATCAGGTTGTTTAACAATTAACTATGATATTACATGAAACAAGTCATATGTTGTTAAAACTGTGAAGGTGTACGTCAAAAAACGTGTAGGCAAAATATAACAGGGATGTCATTTGCCTACTTGTTGTTCTGTCAAGGTTATGCTTATGTTCTTGTGACACCGTTCACGAATACAATTCTGTTTAGATCAAAACTATAAAGTTTACGGGGATGGTAAAATTCTTAATTTGTTTACAGGGCAAATGATCACTTTATTTGAATGCAAGCGCTTTGATTTGTTTTTGCAAGATATAGCGCTATATAAATTCCATTTATTATAATAATATATACAATAATATTATAATAATATTATTAATATATATTATATAATAATAATAATAATATTATTATTATTATTATAATCATTTATATTTTATTGTGCTGTTATCCACAATCAGTCACAGCAAGTCTCTCTACATGAACTTCAATTTCCTTTCCCTAAGAAATATGCGTGGCCACAAGAGCAGCGCCACTCACTTAAGAAAAAAATATGTTTGCGTGTGTGTTTAACTTCCTAGAGAGTTTGAATTTTTTACATAATTTTGCCAGTAACAGCTCATGTTGCCGCGGGTTCTTTTAGTGCGCAGAATGTCGTGTTGCACACCGTACTTCAGTTTATTGGAAAGACTAGCAGCTAGACCGTACTGAAGGTTTAGTGGTTGGGGGTAACCTTATTCAGGTTCAAACGGGGGTGGGAACCCTCAATTACTGTTTTTCTAGACAAGTGAATTTCTCCTATCCATCACTGGTCCACATACCAACTGCTCAGTAGCATAAACGAAAATATTTTGGGGGGTATTTTTTAAAAATGATTTTGCAAAAAATTCTTGATCCCATGCCCAGGCAAATTCTACTTTTTCTAAAGCTGATACAATTTTTTGAAAATAGAACCCACATCACAGCATCTTTTCCACAAAACTTCCAAGAAACTGTACATAGATTATCCTCACAGCCGGTTGAATGTGGTATTCCTCAAGATTTATATCATGACCCGTTTATCTGTAATTCGTATATATGCCCTTTCCATGCAAATAAATGAACAAGTTGGAGTTGTCTGCCAGGTTTCGGCTGGACATACCTGCCACATCAAATGGTGTATCTTGTTTATGACATGTGAGGTTTTATGACACAGTCAAATGGTGTGTTTACGTGCAATGACATTTTGTTTCTGAGAACGTCTATTTTTGTTCATGAATTATGTTTCAACACTCATTCATTTGATATTGCAGGTGCAAATTCACAAAAACCCTTGTTCAGTATGAACTAGTACGATCAAGCGATCAAACCAGTACTTCTCAAATCAATTTTATATATATATATATATATATACATATTATATATATGTGTGTATATATCACACAATTATTCCATTATTCACTAGATATTTTACCAACTAAATTGTCTACTGTTGGAAATGGAATAAAGGCTGAAGCCTCCTCGGGGGAGGGAGGGGTGGTGGTGGTGGTGGTCTTGAAATAAAACCTTGAATCTTGCAAAAAGAACAGAGTATTCCCAGGCCATCAACACTTGCATGTAGATGTTAGGTCGATGTAAGGGATCCTTGAACATGTCAAAATCCAATTCTGAGGGCAGGCTTGTTTAAACCAGCCTGTGTTGCTCTGCTAACTTAACTTTGAGGCCCGTTTCTACTGAATTTTTCAACATCTCAAAGGAGTTAGACAAGGATGCATCCTATTACATCACCTTTTCAACATATGTACAAAGCAAGTCATCAATTTAGACATATTAAGATAGGTGGTAGAACTATAACAAATTATGCGCTACGCATGATGAAGCAGCACTACTAGCCGACAACATCACCAGCATAATGAGAGTATTACACAGAGTAGATGTAACAGGAAGAATAACCAGTCTCAAGCTCAATACCAAAACGACAAAAGCGCTGCATGTTGCCAGAACTAGCTGCCAAACAGAGCATGAAATAAAGATTGAAAAATCCTTCAGAAAATGTCAGCCTTTAAAGATCTAGGCTCGGTCAAAACAAATGATGGTTCATATACCAAAGACACACTGCAAGAATAGGAATAGCTAAAAGAAGACTGTTACGGATAAGCAACATGCGGAAATATTGCAGCGTCCATCACAGCTGAAAATAGAAATGCTGAAATGCCTAGTATGGTACATGATGCTGTACATTTGCGAATCCTGGAAACAAAGAAATACGGATGACAAAAGCGTCAAAGCAGCTGAGATGTGATTTTATCTGTAAACGGTTAATTGCGCGTGACTAGTTTGAATGCAAGCATTTTGATTTGTATACTCTTCACGATTCAGCGTTATATAAATCCCATATATGATGATGAGGATTGATGATTGATGATGATGGTGATGGTGATGATTATTATTATCAGATGTAATTTGTTAAAGGCTGCTAGGGATCAGTTGGACAGAAAGGATACCTCACGAACTGGAGACAACAAGAACGCTACTAACATTGATAAATAAAATGGGATTAAGATATATAGGCTATGCGTTACGAAACCAAGATACAGATTTCACGAAGACTGTCTTTCAAGCTAAGACCAGGCAAGAAAAGCAGGACATCAGTTTTTCATTGTTAACAACACTGATACCAGTGGCATGAGTATTCATATCTTTGAAGGCAAGACCGAGGATTAGAAAAAAAAGAAAAGAAGAGGCAGATTACCAGCTTTTCTCAGTGACAACATCATCCAACCCATAAAGTCAACAGAGCCAGCAGTGGCCGGAACAAATGGAGAAAGGGATCATGTCTATCTCGTCAAAAGCAGAAGCTTACATCGTACCCCGTGACGCTGACAGGTGAGACAGGTGAGTATCTTAAAGTTTGCGTCAAGGTGCCTAAAAAGGCGCCTTAGGCAAACTGTATAGATAAATACATTTTAAATATATTACACAAAAATCATCATTTCGTATTTTGTACCTATTAAACTGAGCCTAATTCTGCCCAGTTAGGTTGTTAACACTGTATCCTTAATATTTTAGGTTTCAAAATCCACTGAATCGTGCATTGACTGGTTCCTGGTTTACTTGTTTGATTGATTGTTTACTGCAACAAATATGTTTATTATTTCAGACGACTGTGTGAATTGTAAACAACTGTTTACTACAAGTATGTTTATTATGTAAGACGACTGTATGAATTGTAAACAACTGTTAGTACAACAAGTATGTTTATCATGCAAGGGCGACTGTATGAATTGAAACCAACTGCTAGTACAACAAGTATGTTTATCATGTAAGACGACTGTACGAATTGTAAACAACTGTTAGTACAACAAGTATGTTTATCATGTAAGACGACTGTACGAATTGTAAACAACTGTTAGTACAACAAGTATGTTTATCATGTAAGACGACTGTACGAATTGTAAACAACTGTTAGTACAACAAGTATGTTTATCATGTAAGCCGACTGTATAAATTGTAAACAACTGTTAGTACAACAAGTATGTTTATCATGTAAGACGACTGTATGAATTGTAAACAACTGTTAGTACAGCAAGTATGTTTATCATGTAAGACGACTGTATGAATTGTAAACAACTGTTAGTACAACAAGTATGTTTATCATGTAAGACGACTGTATAAATTGTAAACAACTGTTAGTACAACAAGTATGTTTATCATGTAAGTCGACTGTACGAATTGTAAACAACTGTTAGTACAACAAGTATGTTTATCATGTAAGACGACTGTATGAATTGTAAACAACTGTTAGTACAACAAGTATGTTTATCATGTAAGACGACTGTAGGAATTGTAAACAACTGTTAGTACAGCAAGTATGTTTATCATGTAAGACGACTGTATAAATCGTAAACAACTGTTAGTACAACAAGTATGTTTATCATGTAAGACGACTGTACGAATTGTAAACAACTGTTAGTACAACAAGTATGTTTATCATGTAAGCCGACTGTATAAATTGTAAACAACTGTTAGTACAACAAGTATGTTTATCATGTAAGACGACTGTATGAATTGTAAACAACTGTCAGTACAACAAGTATGTTTATCATGTAAGACGACTGTATAAATTGTAAACAACTGTTAGTACAACAAGTATGTTTATCATGTAAGACGACTGTATAAATTGTAAACAACTGTTAGTACAACAAGTATGTTTATCATGTAAGTCGACTGTACGAATTGTAAACAACTGTTAGTACAACAAGTATGTTTATCATGTAAGACGACTGTATGAATTGTAAACAACTGTTAGTACAACAAGTATGTTTATCATGTAAATCGACTGTACGAATTGTAAACAACTGTTAGTACAACAAGTATGTTTATCATGTAAGACGACTGTATAAATCGTAAACAACTGTTAGTACAACAAGTATGTTTATCATGTGAGACGACTGTAAAAATTGTAAACAACTGTTAGTACAACAAGTATGTTTATCATGTAAGACGACTGTATAAATCGTAAACAACTGTTAGTACAACAAGTATGTTTATCATGTGAGACGACTGTATGAATTGAAACCAACTGTTACTAAATACAGTGAAGTCATCCATCACAGTCAGAGTGTTTATGTAATTAAGGCAGAGCTGTTCAGAAATTCACTTGTTGTCCTGTCCTTTTATGATGTCTTCTAGCAACCGAACTCCACATACCTCCCTCCCTCACGCAAGTACCTAGCCTCCTGTCCTAAAACCTCCCATGTACACAACTTTAAAAAGATTAATGAACTCCCCGATAAAGTTACTCTGCACGTTACAACAGAAAATCACCCAGCTAACAAACAAGCAAACAAGCAAGCAAGCAAGCAAGCAGCTGCTCCGTTCAGTGTCACAGTCTGTCCAGGTCTAGGCGCACGTTCTCTGAAAGTAGCTAATGTTGACGGCGGAGGTCCTCCACCACATTGGATCCAAATCCAGCACGGTGACCTTGGCCACGAAGCACCTGCCTATCTCGTAGTTGTACTCCAGGGAGAGACAGTTGTCCAGAGAGACGCACCATGCCATGCACTCCTGCAGACTGATGTCTTTTTCCTCCATGTTGTTCAGGGCCAGGAGGTGAAGGGGGTACTCCACAGTGTCCCCTTGAAGGGAGCTGCAACCTGCCCAAGGAAAAACATTGGAAGGGACAAAAGTTACTTCTGGTGTTGAAGGGAGCTGCAACCTGCCCAATGAAAAACGTTGGAAGTGACAAAAGTTACTTCTGGTGTTGAAGGGAGCTGCAACCTGCCCAATGAAAAACGTTGGAAGTGACAAAAGTTACTTCTGGTGTTGAAGGGAGCTGCAACCTGCCCAATGAAAAACGTTGGAAGTGACAAAAGTTACTTCTGGTGTTGAAGGGAGCTGCAACCTGCCCAATGAAAAACGTTGGAAGTGACAAAAGTTACTTCTGGTGTTGAAGGGAGCTGCAACCTGCCCAAGGAAAAACGTGGAAGTGACAAAAGTTACTTCTGGTGTTGAAGGGAGCTGCAACCTGCCCAAGGAAAAACGTGGAAGTGACAAAAGTTACTTCTGGTGTGATCTGTTCTGGCTGTAGTTATTTGTCACAGTGTAAAGTCTTATTCTTCGAGATCATCGAGGGCGATGGGATAGCCTAGTGGTCAGAACATTGCGCTGGCAATTCGACGACCCGGGTTCGAGTCCGGTCAAAGAGATTTTTCTCCTGGAGTTAACATCAGTGCTGACTCCACTCTCCCCAAAAGTCCTTCGGATGAGACTATAAACCGAGGCCCCGTGTGCGAACGCACGCAGAACATCTTGCGCACACTAAGTCCTGTTCCGCTTTTCGTAAGAGTAGGCCATCGTGTGCCGGTGGGAACAGATGACATTTACAAAACTGCATACACACGGGGACTGGATGTAAAAAAGCACATGAGTGCTTATCCCATTATCCTCGATATAAAAGAATAAAATAAGAATAAAAATAAAATCAAATCAATCTGGTGTTGAAGGGAGCTGCAACCTGCCCAATGAAAAACGTTGAAGTGACAAATGTTACTTCTGGTATGATCTGTTCTGGCTGTAGTTATTTGTCACAGAGTACAGGCTCATTCTTCGAGTTCTTCGAGGGGGACGGGATAGTTTAGTGGTCAGAACATTGCGCTTGCAATTTGACGACCCGGGTTCGATTCCCGTTCGGGGGGATTTTTCCACCAGGAGTTAACATCAGTACTGACTCCACTTTACCCAAAAGTCCTTCGGATGAGACTATATACAAAGGCCCCGTGTGCGAACACACGCAGAACATCTTGCGCACACGTTAAATCCTGTTCCGCTTTTTGTAAGAGGAGGCCATCGTGTACCGGTGGGAACCGATGACGAGATTTACAAAACTGCATACACACGGGGACTGGACGTAAAAAAGCAGATAAGTGCTTATTCCATTATCCTTGATATAAAAGAATAGATAAAAAACAAAGTTTTTCTCATTTTGATTTAGTAGTAGAGTCACGAAGTTGTTTCGTTATCTGATAGATAGACTTAAACAAACAAAACCTAATATAACCTTGTTCAGATAAGGTAAGACAGTCTTGGTTGTGTTGCCAAAAGAAAAGTGTACGAAACCTGAAGTATGAAATATCAAACGGGTGGTTTATAAATCATAGAGCACATAAAAATCTGTTCACCTCATGGTCAGATAAGAGAGCTAAGAGACAGAGGGACTCAAAACAGTAAAAGAAGGACCAGAAATTGAGTAAAGTTATTTACCAATCCCCCGATCTCCACCCCCCCCCCCCCCACAATTTTAGCGCATCAGCTCTGCTCACTTGTACGTGTACATGCTAACCAATGGACCCATTAAAAACAAATGTTTGAATCCACAAATAATCTTTGACAAGTGTATGATTCTTTACGGAGAGTATATGAATGCTTGTCAACTGTATGGTATATCACGGAGGTAGATCGAATGAAGCCTAACGGGATCTGAAACGTGTTGTAGGTTTGGTTCAAGTAAGGTTTATTCATTCAATAAGCATAGAACAAGCATAACATGATGAACATAATTAGCATATCAACAACAAGCATAGCTCAGGTGGATCGGTGGTCTAGAGGTAACGCGCCCGCCTAGAAAGCGATAAGTCCGGGTCGGAAGTGTGCGGTGGTTTGAACCCCTTTTTTTGATCCAAAACCTTTTCCCTATCCATTAGACCATGAGTGGTGGTCTGGGTGCTAGTCTTTCGGATGAGACAATGAACCGAGGTCCCGTGTGTTACACAAAATTATTTAGTGCACGTGAAAGAATCCATGGCAACAAGAAGGTTGTCCCTTGCAACATTCTGTAGAAAAAAGCCTCTCTGATAGGGAGACAAAAGTTGCAGACAGGAACGAAAAAGAAATGATGGGTGGCACTGCTCTTGTGGCGACGCGCTCTCCTCGGAGAGAGCAGCCCGAATTTCACGCAGAGAAATCTGCCGTGACTTAAAGTGGTATAGAATAAAATAAAACAAGCAAGCGGCTTATATTGCTTCACGAGAAGAGAGAAGGAGAGAGAGAGAGAGAGAGAGAGAGAGAGAGAGAGAGAGAAGAGAGAGAGAGAGAGAGAGAGAGAGAGAGAGAGAGAGAGAGAGAGAGAGAGAGATGGTATAATATATTATGTGCAAGGACAGATGCAGCACTATCACTATCTCTTTGTCTGTCTGTCTGTCTGTCAGTCTGCTTGCCTATCTGCCTGCCTGTCTGTCTGCCTATAATTATGTGTGTCTGTCTCTCCCTTCCTGACTGTCTTTTGTGTGGCTATCTTTCTCTTTCTTGTCTGTTTCTTGATCTGTTTTCCTGCATGTCTGTCCGTGTGTCTCAGGCTTTTTCTCTCCCTGTCTGTCTTTCTCTCTTTCTGCCTCTATCTGTCTGTCTGTCTTCTATCTGTCTGTCTTTCTATCTGTTTTCTATCTGTCTGTATTTTTATCTGTCTGTCTGTCTGTATGTCTGTCTTCTATCTGTCTGTCTTTCTGTCTGTCTGTTTGTCTTTCTATTTTTTATTTCTATCCCCTTGTCTCCATCTACGCATTTTCCTCTGTCAGCAATGAGACAACTGTACTCTCTCTCTCTCTCTCTCTCTCTCTCTCTCTCTCTCTCTCTCTCTCTGTCTCTGTCTCTGTCTGTCTGTCTGTCTGTCTGTCTGTCTGTCTGTCTCTCCCTCTCTCTCTCTCTCCCTCTGTCTCTGTCTGTCTGTCTGTCTGTCTGTCTGTCTGTCTGTCTGTCTGTCTCTCTCTCTCTCTCTCTCCCCCCCTCTCTCTGTCTTTCCTCTCTCTCTCTCTCTCTCTCTCTCTCTCTCTCTCTCTCTCTCTCTCTCTCTCTCTCTCTCTCTCTCTCTCTCTCACGTAGCTTTCATAGACTTTGAGAAAGCTTTTGATTCTTTGAATAGGAGCATTCTATGGCAGATTCTTTTAAAAAATGGAATAACAGGTAAAATGTTTAATTGTATCAGAAGTATGTACGATAGTGTCAAAGTTAAGGTTAGATGTGGTTCAAAATTGACAGATTTGATTAGTTGTACTTATGGTGTAAAGCAAGGTGACGTCTGTAGTCCAATTCTATTTTCTTTATTCATTAATGATCTCGCAAATGAAGTTATTGAAAATGGAAGACATGGGGCTTTGTTTACCAAAGATTACTTTGAACTCTTCATAATGTTATTAGCAGACGATATAGTTCTATTAGCTGAGACAGTTATTGGATTGCAGACCCAACTTAATAGTTTGCAAAGAGCAGCAAAGTCTATGGATTTGAAGGTAAACTCTGATAAAAGTAAAATTATTGTATTTAGAAAAGGTGGTCATCTTTCTGCAAGGGAAACTTGGAAATATAACACTGTTGAAATGCCTGTTGTAAATGTACACAAATATTTAGGTATATTATTTTCTACAAGACTTAGTTTTACATCAACATGTAATGACCTTGTTAGTAAAGCCAAGAATGCTGTGATGTGTATTATTAGAAAACTTAGAGCATTAAATAATACAACTTAGAATTATTTTTGAAACTGTTTGACTCACAAGTTGTGCCTATTGCTTTATATGGAGCAGAAATCTGGGGTTTGGACAATGTAGCACGCCAGTGTGAACAAATGCACTTGTTTGCTTTGAAAAAATTTCTGGATGTTGAAAGAGGAACCCCAAATGACTTTGTTTATGGCGAAACGAATAGATATCCTATTTATATTAGCTCTGCTGTACGTTGTATTAGTTATTGGTTAAAGTTATTAGCAATGGATGATGTTAGACTACCGAAGAAAGCTTACAGAATGCTGTATGATTTGGATGAAAGAGGTAAAAGAAACTGGGTATCAAATGTTCGTTGTAAATTGTATGAAAATGGTTTTGGGTATGTATGGGAAAATAGAGGTGTTCAAAACGTTAAAGATTTTTTATACAAGTTTAAGGAAAGACTGATTTTATGCAGATGGCAAGAATGGGACTTCCACATTAAAAACAGCGAGAGGTTTAGCATATATAAAACTTTTTGCAGTGTTCATGACAGGAAAATATATCTTAGAATAGAACTAGACAAACATTTGAAGTTTCTTATGACCAGGTTTAGATGTGGCATTTCAGAAATTAGTACACACCAAAATCGCTACAAATCACACTCTGACTTTACTTGTCCATTGTGTAAAACTGGAAATGAGGATGAAGTACATTTTATGTTGTGTTGTCCGATTTTCAACAAATTAAGAACACGGTATATACCATTGAAATTTTACAGATACCCATGCCAGTTTGATCTGAGTTTGCTTTTGGCATCTACGAATGAAAGTATTGTCCGAAATGTATCGATCTACATATACAAAGCATTCAAATTACGATCAGTGCTGATTTAGTTACCTTGTTTATGTGTGTGTATGTTTAGTGATTTCATTACTATTGTGTATGTATTGTACCCCCTTCATTAGGGGCAATGGCCTTTACATGAATAAATATTTCCGAATCCGATTCCGAATCCGAATCCGAATCCGAATTCCGAATCTCTCTCTCTCTCTCTCTCTCTCTCTCTCTCTCTCTCTCTCTCTCTCTCTCTCTCTCTCTCTCTCTCTCTCTCTCTCTCTCTCTCTCTCTCTCTCTCTCTCTCTCTCTCTCTCTCTCTCTTCTCTCTCTCTCTCTTTCCCTCTCTCTCTGTGTCTTTCTCTTTCTCTCTCTCTCTCTCTC
>CM060337.1:29308167-29310667 GCA_030674155.1 Stramonita haemastoma
AGTTGACCTAGGAGAACGTATAAAATCCTCGGCCTTAATTGCAGTGCTCCAGCAAGTCTGTCCTTCAAGTTTTTTAAAAAAAAGATTTCACTGTTCTGTCAAACTACTTTGTAGATACATTGTGCTTTGTTTCAACAGTTTTGAGGATAGGCTGAATTACTATGACAATTCTTTACCAAACGACAGCTTTTTAGATGTGCAGTCTACAATTTATATCTGCCATAGAAGAAAAAATCTGATATTTCTCCTGTCATCTAGACTGGTACTGAAAGTCTGGGTGCTGACTTTGCAGACAAGGCTGAGGCTTCTTGTGTAGAACGCAGCTAACATTAGTAAATCATCCGTGGCAAGAAAAACAGTTCCTGGAAAAACTTGGTGAACAGATTTAATAAAAGAGCAAGTTCATTGCAAACTTTTTAAGACTGATGACAATAAGTTGTACCGCACAACAATACCTTCTATACATTCTACAGGGCTACAGCAGACCCACTGGGAAGTGATCAAGATAAAACTCATGTGAGTTAAAAAAAAACCTATGCTGCTACTGTCTCTATGACATGATGGTTTGCCACCCGACCGAAAAGTTGACACACAAAAAGGCAAAATTCCTATTTTTTAAAAAAAATTCAGAAACATGACTGACACACTACTACCAGAACGGACACAGAAATTAAAAACAGCTAGTGACAGATTACGGAACAAAAGCCCAGCTACAATACAGAAGATGGCACAAAGTAATTGGACAGTTACTTGCGGCTTTTTCAGCAACACCATGCGGGCCTTTGTATTTTAGACAATAAGTGAAAAAACCTGAAGCTCTTAAACATAGTAACAGGAATTTTGAAACCCTAACGGGTTCATCAGTAGAAGGAAAGCAGGAATTGGATTATTGGGTTAGAAATGCTGAACACCTGTTTTTTTAGCACAGAATAAGCTGATCCATCAGTAGAACTGTGCACAGAGGCCTCCACCTCTGGTGATTGGGCCATGGGGTGCAGTGGTAGAGGTGCAGTCTTTGGTTCACAGCAAACACCGGGAGGAAGGACTGAAGAAGCAAAATGCTCCCACATTGCAGTGTGCAATAAAGACATGACTTTGACATTGTGCAATACAAATAGTTGGTGCCCGTTTTATTCATGATTGTCTTATACACAATCAAGTCTTTAGGTACAGCTATGAAAAGGCATATGAAATTGTTTCTTGAATCTAGTCATATGGAAACTGCAATGTGCATGGAAGATTTAATTTAAATCCAACTATTATTTCGAGTGTGAGATACATTGGGTTACTGTTTTTTGTCTCATTTGTCAAAATGGACAGAGGAAAACAAATGCTTGAATTGACGGCATACTTGTCTGGAGTATGTTTTTTTGAACAAATGTTTCTAAGGAAAACAATGGTTCCTAAAAAAACAACAACCAACATTAACTGTTCACATATCAAGTAGTTTCGGAAAACCACCCGAAATGGAATTATAGATTACTTACCTTGGAAAGTTGAAATGTGAGTAGGATTGAATGAGGGAAGTTAACAGACATGTAGGGATATATGTCCCACCTCTATTTTTTCGCTGTTTACTCTCACACACGCACGCGTGTGTGCTTTCGATTTTGCTAGAATTATTTATTGTCATTGGTTTTTGTGTGAGGTCGAGTGCAAGCGCTTTGATTTGTTTTTACAAGATATAGCGCTATATAAATTCCATGTATTAATTATTATTATTATTATTATTATTTTTATTATTAATTAGTTTATTATTATTATTATATTATTATTATTATTATATTATTATTATTATTATATATGTTATAAAAATATTATTATTATTTTTAATTATTATTATTATTATTATTATTATTACTTATTATATTATTAAATTATTATTATTATTATTATTATTATTATTATTATTATTATATTGTAAATGTCTTTTCAGAGCAATGTTGAGTTTCAGTCAAGTCGAGTACAGAAGGTACATATTTATGCTTGATATCGGGTATATTTGAAGATGTGTCGTTTAATGGCAGTTTGTAAGCAAATAAATTGTATATGTAAGTTAATCATTTGTTTTTTCTGAAATATTTACGATGTAAAGTGTGGCTTCTTCTGCGTATGCTTATCTCTTATATCCATCCTTTAAAATTTTTTTTTTCTTATTAACTACCCTCGTGGAATTCTACTCAAACTTTCAATTTCCATACGTTTGTAATCATGTCTTAACACGCTATGTATATGACACAGCAAGTGTACATTCTATTCCCCCCCCCTCCCCCAACCTTGTTCAGTATCTAAAAACAATCAAACCAGCAGTCCTCAAACTATTCATTTCAGAAAAAAATAAAACCCATTTCATATCGAAAGATCAAGCTGCTGTTCACCAGATAGTTTAGAAGTCAAAACCTATCTTCTGTGGAAAGGGGCAAGCTGAAAGAATAAAGAATCGTTCTGGGCACTACCACTAGCATGTACATTACAGTTCAATAAAAGAGATCCTTCAAAA
>CM060337.1:29315667-29325667 GCA_030674155.1 Stramonita haemastoma
CCGAAGATTTGACTTAACAAGTCTAGATAATTACAGATCGGGCAGACAGACTACAGTGAGCAAAGTTGTTTTTTTTGTGTGTGTCTTTCTTCTTTCTGTCTTTGTTTTGTTTTGTTTTGTTTTTTTTTTCTTTTTTTTCTTTCTTTCTTTCTTTCTTTTTTTTCTTTTCTTTTCTTTTTCTTTTTTTCTTTTCTTTTCTTTCTTTTCTTTCTTTCTTTCTTTCTTTCTTTCTTCTTTCTTTCTTTCTTTTCTTTCTTTCTTTCTTTCTTTCTTTCTTTCTTTCTTTCTTTCTTTCTTTCTTTCTTTCTTTTTTTCTTTTTTTCTTTTTCTTTCTTTCTTTCTTTCTTTCTGTCTGTCTGTCTGTCTGTCTGTCTGTCTGTCTGTCTGTCTGTCTGTCTGTCTGTCTGTCTTTTCTTTCTTTTTTTCATTCCTTTTTCTGTCTGTCTGTCTGTCTGTCTTTCTTTCTTTCTTTCTTTTTTTCTTTCTGTCTGTATGTCTTTCTTTACTTTCTTTCCTTCTTTTTTCTGTCTGTCTGTCTCTCTGTCTGTCTGTCTGTCTGTCTCTCCGTCTTTCTTTCTGTCTTTTTGTCTGTCTGTCTGTCTTTCTTTTTCTTCTTTCTTTCTTTCTTTCTTTCTTTCTTTCCTTCTTTCTTTCTTTCTTTCTTTCTTTCTTTTTTTCATTCCTTTCTGAGGCCTCCGAGGTTCACCAATGGTAAGATGTTTGCGTTTGCGACTGTTTTTGCCCACCATGTAGCATTGAGGTAGCCACATTCCGACACAGGAATTGAAGAAAGTCTGAACTGCAGACTGGAACGTCAGAGAAAATGAGGCAGCAAACCATAACAGCGACGACGACAACAACAACAAAAATCAATAAATTGGATGTTGATGTTGTGAATGATAGATAATGAGAAAAATGTCAAGGAAAATGAATACGAATAAACCATGAAATCGTTACAAGCATACAGTGTGGCTTGGGTTTTGATTGCTGTCAGTGTCTGATTTCTGTTGAAAGCGTGATGTACATTTGTTTTTTTTTCTGTGATTTAAGAATTTAGATCAGTATGTGAGGTGTAATTGAAATACTTCTATTTCTGCTTGTTTTTTTTTTCTCTTATAAAGTATAACGGAACAACTTCGTTCCAGCAGGTTTAAAAAAAAGTGGACAAAAAGCTTTAATCCAGTGCAATCGTAGTGTTTTCGTCTTCTTCGTTGAACGTTCAGACAGCCACTGTTGTTGTCTGTCCTAGAGGAAAAATGTGTTACCCTGCCGTTAAACGAGTCAGGACCGGCGTATCAGTCTTCGGCGTGGGAGAAAATTGTTATTAAAAAAAGAAGTATTTCAAGAAGAAGGTGACAGGAAGAAAAGGAATAAGGCAGAAACAAAGAAAGAGATAGAAAAGAGGGAATTCCGAGCAGAGAATTTCCAGAAAGTGGGTTTGCTATTTTTACTGACAGGCCCACGGCACCCCCACCGGGATGTTTTTAGATACTGTATTTAGCTCCACCAGCTATATAAACCATATCAGTCCTTCGGATGAGACTATAAACCGAGACCCCGTGTGCGAACGCACGCAGAACATCTTGCGCACTCGTTAAATCCTGTTCCGCTTTTCGTATGAGTAGGCCATAGCGTGCGGGTGGGAACAGATGACAAGATTTACAAAACTGCATACACAACGGGGACTGGATGTAAAAAAAAGCACATGAGTGCATATTCCATTATCCTCGATATAAAAGAATAAATAAAAATAAATAAAATAATAAATAAAATATCAGGGCTGTCACCTCATTTGGAGAAAGATTGATGTTTCCATTTCACGCATTTGTACATTTACATATTGATCTGTGCATATCGCACATACATGTGCTCTGAGAGAGAGAGAGAGAGAGAGAGAGAGAGAGAGAGAGAGAGAGAGAGAGAGAGAGAGAGAGAGAGAGAGAGAGAGAGAGAGAGAGATACATACATACATACAGACAGACAGATAGAGACAGACATAGACAAGCACAGAGACACAGAGACACAGAGACACAGAAACACTAAGAGAGAGAGAGAGAGAGAGAGAGAGAGAGAGAGAGAGAGAGAGAGAGAGAGAGAGAGAGAGAGAGAGAGAGAGAGAGAGAGAGAGAGACAGAGACAGAGACAGAGACAGAGACAGAGAGACAGAGACAGACAGAGACAGACAGACAGACAGAGACAGACAGAGACAGACAGACTGACAGACAGACAGACAAACAAACAGACAGAAATAGGGGCATATAGACACAGGCAGGCAGACAGACAACAGATAGACAGACAGACAGATACAGAGATCAGGTAGATAAAATAATTATTTTAAGCCTATACAATCCTGCGCTATAAATTAATTATACCAGTAACCTTCCCTTTCCCCGATCTGAAGTTGAGAGCAGAGTATTGATTTTGTATGCACATTTTGATATATTCTTGCACATTATTTTTGACACCAGTCAATCCCCCCTAAAGAAAGAAAAAACCCCAACAAAACAATAACAGACAAGAACAACAACAAAAACACTGACAAAGTCTGGTCAGAACTGTTGTTAGTAACCTCCTTCAGAAAGACCCTAGGTGTCATAGCAAATCACACGCGCTTACGCATCTTTCTCAGAATGATGACACGCACAAAAGTAAGTGTATGACATAACAGTAGTTTATTTTTCGTCAACAATCTGTGAACAGGCGTGCCTTTAAAGGCATCATACGTACAAAGGTTGTCGTTGTGAAGCAAAGAAAACTCGTCATTAGTCATCAAGATGCCCTCAATTCCCAAAACGCCTATAAACCAGTTTCTTTATAAAGACAGGGGAATGGATGGAAATCAGAAGGTGTCAGATCAGAAAGGGGTGATAAAGAAGCCACCAGGGTATGGCCACTCAGTGGTTAGAGTGTCACAATTATAACCTGAACCAATCTATGGGGGTGGGCTCCATTCGTGCCGAATTGTCCACTTGAAGGGGTTTTTGTTTGGATTTTAAACACTGGTTCCAACTCCATAGTGCTTCAGATCCTTACGAACCCATAAGCACAGGTCCTGCGTTATTCAATAATCGCACAGGCAAAAACATTTTATCCTCCCCTGTCATCTAGTCTGCTACTTGTAGTCTAATCGCTGGGCTTTCTCATACATTTGAGGCAAGCTGTGTAAAATGCAGCTAACAATAGTGAAACACTGGCATTTATAACAAATAGCGTACTCATTAAAAATGTATTCATGTGTCATTGATGAAGAGGCCAGCACAGATAGGTTGTGAGGACAACACCAACATAGCCAGCACAAAATCTGCAATATGGTGGGTGGGCTTTTAGCCAGTTTCAACTTGCCCGAAACACATTGCCTGAATGAACAGCGCCCCAGCAAGTCTGTCCTTCAGGCTTTTCAAAATAAAAGACGTCGATGTCCCGTCGAGCTCTACTTTGTGGACAGGCTGTCAGTTTTCCAACAGTCCCGATAGTAGGCTAAATTGCTATGACAATCCTTTACAAAATGACAGAGTTTCAGGTTTTGTACAGTCTTCAATTCAATAATCGTACAGGCAAAAACATTTTATCCTCCCCTGTCATCTAGACTGCTACTTGTAGTCTAATCGCTGGGCTTTCTGATACATTTGAGGCAAGCTGTGTAAAATGCAGCTAACAATAGTGAATTATCCATGGCAAGAGAAACAGCCCCTAGTCAAACTCTATAAGTGGGTTTGATAAGAGAGCAAGTTCATAGCAAGCTTTCAAAGACTTATGGCAATAGGATGTACTACACAGCAACAGTATATTCTATCTACTCTACATGACTACAGCAAACCCAGTCGGATGTAATCATAGAAAAGCACATATGAACTTTATACCAAAAAATTCAACCTGTTAATGATAGCTGTCTCTGTAGCATGGTAGTCTGCCACATGACTAAAGACCGTTGACTTCCGGACGTTGACGCCCGGAATTCCGAAGACAGGTGTTTGAATCAGTGTCTAGGGATAAAAGACAAACAACAGCTAAAAGACGAGGAGAGGCCATGATATAGACATGGCCTGACCCCACTCCCTTCCCTCTTCCCCATCTACACTGTAAAAAGCTGAGTGTTGAAGCATTTACTCGCCCGGTGCCAAGGTTCTTCTGTCTATCTTTCTGTACAGTTTACTTTGGTTAACTGAAATGTCATTCATTACCTTCAGTCCCTGGGGTCATATGCAGTCTGCCGTGCAAGGACTGGGGCTGTTTCAGATGAATGTCCCGATTATTCACACACAGGCGGCAATAGGGTAATCTTTATTTTCCAATGTAAAGTTCAGAAAGGGATGCATACTGCCTTTATTTTCAGTTTCTTTCATTTCCATTTTTTTCTGGACTGTTCCATTTTTTGACATTGCTGGGTAAAGAAGGTAGAAAGCAATAATTTAATGTGTTTTCACTATATATCTTTTTATTTATATGGTTGGATTATTAATTCCATTGTTGTCAAACATTTTCAAAGGCCTGGAAAACAATTTCCTTTTCTGGTTGATAGTTTTTGCTGGCTTTTTCTTGGCGCCCCATTTCCACACTCTCTGCTGACCAGAAAAGCTGATCACTAACAAAACCAAACCAGCACAAACCTGTCAGCACAGAGATACCGTCTTTTCAACATCTACACACAATCCACTCAAGTTTTAGGTGGAAAATACTTTTTTTTTTTTTTAAAGGATAATGGTCGTTCATTTTATTGTATATTACTTTTAGTCATGGCAGAATTCTCTGGTGAAATTCAGGTTGCTCTCATTGTGAAAAGCACACAGCCGGAAGTGCACAACACATTAACCCCCATCCCCTTTGTTTGACTGCGTATTTGTTTCCCGGTGAGAGTGACTTTTTTCATAATCAATTTTTGTCAGAGACAAGTCTTGTTGTCATGAGTTCTTTTACCTGGGTTGAATACGTGTTGCACACATGACCTCAGTTTCTCATTCCTTTTGAAAGACAACAACCGCCAGAGCAACATTCAAATTGTGGTCGTGGGAGTGGTTAGGGTTCAAACAGGGAACAAACCCACACTTCTGGCATTCTGAATAGGTGCGCTCTCTAAACAAGCGGTCCATCAATTGCTTGCCAACTGTTCAGCAGCATAAACTGATCAATGTGCCTGTCAGTATTGTAATTGCCCTTGATGGGATGATTAAATTGTTTTTGACTTGACTTGGCTTGACTTGAATCAACTACAATACATTTCGTGCTTGTTTTAAAAATGATTTCACAATAGCTTTGACTTCCATGACATGACCTAAACTACTTGTTCAAAAGCTTACATGAATCATCCGGATATAGAACAGCATTCACAGTATCTTTTCTACAAAACTTCCAGCAAGTTGTCTCTGTAAATGAATTATCTCCACGGTCTGTTAAATGTGGTGTTCTACAAGGCTCGCTATAGGCCCATGTTTTTTTGAATCAATATGAAATCCCTTTTCATGCAAACATATGAGGAATGTGACACTTTCTGTGAAGATTCGGCTACATATATCAGTCATCGTAAATAGCATATCTCGCTCAATACAAAAAAGACATGACAATACCGTCCAATGGTGTATTTACATGAAAAAAAAGTTTTTGAGTGACTATACAGTCTTGTTCATGAATGATGTCTTAACACTCAGTGCATTTAACACTACACAGGCACATTCACTAAAACCTCTTGTTCAGTATCTTCTATCATAAGCAATCAAATAAGAACTTCTGAAACCATTCATTTGGAAATACAATACTAGTTGTCACTAGGTATCTGAACGTCTGAAAATTAAAAACATTTGCGGTTGAAATAGGAATACTGATACAAATAAAAGGAATTTCCCTAGCTGTATACCACTAAAACGTATTTAAATAGTTAGTTCATAGCAAGAGATCGTTTACATTTTCAAATTTCAATTCCAAGGCAATCGTTTAGGTCAGAAAATGGTTACTTTATTGATGGGAAAAAACAATGGCATACGCAAAAACCTCACCATTTGTGAACCCCCCCCCCGGACCTCTTGCCAAGAACGAAAAAACATGTTATTGGATAGATACATTCAACTAAGCCTATGCTACTCAGCACCCAACAAAACAAAATCACCCAGCTAACAAACAAACAAGCAAACAAGCAGCTGCTCCGTTCAGTGTCACAGTCTGTCCAGGTCTAGGCGCACGTTCTCTGAAAGTAGCTAATGTTGACGGCGGAGGTCCTCCACCACATTGGATCCAAATCCAGCACGGTGACCTTGGCCACGAAGCACCTGCCTATCTCGTAGTTGTACTCCAGGGTGAGACAGTTGTCCAGAGAGACGCACAATGCCTTGCACTCCTGCAGACTGATGTCTTTTTCCTCCATGTTGTTCAGGGCCAGGAGGTGAAGGGGGTACTCCACAGTGTCCCCTTGAAGGGAGCTGCAACCTGTCGAAGGAAGACTCGTTAAAATGACAACGTGGACTTGTGTGTGATCTGTTCTGGTTACTGTTAGTGTTCACTTAGTATAAGCAGCCATTTTTGTTGTTCTCATGTTGAATGAGTGGAGTTAGGAAGTTGGTTCATTCCGTTAATGGTTTATTTTCTACACTTATGTAAGTAACCTCGTTCAAATGAGGTCAGAAAGCTTGATGACGTTACCCAAACACAGCTGCACACAAACTGAAGCAAGGCAGTGCAAGGCAAAAGCAAGTTCTCCCACAAGCCTCTGGCCCATCAAAACAGTGCGTTACGTTGCAGACACCACAAAGGAGACACCGATCATGAAGAAGCCACGTCACAGTAATGCTCTCAAACTAACATTATTGATCGCTTTTTGTCTTATCAGAGGCCATATCATTTAGTGTGTCGAGTCAAGGGGAGGGGGAAGCCAGTGTTTAGAGCGCTGCGCTTATGATTTGACTGTCCGGGAGCGATCCCAGGTTCGAGCCATTACCGAGACACCCGTTGGAGTGGGGGTTTCCCCATGGAGTTAACAGTAGTACTGGCTACCATCTGCCATGGCGCAGTGGTTAGCGCCTTGATTTTCGGACTGGAAGGCTGCGGGTTCGAAATCCCATAAGAGTCATAGGGATTTTTCGAACTCCGGCCGGATCCTACCCAGAGTGGATCTGCTGTGGGATCAGTAGGAAAACTGGGACCACACAGTCGTTGGAAGGACATTGTGGTGGTTGCCACCCCGGGTGGGCAGCTCTCTCAGTCTGGCTCCGCGACTGAGCTAAAACTGTCATTGGTAGGGGGCTTAGTAGGTGGTGTCCTGTGTATGTTAGCTCAGGATAGGCACCACTGAACACCACCAAAGTGACCCAGCAGCAGTGCAGGGTATTGCTGGCTGGTGACCTTATGGCGTCCTGATATTGATGGGCTCCCTGTGGACTCCGAGCCCTGAGGAAGCGACATAACAAATCTGGGTATGGCTGTGGTGGGAGATTGAAATGAGCGGCTTGGGAACAGCAGGACGGGGACCTCACAGAAGATGAGGCAGCACCCCCCCCAAAAAAACACAACAAAACCAAAAAAACCCCCACAAAAAATAGATCAGTAGCACTGGCTTCACTTCCCCGAAAATCCTTCGGATGGGACTATAAACCGAGGTCCCACCCGAAAAACGCACGCAGAACATCTTGTGCACACTTTAAAATATGTACTGTATTTTGGAAGGGTTGGCCATTCGTACCAGTAAATCGAAGGACGAAAAGCATCTAAGATAAAAAAAAAAGAAAAGCTGCATGCACACTGGTGTAATGTTTAGACATCATACCCGAAGTGGGAATTCGGCTTACTTAAGGTTGGATGGTCACAGTACTCGCTTTCCCCAAGCCACAGTTAAGCAGCATCGAGCGTGGTTACCAAGTGGATGGGTGACCCTTTGCGTGCCTTGGCTTCAGTACAGTTCCCCCAGTTTTCCCAGCTGTAAATGGGTACCTCCCCTCTTTAGGGTAATGGAAAGTAAAGCAGCGAGGGAGAGGAGATGAGCGCCACTCTCAATATGCTGGCCCTAGAGAAACTGAGGTCTCTAACACCTCGCTCCCCTAGGACCACATAGGTTGTGGGAAACATTATCTTTATCAAGGATGGTCGCATACGCCAAATCTCGCCCTTGGTGAACACCGGGGCTCTAACCGAGAAACGAAAACAAAAAGGTGTCGCTGAAGTCAGGTTCTTATTTTCAGGGAATGGCAAAGGCAACGTCCTAAGTTTTTTGTTTCTGTCAAGTGGTGGTATTTTGTCCGCTGAAGAAGGGGTTGGTCAATAGCATGCTTCAGATAGTTGCCTTAGCTCGCTATATAAAGAACATAAGAACACCATCTGCTTTTTGTGCCTTCTGCCTCCTGGCAATAATCGCATAGCTTGCCCTCATCCTTTAAGAAAAAAAATCTGAACGCTGATGCCTTTAATGGTAATATTTCCTAACGTTATGTAATCGTTTTACCTCAACAAATTCGCAGTATCGCTTGCCCTAGAAGATGGCCTTGAATGATCTATGATAAGAATATGTATCTTGTTGTTCAGAACTGTCCCATTCTTGTTTGTATGTATATGTCAGGTGCTATTTGAAGAAAGATCTTTCACAGCCAACTCCCTTTTGCATCTAGACGTATCTAAATCCAAAAAGTCTTGAAGTCGAAAAAATAAACACATTGCTACCTTTTTCTAATCTTAACTGGTGAACATGGTAAATGCCGGCTTCAGAAGGCATGTGTTATCTATTTTCAGCTACCTTGAAATATTTGATACATCTGAATGCAGTATAAATTAGCTTATAATGGATAACGACTAATCTCTCCATCTATGAATTTCCGAATTCCTGTTATGATCCCCCCGCCCCATTTTCGTATTGTGTCTCCAGGCCGATGTACATTAAATATGTTCAGTGTTCTCTCTCTCTCTCTCCTCTCTTTTCTCTCTCTCTCTCTCTCTCTCTCTCTCTCTCTCTCTCTCTCTCTCTCTCTCTCTCTCTCTCTCTCTCTCTCTCTCATCTCTCTCTCTCTCTCTCTCTCTCTCTCTCTCTCTCTCTCTCCTCTCTCTCTCTCTTCTCTCTCTCCTCCTCGATATGTGTTCCACTCCGTTAACAGAAGACAGAGATGTATCATCTGGATTTAACATGTGTTGTTCAGGTATGTTGGGTTTGTTTGCGTGGTTGATTGATTGCTATCTTATTTCCTTTTGATAGTGCACGCAAGATGTCTTGAATTTAAAGCTAGGGTCAATCAAGCACATATTTATGGTGCACTGTGTGCTAGTTTCTTTTGAACGTGTTTTGATCTTTAATAGATTTTGGTTTCAATGTTCCACGCCAATTTTTCTATTCCCGAGTTTTGATCATTGTATGTTTGAAATTTATGAACATGTATGCCCGTTCCCCAAATTGACTGTATTGTGGCCTAAGGCTGAAGTACCATCAAACCATTACAGAGTTCAGAGTTCAGAGTTCGCTCTCATCCTCTCTCTCTCTCTCTCTCTCTCTCTCATCTCTCTCTCTCTCTCTCTCTCTCTCTCTCTCTCTCTCTCCTCCCCTCCGTCCCTCCCTCCCCTCTCTCCCTCTCTCTCCATCTCTCTCTCTCTCATTCACCCCCCTCTCCTCTCCATCTCTCTCTCTCTCTCCATCTCCTCTCCTCTCTCTCCTCTCTCTCTCTCTCTCTCCTCCCCTCTCTCTCTCCTCTCTCTCTCTCTCTCTCTCTCTCTCTCCTCTCTCTCCTCTCTCTCTCTCTCTCTCTCTCTCTCTCTCTCTCTCTCTCTCTTCTCTTTCTCTCTCTCAGGTTAATTTCTTTTTAACTTCATTGTTCATAAAAGTTATAAACAAATTAACCTGCCAGAAATCCTATCTTCCATACATATAATATGTTGCTTTACATCATCTGGCCCTTACATTTGGGAAACTCTCCCAGCACAACTGCAAAATACTGATGGATTCTGGCAAAACGAAAAAAAGAAATTAATAGCGCAGCTTTCTATTGTCTCAAAATCTGAAGTTTTTGTGTTCTCTTTGTTTTTACTGTTTTTTCTGTTCTTT
>CM060337.1:29330667-29363167 GCA_030674155.1 Stramonita haemastoma
AGGTAGTAACCGACTGTAAGCAATAACGATGATAATGATGATGATGTGGTGGTGATAGTTGTAGTGATGATGTGATGACGATGACGATGACGATGATGATGATGATGATGATGATGATGAGATGATGATAGTTGTAGTGATGATGACGACGATGATGATATTGATGATGATGATGATGATGATATTGATGATAGTTGATGTGATGATGGATGAGATGAGATGACGATGACGATGATGATGATGATGATGATGATGATGATAGTTGTAGTGATGATGACGACGATGATGATATTGATGATGATGATGATGATAGTTGTAGTGATGATGGTGATGGATGGTGATGTGAGTGTGTGTGTGTGATGTGAGTGTGATGACGATGACGATTATGATGATGATGATGATATGATGATGATTTGATGATGATGATGATGATGATGATGATGATGATGAATGATATGTATTTAGTGATGATAATGAAGATGGCTCGGTCACGTGCGAAGGATGGAGGATGGACCATTCCTAAATATCTCCTCTATGGCGAACTTGCCTCCGGCAAGAGAAGCATTGGCCGCCCCCAACTGCGCTACAAAGACGTTTGCAAGCGTGACATCGAAAGCCTTGGATATCAACACAGAGAACTGGGAGGAGGTAGCGGCTGACCGCAGCAAATGGCGCAGTGTTCTCCACAAACGGCTGAAGTGTGGTGAAGAAAAGATCCACACTGCAGCAAATGTAAAGAGAGCCAAGCGGAAGGCATGTACTCCAGCCCACCTCAACAAGCCACATATGTGTCAGATGCGACAGAGACTGCCACTCCCGCATTGGACTGACCAGCCACAGCCGGCACTGTCGCTGAACAAATGACCTTCTTCTGGCGCGAATTCCATGGTCGACACCGATGATGGAGGCCTACTAATGAATGATGATGACGATGATGATGATGATGATGATGATGATGATGATGATGATGATGATGATGATGATAGTATAGTGATGATGATGATTATGATAGTAATAGTGATGATGTTGTAGTAGTAGTAGGCCATAGTTTGCCATAGAGATCTTTAGGAATGCGTCCATCCTCCATCTTCGCACATGACCGAGCCATCGGAAGTCTGCGTTGTCTGAGGAGTGTGTACATGGAGAAGACCTGCAGTCTCGAGGATGATGATGATAATGATGATGATGATGAGCTATTATGTGATGATGATGATGATGATGATGATATGATGATGATGATGATAGTTACAGTGACGATGATGAAGATGATAACTAATATGATGTTTGAATGGATGATGATGATGAGATGATGATGATGATGATGATGATGATGATGATGATGTGATGATGATGAAGTAAAGATGATGATGATGAGACGATGATGAGGAGGAGAGAGGAGGAGAGAGGAGGAGGAGGAGGGGGAAAGGATGTGAGATGAGGAGGAGAGGAAGATGATAATAATGATGATGGTGAAGATGATGATGATGATGATGACGACGACAACACAACGCACGCACGCACACACCACACACAAAAAACACAACACAACACACAACACAACACAACACACACAACCCACACAACACCACACACACACACACACAACACACACACAACACAAACACACACACACACACACACACACACACACACACACACACACACACACACACACACACACACAACACACACACACGCACACACACAACACACCCCCCCACACACACACCACAGCACCCCCCCCCCCCCACACACACACCCAGAGGCACACAAAAGAAAAGGAGACGAAGGGAGGAGAAAGGACAACATTGCCAGTGAAATGAAGGAAGAAACTCGTGGAGGACTGCCCGCATGCTTTTTCAAGCATGATGGAAAACTCCTGTTCAGACAGCTATTCCGGAAAACATTCTCCAACTCCAAGACAAAGCCAGGCCTGATATTCCCCACACACAGGCCTGCTTGGATGAAGGAGGGGTAAGGATCACAGCAGACTATCGATTCTGGTTGTGTTCTTTAGCCGATTTTGATGAAGGAGGGGTAAGGATCATAGCCGGTTATTGATTCTGCGTTGTGTTCTAGCTGATTTTGATGAAAGAGACGTTAATTAAAAACAGCTCGTCTTGTGTATGTGTGTGTGTTTGTGTGTGTGTGTGTGTGGTGGGGGGGGTTGGGGGGGGGGGGGGGGGGGTTGGGGGTTGGGGGTTGGGGTGGGGGTTGGGTGTGTGTGTGAGTGTGTGTGTATGTGTGTATGTGTGTGTGTGGGTGTTGTTGTTTGTTTGTTTGTGTTGTTGTTGTGTTGTTGTTGTGTGTGTGTGTGTGTGTGTGTGTGTGTGTGTGTGTGTGTGTGTGTGTGTGTGTGTTGTGTGTTGGTGTGTGTGTGTGTGTGTGTGTGTGTGTTGTGTGTGTGTGTGTGTGTGTGTGTGATTGTTGTGTGTGTGTGTGTGTGTGTGTGTGATTGTGTGTGTGTGTGTGTGTGTGTGTGTGTGTGTGTGTGTGTGTGTGTGTGTGTGTTGTGTGTGTTTGTGTGTGTGTGTGTGTGTGTGGTGTGTGTGTGTATTGTGTGTGTTGTGTTGTGTGTGTGTGTGTGTGTTTCTCTAGGTTGACTTTGCAATTTACATGAATTTGAGCGTTAAGAATTATGAATGTCAATTTTTGAAAGAAGCTTTGGCAGTTTATCTTTGGCCGTTTGGCTGGCTTACTTTGCAATTTCATTCCTGTAGAGACCACCATGAAACTGAACCTAATAAAACTTATTCCAGTGCCACTGGTAAGTAAATAATGCACAAAAGTTTGGTATCAAAAAGGAAATCTCTGATATCTAATTTTCATCGTGTGAGTTAGTAAAGCTTCCTTTGAGTCCACACACAAAACTACATCACAGAAAACATGAATACTGTCAGTAAGAAAAAGAAAGAAAGTCCACACACAAAACTACATCACAGAAAACATAGAATACTGTCAGTAAGAAAAAAGAAAGAAGAGGATTACAAGAATGCAATACAACTCAACTATTAATATTGGCCATCTTTTTCAAAGATAAAACAATTTTGTGGTTTTAAAGTTTGGTATGCATGCCAAACCGAAATCCTGCATTTGATTCTTATACTGAACCATTTCTTCTAACTTGAAAATGATTGGGACAGTTTCCGTCAAGATGTCCTTTCTTTACTGGAAGCTGCACTATGAACATATGTTATTTTTGAAACAGAAGAATTGTGAAGAAGAAGAAGAATTACGGGAAAGAAAAGAAGAAGAATGGAAGAAGAATTGGAAGAAGAATTGGAAGAAGAAGAATTGCGAAGAAGAAGGAAGAAGAAGAAGAAGAAGAAGAAGAAGAAGAAGAAGAAGAACAAGAAGAAGAACAAGAAAAGAAAAGAACAAGAACAAGAACAAGAACAAGAAAAAAGAATTGCGAAGAAGAAAAAAGAATTGCGAAGAAGAATTGTGAAGATGAAGGAGAAGACTTGCGAAGAAGAATTGCAAAGAAGAATTGCGAAGAAGAATAATTGCAAAGAAGAATTGCGAAAAAGAATTGCAAAGAAGAATTGCAAAGAAGAATTGCAAAGAAGAGAATGTACGAAGAAAAGAAATGCAAAGAAAAATTGCGAAGAAGAATAATGTAAAGAAGAATTGCGAAGAAGAAGAAGGAGAAGGAGAAGGAGAAGGAGAAGGAGAAGAGAAGAAGAGAAGAAAAGAAGAAGAGAAGAAAGAAGAAGAAGAAGAAGAAGAAGAAGAAGAAGAAGAAGAAGAAGAAGAAGAAGAAGAAGAAGATATGAGAAGAAGAAGAGAGATGTGATGAAGAGAAGAAGAAGAAGAAGAAGAAGAAGAAGAAGAAGAAGAAGAAGAAGAAGAAGAAGAAGAAGAAGAAGAAGAAAAAAGAAGAAAAATTGCGAAGAAGAAGAATTGCGAAGTGAGGAATTGCAAAGAAGAATTGCGAAGAAGAATTGCGAAGAAGAATAATTGCAAAGAAGAACTGCGAAGAAGAAGAAGAATTGCAAAGAATTGCGAAGAAGAAAATTGTAAAGAAGAATTGCGAAGAAGAAGAATTGCGAAGAAGAAGAATTGCAAAGAAAAGAAATGCGAAGAAGAAGAATTGCGAAGAAGAAGAAATGCGAAAAAGAAGAATTGCGAAGAAGAAGAATTGCAAAGGAGGATTGCAAAGAAGAATTGCAAAAGAAGAAGAAGAAGAATTGCGAGGAAGAATTGCGAAGAAGAAGAAGAATTGCGAAGAAGAAGAAGCGAAATGAGAAGAAGAAATTGCGAAGAAGAATTGCGAAGAAGAAGAAGAAGAAGAAGAAGAAGAAGAAGAAGAAGAAAGAAGAAGAAGAAGAAGAAGAAGAAGAAGAAGAAGAAGAAGAAGAAGAATTGCGAAGAGGAAGAAGAAATGAAGAAGAAGAAGAACAAAGAAGAAGAACAAGAAAGAAGAAGAAGAAGAAAAAAAACGAAAAGAACAGAAGAAGACAGAATGAAAAAGGAGAACACAAGAAGAAGAAGTGCTACTTGTGGACTGCAGTCTCTGCAGTTTCAGCAGAATCAGACAGAGTACAGCTGTGGTGGTAATGGTAAATGGATGAGTGGCGTGACAGTGGGCACCGCTGGGGCGCTATAATGGGAAGAATAAATGAAGAGAACAAGTAAGGAATGAATGGATAGACACCCCACCAAAAAAATCCCCCCGAACCAAAATAAAACAACAACAACAACAACAGCAACAACAAACAACCCCTCCCCCCATCAAACAGACAACAGTGTGTGTGTGTGTGTGTGTGTGTGTGTGTGTGTGTGTGTGTGTGTGTTGTGTGTGTGTGTGTGTGTGTGTGTGTGTGTGTGTGTGTGTGTGTGTGTGTGTGTGTGTGGCTTTCGTTCCATTTCTACCTTTTCTTTCCTGGTTAAAAAGGACAGACGGACGAATATATAGAAAAAGAAAAGAAAGACATACTGACAGACAGACAGACAGACAAACAGACAGAACAGACAGATAGACAGATAGATAGATATTCTATACAGAGATACAGAGATACATTGATACATACATACACACACAGTATTTAAACCCCCCCCCCCTCTTACCTTCTCCATTTTTCTTGTAATACTTCGTGGCAGCCTTGGCAGTTCCCCCTGACGTCAGAACTCGGGAATGTCCTCGGCACGTCACGGACTCTGACGTCAGAGTGGTGAACGTGAGTGACGTACACTTGTCGTCTTGTGCACACGATCTGGCACAGTCCATCTTGGATCTGGTTTCCTGTTCCCACAGGAAATGATCACTGAAGACAGTGTTGTCGTGAGCGCTGTCGCGAGTCCATAGAGTTTTTCGCACTGTGTGTACAATATTAGGCAACAACAGGAAGAGAGACAGCAACATGTAAATGAGATGGGACGCCATTTTTGTTGTGAAAACGTTTTTCAGTTGAGCACTGTTGTTGCTGTTGTTTTTATAAATTTGACAACTTCTGTTTATTTCTGTATTAAATCTGAGTCTTCGTTCTGTTGTTGTTATGTTTTGCAGCACTTGCAAAAGTTTTGTTCGATTTGTGACACAATGGATTACATTTTTTTTTACATGTTTAATAAATTAAAAAGATAAAACAACAACCAGCAATCTAGTACTGCAGTCAGAAGATTTCGTGTGATGGCTGCAGGACTGTTTGCACACTTTGCACACTCCGGCTTTCACTGTGCACTTCCTTTGCACTCTGTTCCTCGCTTTGCACAGCGGATTTGCACGGTTTGGTATGAGCAGTGTGTAAGCGCACTTTGCACTCTTTATTTTGTCTCACTCTTTAACCTCGTTTTTTTCTCCGTTACACAGCCTAAAGAACACATTCATGCATGTTTGGATGATGGAACACGTTTTACTCTTAGGTCTGAATATAAGGCATTTTTGCACTCTTTCCTGTGCTTTTATGAAAACCAGCCTTGTGCTTTATATCCTGTTTATTTAAAGAAAACACATTTTTAATATTGGTTAATTTATTGACTTATATTGTATTGATTCTGTTCTCTACGTTACCTTACTGGGTGGAATGCACACTGATTTTCACCTGTGCTTGTAACACTGCAGGAGGTATGCCTGCTGACATCATTCTGGCTTCAGAGCAGATCTTTTGTACAATTACATACTGCGTGTCTTCATGTTTTCGTAACACACAGAACACTAACATGAATTACAGGATCTTTAAAGTGCATGTTTAATTTTGATCTTCTGCATTCATATACACACAAAAAGAAATAAGATATTGGCAGAATTGTACTTAAAATTGACCATAATAAATAGATAAATTGACCATAATATTTCCTATTCTTAATTCACAAAACGCCACGGCCGAGATCTGAACCCAGGATTTCATGAACCCACAGGACTGAAGTCAAACAGCCATAACTACTTGGCTGCAGCATTTCAAGCCTGGGCCACACTGTTCAACTTATTTCTTTATCATCAAAATTGTGTTTTAAACTGTGTTGCCTGTTTATTCACAAACCACACATTCCATTTTCTTTTGGTCTGTGTATCTCTGTGAAAGTATGATCCGTACTTTGTGCTCTTTAATTGCTTTTTATGCATGAACTTTGCATTTTCTTTTGGTGTGTAAATCTCTGTGGAAGTATGGCCCGCACGTTTGTGCTCTTTAATAGCTTTTTTTATGCATAATTATTCGTGAGAAATAGCGGCGGAAGAAAATAAGTGCAGATAACCAGGCACATTTTTTTTTATTATGGCAAAGAATGATTCAGAAGCAATGGAGAAAAAAAACCCAATTCGAGATCAAATTGAAAAAACCCTCTTTTAGATAGAAAATTTGAAGCTTTAGTTAGTCCGTATATATATATATATATATATATATATATATATATATATATATATATATATATATATATATATATACATATATATATATATAATATATATATGTATATATATATATATATAGGAAATTCTTGGCCTGCATATTACACTCTGCAGCCTGAAGAAGTGTGATATATACGATGGATCGTATCATTTATTATCATTATTAACTTTCTCTTTCTCTTCCCTCTGTCTCTGCCTGTGTCTATCCATCTGCCTATGCCCGTCTGTCTGTCTGTGTTTGTCTGGCTTTGTCTTTGTTTGTCTGTCGGTATTTGTTCGTCTGTATTTGTCTTTGTCTTGTATGGATCTCTGTATTTGTTTGTTTTTGTCTGTCTGACTGTCTGTCTGTCTGTTTGTTTCTGTCTGTCTCTGTCTGTCTGTCTGTCTGTCTGTCTGTCTGTCTGTCTGTCTGTCTGTCTGTCTGTCTGTCTGTCTTCTGTCTGTCTGTCTCTCTCTCTCTCTCTCTCTCTCTCTCTCTCTCTCTCTCTCTTCTCTCTCTCTCTCTCTCTCTCTCTCTCTCTCTTCTCCTCTCCCTCTCCTCTCTTTAGCTGTTCACATTATAGCTTGACGGAGTTCAACTTCCCCCTTCAAGAAGTGACATGAAAGAGCTTTGGAAAGACGACATTGGATTGGAGATGGCTGTTTGAGAGAGGCTACGACGTTGGGAAAAACCGGAAATAGAGTAGGATATAGTGAAGAGAGAGAGGGGGGGAGAGGAGAGAGAAGAGTGGGAGAAGAGGGGGAGAGGAGAGATAGTGAGAGAGAGAGAGAGGAGAGAGAGAGAGAGAGAGAGAGAGAGAGAGAGAGGAGGAGAGAAGAGGAGAGAAGACAGACAGACAGACGAAGACAGAGACAGACAGAGAGAGAGACAGACAGAGACAGACGACAGACAGACAGACAGCAAGAGACAGACAGCAGACAGACAAGAGAAGAAGAGAGAGAGAGAGAGAGAGAGAGAGAGAGAGAGAGAGAGAGAGAGAGAGAGAGAGAGAGAGAGAGAGAGAGAGAGAGGAGAGAGAGAGAGGGGAGAGAGAGAGAGAGAGAGAGAGATTGATTGATTTGATTTGATTTGATTTAATTTATTCTTTTATATCGAGGATAATGGAATAAGCACTCATGTGCTTTTTTTTCATCCAGTCCCCGTGTGTATGCAGTTGTGTAAATATTGTCATCTGTTCCCACCGGCACACGATGGCCTACTCTTACGAAAAGCGGAACAGGATTTAATGTGTGCGCAAGATGTTCTGCGTGGAGAGAGAGAGAGAGAGAGAGAGGGAGAGAGAGAGGAGAGAGGAGGAGAGAGAGGAGAGGAGAGAGAGAGAGAGAGAGAGAGAGAGAGAGGAGAGAGAGAGGAGAGAGGGACAATAAAAGGGGAGGGGTAAGAAGGCAAGAGAAATTGCTAGTTGTACCATCGTAGTTAAATTAGAATAAAAGAACATGATTCAACTGTCTAAAGCGCAGATCTCGTTTCCATTATCATCATTAATTCTTCTGTTAACATTGTTAGAAGTAGTAGCAGTAGCAGTAGCAGTAATAGTAGTAGAAGAAGAAGAAGAAGAAGAGAAGTAGTAGTAGTAGTAGTAGTAGTAGTAGTAGTAGAGTAGTAGTAGTAGTAGTAATCCAACCATGTTGTTTAATAGCCCCGCCGACCACACAGGCCATATCGGGGCTGTCACCTCGTCACATTTTAAAACTCATATTAAAAGTGTGCAACTATATAAGATTAAAACCAGGTATAAAACCTACTCTACTGTCCTTGCTTGTAAGGACGCCCTGGTCAACCGTAGGGTCAACCCAGGACGGCCACCATGTAGTAGCAGCAGCATTAGTAGTAGTAGCAGCAGCAGTAGTAGTAGTAGTAGCAGCAGCAGCAGCAGCAGCAGTAGTAGTAGTAGTAGTTATAGCGACAGTGATAATTGTACCATCATTATTATTATATTCGCCATCACTACTGTCCAAAACAGTCATTAGTAGTTATAGTCATGATAATGGTTTAATGGCTGATAAATAATGATGTTGATAATAATAATGATAAATATTGATAATAAAGATAATGATAATAACGACAACAGAGGATAATAATACAACATATAATAAATAATAATGACGACGATACAACAACAATGCACACTGATATGACGATGATTAATGAGAGACAATGATAATAACATATCAACAACGACAACAACAAAAACAACAATAATAACAATATTAATGATGATGATAATAATGAGATAATTAAATGAAAAAAGGAATACGATAATAATACTGATATATACGTAACAGAGGACCTATTAAAGTCCATCTCTGCACAAACCTCGTAACACGGCACAGCTTGTCAGTTTAAAATGTGACCTCTAAAAAGAGTTGTAAAAAACATACACATCAACGTGAAGGCGAAGTGCATGCAACGAAGTGATTTCGAACCACTAAACCAAGGAAATCAGAGCATCGACAATTCAAAAGTTGTGTCTCTAAACAGAAACACGACCTGCGATTGCGCGCTCCGTTCACATGGAGATAATCTAATTACCACCCATCACATATATGACACTGATAATAATGATGATGATGATGATGTTGATAATGATGATAATGATGATGATGATGATAATGACGATCCTGATGATGTCAATACTAGAAGTAGCACGGTAGTAGTAATAGTAGTAGCGGCAGTAGAAGTAGATGCATGGTAGAAGTGGTAGTAGTACTAGCATCAACAGAGGCAGGTGTAGCAGTGACAGATAGCAGGTGCAGCAACAGTAACCACTATCGAAATTTTTTTAAAAAAAGCAACAACCCACAAAAAACACACGAAAACCCCAACCAACAAAAAACCCACGCTAACCAAAACAAAAAGTAACAAAAACGCCCCCCTCCCCCCAAAAACAACAACAACAACAACAACCAAAAATTCACCACACACAAAGCAACAAAACCCCAAAAACCCAACGACAGTTGCTCTACGATTAAAAACCAAAATTTCCTCTTTTCTTTTTTTTTTTTTTTTTTAAAAGAAAATACTTTTCTGGGGGGGGGGGGGGGGGGGGGGGGGGGTTTGTTTCCTCCCCCAACTTTATGGTCCTATTTCCCTCCCCAGATGACACTTTTCTAAACAGGTAACGCACACAACAACAAAAAACAGAAAAAATTTGTATAGCACCCTCTCAGACCCCCTTTTGCTGCTGCTGCTCCCGAATCAATCACCAATACTTACACACCACCCGGGGGCGCCGCGTGTGCGTGTAAGAAAGGTGGACGTGCAGGGAAAGGATTCCCTTGCCCAAAATAAACCATGGAGCCACCAGTGTGACGACATAGCTTTTGCGAAACCGTGACTCAAAACGGTTTTTGTGATGTAACGTTACCGACAGTGAAAAAGAAAGGTAGGCCTAGGTAGGAGGGTAAGGGGGGTGGGGGGGTGGGGGTAGGGAGGGGGGGGGGGGGGGTAAATTAGAGAAGAGAGAGAGGAGAGAGAGAGGGGAGAGGGGAGAAGAGAGAGGGGAAAGAGGAGAGAGAGAGAGAGAGAGAGAGGGAGGGAGGAGAGAGAGAGAAAGACAACGCATACAACACAAAACGCCAGAGGAAGAGGGGGGAGAAGGAAAAGGAAAGGGAGAGGAGAGAGAGAGAGGAGAGAGGGGGGGAGAGGAGGGAAAGAGAGAGAGAGAGAGAGGGGGGAGGGGAAGAGAAAAAAAAAAAGATAAACAAAAAAAAAAAAAAAAAACAAAAAAAAAGGGGGGGGGGAAAAAGGGGGGAAAAAAAAAAAAACAGAGAGGAAGGGGAGGGGAGGGGGGAGAGAGGGGAAAGGGGAAAGGGGAGGAGGGGGAGGGAGAGGGGGGGAGGGGAGAGAGAGAGAGAGGGGGGGGAGAGGGGGGGGGGGGGAGGGGGAGAGAGAGAGAGAAAAAATTTTAAAATTCGGGGAGAGGGGGGGAAAGGGGGGGGGAGAAAAGAGAGGAGGAGGGGGGGGGAAAGAGAGAGAAGAGGGGGGAAGGAGAGGGGGAGAGGAGAAAAGGGGAGGGGAGGGGAGAGGGGAGGAGAGAGAGAGAGAGAGAGAGAGAGAAGAGAGGGGAGAGAGAGAGAGAGGGGGTTTTTTGAATTGATTCCCATTTTTTTTTTTCTTGGTAAAAGGCATAGTTTTTTTTTCTAAGTTTTCAGGTATGTTTTAAAAATAAATAAATCCCCCTTGCAAAGTCTTCTGTCTCGTCTCTGTCGTCTGTCTGTTGTCGTTTTCTTCTTCTCTTCTCTCTCTCTCTCTCTCTCTCTCTCTTCTCTCTCTCTCTCTCTTCCTTCTCTCTCCGTGTAAAAAGCACAGAACATCTTCGCAAAAAAATTAAATTTTTTCCCTTTCCCCCTCTCCTCTCTTTGACTTTGTTTTGTAAAAAAAAAGCAAAGCGTAGAAAAAGTTTCTTTTTCATTTGGATGTGTTATGGATTTTTTTTCTTTTTCACTCATACATGTAAGTACAGTTTTTTTTGCTTTGCTGCCTTTTTTTTTTAATTTTTTTTAATAGTTTGTTGTTTGGGGGGTTTTTTTTTTTTTGGCCCAGAGGTGGTTGTAAAAAAGATGTTTGCTTAAGCCATTACCCTCTTTAGAAAAAAAAATTTTAAATTAATTAATTAAAATTAATTAATTAATTAATTAAATCAAATTTCTCTCTCTCTCTTTTTTTTCCTTCCCCTCTCTCTCTTCTCTCTCTTCTTCCTCTCTCTCTCTCCCCCCCCCCCCCTCACTTTTCTCGGGGAAAGGGTGGGGGCGGGAAAAGGTAAAAAAAAAAAAGGGGATAGCGGTGTGTGCGCACGCTCGTTTTGTTGTTGTTGTGTGTGTGTGTGGTGTGTGTGTGTTGTGTGTGTGGTGTGTTGTGTGTGTGTGGGGGTTGTGAGAGAGAGAGAGAGAGGGAGGGGGAGGGAGAGAAGAGAAGAGAGAGAGAGAGAGAGAGAGGGGAAAAAAGGAGAGAAGAGAGAGAGAGAGAGGAAGAGAGAGGAGAGAAAAGGAGAGGAGAGAAGAGAGAAAAAAAAGAAAAATTGATCGGTGGGTGCTAAGGGGAAATGAACATCATAAGGGGGGAAGGAGGAAGATTGGTTGAGTGGTTAAAAACGAGAAACAAAAAATTCCCTTTTGATAAGAAAATGGAAGAAAAAAAAGAGCAATAATTTTCTTAAAAAAAAACTTTTTTAAAAAAAGCTTTAAAAAAAATTTTTGGGCATTGAAAAAAAAAAACATTTTTCAAAGGGGCTTTATAAAAAATCCTTCATGTTTTTTTTGTGTTGAACGCTTAGACAGCCCTCTACTTATGAGGGGAAAAAATGTAGTCTGCCGCAAAGCGCCCGACAAGTCAGGGCCCCCCGCATCCCAAATTTTTGGGGTGTGGGAGAATTGTCATTTTTTTAAGTTTTCCGAGGAAAAAAAAAAGATAGGGGAAATGGCCCCAAGAGGGCGCAAAACAATGAGGGGAACGAAAAAAAAAGAACAAAAAAAAAACAAAGAGGGGATAGAAAAAAAAAAGGGAATCCCTTTCACGAATTTCAAAAAGGTAGGGATGCTTTTTTACTGCAGAAACCCCCCCCCCCCCCCCCCCCCCCCCCCCCCCCCCCCCCCCCCCCTATCCCCAAGGGGGACAATCACTAAATGAACATAGGAATCAACAACAGGAAGTGACGAAAACAAAAGAAACAGACGAAAAACAAAAGCTCTAACTAAACACGCTATTCTTCTGGCTGTGAGGTTTTTGTTGACATTTATTGTTTTGCCTGCGCAAGACGCACATGCAGGGTTTCATGGATGTAGTCTGTTTCGTTGTTTGGCTAAGGAACGTGAAGATTTCATTCAGCATAGATCACTATGAGGCCATAAGGACTAGATACTATCGCTTGTTTATGTATCGAAGAAGCACTGGAAAACGTCCAATGAAACTAGATACTTCCATTTAACTCCAGCTGGCATTTGTAAACAACATGCAGTAACCAATAATATTTCAGAAAAATAACACTATTCGAAACCGTTTCATCATAGTTAAAGATGCATTATTCCGTCATGTATGATTTGTGAGGGTTCCTGTGGAAAATTGATATACGATTGGTTTCGTTGCGGGCTTTTGTTTTCGGTTCAGCACATTGTTTGTTTTTAATTTCATCCACCAAACATTTGTGAGACAACTGCTACAGCCTTGTTTAGAAGAGGGGTAATGAAAAAGACATGACATTCTTTGTCTTGGACTTTTGTGTTTCTGTTTCATTTTCTTTGACACCTGAAAACCATTTGCTAAAATTCCTACCCCACTCCTTGTTTGTGTATCCAATCGTACTTTCCATTTAAAGGAAACTTACATATGGCAGTCTTTATATATATATATATATATTATATATATATATATATAATATATATTATATATATATATATATATATATATATATATATATATATATATATATATATATATATATACATACACACACATATATATATACATACATACACACATACACTACACACATATATATATACACATAATATATCTATATATATCTATATATATATATCTTATATATATAAACACATACGTATGGAATAAAGATAAAAAAATATTGTATAAGAATATCACACACCACTCCTTATTTCTCATTCTGAGATGGTAAATTCTTCTGGAGTCTGGAGTGTGGCTCTGTAGACTCCCTCACACCTTTACCAATCGCTTACATTGTCACTGCCCAGAACAGACTAAGGATCTTGCGCCAGTCCCTCCTCACTGTAGCCGAGTGCCAGACCACTAACTTTTTTTTCTCTGACGACAACAAAGCGTATTGCTGGCCAAGTGGTGACACACCCGCCTAGACAACCAGACGTTGCAGGTACTAGGTTCACCCCCCCCTCCACCTCACTTCCAATCTGAAGCCTGACTTTTCCCCCACTCACCCACTAGACCATGGAAGGTGCTCCGGGTGCTAGTCTTTCTGATGTAGCGAGAAATCGAGGTGTCGTTGGCATGTAGCTTTCATGACAGAAACTCACGGCAACAAGAGAGTTGTCCATTGCAAAGTTCTCTAGAAAAACTCATTTTTTACGGATAAATAAAATGCACCTGTTTACCTCTGGGGTTGTTATTGGTTTTGTTGTCGTTTTTTTTTAATTTTTTTTTTATGGAAGGTGCTGCTATTGTGACGATGCACTCTCCCAGGGGAGTTCAACCTGAACTTCATATAGGGAACTCCGTCGTGACTGGAAGTGGTAAACAATACAACGCAATACGATGCAACACAATACAGTATGCTATATGAATGCAACAAAATACAATATAACGCAAGGTAACAAGCCAAGCCGATCCAATACAATGATATACGATACAACACAACACAATACAATACAATATAATATAATGCAACACAATACTAAATGCTGTACAATATAATACATGCAACCAATACTCAATGCAGTACAACATAATATAATGCAAAATAACACAATACAGTACAGTATATTACAATAGAACACAATGCTATACAAGACAACACAAGAACGGTAAGCCAAGCCGAACCAATACAATACAATCCAAAGCAATACAATACCATACAATACGAGGCAACGAGCCGATCCAAGCCAAGCCAATATAATACAAGGCAAGAAGCTAAACCGAGCCAATACAATACAAGGCAAGAAGCCAAGCCAATACAATACAAGGCAAGAAGCTAAACCAAGCCAATACAAGCAAGGCAAGAAGCACAAGCCAATACAATACAAGCAAGAAGCTAAACCAAGCCAATACAATACAAGGCAAGAAGCCAAGCCAATACAATACAAGGCAAGAAGCCAAGCCATACAATACAAGACAAGCCAAGCCAATACAAGGCAAGAAGCCAAGCCAAGCCAATACAAGGCAAAAAACCCCAAGCCAAGCCAAGGCAAAAAGCCAAGGCAAGCAATACAATACAAGGCAACAAGCCAGCCCAGCCAAGCCAATAATAAGCAAGAAGCCAAGCCAAGCAAAGGCAAGAAGCCAAGGCAGGCCAATACAGATCAAGGCAAGAAGCCAAGCCAAGCCAAGCCAATACAAGGCAAAAAACCCAAGCCAAGCCAAGGCCAAAAGCCAAGGCAAGCCAATACAATACAAGGTAACAAGCCAAGCCAAGCCAATACAAGGCAAGAAGCCAAGGCAGCCAATACAGATCAAGGCAAGAAGCCAAGCCAAGCCAAGCCAAGCCAAGCCAAGCCAAGCCAAGCCAAGCCAAGCCAAGCCAAGCCAAGCCAAGCCAAGTCAAACCAAGCCAAGCCAAGCCAAGTCAAACCAAGCCAAGCCAAGCCAAGTCAAACCAAGCCAAGCCAAGCCAAGCCAAGCCAAGCCAAGCCAAGCCAAGCCAAGCCAAGCCAAGCCAAGCCAATGCATAGCAATACATAACGATGTGTGGGTGAGGATGGTGTGAAACAGGGGGATGATGGGGCTGCCAGTTGTTTTGTTTTTCTTCAGGAATAATTATTGGTGACAAAGTTCGATTTGAGTTTTAGTACTGTCACTTTTGCTTGTTGTTTTGCTTTTTGCTTTTTTGTTCTGCCTTTTGCTTGCCGTTTCACGTTTAGCTGCTATGAGGGACCACACCAGAAGAGGCCCTGCACTGCAACTGGGGGTTAAAAAACACTGTTTTTTATACTTGTTTTATTTAATTTCAATTCAATTTCGGAGTCAATTTCGGAGACAGCCACTTGTGTGTGTGTGTGTGTGTGTGTGTGTGTGTGTGTGTGTGTGTGTGTGTGTGTGTGTGTGTGTGTGTGTGTGTGTATGTGTGTGTATGTCGGGGGAGGGGGGAGGGTGGAGGGGGATGGCCTGCTTCTGGTGAATTTCTCCTTGAATCTGCAGCCCCCAGAGACTTTGACACATTCTTGTCAAAGGTATAGATATAAAACTGAGGTTATCGTGAGAGGAGAACATAACCGACCACTGAATTTGGGACTACTCCCTTTGATACTCGGTGTTCCTGACAATGAGGACGATGACTGTTGAATTACTCAAGATCTATTTGGGTCTGAGACTATTATTCGATATAGCCGCACTCTATGCCCGCTTTCTGATAGTATTCCTAGGGCCAATAAGACCTGAAAGGAGCAGACACTTTCAACGTCCCTGGGTAATTTGAGTAACACTGGCAAATTGAATCTATAAAGGGGACAATACATCACTGATCTGCCCCCACAGCCTCGTCTCTCCACTTCGCTCAAAGCACACTCAACTTTGGTTTGCAGCCAACCAGAACGTGAACACTTGGCAAGTAAACATAATTATCTCACATGGGGCTCGAACCCACAAGTCCCCACACGAAAAAAAGTCTACCGAATTAACGAACTATTGTGCTAAAAAGTGAATAACTGAAAAGATCTGCTCTATATATAGGCACTAAACACTGTTTCCCTCCAGTCCCCAATCCATCCTTGATTTCCAAGCTAGCCGCCACTTTCCCTTCTTTCTGAAGAAGCTGTCAATATTTTGCCCAGGTTTCTATCGATCGCTTCACTGCCATTTTATCCTCACTTGCTCCCTGGACGCGGGTACCTCTCCAAGACACACCAGCTTCGATCGCTTGCTGTCTGATTTCGTCATATCCGGCAAATGAACGTTCAGGGGGAGCAACACTACGCGATTTCCGGTGAGTTGACCACAATAAGCATTTCGAGTTCAGTCCCTTTACACACCGATTCCGGAGCAGGACCGTTCCCGACATCGCCAACAAAAGAGACAGCAAACCCCACTTTCAGCCACGCTGGGGAAATAATTGTCTGAAATCGTTATTTGGTAGTCCACGATATACGTGCGCTACATGTAAGATAGGAACAACTCGATGACAGCAGCGAAAAAAAAGGAAGAAAGAATAATTATGACTACGAAGTACCAGGTTTCAAGCGATGCAGATTTTGTGGAAAGTGTTCTCTTTTTTGTCCACGATTTCCAGTATTGATAGAGATTGAGAAGGTATTCATGTGGAAGGAGGGAACAACGGAAATTGTTTTTTTCAGATCAATCAGGAGCATGTCCACCAGGAGGAGAAAACACTGTTGTGCTCTTTAGCTTGGATGTAGTGGCTAACAGTTTTTTTCACGGGCACTGTTTCGAGTTTTGTAACTAGTCTAGTTCAAGGTATTTTTTCTTTTCCTATTGATTTTCTTTTCTTTTTACTGTTTTTCTTCGTTTCTTTTTCGTTGTTCATACATCAATTTTATCATCATAATCGCATAGTAATGATAATAATGATCATCATAATTATCATTTTCTTCTTCTACTACTACTACTACTACTACTACTACTACTACTAACTACTACTACTACTATACTACTGATGCTGCTGCTGCTGCTACTCCTGTTTCTGCAGCTGTTTCTGCAGCTGCTGCTGCTGATACTACTACAACTAAAACTGCAACTACAAGTACTACTACTGCTGCTGCTGCTTCTACTTCTACTACTACTACTACTACTGCTTCTTGTTCTTGTTCTTGTTCTTTTTGTTCGTGTTCTTGTTCTTCTTCCTCTTCCTCTTCCTCCTGCTTTCTGCTGCTTTTTGTCTATCTGATTTCTAAATTCCCACTGGGCTTCCACGACAAGACGTAAATTCTTCGAAACACAAAATTCCACAATATCGGCTGTATTAAACATTAAATATTGACATCCAGCACAAGTGATCATGGCGTATGACCTATTAAACCCTTTGGGCAACTCACACTGGACGATGAAGAGGATACCAACCGTTTCTGATCCATTTCATTCATTTTCTCTGCATTGCAGGTCTAGGTTTTAAAAAGTACTTTGTACCAATAAACAAAGAAAGACCATTTAGACCATACTGGGAGGGCTGGATTGCCTTATGGGGATTTTTCTCCTGGAGTTAACATCAGTGCTGACTCCATTCTCCCCAAAAGTCCTTCGGATGAGACTATAAACCGAGGCCTCCGTTGCGAACGCACGCAGAACATCGTGCACACACGTTAAATCCTGTTCCGCTTTTTGTAAGAATAGGCCATTGTGTGCCGGTGGGAACAGATGAAAATATTTACACAACTGCATACACACGGGGACTGGATGTAAAAAAAGCACATGAGTGCTTATTCCATTATCTTCGATATAAAAGAATAAATAAATAAATAAATAAATAAATAAATAAACAAATAAATAAACAAATAAATAAACAAATAAATAAACGGTTAGAGTATTGCGTTCGTATCGTGGCTTGACTGCCCAGGTTCGATTCCAGGTAGGTTCAAACCACTACTAAGACATCTATCTATCTATCTATCTATCTATCTATCTATCTATCTATATCTATCTATCTATCTATCTATCTATCTATCTATCTATCTATCTATCTATCTATCTATCTATCTATCTATCTATCTATCTTTTTCTTCCTTTTTTTCTTTTCTTTCTTTCCTTCTCACAGCCTTAAAAACAACTTGTTTTCTGTTCCCCTTTGATCTACGCACAAGTTTGATTGATCGCTCCCTCACTGTGCATGATCATCATAAATTTTATCGCCCTTTCTTCCTCCCTGGGTTCAAGCAGCTTGCCCCACAACTCCTGGTCCGTGTCATTCTACTGCTCTGGACCTCATTTCACCACATCCGGCGAAAGGAGTCATAAACAAGGACAACAGAACAACACGCGACCTCCCTAGCGCATGCCCACAGTAACTGCTTTGCAATTCAACTCTCTCTCTCTCTCTCTCTCTCTCTCTCTCTCTCTCTCTCTCTCTCTCTCTCTCTCTCTCTCTCTCTCTCTCTCTCTCTCTCTCTCTCTCCTCTCAGACTTTTAACACAAAAGAGACAGCAAAGTGCACTCTACAGGGCGGAAACCTGGGGTTTTTTGTGGGTTGTAAAAAATCACAGTGGTGAATAGAATGGCAGTGATTTCCACGTTGAAAGAAAAAAATGGATAGCAGAGAAGGGTAACTTCTGGGCTCACAAGGATTCCAAACAGTCGGTATTGACACTTATTTTGGACACTTATTATCCTTGTCTATCAAAAAAGGTGTATCCTCAATCAGAGGCTAAGATAATCTTTGCATGTTATTGTTGTTGAATGTAGATTGGCCCAGTTGTGGATCTGATACACGCTGCTACCACGTGAGAGGGAGTCCATAGTAAAATCGATAATGCAAGAAGTAAATCAGCTGGTTAATGGCTCCAGCTCCTCTCTCTACCTTGGAGTGCTCTCAGGCCTCAGTGTTTTCCTTAAACAAGAACATTTATCATGGGAATTGAGGAATATCTTTCCCTCTCGATTGGAAGCCTGTTCTTGTGCTAATTTTGATGTGAGTTGAACATGGGACAGATATCTGCGTTTGGTGGATGGTTTGTGGATGGTTTTATGATGATGCGAGGGCGTTTTAGGTTAGAATAAGCGGTGTAATTAATCAATGTTGTGTCATTGATTACACACACACAGGCACGCACGCACGTAAACACACATACACACACACACACACGGGCATGTACACACACACACACGCACACATACACACGCACACACACCCGCACACACACACCACGCATCATTTACCCCAGACCCAGCTAACTCCCAACCTACAGCCAATTACACATCCCTGTTTTTCTACACCTGAAGAGCTGAACTGCCTAGTTAAGCAACAAGAGTTTCAATTCTTGTCGGGCCCTAAAAAAAAACAAAAAAAAAAAAGAAAAAGAAAAGGAAATAAACCCACCATCACAAAAAAACCCAACATCAACCCCCCACCCTCCCTCTTTCCCCGTCCTAAATCCCAGAGTTAAACCAAGCTGAAAATGTCAGGAGAGGTTAAGAGCATGCAGCTATTGATCTTTGTCCTCATCTTCACCTCAGTGACTGATTATAATGACATGGGAGCAATACTTTCACCCCTCAACCCCATCCCCACCACTCACACCCCACCCCACCCCCATGCCTTTCCCTCCCTTGGCAACTAGAAGGCAGTGTAAAATTTTACTCTACGTGTTTTACTGAGAGGTAGCGGCTGAATCGATTATTTGATTCTGTTTTGTGGCTTGGAAATCGAAACATGTCATCAAAAGGCGAGTTGGAGTGACAAGTGGGCAAGAGCTGGTTGATTTATTGAGGGTTAGTTGATTGTTTGATAAGCGGATTAGCTGGTTAATTTATTGGTTTGTGGTTAGATCGATTCATTACTTTATCAACTGATGTATTGATTACTTTATTACCCGATCAGTTGGTTATTTGATATGTTAATATGTAGATTGATTGATTACTGTATCAATTGATAGATTGATTCATTGATTACTTGATCGTGTTGATAGGTTAGATTGATTTGTTAGTTGATCTGTTAATAGGTAGATTAATAATATTATTGGTTGCTTGATCAGTTGATAGGTAGAATGGTTGGTTAGTTGATTGGTTGATAGGTAGATAAACTGATTTCTTTATCGATTGAAAGACAATCACAGAAAAAAAGCTGGCTGATAAGTTTCTGTGCATCAAACATTAAAAATATGAGTGAATCAGATGACGTTGGTCGGGAATATAGGCGGGATGAGGACAGTGGGGAGTGTGCATACTGGTTTATTCAGCAAAAGCAAAACTGCACACTGCCACACACACACACACACGCACACACACACACACACACACACACACACACACACACACACACACACACACACACACACACACACACACACACACACACACACTCTCTCTCTCTCTCCGCAGATGCCCTTCTCTCAGTTCACTCAGCTCCAAAGTCCCACAAATGATAACATAGTTTTGCCTATCTGAACACCATCAGTTTTATTTCTTGTCGATGAGAAAAAATCCAAAAACAATACACAAAAACCAGCGCTATCACAATAGACTATTAAAACAGAAGAGTTAAAAAAAAATCAGTGCTGTGCCAAACCAAACTGAAAAGGGCGCTAGGAGTTGGGATCCTGGGTAGCTCTTGATGACTGACGTCAGTGATTGATTATAATGATGGGGGAACGCAAGTCTTTCATCCCACACCCCCCTTCCACTCTCTACTCCCATCCATGCTCCCATACCCCCCCTTCCCAGGCAACAAAAACACCCTGGATCTTTTGTGTGATCTTTTTTTTACTTTGCATACTTCCCCTAGAAGTAGAGACTGAATCGATAATTTGATTATGTTTTGTGGCTTGAAAAATCGAAACATGTCGCCGTAAGGCTATTTAGTGTGACAAGAGGGTGGAGGATGATTGATCAATAATTGGCTGAATTATTTCTGGATCAGTTGATGGGTTGATTAATTGATTCAGTGGGCTGATTGTAACTAGTCGATTCTAGTCACTTGCTACATGTCGACTTTGTGTTGATAAACAAATACCATTGTTCTGTTTAAGATGTCTTTGATGCATTATCAACATATTAAAATGTACACAAGGGGTTAAAACAAGGAGACCCACGCAGCCCCGTTCTATTTTCTTTATCAAATATTATTAATGAGCAAGCACTTGATATCATCAAAAATGGGAGGTATGGTGTTACTTTAGGTTTAGTAGAAATATTCATGATGTTGTTTGCTGATGATATTGTTTTGTTATCTGAAACTGTCACAGGCTTACAAACACAACTGAACATTTTGCATTCTGCAGCTCAAAGACTTCAGCTAAAAGTAAACATGGACAAGAGTAAGATCTTTGTATTTTGTAAGGGGGGGGGGGGGGTACCTGGCTGATTCTGAAAGATGCTTTACAGAAAATCTCAAATTAAAGTTGTAAATGCTTCTAACTATCCAGGTGTATATATTTCTACTTAGCTTAGTTTTACTTTTGCCTGCCAAGATCTTGTGAGCAGATGTAAACGTGCAGCCATTAATGTATCAATGTTTTTGAATAAATTTGATTTGATAATACCTCAGCAGGATTATTTTTTTAAGTAGTTTGATGCACAGGTGCAGCCAATTGTTCAATATGTTGCAGAAATATGGGCCTTCTTTGCAAGGCATGAAATTGAAAAACTACAATAATTCCCAATGAAATGTTTCTTACTTGTTGAAGGGCGAACATCAAACTAGTTTATGGTGAGCTTGGAAGACATACATTGTATTTGAATTCTTATGGATGCATTACATATTGTTTGTTAGTGACTCAGATGTGTGAAAACAGACTGCCTGCCCAAGCATATATTTGAAAAAAAAAATTGGATGAGAGAGGAAAGATAACATAGGTGACCAATGTGTGTAAGTGTTTGTGTGAAAATAGTTTTGCATTTGTGTGGCTTAATCATGAAGTTGGATGTGTTAAGAGTTTTCTGTCCCTCTTTAAATAACGTATTGTAGATGGCAAAATTAAGAGAGCCACACTCAAAACAGTGATAAATTTTCTTTGTATAAGCTGTTTAAAACAAATAATTTTTATTGAAACACATTTAGAGATGAATATGAATAAGTTTGCAAGGTGTGTATTAACCAAGTTTCGATTTGGGGTCACAGATATTTTGTGTATAATCAGAGATATAAGAAAAAAAAGACAGAAATATGACGTGCCCCATTTGTAAACTAAATAAATAAGATAAAGTACATTTTGTTTTCTGTTTCCCAATTCTTGAAGACTTAAGGATACAATGCATTCCTTGTAAGTTTTACAAGAGACCAGCACTATTTCTGTTAATGTACGTTTGTCCTCTACCAATGAAAACACAATAGAAAATGTTGCTCTGTACCTCTATTAAGTCCTTCAAAGGAAGAAAAAAGATGATGTCATAATTTCACTTTAGATTGAAAAGCAATTGTTATGTATGTGTTTGAGGTATAGGACCTAAGTGTGGACTGGACAACAAATACCAGTGACATATACTCCTTCAAATGGGGCCATGGCCTGTCTATATTTAAACTATTGTCATTGTCATTCTCTCTCTCTCTCTCTCTCTCTCTCTCTCTCTCTCTCTCTCTCTCTCTCTCTCTCTCTCTCTCTCTCTTCTCCATCCCTGTCAAAAGGTACAGTGCACACACAGGACAGCAACATGAAAACATCAGTAGTGTTGCCTTCATCTGTTGACTTAGAACCCTCCTGAGTGTCTGATTGCAGTGCTGATGTGTGTGTTTTACAGCCTGAGGTAGACTATCAACCGAGGATTGATAATATTGTCGGTGGATTTGACACATTGTGATTCAGTAGCATGCCAGTCAGACATTGAGCCAGTATGTGTGTACTGGTTTGTCAAACAGCAAGAGAAAAACATGTTAAAAGAGGAACATGTCAAACTCGCAAGTTTGCGGAATGGGAAGCAAATTCAGGACGCACTACACACCGAGACCCTATCCTGCCTTATGGGATTTAGCCACCCTTCAAGACCTGCTCAAGTTTTATTTTTGCTGACAGTGTGTGACAGAGACTGGATGCAAGAAAGGCTCGAATGTAACAAATCTGGACAGTAAAGAGTTTGTGTTTGGCTGTACATTGTGAAGATCAATGCCCTGGTTTCCATGTCATGGAATGGTGTCACACTGCAAGGACGTTCAGTTGGTGTAGGAGCCTACCAGCTTAAAGAAATAAAATTATGGTTATTGCTGTCTCCAGCCCCTTATTTCTGTAAGCTACTCTCAAACATCTCCATTTCTTCCATGTGTATATAGAGCTTGAACATTGAGAGCATCAAGGCTTCAGAAAAATCCCATTAACCCAGAAGAAACCAGCTTTCCTATTAAAGGAATAAAGGATAAAAAGTCATGCAGTATTAGTATCAAACCAAGCTGAAAATTGCTCTAGAGGTTAGGAACATGTAGTCATTGATTACTATCAACATCTTCAGTTCAATGATTGATTATAACACGAGAGAACAATCATTTCACCCCCCCCAATACCCCCGTCTCACCCCTATCCCTTTCCAGCAGCAAGACGATATTTAATTTTTTTTTTTACTCCCCCATACCTTACCAAGAAGTAGAGACTAAATCGATCTCTGAATCGTGCTTTATGGCTTGAAAATCGAGATGTGTCGTGATAAAGGAGTTGGGTTGACAAGTGGGCTGTACGTGACTGATGGAGTGATGGATAGCTGGCTGAATGATCACTCAGTTGGTGGCTAGCTTGTTGATTGGTTGGTTAATAAGCTAGTCACCTTGATGTGATGTGTACAAAATATGTCAGTGTGTGTGTGTGTGTGCGTGCGTGCGTGCGTGCATGTGTGTGTGTGGTGTGTGTGTGTGTGTGTGTGTGTGTGTGTGTGTGTGTTTGTGTGTGTTTGTTATTGGGTAGTGCGAGCAAGTTTGGTTTTGCTTTTTGGGTTGCTATTTTTAGTTTATTTTTGTCTCCAATGTTTCATTGATTCCCAATGTTCATTGATTGTTGATGTATGCATGTATGCTTACAAGGGCAGACTGTAAGACGAGGCTTGGCCTAGAATCTGTATTCTTGTATACTCAAGATAATTTCTTCCTTCTTTTATTCATTCGTCTGTTCGTTCGTTCCCACCTTCCTTCATTTCTCTATTCGCCGATTCATTCATTTATTCATTCTTTCATTCACTCATTCCTTCCTTCCTTCATTCTTTTTTTCTTTCTTTCCCTCCTTTTTTCCTTCCTTCCATCCTTCCATCCTTTCTCTCTTCCTTCCTTCTTTCTTTCCTTCCTTTCTGCCACATTTCCTTCCTTTCTTCCTCTGTGTGTGTGTGTGGTGTGTGTGTGTGTGTGTGTGTGTGTGTGTGTGTGTGTGTGTGTGTGTGTGTGTGTAAGATGGTATGCATCTGTTCACAGATGAATTATCTGTTTATAGTGTCATCTGAAGGACTTGCAGTTTGAAACAGCTAGAACTGGAGCTTTATTTCAGCTTGGGCTTGAGAGAGGGAGGGTTGGGGTTGGCTGGATGGGTGCTTGTGAGTTAAGGGAACACACACACACACACACACACACACACACACACACACACACACACACACACACACACACGTATCGTGGAAGCCAGTTTTAGTCATGTACACTCTTCTTAGGCAATTTTCAGACCGGTAACAGGCAACAAAATCATATTGCAAAAGCACAACAAGAGAACCATCAAGTTTACAGTGTTAGAATTAAATCAACAAAAAACAATAATTCATACCAACATCACGTAGGAACACAGAACGTTTTCAATATAACAGTGATCGAGCTGGTGAGTTTCACAACTTTTGATCTTCGCTGTGTGTTCGTCAAGAAGTTGACTTTGATAGCATTTGCATGAAGCTGAAAATAAAACTGCAGACCTATCGCATTCAGGGACAGAATGTGTTGTACAGGATGTGCTGAGAGAGAGAGAGAGAGAGAGAGAGAGAGAGAGAGAGAGAGAGAGAGAGAGAGAGAGAGAGAGAGAGAGAGAGAGAGAGAGAGAGAGAGAGAGGGCACACATTATCTGTCGAGTCATTTAGCTAAACATCATGCTGACTTTTTGGTTCTCTACTGTATTGTGAATATTCTTTCTTTTTTTCATTTTTGTGTTATCCATTGTTAGGATTTTGTTGTGATTTTCTTCACACGCCCATATCTGCAAGCATTTGTTTTGTCAAATTTCATGTACCCCTTGGGTTTTTTTCTTGAAATAAAATTTTGAATTTGAATTGAATTTGAATTTGACAGCTGAATAACGTTGGTACCAGCGATTATCAACTCCAGGGAAAAATCGCCTCAAAACACTTACACACACCTCAGCTAAAAATCAAAGCCACACTCTCAGTTATGATCTATTTTTAAGTTTGTCGTTATAAGCCACGAAGTAGCTCCCCTTCCTCTAGGCCCACATACACATACAACCCACAACACCCAAACCCCATACACACACATCCCGCATCTAGGTGTGTAGTAAAACTTAACAGAAAAGAGCTTGAAGTACTCCGTTTGATCACAGGGAGAATCATTATCTCATTTCCTGCTTCCTTTTTGTGGTTTTTGATCCTGGACAAAGTTTGGATTGATCATTATACATCATCATTTCATCACCAGAACTTATAGCTATGTGTCCAACTCCTATTCTTTGTGATTCAGTGTTTGTCCATTTGCTTCTGTCGTTATTCATATCATGCAAATGAGGATTCAACGAGAATCACGTTCAAGATGGCCGTCATATTGGCTACAGTAACTAGTTTCTCCATTCAGATCCTTTTCGTACAGAATCCGGGTCACAATCGTTTGCTGACTCCTGCACAAAAGCTACAGCAAAGTCCACTTACTGCTCTGCATATAGGGGAAATTATTCGTTCTTATTATTTAGAGTGCAGAAATGAGTATGAATTATATGTAACAGATGGCGTGAGAAATAGATGAAGGAGGGTGGTTTGGAGAACTACGTTTGTGCAAAGTTAATGTGTTTCTGATTCAGAACTGACAACACGGATATAATCAGGAGGGTCTTTTTTAAAGGCAAAGGTAAAGGTGTGCTATAACCTATGTGGTCGTAGGGGAGCGAGGCTTCAGAGACCTCTGCTTCTCAAGGGCCCAGCATATTGAGGGCGGCGCCTATCTCCTCTCCCTCGCTGCTTTACCTTCCCTGACCCTAAAGAGGACAGGTACCCATTTACAGCTGGGTGAACTGGGTGCACTGTACTGAAGTCAAGGCGCGCAACCAGTCACCCATCCGACTGGTAACCATGCTCGATGCTGCTTAACTTTGACTTGGGGAAAGCGAGTGCTCTGACAACTGAGCTATCCTGCCCCCCCTTTTTTTAAGGCAGAATCATTAAAAAAAATATGTGTTTTTTTGTTTTTGTTTTTTGAAGGCAGAATCATTTAAAAGTTTTTCCTCTATTATCTTAAGGTTGTAAGTGCACACACACACACACACACACACACACACACACACCACACACACACACACACACACACACACACACAACACACCACCCCCAAACCACCCTCTCTCTCCTGTGTAACATGATTTTTAAATATTTGGATCATTATATCAAGCAGACTGTTTGCTGGGAATGTTAGTGTTACCTATGCCATCAGCCACAACTGGCGACGATACTCTGGCCATGAAGATAGGCGGGAACTTGCCGTGTGGGCAAGGTGCTATGCAGGAACTCAGACACATCACTCGCTTTATTGTCTCATCCCAAAGATTAGCATGTCAGCAATTCTGACATGTATGAACACTCCCAGCCCGACATTTTATATAGGCATCTTGAACATGGACCCGCCTGTAGATTTTTTAATCTGGTATTCCAACAACCCCAAAAACAACTCCCCCAACAAATACACACAAAAACCAACAAACAAAATCAGCGATTTCATCCCGTCAGATTCCCGAGGTCGGAGTGCGGCCACCTTAATGGTGGGCTATAAACGGTCGCATACGCAAGAATCTCACCATTGGTGAACATCAGAGCTCTGGTCATGGAAAGAAAGGACAAAAAGTTCCGCCAGTAAAAAAAAGAAGAAAATATTAAAGCTGTTCAGGAGTGGTTGTATCAAATATTAAGTAGCCGTAGGGTTAGTTATCGTTTTTTTTATATTTTTTTATTATTATTATTATTATTTTTTTTTAGCAAAGATTGTTTTGTCTTCATTACCTCAACAACAGACTGAAAAGGAACGGAAATTGAAGGAAATAGAAGCTGTATTGTAAAGACTTGCGGGTGTTTTCTTGCGATGAAACATTCATAGAATATAAATGTATTAACCCTGGTGTTGCAATTTATTTGACCCTCACATTTGAGCCACCTTCAGTCGGTGAAAAAAGAAAGAAAGAAAGAAAATTTTTTTTTGGTCCAAATGTACTTTAGAAGTAGACAATCATAATTCAATCAAACACCAAACTTTACATCATTCTCCCTTTAGGGCTGGAGGATTTTAAAGTAAACACCCTTTACCGCACTGAAGCTGTTGTGTCTTTATTTCCTACTTCCATTCCATTTCAAGGGCTACCAAATTCTGCTTTACACTTTGAATAACTGTGCCATTAACCAGAGTATCGAGAGTATAAATTTTCACGAATATTTCATTTTTTTTTTTATAAAATAAAGATTTGAAAAGAAGAAAGCGTATTGCCTATAATGACACATACATTATTTCAGTGTGTTCTCATTGCTGGCAAGGGAATGATGGCATTCTAATGTCATGTGTAGTCCAACATTTGAATGAATAGCTATTCTTACCTTCACTTTTCACCTTCATCTATCGTAGTCTGTAGACCGTAGGGCACCCTGAAGATTTTGCAACCAGCTCCTCGCTGTAGCTGTAGGCTACTTGCATGGGCCTTCGATTTGTAAGCAGTGAAGTCAGCATTGAACTTTTGGCACAAATCACATTCGACAGGTCACATGTGCGATAGAGTAACTTGAATTACTTCCCTTTGGCAAAGGATTCCAGCGTGTATTATCCTAGAGACACGTTATTAAACGCTGTTATGATTTTTTTTTTTTTTTAGCTTGGGTGGAGGCTAAACTGCAGTTGCTTTAGATACGATGTATCAATAAAATATATTTTGTTACTTGGCATATTGTCTGTTGTCCTCACAAGGCAGAGATGTCATTTTGTAATACAAGTAAAATGCTGTATATTTTGTTCCTCTCTCTCTCTCACACACACATAAGCAACACACACACACACACACACACACACACAACCACACAAGCAACCACACCACACACACACACACACACACACGCGCGCGCACACACACACACACACACACACAATACCCCACACACACACACACACACACACACACACACACACAACCACACACAGTTCTCTCTTAACAGAAAAATCATTTATTGTAGAATTCATGCAAAGCAAGGCCACATTTATGCGCATATTTTTTTAAATGGACAAAGAAGCAAGCACTTGATACAGTTCTTAATTCTTTACATATCTGATGGTGATGATACCGTCCCCTTAACAGCAAAGCTGTAATTTAAAAAAAGAAATGGAAAAAAAAATGTTGAAGATGAGCAGAAATCTGTAGTGAAAGGTAAATAAAGAATCTTTCGACTTACCTTATTCCACAACCAAGGTGTACATTTTTATGTTTTGCCCTGTCTATACTACTGGGGGGCATAAATTATATAAAAGTCAATCATATGGATGTCACCACACCCAGGCAGGCTTGCGCATTTACATACAGTCCACCAAAACAGGACAGCAGCATGCAGCATAATGAGGCAATGCGAGAAAGAAGAATAGAGAAACAAAGATGATTATGTCAGATGGTTCACAGGATGGTGTAATACAGAATGCCATAGTTCACAGGATGGCATAATACAGATGTCAGATAATTCACACATGATGGTGTAATATACAGAATGTTCATTAGTTCACAGGATGGCGTGATGCAGATGTCAGATAGTTTACAGGATGGCATAAATGCAGAATGTAAGATGGTTCACAGGATGACATGCTGCTGAATGTCATATAGTTCACATAATGGCATAATACAGAATGTCAGATAATTCACAGATTGGCATGATGCAGAATGTTAAACTGCACTAGCTAGCTGGTTGCGCACAGGAGACAAGAAACAGAAGGGAAAACTAGCCAGTGGTTGAACATTGTGAAGCTTTGAGTCTGCAGAAGAGCAAAAGATAAGAGTAACCCACAATTCAGGCACAGGATGTCAGAAAGATAAAACACGTCACGGGCCAAGAAAAACTGTAACTGGTTCACTGGAAGACTCAAACCCATGGAAGACGTGATAACACAGAAGTTTTGGACAAGAATCATGAATTGTTTGACGTTTTGCTCATAAATTTTGATAATATACGCACATACTGCACATCATCATACCATCACACACAACACGGTTTTTTTTATATAATCAAGGCTAAAAAATGCCCCCCCCCCCAATCTCCAACAATCCTGTGTTCAGTGACAACACTCTTTATTAAGAGGGGAACACCACACACACGGTCCTCCTTCCTCCACTCACGCATTCATCTTCATCTTCTCCACGGCCAAAGTGGCATCCCAGATCTTCTGGTTGGCGGCGGGGTCATTGCTGACAGGGGCCCCGGGGCGTCCTCTCTGGTTGACGGGTGTGCCGAACATGGCCTCGCCCAGGTTTTCGCTGAGCTGGGCCAGTTTCTGAGGGTCCTTGTAGTGGGTGACGCCTGTGGCCATGGCGTGAGCTCGGGACGGGGGGTCGTCACTCTTGAAGATCCCAGATCCCACGAACACCCCGTCCACCCCCAGCTGCATCAGCAGCGACACGTCGGCTGGCGTGGCTGTGAGGACACGGTTATCGAAAGGACACTGAATTGAGAGGGGACAAATTATAGCTTATTGGTGTTTTTTTTTTGTTGTTTTTTGTTCGTTTATTCTTTTATTTCGGGATAATGGAATAAACACTATGCTTTTTAACATTTTACATCCAGTCCTCGTGTGTTGAGTTCATGTCAATTTTGTTCATCCGTTCCCACGGCCACAATGCCTACTTTTACCGAAAAAGGAGCGGTTAACGTTGTGTACAGATTTTCTGCGTAGGGACCTCGATTCATAGTCTCATTCCAGAGACTTTGGGAGGAGTGGAGTGCGCACTGATGTTAACTCCAGAGGAAAAATCCTCTTGAACAGAAATGTCAGCAGATCATGAGCGCATCATTCTGACACCAGGCTACATCCCGTCTCCCTGCTATCTAGTAAAGACAAATAGGGGCTTGGATTTTTGTGAAACTTTTTTGACTACACTCTGTTTAAAGCAAAAGAGGTGCTCAAAAAGTGGACGAAAGGGTTTACAAACCAACCAATGAATGGAGGAGTAAATGAAAAAATAAACATGATACTATAAATTATGAAAGTTCAAGCAAAGAAAATTATTTTCGCAAGTACAGTCATAAACAACCGGAAAAACACTGTCCATCATTTTCACAATGAATAATTAACCCCTAACCATTACCCAGAGCCTGAAGTTCTTTAAACTGCATCCTTTGTACTTTCGTGATGTTGTGTCGTGTCATGTCGTGCATGTCGGTCAAGTCGTGTCATGTCGTGTCGTGTCATGTCTCACTTGCCTCGCTTATTACCTTACCTTGTCTTATCTTCTATCTGTCTGAAATTTTGCCTATTAAGCGACCATTTTTTTGGCTACCATCATGAAGTAACCACATTCCGACTTCAAGGGATAATTACATGTTAACACAAAAACCTAAATCACCGTGGTACTAGACAGCACCAAACAACGCATCAACATCAACATCAGCTATCAAATCAACATCCACAACATCAGCATCAGCATTATAACATACAACATTCAACATCGACACACATCAGCATCAAAATCAACACAACACGACACAGCATCAACACGAGCAACACCACGCAGGCCAACTCACCCAGACCCCCGGCAGCGAAGTTGACACAGGCAGCCTGCCCCGCTCCGCCGTTGTCTTCAGCAGGTCGTAAGGCACGCGCAGGTCCTTGGCGTAGTTGTACAGCTCTGTGGGGTCCAGGGCCTGCGCTGTGCGGATCTGACGATGGATGGCGCGAGCATGACGCACCGCCTCCACCACATCCCCTGCACAACACAGCAGCGATAAGCAATGCTAGCAGGGGAAGCTGAACGGCAACGCATTCCAACTATAGGGACTTAAAAAAATCTTTTTTTTAGCCCCGCCGACTTTTGAGATAACTTTGGATACGTTTGAGATAACGTTGAGATGACGTGAAACTTGAATAACGTTGTAACGTTGAGATGACGTTGAAATACCTTTGAGATAACGTGAGATACGTTGAGATGACGTTGAGATACCTTTGAGATAACGTTGAGATACTTTGAGATAACGTTGAGATACCTTTGAGATAACGTTGAGATAAACGTTAAATACCTTGAGATACCTTGAGATAACTTTGAGAAAACGTTCAGAAACGTTGAGATACTTGAGATAACGTTGAGATGATTGAAATACCTTTGAGATAACGTTGAGATGACGTTGAAATACTTTGAGATACCTTTAGATAACTTTGAGAGAACGTTCAGATAACGTGAGATAACTTGAGATACTTACGGTACCAGCCTCGCCCTTGGTACGAATCATGGCGGCCCCCTCACTGATTCTGCGCAGTGCTTCGCCCAGGTCACGTGCTCCACAGACGAAAGGCACAGTGAAGGTGTGTTTGTCCACGTGATTTCTCCTCATCAGCAGGCGTCAAGCACTGTACAACATATATAAACACAATATTGATAAGGATGAACATTATCCTCTCTTACATCACATACAACATACATACAACATACATACGCATACATACATACATACATAATACAACACACATACATACATACATACATACACTCCACGAACACACACACACACACACACACACAACACACTCCCCCCCACTCCCCAAACACACATGCATACATAATTTTTGCACGTAAAACATCCAAACCTTCCGATTCATCCACCATGTCGACGCCAAGGGCCTGTAGGATCTGTGCCTCAGCGAAATGTCCAATGCGACACTTGGCCATCACGGGAATGGTCACTGCTGCCATGATGTCCTTGATTTTCTGCAGCAGACACCGAAAAATATGACCAGGGGTCATTTCACAGCAGGGATTGGCAATAACTGACTTGGATGTAGGTTAAACACTGAGTAATATTTTTTATGTAGCACAAACCTTAGACAAATCTATACAACTTGAGGCCGGCCCCATACACACTTTTTTCTTTCTTTTGTTGTTTTTTGTCTGTTTGTATCTTTCTTTCTTTCTTTTCTTTCCTTCTCTCTTTTTTTCTTACTCCTTTCTTTC
>CM060337.1:29370667-29373167 GCA_030674155.1 Stramonita haemastoma
TCTTTCTTTATCTTCTAGAGACAAGGGGTATGCAGAGAGTGGCCGTCCTGAGCTGACCCTTTTGATTGACCAAGGCAATGATACAATAACAGACAGTAAAGTTGGTTTTATAGCCTTTTTGTTTTTTAATCTGTATATAGATGCAAAGTTTTAATCTGATTTTTAATGTGAGGAGGTGACAGCCCCGATATGGCCTGTATGGTCGGCGAGGCGATAAACGACATGGTTTGGTTTGGATTGGATTGAAAGGTACAAATTACAGAACTGCAGATAAATCAAAATAAAACATGGACAACTGACAAATTAAAAAAAAAGGCCGAAAAACAGCAAGCCTCACTGTAAGGTCTAGCTTTATGCCTTTCTCATGCTGTACTGTCTATTTATGATGTATGCATATTGAATGAACAATATATAAACTTATCTAAGATCATTATTATTGTTCCTACTATTATTCCTTCACACGTAGCAGAGATTTAAACGAGCGACCAGTGACTTTCAAACAGAATTCGAAACCTCGCACATGCCATTATCACTAGGATAGGTAAAGGTTGGTAAAGGTGTCCCATAATCTATGTGGTCATAGGGGACGAGGCATCAGGGACCTCAGCTTCTCTAGGGGCCACCATATTGAGGGCGGCGCCCATCTCCTCTCCCTCGCTGCTTTACCTTCCCTGACCATAAAGAGGGCAGGTAGCCATTTACAGCTGGGTGAACTGGGGGGGGGGACTGTACTGAAGCCAAGGTCAGGAAAGGGTCACCCATCCACTATACTAGGTAACCACACTCAATGCTGCATAACCTCAGCTTGGAGAAAGCGAATGCTCTTACCACTGAGCTATCCCGTTCACATGACTAGGATATTGTAAAAAAAAAAAAAATCTCCGCACTTCTTTTCCACCAGGCGCAACCAAACAAAGCCTACAACCCCAAACTTTGAGACCATCAGAAACCCATCATCTTGTTCACTGGGCTGAAAAGAGGCACACAGCTAATACAGTCAGTGAACTGGAACGTCAGGTGTCAAATGTCACTTCTCCAGTTTCCTTCAAGGTTTCAACGCTAAACACCTTTGTCAGCTGCTTGTCTCGTGACTGTGAATCAGAGCAAGTCAAGTCAAGTGAATAGGTAGCACGTGAGGCCATTATGGATTCCTTCACAGGTCGCTGGTCACAGACCACAGCATAGCACCGATACTAAAAGTCTCTGTCCTCATGATTCCCGCCCACTGTCACAGTCATGGGGACACTATAAACTGAGGCCCTGTGTGCGACAGCATGCAGGACATCTTGCTTTTCGTAAGAGTAGGCCATCGTGTGCTGGTGAGAACAGATGACAAGATTTACAAACTGCATACACACGGGGACTGGATGTAAAAAAGCACATGAGTGCTTATTTCATTATCCTCGATAGAAAAGAATAAATAAAATAAATAAATAAATGAGGAGTTGCATCTACTAAGGTTTTCAAATTGCTTTCCTTTCTCAGTTTCACTGTATTCTTTTCCCCCTTTTATTTCGAGGATAATGCAATAAACGCTCATGAGCTTTTTTTTTTAAGCATCCAGTCCGCGTGTACATGCAATTTTGCAAATTATTTCATCCATTCCCACCGGCACACTATGGCTTACTCTTCAAAAAGTGGAACAGGTTGTAATATGTGCACAAGATGTTCTGTGTGCGTTCTCACAAGGGACCTTGGTTTATAGTTTCATTCAGGGTGTTTACAGGGGGGGAGCAGAGAGAGAGAGAGAGAGAGAGAGAGAGAGAGAGAGAGAGAGAGAGAGAGAGAGAGAGAGAGAGACAGACAGACAGACAGACAGACAGACAGAAGACAGAAAGACAGAGAGGGGGAGGGGAAGTGGAGTCGGCACTGATGTTTAACCCAGGGAAAAATCTCCAGGACCGGGTTCGATCTGGGGTCAGCAGACACAACGTTCTAACCACCAAGCTATCCGCCTCTCTCTCTCTCTATATATATATATACATGTGTATGTGTGTGTGTATGTGTGTGTGTGTGTGTGTGTGTGTGCGTGTGTGTGTGCGTGTGTGTGTGTGTGAATAACATCTATAGCAAAATCAGCCTTAAACTTATAGATTACTGGGTTTTGTATATATAATTTTATGCATCATGTAATATGTGAGAAACATCTGTTGAGAACAAATGAAAACTACAAGACCTAATATATGTATAAATATATGCACACGCGCACTCGCGCAGGTGTGTGTGTGTGTGTGTGTGTGTGTGTGTGTGTGTGTGTGTGTGTGTGTGTGATGTGTGTGTGTGTGTGTGTGTGTGTGTGTGTGCGCCCATGACACATCTGTTGAGAACAAATGAAAAACTATAAAGGCTTAAAAAAAATTATAGCTATATATAAGGTACACTGCGGGCAAGTGTGTATACAGATGTGTGTACGTACACGTGTATAGTACACGTGTGGATGTGTTTGCTTGTGTATATCTTTGCTTGTTTGTGTTTGTGTGTGTATGCCTGCGTGCGTGCG
>CM060337.1:29390667-29393167 GCA_030674155.1 Stramonita haemastoma
TTTTTGTACGAGCTAGAACAAATGAAATGGATCGGTCTGATAACTATCAATGCTAAGAATTAGAAAGAATATTTTGAGCACTTCACATATAACAGAACCACTTAGATTAAACGAACCACCTCTAAACAATATTCGGCAGCGAATGGCACTCTTTGCAGGCCAAAACACCACAAAAGGGAAAGGTGTTCCCATACATTAAAAGGTCGTTGGGGAGCAGAGAGTGTCAGAGACCTCAGCTTCTCTAGGGGCCAGCATGTTGAAGCCGCATCTGCTCTCCCTCCTCGCTGCTTGACTTTCCCTGTTCCTAAAGAGGGCAGGTACCCATTTAAAGCTGGGTGGTCAGGGTACTGTATTGAAGCCAAGGTGCACGAATGTCAACCACGTGGATCGCTCCTTAACAGCTTGGTGAAGCGGTGCTCTAACCGCTGAGCTCTCATACACACACTACATCTGGAGGGAAAAAAATCTCAACCGTGGCAATGCTCTGTGTCCACACATTCTCATTAGGAAGATCCGTACCATTCTTGAAACAAAAAAAACTAAATGCAACTCAAATCAGCATTACACAACACAATATAACAGCGGGACATAATGCAATGTAAACCAACTCAACATAACACTGGGCATCGCAACGTAACACAGCGCTATCAAAATGCAAGATGATACAATGCAATAAAAGACATATAAGTATTAAAACAAAACAATACAACACAAGAATTATAACACAACACCCATATATCTGACACAACAATTACACCACAATAAAAGACAACACGTGAAAAGCAATACAACGCAATAGAAACGCAATATGATGCAATACAATACAACCCAATACAGTATGATACCATACAAAGCAATACAGCACAGCTCAATTTAGCACAGTAATGCAATGGAATGTATACACAGTACAGTACAACACAGCCAATCACAATTTGTATGGTATATGATATATCGCATGTATGGTATTGTTATTGTATTGTACTGTGCTGTACTGTATTGTATGGTATTGTACTGTATTGTATCGTATTGTATTGTATCGTTTTGCATTGTATACTACTTTCAGTCATGGCAAATATCTCTCTGTGAAATTTGGGCTACTCTCCCCCGGGAAAAGTAAGCCACCACAAGAACAGCACAGCCCATTTCATCAAAAGAAATTCCTGTCTGCATGTGTACTAATTTTGTTTCCCCATCAAGGTTTTTTTTGTCTGCAAACATTTGCCAAGGACAACTGTGATGTTACCATGAATTTTTAACGTGATTTGAACGCCTGTTACACACGGTATTTCGGTTTCTTGTCTTATCTAAAAGACTAGCATCACGACCACCACACATATGTCTTGCATATTTGAAAAAAGATTTGGGCATATATATCTATATACCTATACAATGGATAATTATACAATACGAAAATCATGTCTATGTGAATGGTAAAGGTAAATGTGTTCCCTTAATCTATGCGGTCGTTGGGGAGCGAGGTGTCAGAGACTTCAGCTTCTCCAGGGGTCAGCATATTGAGGGCGGCACCCATCTCCTCTCCCTCGCTGTTTTACCTTTCCCTGTTCCTAAAGAGAGCAGATACCCATCTTCAGCTGGGTGAACTGAGGGATTGTACTGAAGCCAAGGCGTGCAAACGGTCACCCATCCAGTGGTAACCACGCTCGATGCTGTTTAACCTTAGCTTGGGGGAAGCAGGTGCTCTGACCACTGAGCTATCTCGTCCCCCGTGGGTACATTCAGTCTTTATGAGCATATTTCTGCTCTGTACCTTGATTTTGTTTTGTGTCTGTCAGTTCAGCCATAACATACTATCCAACCCTCGCCAACCTGGCTTTAACACGCAGTCTTGAAGATGCCAAAATGCTTAGGAAAATACAACTGTTACCGCTTGCAGGGGAGTTAACTTTGAACCTGCCTCGGAAACGACCTAAAGAACAATGAAAGAAAAATCGAAGTAAAAAAAAAAATCAGAAAGCAAAAAAACACCAAAAAAACCACTAGTATAACAGCGACAACCAACACAAATAGAATCTCGGTTTATGGCCCCAGCCAAATTATTAAAGGGGAATAATCATTTGAATAGGCTGACGTCTTCCTAAGCAGAGTTTGCTTCCCTTCCTGCAGTCATAACAGCTTTCTTTCTTTCGTTCTTTCTTTCTTTCTTTCTTTCTTTCTTTCTTTCTTTCTTTCTTTTCTTTCTTTCTTTCGTTCGTTCGTTCGTTCGTTCGTGTTTCTTCTCTTCTTTCTTTCTTCTTCTTCTTTTCTTTCGTTCTTCTTCTTTCGTCTTCTTCTATCTTTCGTTCTTTCTTTCTTTCTTTCCATCTTTCTTTTTTCTTTGTTTTTCTTTCGTTGTCTTTGCTTTCTCCTTTCTTGTAATCAAGTATACTTATGGCACTGAATAGTCTCTTGTTTTGTGATGGAGATGGCACCCTTCCCCTTCTACCCACTTTCCCTAGCACCAGTTGCACCATCAAACAGAATTACAATGATTTTCAACGGC
>CM060337.1:29398167-29400667 GCA_030674155.1 Stramonita haemastoma
GACGACGACGATGCTGCTGCTGCTGACTATCTATCTATCTATCTATCTATCTATCTATCTATCTATCTATCTATCTATGTATCTATGTATCTATGTATCTATGTATCTATGTATCTATGTATCTATCTGTCTATCTATCTATCTATCTATCTATCTATCTATCTATCTATCTATCTATCTATCTATCTATCTATCTATCTATCTATCTATCTATCTATCTATCTATCTATCTATCTATCCATCTATCATTCTATCGTTCTATCGTTCTATCGTTCTATCGTTCTATCTATCGTTCTATCTATCGTTCTATCTATCTATCGTTCTATCGTTCTATCTATCGTTCTATCTATCGTTCTATCTATCGTTCTATCTATCGTTCTATCTAGATATCTAGCTATCCCTTAGTCTGGTGACCGCTGGGGCACCCCTGAAGACTTGACAACCAGTTTTCTCTATTCGTCTCTGTTCTGCCGTCTATTATTCGATTACATAATAAGTCTAGTCCGCCCTTTGCCCTCGGGATCGAAATTAGAAGAGGGTCGTCAGTCTTTGGGTAGGTAGTGGTATGCTGAGCCCAGCTTTGTCCCGGAAGTCATGTGTCTGCGTCACTTCCTCTTCCTGTGGTCAGACAGTCAAAGAGTTTTAGGTCCTAAAGGAAATGGAGGTCTATCAATGTCGCTAAATTTAGACGGCAGAGGAACTTTAACACAGAAATTACGACATGGCCACCACCCTCCCTAGAGAAGACCTGAATGGCAGGTCATCTGGGTTGTTAATCGTGAAAGCTTTCACGAAAGGTACACACGCTCCTGGTCCGCTTACAGCTGCCGTCAATTGTTCCGTGAATTCCGCTGTGGCTTCATTAGTCTAATAACTGCCATGGCGGAGGCTGATTTTGTGAGTGTTACCGTGACTGACAGAGCAGTGCACTCCAGTGGTACATCTTCTGTGCCGTGGGTTGAATTCATTCTTCTCTGGGCCAAGGGGGGTGAGGGGTGGAGTTGTCGACAGCACAGCGGCTAGAGCTCTGAGCTGGCAATCTGACGGTACGGGTTCGAACCACGACCAAGACACCCACCCGTTCGAAGATTTGTTGTTGTTGTCGTTGTTATAGTTATTGCTTTTTTCACTCCAGAGCAAACATCAGTACCGACTTAATCCCCCCCCCCCCATCCCCGAAAGTCCTTCGGACGAGACTCTAAGTCTCGCTCCCCACCCCCCTACCCCCCTCCCAACATTTTCTCTCTAGATAGCCACTTCTCCTAAAAAAATCAAGGTCTTTCGTGTCTAATTATTATTAACAATGATATATCGACCTGTTTTTGACAGGGACATCAAAAGCACAGGGGGGAGGGGGGGGGGGGGGGGGGGTGGTGGTGTTGGTTTGTCATCCAAACGGAAGTTGCTGGACAAGTAGGAGAAACAAAGCAGTCTGCAGCACACAGGCACACAAAAAAGGAAAGAATGGGGTCGGTAAATAAGAACAGGCTCATTGTTCTTGACGAAAGGACACACGTAAGAATCAAACAGATAGATAAACAAGTACCTCAATGATGCCAGGGCATACGTATAATATTGTTGATGATGATGGTGAAGATAAGGAGGAGGAGGAGGAGGAGGAGGAGGAGGAGGAAAAGGATGATGATGAATGATGATGATTGATGATGATGATGAGTGATGATGATGATGATGGTGTGAAGATAAGGAGGAGGAGGAGGAGGAAAGGATGATGATGATGATGATGATGATGATGATGGTGCTGGTAGTGGTGGTGGTGGTGGTGGTGGTGGTGGTGTGGTGGTGGTGGTGGTGGTGGTGGTGCTGCTGCTGCTGCTGCTGCTGCTGCTGATGATGATCATGATGATGATGACGACGACGACGACGACGACGACGACGACGACGACGACGTCGACGATGATGATGATGATGATGATGATGATGATGATGATGATGATGATGATGATGATAAGATGAAGATGACGACGACGACGATGATGATAATGATGATGATGATCATTCATTATTTCACAATGCACTAAATCTTGCTTTAACAACTCAGTGACAAAACTGCGTACATACGGAGGCTGAATGTAAAAAACAAAAAGCAAATGAGTGTTTATTACATAACCCCGGAAATAAAAGAATAAATACTAAATAAAGCCCACTTCATTCACCCAAGGACATACAATGATCTGATGACTAGTAGGCATCCCACACAGACACAGACACAAACAGACAGACAGACAGACACACAGAAAGCGCGTGTGTGCGTACACAAACACACATATACGCGCGCGTGCTTGCGCGCACATAAACACACACACACACACACACACGTGTAAGCGCGTGTGCACATTACAAATAACAAAGCACAAGCTTTTAGGCACACACAAGCATTTCCTTTTCTAATTTGCTCCTTGTCTGTCTCCCTTCCTCCAATATCACTAATAGTAAAAAGACGTAGAAATCTAAAGAATGAACGAACGAACAAACGCACGCG
>CM060337.1:29418167-29423167 GCA_030674155.1 Stramonita haemastoma
AATCATAGGCAAAATAACAATGAAATTGTTTTGTTAAGGAGGACGAGTATGCTTAAAAGCTGGAAACAAGTTTGATTTATACAGTCATGAAGACGACAGGGAAAATTAAGAATTTCTTCTCCGTTCACATTTTTTTTTTTTGGGAGGGGGGTCATAAAATCAGAAAGTAAGGTATCTATTTAAGAGAGAGAGAGAGAGAGAGGAGAGAGAGAGAGAGAGAGAGGAGAGAGAGAGAGAGAGAGGAGAGGAGAGAGAGAGAGAGAGAGAGAGAGAGAGAGAGAGAGAGAGAGAGAGAGAAGAGAGAGAGAGAGAGAGAGAAGAGAGAGAGAGAAGAAGCAGAGAGAGAGAGAGAGGAAGCAGAGACAGAGAGAGAGACGAGAGAAGAAGAGAGAAGAGAAGAGAGACAGAGAGACGAAAGAGAACAGAGGACAGAGAGACAGAAGAGACAGACGAGACAGACAGAACAGACAGAGACAGAGAAGACAGACCAGAAAAAACAGACAGACAGACTCGGAGTCGATGTCAGACAGACATGTTGCAGATATAACTGTGTTGAAATTTGCTCATTCTATCAGTCTGTCTGTCTGTCTGTCCCACCATCTGTCTACCTGTCTATCTGTATTTCTCCGTCGCAACTTGTCTCGGCTTGTCTCCCTTCTGAAGAAAGAAACAAATGCACAGGTAAAAAAAAAAAAAAACAAGCAAAAAACCTCCAGAAGAGTGAATTGAGAGACAAAATTTGAAAACAAAATGCAGAATAAGCGTGAGGCAGACTGATAGACATAGAGGCAGAACAAAAATAAGCTATATTAAAAAACCGAAAACAAACAGAACAAAACACAACCAGACCATTTCAACCGAAGGAGGAACACACAGATAGGTTAACCGGCACAGACAACAGATGTCATAACTCCAATTTAAAAAAGTTCACAAAATGAAACCCACCATCAATAAAAGAAAGAAAATTTAAAATGTCTGAGACGGAAAAAAACCCACCCCAAACACCAAACTCCAGACTGACCCAAAACTTGTTATAACGCGAATCAATTTTGTTGTTGAACCACTTGCGCGTAGGAAAAGATTTTAAACAAAGAACAATGGTTAAAAAAGTAAAAGAAGAGAAAACGAATTCAGAAAGAGTCTGTGCAGACTAAGCTTAAGAAAGAAAAGACCTCGCCTATAATTATTTATATCTCCCAAAGAACACTCTACATCTGAAAAAGCTGACAGGCAATTTTAAAAGTCCAAAAAGGAAGACGCATATGCGTAAAAAATATAAAATAGATAAAAAGACACCATCAAAAGAAGCGACAAGAAACAAGAAACAACAACAAAAAGACCCCTCCAAAAAACAAAAAAAAAACCACAACAAAAAACCAACGAACGGCGACAGCAACATCTGCAAGACAGTGTGCACAAAAATATGACACTAAATCTCCCGACACAACACAAACACACACACCACACACACACACACACACACACACACACACACAACACACACACCACACACACACACACACACAACACACACCAACACACACTGAAACGCATCGTCTAATATCACTATGAGTGAAGAGACGTTCAATTAATTGAAGAAAGCACCCTGAAACACTCCTAAACACAGACAGGCAGACAGCCAGACTGACAGGCAGGCACACAGACACACACAGACACACCGACCTACAGTCACATGCACGAACACAAAGCACAGGCGGCAAGCCAGATGCGCACACACCACTCTTGGACACTCAGGCTGTGACCCCGCCGCAGACACCTGATCACGCTCATTCTGATTGGAAGGAAAAAGACAAGAAAAAAACAAAAGGTGCTAGTAATTTGTGATCATAAAGAGTCGTTTTCCTTCATTAGAAAAGGATACAGCTGTCTCCAGGAGCGCTATCGTTTTCACCTTGAACAGAACAACTGTCACTATAGAAACAGTCACTTTCACCATGATTTTCACCATGGACAGAACAACTGTCACTATAGAAAAAGTCACTTTCACCATCGTTTTCACCATGGACAGAACAACCGTCATCAGATTAACAGTCACTTTCACCATCGTGTTCACCATAGACAGAACAACCGTCATTATAGAAACAGTCGCTTTCACCATCATTTTCACCATGAACACAACTGTCACCATAGAAACAGTCACTTTCACCATAAAAAGAGTAGCTATCACAGTAAAAGCAGTCATTTTACCATCAAAATTAAATGTAACCGCTATAAACACAATCAGTTTTACCACCAAATAAATAACTCTCACGATAAACATAGTCATTTTCGTCATCAAAGGAAAAAATCAATATTACTGTAAATTATGACTTTCAAGCAGTCATTTTTATCATGAAAAATGAATTGTTCCCACAAGAGCAGCAAAAAAAAGTAATAGTTGATATAGAAACTGATCTTTTAGCATAAACAAATTAACTGTCCCTGCAAAAATAGTCAGTTTTACTGTCCGAATAGTAACTCTCACGATAAAATGTAATTATTTACGATCCAAAATTAACTGTCATTATAAAAACAGTCATCGCATACCATCAACACTTAACTGTCACTACAAAAGTCACCTTTCGCCATTAAAAACTGTCACTATAAAAGTCATATATTTACAGTGTTGTCACTGTAAAAACAATACTCTTTTGCTATTAAAAACTGTCACTATAAAAGACATATTTTTACAGTGTTGTCACTGTAAAAACAATACCCTTTTGCTATTTTAAACTGTCACTGTAAAAGCAGTCATCTTTCACCATTAAAAACTGTCACTGTAAAAACGTCATCTTGAATCATCAAAAACTGTTACTGTAAAAACAGACATCTTTTACCAGTAAAAATTGTCACTGTATAAACAGTCATATTTCACCATTGAAAACTGTCACTGTAAAAATCATTTTTACCGTTTGAAAATTAACTATCACTGTGAAAACGGTCATCTTTTATCAGTGAAAACTGTCACTGTAAAAACAGTTATCTTTACCATCAAAAACTGTCACTTTAAAAATCGTCTACTATCTAAAAACTAACTGTCATTGTAAAACCAGTCATCTCATACCATTAAAAATTAACTGTCACGGTAAAAGCAGTCATCTTTTATCAGTAAAAACTGTCACTGCAAAAACAGTCATCTTTCACCATTAAAAACTGCCACCGTAAAAAACAATATCTTTTACCATTAAAAACTGTCACTGTAAAAACAATAACCTTTTACCATTCAGAACTGTCACTGTAAAAAATCATCTTTACCATTTGAAAATTAACTGTCACTGTGAAAACGGTCATCTTTTACCAGTGAAAACTGTCACTGTAAAAACAGTTATCTTTACCATCAAAAACTGTCACTTTAAAAATCGTCTTACTATCTAAAAACTAACTGTCATTGTAAAACAGTCATCTCATAGCATTAAAAATTAACTGTCACGGTAAAAGCAGTCGTCTTTTACCATAAAAACTGTCACTGTAAAAACAGTCATCTTTCACCATTAAAAACTGCCACCGTAAAAACAATATCTTTTACCAGTAAAAACTGCACCGTTAAAAACAATAATCTTTCACCATTAAAAACTGCCACCGTATAAAACAATAATCTTTTACCAGTAAAAAACTGCACCGTAAAACAATAATCTTTTACCATTAAAAACTGCCACGTAAAAACAATAATCTTTTATCATTAAAAACTGCCACCGTAAAAACAATAATCTTTTACCATTCAGAACTGTCACTGTATAAATCATCTTTACTATTTTAAAATTAAGTGTCACTGTAAAAACAGTCATCTTTCACCATTAAAAGCTGTTACTGTAAAAATAGTCATCTTTTACCAGTGAAAACTGTCACTGTAAAAACAGTCATCTTTCACCATTAAAAGCTGTCACTGTAAAAACAGTCTTTCTTTCACCATTAAAAACTGTCTCTGTAAAAACAGTCATCTTTCACCATTAAAAGCTGTCACTGAAAAAACAGACATCTTTTACCATTGAAAAGTAACTGACACTATATTTTACCATGGGGTTAACTATCATCAACAGTAGCTTTTACCACAAAAAGTGTGCCACTAAAGACAATCAAAAGGGCATCAAATACAATGACACCTATTCTCTTCACCATCAGAAAGAACAAATGTCACCATGAAAACAGTCATTTTCCTCATCAAATCGACAAACGCCTCCAAAGCCGCCATTTTCACCATGAAAATAAATGTGGCCGTGAAACGAAAGACTGTAACCCCTATCCCTGTGAAATTTAAACAAACAATGATGTTACCATGAAAAAATATCTCACAGTGAAAACAGCCCAACACAAAAACAGAAGATTTATACATACGAAAAAATAATCATATACTTGACAAAATGTAACAGTCGCTAAAAATTTATTTTCACTTTCAGAAAAAGCAAATGTCACGATCTAGACTCAAGATGCCTTTAAAAGGTCAAAGGAAAGGTATTCAATATTGTATGCGGTTGTCGGGGAGCGAGGTGTTAGAGACAGATCTCAGCTTCTCTAGGGGCCAGCAAATTGAAGGCGGCGCCCATCCTCTCTCCCTTGCTGCTTTACCTTCTATGACCTTAAAGAGGGCAGGTACCCATTAACAGCTTGGTGAAATGGAGGGCTGTACTGAAGCCAAGGTGCTCGAACGGTCACCCATCAATGCTGCTTAACCTTAGCCTAGCGGTCAGAACATTGCGCTGGCAATTTGACGACCCGGGTTCGAGTCCGGTCGAGGAAAATTTTCTCCTGGAGTTAACATCAGTGCCGACTCCACTCTCCCCAAAAGTCCTTCGGATGAGACTTTAAACCGAGGCCCCGTGTGCGAACGCACGCAGAACATCTTGCGCACACGTTAAATCCTGTTCCGCTTTTCGTAAGAGTAGGCCATCATGTGCCGGTGGGAACAAATGACAATATTTACAAAAACTGCATACAAACGGGGACCGGATGAAAAAAAGCACATGGTTGCTTATTCTGTTATCCTCGATATAAAAAGAATAAAT
>CM060337.1:29433167-29458167 GCA_030674155.1 Stramonita haemastoma
CTAGATTTACTGTTAAACCAAATTTACTCGTAATATGATATAGATTATTCAGTTGATTTTGTAGGCCTACCGGAGAGTATGAGAGAAGTGACAGGTCATCTGCAAACATCAGAAGAAACAATTCTGTGACATTTTGACTAAGCTGAATTCCATGATTCCCATTTCTTATGATATATGTTGCCAGTTTATTTATCAAAAAGGAAAATAAAGAAGGTGAAGCAAGGCAACCCTGTTTCAGTCCCTGAAAACATTCAAAATAATCAGAGTACCCTGAAGATGAGCGGACGCAACACAACACAGATGAATACATAGCTTGTAAGGATTGTAGCATTTTTCCTCTTACACCTATATTTATCAAGATTTTCCACAAAACATTTCTGTTCACTGTGTCAAAGGCCTTTTGGAAGTCCACAAAGGCAACATATATCTTTTTCTTTTGGGTTAGGTATTTCTGCACAATCGCATATAAAGTGAAAATATGATCGGTAGTTCTGTAATCTTTCCGAAATCCTGCTTGTGATTCTAGAATTTTATTATTGCTTTCAGCCCATTTTGTAAGACGGGTGTTCAGAATATGGGTATATAGTTTACTGACACAACTTAGTAAAGTGATTCCACGATAGTTATCTGGATTCTCAGAGTCTCCCTTTTTAAAAAGGGGGACAATAATAGCTCTACACCATTCTTTGGGGTAGAGGCCACGGGAAAAAAGTGTGTTGAAAAGCTTTACAAGGAAAGGGACTATAGCATCTGAAGACTTTAGAAGTTCATTTATAATTTTATCTGGTCCAGCCGCTTTTCCTGGCTTTGCATGCCTTATTGCGTTTTTAACCTCAATTTCAGTTATATCACCATTCATGTCGTCAATATTATCCTCAAAGCTATTTAAATCAAGTGTTTCATCAACTACTGCATTGAAACTGGTATCAGTCAATGTATCGGGATTTCTGTCATTTAATAAAGAATCGAAATGGTTAACCCATGTTTCATTTGAGATGCTGTTTACCACATAATTTTTCTGTTTATAAATTTTCATTTCTTTCCAGAAATCTTGTGAATTGTGGACTGAGTCAACAATTCTATTTATCTTCTCTTTCTTAAATATCCTTTCTTTTTGTCTTAGTAGAGATTTGTATGCATTTCTTTCTAAATTATAAAAGGCTCTGTTTTCATCTGTTCTATTATTATTGTACTTTCTAAGAGCTTTATAGACTTTCTTCTTTGAATCCTTGCATTCTTTATCATACCAGGAATTCTCTGGATTTTTGACAGGTTTTGGCCTCCCGACTTCTCTTTTCATGCAAGATGCTGATTCTAGAATAGCATGTGAAAAGGTCTCCACAGCAACATCACACGAAGAATCTATTTGTGAGGTTGCTAAGGATATTTTATCTTTGAAAGCTTGGCTCTCTAGTCTTTCAATAAGGTGGGCAAGCTCTCTGGAGTCCCATAAATATTTAGTAGTTGAAACATATTCTCTGTTGTTAACTGGGACATTCATACTAGTATTTACAGATAAGGTTAGCTTTAGGGGCATATGGTCAGATTCTACTCTTTCCTGAATTTCAAGTGCTGAACAAAGATGAAGAATGTCTGGTGAGCTCAAAAAATAATCATTTGTACTACTTCCAGCTGCTGATATGAATGTGTATTTCTTAGAAATATCAGGTGTACACAAACCATTTACAATAGACAATTCTAAGCATATACACATTGACAATAATAACTTTCCAAAATCATTTATGGTTTCGTCTTCTGAGTATCGATTTGATATCAGCTCATCATAATTAAATTCTGTCATGTCTTCAGGGTCAAGGCTGAATAATTCTGGATTAGGCTGGAGATTTCCTGTTCTGGCATTAAAGTCACCACACACAAGGAAACTTTTAGCATTGTGCTCAAGGAGAATACTAACTATACACTCTTCAATAGCATGTATATGACAGTTTGTCTGGGCAGTTTCATAAAAAGGGGAAGCAGAGGGTGGACAATAGCAATTAATAAGAAACACGTCAGAATCAATGCCAAAAAGATTTTTAGAAAACTTAATACAAACAACATTTCCACAATCTATCTCAATTTTGGTCACAAACTTAGCAATCACTTTTTTCACTAGCACCAGAACCCCACCGCTGCATCTGCCATGATAAGAAAGTTTAACTGCTGGGGAAGAAAAACACACATAATCAGGGAAGCTTTGCAACATAGTTATGTTTTCATTACTAAACGTTTCTGACAAACAAATCACATCAAAGTTACTTACATAATTAATGAAGTCACAGTCAGAAAGTTTTCCAAATAGCCCCCAATATTCCACGAAAGTACAGATAAATCATTTCTTTCCAAAGAGTCAATGGTAACATTTTCTCTGTCTGATTCCCTCACAAGAGTCCCCGTGGCCAGACCCTCTTGTCATGATTCCTCTTCCATGAGCAGATCAGGTCCCGTGGATTCGGATTCTGGAGTGCTTGGAGGACGAGGTCTCTTCGGAGGATTGGTGGATGTTGTTCTGCTTGGAGTCATCAGTGCAGGCCAGTCCCTGGTGTTGAGCAGAGTGGTAGCACCCCTGGCTACCACCTCCGAGGAGTGGGAGTTGCCGCGCTGGGTATCCCTCGTTTTGGTGCTGACGTTCTGGTCTCTCCTGGCCCCATCAGAAGGACGCCAAGTTCTGCTCTGGTTTTCTCCAGTTCTCAGTGGGCCTGTGACAACAAGCTTTCCACCCTTGTAGTAGGCGTGTAGGCCCCTGTCCCTGTGCTCCTTCAGGACTGCTCTCTGGCGTGTGGTCAGGTCACCGGCTACCTTGATGCCCTTTTTCTTCAGGGCTTCCCTTCCAGAGTTGATGATGGCCATCTTGTCTTTCCAACGTGCCATTTTTGCAATCATAGGGCGTGGTTTTGATATTGATGAAGCTGTGCGTGGTCCGAGGCGGTGTGTGCGGACAATATCATCAAGGGTCCAAGTTTTGTCAGGGACTGAGTCTTGCAGAGCATTCAAGACTTTGTCTGTGCAGGACTCGTAAGTTTCGTCTGGGGATTCTGGAATGTTAAAGAATCTTAGGTTGTCCCGACGAGAGAAAGCCTCTAGTTTGTCAAGTTCATTGTCAACTTTCTTTTTCACTTCAGTGATGTCCTCCTCAAGGTCGTCTACTGACTGCTGGAGTTCTTCCTGTTTGTCTTTGACTTCTTCATAGGAAGCTTCCATCATCAGTGTTCTTTGTTTGAGTTCTGCAATGTCACATGCGAGGTTCTGGATGGAAGTCTTCATGGTTGACATCTCTGTAAAGACACTTGTGAATTTGTCATTGAGGATGGCAGTTTGGTTGTCTGTGATTCGTTGGAGGTCTTCCATTGTAACCATCAGAGCTGGAGGGGGGCACGAAGAGGAATCTTTATCATTGCCTACTGCAGCAGTGCTGGCCATATTTAAAGTTGGCTACTTTCTTCAATGTCTTGCTAGCAGTACAGGTGTGAACTGTTTTCCCCTCTCACAGCAGCAAGTCACAATAAACGTTTAATATCTCAACAAATATTAACATAAACACAGAAAATTTTATATGGTTTTGTTCAGTAGCACCTAATACAACACTTGGTGCAGGTTTTGAGGTTCTAAGAAGCAAATTGATTAGGCTAATTACAGAAATTAACCATTTTTTCAAGAGCTCTCAATTTTGCTTCAGCCATAAAGCGTGAGAAGCGCTCACCCCCGAGAGAGAGAGAGAGAGAGAGAGAGAGAGAGAGAGAGAGAGAGAGAGAGAGAGAGAGAGAGAGAGAGAGAGAGAGAGAAATGAACAATGAACGAATTTTATTCATAGAGGGTTATAGAATAAGCATATCAACAGGTTTTTTTTTTTACATTCAGCCATCTGGATGAGAGAGAGAGAGAGAGACAGAGACAGACAGACAGACACAGACAGACAGACAGACAGAAAACAGACAGACAGACAGAGACAGGGAGAGAGAATAATTTGCTGAGAAGATACATAACACTTTTTCACATCGATATTTTTTTGATCACCTGTCACCTGTCGGTTAAAGTGTTCCATGACCTTTAACAGCTGTCAGTAAAATGTATCATTCTCTCGGTAACTGACTGTAAAAAGAATTCTCACTATCTGTCGTTTACAGTTTCTCTTTTCTCAGCACCTGTCAGTTACAGTGTTTCATTTTCTCAACACCTGTCAATTACAGTGTCTCATTACCTTTACACCTGTCGGTCATAGTGTCTCATATTCTCAACACCTGTCAGTTACACAGTCACATTTTCTCAACACCTGTCTTTTACAGTGTCTCACTTTTCCAACGGGGGCGGGATAGCTCAGTGGTCAGAGCGCTCGCTTTCCCCAAGCTAAGGTTAAGCAGCATCGAGCGTGGTTAGCAATTGGATGGGTGACCGTTTGCGCGCCTTGGCTTCAGGACAGTCCCCCAGTTCACCCAGCTGTAAATGAGTACCTACCCTCTGTAGGGTCTGGGAAGGTAAAGCAGCGAGAGAAAGGAGATGGGCGCCGCCCTCAATATGCTGGCCCCTAGAGAAACTGAGGTCTCTGATGCCTTGCTCTCCTTCGACCACATAGGTTATGGGACACCTTTACTTTCACCTTCACCATGTTTTCAACACGTATCAGTTACAGACCAAGACTCTCTGACTGGGAGGCTTGACATGCATAGTCCTTATGTGCTGCAGCCCTGGGGGCTAGTCAGCCTTTGGAGAACGTCTCCAACGCTGACCGTCCTTATGTCCTCTTGGCATACAGAGAGAGTGGGGATGTACTGTCGGCATGGTTTTTTCACTATAATAAATTTTTCCCCCCATTTTCAAAACAGCAGCTGTCTCGTCTGCTGTTTTGGAGGTCATCGTCGAACACGACGGACAAACATATATCAGTTGCAGTGCCTCTTTGTTCCAACAATAGTATTATTTATAGTGTCTCATGTAATCATCTGTCAGTTTTTAAGGTGTCTTGTTTTATCATAAGCTATGCCAAGGCCTACATTAAAATGTTGTTATGTTGTAAAATGTTGTATTGAGACTGCCTTCAGGCATGACAAGCTCTCAACACAACAATCTGCACTCTCCTTTAAAGGAGAAAAATCATCTGAAGTAGGAGTATGGCTGCCTATATGGTGAGGTACTTGAAAACAGTCATACAATGCAAACTTCTCATCCTGTGTACTTACTAACTCACTGTGATTCCCACGTGGGATGAGTGAGTCTAAAGTGTAAATTCTGGGTGACCCAACAACAACATCTATTATTCTATCATTTTAGTGTCTTATTTCATCAAAACTTTTCATTTACAGTGCCTCATTTTTAACCACCGCCAGTGTATCTCTTTCTCATTACATGTCACATTTAGTGTCTTATTTTCTTAACACTTGCCTGCTACAAAGTTCCATTTTCTCAACATCCGTTACGTAGAACGTCTCGTTTTCACAATACCTGTCAGTTAAAGTATCTGTGTGTCTCAACACCTGTCAGTTACGGTGTCTATGTGTCTTCAACACCTGTCAGTACGTGTCTCAACACCTGTCAGTTACGTTGTCTGTGTGTCTCAACACCTGTCAGTACGTGTCTCAATACCTGTCACTTACAGTGTCTGTGTGTCTTCAACACCTGTCACCTACGTTGTCTGTGTGTCTTCAACACCTGTCACTTGCGTTGTCTGTCTTTAACACCTGTCACTTACGTTGTCTATGTGACTCAACGTCTGCCGGTTACAGTGTTTCATTTTTTCAGTACTTGCCACCATAAGTAGTCCCATTCTCTCAACAATTGTCACCCGAAGTGTCCACTTATCTCCAAAGCTGTCAGTTATGGTGTCTCATTGCTTCTCAAATCTGCCAGTCACGATGTTTCATTTTCTTTTCTTTTTTTTTCTTCGAGGTTCCCGACAACACACTCGGTACCAGTTCGTTACTACCCTGAAAAAGTAGGAAAGGTTCCAGAAACAAAAGACACTGGCATGACTCATGCTAGCAGAGAAACCCTCTCTTTTTTTCTTTAACTAATTCTAGCGAGCATTGCTCTCAACAGCGTGATGGCAAGCAAAAGAAATTCAAATCTTTTGAAGCCAGTCATTCTTCTTCTGGCCAGCTTCGCCTGTTTATACATACACAACAACTGACCAGGTACAACAGCGAACTAATTAATGTGTCCCACACCAGGCAAAGTAAGACGCCTGGTCAGACATGTAAACTTTTACCACGGCCCCCCCCCCCCAAACCCAGCCTGATTTGTCTGTAGTCTTCCACAGTGGCGGAAGATTGGAAGAAGGCGTTGTTCACACGCAGTGTCCTGTGGATCTCACCTCATGGCCAGTGTTTCTGCTGTTGTAGACAAAAACACTGCCGCGGGCGTGGACAAGCGATCACGCGCAGTGACCAACTGTCACGGCAAACTGAAAAGCCTCCTGATATTCCAGAACTAAGCATGGGGGTGGGTGGATAAGCCTGCAGGAGGGGTGAGGTGGGGAAGGTGGGGGTGGATGAGGTGGGGTGGGGTGGGGTGGGGTGAGGTAGATTGTGGGTGGGGTGGGGAAGCCTGGCAAGACTTTAAAACCGGATGGTATTCATTCAGGCTTCCTTTCGCTTCATTTTCCCTCCTATGGTTCACTAGAGATCGACACTCAGTGGATCAGCGGAGGAAGGTCTCTCTCTCTCTCTTTTTTTTGAAGAAAAAACCTATAGATCTTGGGAAAGATCTGTGAGAAATAGTACAAAGACCAGAGAATCTATTTCTTGAAAGAAAATAATAAGTCAAGAGAGAGTTATAAAGAGAATCACCATTTTTGGGGGGGCTATCTTTCTACACCACAAAATTTTGGACGCAACGAAGCAGTTTGCCTGAACAGAAAGTTAACGCTCAGGAGACAACGGTCAACTCAACACAGATTGAGCTGTAAAGAACAATCTCACAAGAAATTACACAGAAAAGCAGAAACTGACAGTTTTTTTTTTATTAAAGAGGGAAAACGTACCTACAACCCACTTCAAACCTCTTCAGGTCACAGTCTGATTTCCTTTTTCTTTATCTTCGAATCTTAGGTAGTTCAAAGCCCAGGCATGTCTCTTTCCAAAGTCCTCAGTCTTCTCGTTTTCACAATTCTGGCAGCCATTTGCTTAAGATGTGGGAGCACCGCCACAGCCCGAAGCCCGAACCGGCAAGCCTTCAGAAAGTTCTTTGGATGCCCGCCCTGTGAAGCTGCCGACTGCCCCCCTCTCCATCCCCCAGGTTGCGCTTCTGTTTTGGAACCAGGGGTGTGCGGCTGTTGTCAGGTATGCTTTTCATGTCCTGTCAGGTATGCTTGTCGTGTGTGTGTGTGTGTGTGTGTTATCTTTTTCTTTTTTTTTCTTTTTTTTTCAAAATTGAGGATGATGGTGTGTGTGTGTGTGATATTATTTTTAAATCGAGGATGATGGTGTGTGTGTGTGTGTGTGTGTGTGTGTGTGTGTGTGTGTGTGTGTGATGTTTTTAATATTTTTTCTTTATTTAAATCGAGGATGATGGTGTGTGTGTGTGTGTGTGTGTGTGTGTGTGTGTGTGTGTGTGTGTGTGTTTAAATCGAGGATGATGGTGTGTGTGCGTGTTTCTTTTTTTCTTTCATTTTCATTCTTATATTTCGAGGATGATGGAATAAGCACTCATGTGCTTTTTTTTTTTACATCCAGTAAGTAACCCGTATGTTTACAGTTTTGTAAATTTTATCATCGTTCCCACCAGCACACGATGGCCTACTCTTCCGAAAAGCGAAACAGGGTTTTTATGTGTGCGCGAGATGTTTTCTGTGTGTGTGTATGTGTTTGCTCTCTCTCTCTCTCTCTCTCTCTCTCTCTCTCTCTCCTCTCTCTCTCTCTCTCTCTCTCTTGTTTTGAATCATGGTGCAATTCCCTGATAAAAAATACCCTCGAAATAAAAGAATTATGACTTGACTAAAAAAAAAAGACTTGACTCATTTTTAACAATTCAGATAGCTAGTAAAGACTGGACATGTTTATTGGGCTGGAAAACACGATTATAGTAGTAGGCCTCCGTCAGTCGGTGTCGACTATGGAATTCGCGCCAAAAGAAAGGTCAGTTGTTCAGCGACAACGCCGGCTGTGGCTGGTCAGTCCAATGCAGGAGTGGCAGTCTCTGTCGCATCTGATGCAGATGTGGCTTGTTGAGGTGGCTGGAGTACGTGCCTTCCCCTTGGGTCTCGTTTCGTTTGCTGCGGTGTGGATCTTTTCTTCACCACACTTCAGCTGTTTGTGGAGAACACTGCGCCATTTGCTGCGGTCAGCCGCTACCTCCTCCCAGCTCTCTGTGTTGATGTCCAGGGCTTTCATGTCACGCTTGCAAACGTCTTTGTAGCGCATTTGGGGGTGGCCAATGCTTCTCTTGTCGGAGGTAAGTTCGCCACAGAGGAGATCTTTGGGAATGCCTCCATCCTCCATCCTTCGCGCGTGACCGAGCCATCTGAGTCTGTGTTGTCTGAGGAGTGTGTACTCTGTGGGAAGACCTGCAACCACGAGGACCTTGGTAACTTTGTCACTCCAGTGGATGCCGATGATGCAACAGAGAGAGTGCAGGTGGAAGCTGGTCAGTTTGCGCTCCCGTTTGGAGTATGTTGTCCTTGTTTCACTGCCATAAAGGAGAGTGCTGACGATGCAGGCGTCGTACACTGCCATCTCGGTTGAAATTGTCGGCTTTGGGTTCTCCCAGACGCAGGTGGTGAGGCGTCCTAAGATCGTAGCAGCCTTGCCGATGCACTTGTTAATCTCGGCATCAATGGACAGGTTGTCACTGATGGTGGATCCCAGGTATGTGAACTGGTGTACGACATCGAGCTGGTAGTTATCGCTGCAGATGGCTGGTGCAGTAACCACGTCCTGGCTCAGCATATTGGTCTTTTTCAGGCTGATTGTCAGTCCGAAGTCTTGCAGACCTGGGAAAACCTGTCCATGAGGCATTAGAGTTCTTGCTCAGTATGCGAAGTGACAGCAGCAGCAGCAGCAGCAGCAGCAGCAGCAGCAGCAGCAGCAGCAGCAGCAAAAAGCGTGTTCCTAATTGTTTTCTCCGTCACTTTTGTTTTTGCTTTCAGCCGAGCCAGGTTGAATAGTCGACCGCTGGATCTGGTGCGTAAGTATACAGCTTCTGTTGCAGTTCCAAAAGCGTGCTTTAGGAGCAGGGCAAGGAAGATGCCAAAGAGGGTGGGAGCAAGGACACAGCCTTGCTTGACTCTGTCGTGATGTTAAATGGGTTGGACATGCTGCCCTCGTACTGGATTGTTGCCTTCATGTCATCATGAAAGGATCTGATGAGACTATGGAGTTTTGGGGGGAAACCAATTTTTGGAAAGATGTTAAATAGTCCTTCCCTGTTGACTAGGTCAAAGATCTATGAAGGCTATGTAGAGGGGTTTGTGTTGTTCTCTGCATTTCTCCTGATGTTGGCGTGGGGAGAATATCATGTCCACCGTGGAGCGTTCAGCTCGAAAGCCACATTCTGACATGGGGTAAACATGCTCAACAAGTTTCTGGTGGCACACAAGCATGACACGAGCGAAGAGTTTTCCTACGATGCACGGGGGAGATATGCCTCTGTAGTTGTTACAATCGCTCCTGTTAGCTTTATTCTTGTAGAGAGTGACGATCTTGGCATCTCATGTCTTGCGGCACGGCTCCCTCCCTCCAACACTGGCATAGGACGTCGTGAAGGGGCTGTAGTAAGGTGTCTTTATAGCTTTTGAGAGGTCGGGTGGAATGCCATCGGTGCCAGGTGCTTTGCCGCTAACTAAGCTGTCAATTGCTTTGCAGAGTTCAGCAAGGGTTGGTTCAGCATCTAGTTCCTCCATGATGTGCAGAGGCTCAATGGCATCAAGGGCTGAGTCAGAGACTGTGTTCTCTCTAGAGTAGAGCTCAGAGTAATGCTCCACTCACCTGTCCATCTGTCTGCTCTTGTCGGTGATCACCTCCCCATTGACAGTTTTGAGTGGAGCAGTTTTGCTCTGTGTTGGCCTTAGATCTGTCTTGATGCCTGAAAACATTCCTCTGATGTTGCCTGAGGCAGCTGCAGACTGGATGGAGGCACTGAGCTGTTGCCAGTATTCCTTGGCACAACGTCTTGCAGTCTGTTGTACTTTGTTTCTGGCTGCTCGGAGTGCTTGCAGGGGTTTCTCACTAAGGGAGCTCTTGTATTCGGGAAGGGCAGCACGCTTTGCATTAATGACAGGGGACAGCTTGCTAAACTTGGCATCAAACCAGTCATTGTTCTTGGAGGTCTTTTTCCCAAAGGTTGCAAAGGCCGTTTTCTGAATGGCATCCCGGAGGTGGTTCCATTTCTCAGAGGCTGAGCAGTGCTGGTTTTCGTCAGACAAGCTTCTTGAGAGACTTGGCAAATTCTTTGAATTTCCCCGGAAGATGCAGGCGTAGTGTAGTGTAGTGTAGTGTAGTGTAGTGTAGTGTATTGTAGTGTAGTGTGGTGTAGTGTAGTGTAGTGTAGTGTAGTGTAGTGTAGTGTAGTGTAGTGTAGTGTAGTGTAGTGTAGTGTAGTGTAGAATAGTGTAGAATGCTATAGATGTAAGCATTTCATTTTATTGTATTGTATTGTATTGTATTGTATTGTATTGCATTGTATTGCATTGCATTGCACTGGGTTGTATCGTAGAGTAGTATAGTGTAGTGTAGTGTAGTGTAGTGTATGTAGTGTAGTGTATGTAGTGTAGTGTAGTGTAGTGTAGTGTGGTGTGGTGTGGTGTGGTGTGGTGGGTGTGGTGTATGTACCTAGAGATGTACGTTTGTATGTACGTACGTACGAACATGCGTATGTATGTATGTATGTATGTATGTATGTATGTATGTATGTATGTATGTATGTATGTATGTATGTATGTATGTATGTATGTCTCCTCTCTCTCTCTGTCTCTCTCTCTCTATCTCTCTCTCTCTCTCTTTCTCTCTCTCTGTCTGTGACGTTGTTATCGTAATAGGATGATGAGCCAAAATGCTACCACACATCATCAGCCCATCTACCCGCGCCTGCTAACTTCTTTACTGACCAACCTACCTACCTACCTACTTACCTATCTACCTACCTCTACCTACATACTTACCTACCTACCTACTACCTACCTACTTACCTACCTACCTACCTGACTTGTGTGTGTGTGTTTCAGGTGTGTGCACGGGGGCAGGGAGAGAGCTGCGGCCTGGCCTCAGGGCGGTGTGGCAAAGGGCTGGCCTGCCGACCCGGCCCGGAGACCCCGACCCTCTGGGAGCTCTGCTGGACGGCACTGCCGTGTGCATGTAGACACTGCAGGCTGCACCAGGTGAGATAGATAGGGAACGGTGGGGAGACCGGGGGCAGACAGGTGGGGTGGGAGGAAGAGGAAGAGGAGGAGGTGGAGGAAGAGGAAGAGGAGATGTGAGGTGGTGTGCGTGTGGTGGTGTGGTGTGGTGTGGGTGTGGGTGTGGTGTGTGGTGGTGTGTGTGTGTGTGTGTGTGTGTGTGTGTGTGTGTGTGTGTGTGTGTGCTGACCATACTCCATCCAGCAGCTGCCAGAGTGCCTACTACAATTCGTGTGTGTTATACTGGATTGAGAACATGTTTCTTTGGGGGGCCAGTTTGGCAAAGGTGCTTACTCTTCTTCTGCTAGCATTGGTTTTGTGGCAGCTTTCCTGTGGTTTTTTCATCAATCTCCCTGTACAACTACTTCATAGAGAACCTGTACAATCTCTTTCTACCTGTAGCACTCTCTCCAGCCTCGATGAGAGTCCCCTTACACTGATGATAATGCCAGAGTACTTGTGAAAGAAGCACTCTCCTTCTTCTCCTCCTCTCGTTTGCTTTACACTGTCAGATATGTCTGGGAAAAAGTAATGGCATGTCCTTTAATTTCCAGCTCTTCTCGTGGGGTTGCTGGGTTATCTTTGACGGCAAATAAATCTTCCTCAGGTCGCTGTATAGCGCGCGTCCTTGAAAGATGTGTTCGCTAGTTAGGTTTCTTTACCACAAGCACACAGGGGAGAAGGAATGAGTTTTAGATTTGAGGTCATGTGGTGATTTAACCTGTTTTGCTCAGTGCGAAGTATTAGAATGATGACCTGTTTTATCTTCTGTCTTACGGTAGTCATCCTTCTCTATTCTGGGTCGGCCATTGATTTGATGATTATTTTCTTTTCGTAGGTGAGGCTGCTTTCGCGCTGTTCTTTCTGTGCCCCTGTTTTGCAAGTTCATCAGCTTGTTCTTTGCCGGGTATACCATAGTGGGTAGGGATCCATTGCAGCGTTACACTTTTGTTTTAAGGAGCAATAGTTCCTGCTGGTGTTCTGTTTCTTTGTCTGAAAACAGGGCTTGTAGGACTGACAGGACTTCCGTTATCCTCGATATAAAAGAATAAATAAATGAATAAATTAAAAAAAAACCCGCGACTTGCTGGTATTCCTCTTCGGAGTGTCTGGCCGTGATGGTAATGTTACAGAATTGCTCCTCTTCACCAGAACCAGCTCCTCAAAATTAATGCATTCCTTTAGAAAGTCCTACGCCAGCATAAACACTCACTGGTATGAGGGCTGGTCATTGCAACTCATAGGCTTGGTAGTTCTCTGTTTGTTTGTTTGTTTATCCATTCTTGTTTGTTTGTTAGGTTTTTTTTAGTCAAGAGTGGACACTATAGCTGAGGAAACCTTTTTTCGTTCTTCGGCTAAAGCTCCACGGTTTACCAATGAGATTTCTACGCACATGACCAGTTTCCTCCTCACCATTTAGGTAGCCATATTCCGACTTGGGGACGTGTCTGAACACGACATATGTTTGTATATCTTTTTCAATAAATGTTGTCGCCAGTTCCTACAGCACAACATGAGCTATTCTTCCCAAAGGCGGAACAAAGGTTTTTTTTATTGCGCGCTAGATGTTCTGCCAACATTTGTACAAAATGCCTCTGTTACTTGTGCGCCAGATGTTCTGCCTACATTTGTACAAAGTGCCTAGGTTTATAGTCTCATCCGAAGCACTTAAACTTTCAGTTTGATTTTCTCGTAAAAAGGAGAAGAAAGCTCAAGGTTGGGAATCGAACCCAGAACCTCAAGGTTTACTTGTTAGGCAGGTGCATGTCTTAACCGTCCTACCACCTCCATCTTTAGCTGAGTAGACAAAATGTTCGGGTTCTACGCCTATGGTCCATGCAGGCGTAGGTTCTAATCTCGGTAGCTGTTTTCTGGTGAATTACTAGTGGGGATCATTACGAACGCAGGGGTCAAGTCAAAGTGCAAACCTACAAGTGCTTTCTCTTCGTGTATATACCCATGTAGAAGATCCAATTTGTACCTTGAAGATTCTGTAATTCGTGTCAGTGTTTGATGTGAAGGGGGAAACATAAAATACCCAGCATGCATCCTGGATCTGGAGATGGATGGGCTCCGCCAGGTTCAACCCATCCAAGAGACTGGCCTGAAAAAATCGCTACCTGGGTTACTTCTTAATGGGTTGAAAGAGCGGGAAGAGTTCACACACACACACACACACACACACACACACACACACACACACACACACACACACACACACACACACAACACACATACACACACACACACCAACGCAGGCACGCACGCACACATGCACACACACATATACACACACATACAAACACACACATACACACATACACACATGCAGGCACACACACATACACACGTGCACGCACGCACATACACTCGAATGCACGCACGCGCACACACAAACACACACACACACACACACACACACACACACGTACACACACACGTACACACACACGTACACACACACACACACACACACACACACACACACACACACACACACACGCACGCACACACACACACACACACACACACACACACACACACACACACACACACACACCACGTACGCGCGTACAGAGGCAGAGAGAGAGAGAGGAGAGAGAGAGAGAGAGAGAGAGAGGAGAGAGAGAGAGAGAGAGAGAGAGAGAGAGAGAGAGAGAGAGAGAGAGAGAGAGAGAGAGAGAGAGAGAGAGAGAGAGAGAGAGAGAGAGAGAGAGAGAGAGAGAGAGAGAGAGAGAGAGAGAGAGAAAGACAGACAGACAGACAGACAGACAGAGAGAGACAGACAGACAGAGACAGACAGACAGACAGACAGACAGAGACAGAGACAGAAAGAGATAGAGAGAAAGGGTTCACATTTATGTATCCACTAAAGAGTACAAAAAATGAAAGATTAATTTAAAATTAGATAAAATTTCTGGACACACTTTAACATTTGTTGAATTATAAAAATCGTACTCTCCTGTTTTGTTTTTCCTTATTTTTTTGTTTTGCTGTGTCCATCAGGAAACAGATCCTTTCTCATGAAAACTAATAAATCGATAAACAAAAGTGATTTAACAGAGATGTCTGTTGTTTTTTTTCGCACATTTATAATGTCTTAGTGTTAAAACTAAAATAATAGCCATTATCAGAAATGCTGTGCAAAAATGTTCAAAATATACATTTTACTTCACTATAGTTTTAGATAGATTTTTGCCACAAAGAGGGAAAAACAGCACAAAACAAAACCAAAAATCCAGCCGTTTAAAGATAGAGAGGTATTTCAGAACTAAGTCAGTCTTGGATGCTGTGTACACACACACACACACACATACACAAACAGCTCAGCTGTGCACACAGACAAACGGTGGTTGCATACTGCTTTATCATCTTTCAAAGTGGTTTTATCACAACCATTTCAGATCAGATGTCCACACTTACACTGTGTTTTGTTCCTGTGCTTCTCTTTTCTTTAGAACTCCATTGTGTTCTACCTCTTTTCACTGACGTCTTTTTATCAACACACCTGCCAACACTGCCAGTGTGTTAGACACCGTCTCATATTTTGTTTCCTTATATTTATTTATTTATTTTTCGGATATTTTTTTAAAATCTATGTATCTTATATTGACGAAACAAACTTTCCAGACAAGTAAAGTACGTGTTGCGTCACAGTCAGGGAATAGGCCTACTTCAGTTTAGCTAACTACGTACAACAGGTATAAGGTAGTCGTTGGTGTTGTTGTTGTTGTTGTTGTTGTTGTTGTTGTTTTTCTTGTCCCTGCAATAGCTCCTCAGTCAGTGTATCTATTCCGTATGGGCATCCTTTAGGGAAATCCAATAGGTCCATCAACTGTATTTAGTTTACTTAATTTTTTTTTTTTTTTAGCGCAAACGACAACTGCAGCTGTTCTCTTTCTCCTTCTTTTGTTTCAACAACGTCAATCTACCGAACACCTGAAATATACATAATTTCCTGTTTTTTTAATTAAAAAAAAGAGGATGAAATTGATTCAGCAAGGCCTATTCATGAGTACTTCGAGTCTTTTACCCATTAAAGAAACAGTGCGGGGAAAAGCATGATCAGATCTGAGAAAAAAATTGTTTGTTTATGTAACGTTTGATTTATGAAGAACAGAAAAAGAGAGTTAACAATACATCTTTTGAACTTAATTCAGCACCCAATGGACATTCCCCACCCTTTAAACCCTCCCCCCCATCCCTTGCCCTTTATTTCTTTACATTCGCAGCGTTATTGTATGATTGTGTAGATCCCCTTTTAGGTAACAGACGTCATATCAATGAGAAAAGAAAGATGAGAAGAAGTAGCCTACACAAAAAACGTATTCATTTTGCATCATTCCTCTCTCTCTCTCTCTCTCTCTCTCTCTCTCTCTCTCTCTCTCTCTCTCTCTCTCTCTCTTCGGGCTCTCTCTGGGGCCCTCCCATGTCCCCTCTTTGATGCGTAACATTTATTGACTTCGAAACTTGACGTAGTTATTTTTCTCTACCTTAGTGTAGTCTACAAAAGATATTCTCTAGGCCTACCGCCTTCCTCTTTGGCTAGACACTTGCCTTAGAAATGGACACTTTTCCTTCTGTTTTTCTATACGAATCTTATTTTCATACCGCACGGACCAAGGCATCCACAGAAATTAAAACTACTTTTTTTGTAAAAGTGTAGCTTATGACTAAAAACTCATGTGACTTTGCACAACTTTGGTGGGTTTAAATGTTTAAAATTTTTCCGCAAACACTGTACCCCTCAGTCCTTTGTCGTCTGCTAGTTTTCTAACCATAATATGCATGCGCAGGCTAGGGTCGACACTGTAGGAATACAAGCACTCCTCGTTTGATGATTATTTCCAACTTTCGCGTGACTACCTGGTATTGCTCTATGTCCTCAATTTACAAAAAAAGAAGAAAAAGTGCACAGTGCATTTTTCATACTTAAAAATATCTGTGAAAATTAACAAATTTTTTTTTATCTGACCAGTATAGAAGATACCATATGACCCGCACGCTAATACATGAGTGTTACATTTTGTTACAACAAATCGTACATAGCTGTCTTATGTTTCAAATGGATGCAGAAGTCATCAAATCGTCTTTCTGATTTATTCATACTTCCGAAGAACGAACATCACAACTTTACAAAACAATGTAAGTTTAAAGTAACGGCAGCATGAGAATTTACATTAACTTTGTTCCATCACCAGTAGGCCTATAGGCTGACACAAGATATCTGGTATCCTTAAGTGATTTCATTGTCGCTGACTGGATTAACACTTTCAATTGCACAAACCCAATCAATAGGTATCTAGGTAAAAGATAAAGGTGTCCCGTAACCTGTATGGTCATATGGGAGTGAGGCGTCAGAGACCTCAGCGTCTCTAGGGGGCCAGCATGTTGAGGGCGGCGCCCGTCTCCTCTCCCTCGCTGCTTTACTTTCCCTGACCCTAAAGAGGGCAGGTACCCATTTACAGCTTGGTAAACTGGCGGACTGCACAGAAACCAAGGTGCGCAAATGGTCACCCATCCAATTGGTAAGCACGCTCGAGATGCTTAACTTGGTTGGGGGAAAGCGAGTGCTATGACCACCGAGCTATCCCGTCCCCTAGGTATCTCGAAGTTACTTTCATAAAAAAAGTTATCTCGCCACCTTATACCAGCACTAAAAGACCCCAAAATAGCAACAATGCAACAATATTACATAAATGCAAACTCAGTTGAAACTACAAATGTAAAATTACTCCCTTACCAAGTACGGTGAGCATCATTCGACCGGAAGTTTCCAAAGGAAGCTCAGAGACCGAGGGGTGGGGTGGGGGGGGTGTTATTTGCGTTGAGCCTGTCCACTTCACAACAGCAGCCACACGGTGACACAATGCGTGTAACAAATCCATGCAATGATGAAAGATGGTGGTAACTGTAACAAATCATGCAATGATGAAAGATGGTGGTAACTAACAAATCCATGCAATGATGAAAGGTGGTGGTAACTGTAACAAATCCATACAATGGTGAGAGATGGTGGTAACTGTAACAAATCCATGCAATGATGAAAGATGGTGGTAACTGTAACAAATCCATGCAATGATGAAAGGTGGTGGTAACAGTAACAAATCCATGCAATGATGAAAGATGGTGGTAACAGTAACAAATCCATGCAATGGTGAAAGATGGTGGTAACTGTAACAAATCCATGCAATGATGAAAGATGGTGGTAACTGTAACAAATCCATGCAATGATGAAAGATGGTGGTAACTTGTCATATGTAAGACAGAAATGAAAAAAATCAGTTAACACAAACGCGCAATGTTCTGACCGCTAGGCTATCCGTCCCCCGTGTGTGTGTGTGTGTGTGTGTGTGTGTGTGTGTGTGTGTGTGTGTGTGTGTGTGTGTGTGTGTGTGTGTGAGAGAGAGAGAGAGAGAGAGAGAGAGAGAGAGAGAGAGAGAGAGAGAGAGAGAGAGGAGAGAGAGAGAGAGAGAGAGAGAGAGAGAGAGAGAGAGAGAGAGTTTCTAGACAAGTACACGCTGCGTCACAAGGAGTGCTTAACTTTGTTACCTACGCACAACAGGTGTGGTTATTCTGCTTCCTCCTCAACGTTTACATTTCAAATGAGTTTTACAGTTTGTTGATCACTTACAAACATTTTCTGGCTTTTTTTGTCGAGATCGTTAGAGAGTTGTTGTTGTTGGTGGTGGTGATTTATTTTCGTTTCTTTTTTTTCTAACGTTAGTTTGGTTTTTTTGCTGTTTGCTTTTTTTGGAGGATGAGGGGGGTTGTTACAGTTTATCTTGTTCTTATTAGTGTTGAAGTTGTCCTTGGATTTAGCTATCGTCATCATCTGCTTCTTCTTCTCCTGTAACACTCTTAGTTTTTCTTTCTTCTCTCTTCTTCTTCTTCTTTCTTCTCTCTTCTCTTCTTCTTTTCTTCTTCTTTCTTCTTCTTCTCTCTTTCTTCTTCTTTCTTCTTCTTTCTTTCTTCTTCTTTTTCTTTCTCTTCTTCTTCTTCTTCCTCTCTCTTCTTCTTCTCTTCTCTCTTTCTTCTTCTTCCTTCTTCTTCTTTTTCTTCTTCTTTTCTTCTTCTTCTGTTCTTCTTCTTCTTCTTCTTTCTTCTTCTTGACAGTTTTTTAATTCAGGTTTTCAGCGACTGTTTGAATTGTTACTCATGATTATACCACTTCAGGTTTTTTTCATTTTCTTTTTTCTTTGTTAGTGACAGGAAACAGCCTTCATGTTAGGAATGTCAGTGACAGGAAACAGCCTTTATTTTAATGTCAGTGACAGGAAACAGCCTTTATGTTAATGTCAGTGACAGGAAACAGTCTACATGTAAGGAATGTCAGTGACAGAAAACAGCCTTCATGTCAGGAATGTCAGTGACAGGAAACAGCTTACATGCTAGGAATGTCAGTGACAGGAAACAGCTTACATGGTAGGAATGTCAGTGACAGGAAACAGCTTACATGTTCAGAATATCAGTGACAGGAAAACAGCCTTCATGTTAATGTCAGTGACAGGAAACAGCCTTCATTGTAATGTTAGTGACAGGAAACAGCCTTCATGGTAATGTTAGTGACAGGAAACAGCCTTTATGTTAATGTTGGTGACAGGAAACAGCCTTTATGTTAATGTCAGTGACAGGAGACAGCCTTTATGTTAATGTCAGTGACAGGAGACAGCCTTTATGTTAATGTCGGTGACAGGAAACAGCCTTAAAGTTAATGTCAGTGACAGGAAACAGCCTTTATGTTAATGTCAGTGACAGGAAACAGCCTTCATGTTAATGTTGGTGACAGGAAACAGCCTTTATGTTTATGTCAGTGACAGGAAACAGCCTTTATGTTAATGTCAGTGACAGGAAACAGCTTACATGTTAATGTCAGTGACAGGAAACAGCCTACATGGGCATCAACCAAAGTAGAAACCACTCAGCCACAAAACCTTGAACAAGAGCTGTGTTTCTAGCTTAGGAGTACACATGTTGGATGCTGTTAATCGGTTTCTTTCTGGCCCCTTGTTGTGCTTTTCCATAGCTGCCCACAAATAATCATGCTACTTTAGGGCACAAAGAAGATATATATATATATATATATATATATATATATATATATATATATATATATATATATATTACATCGGGCAAAGAATAAACAACAGCTTCCAACATTTTTATTCCAAAGCAGCGAGTGCAGTGTGTGAAAATGGGTGTTATTGGAGGGTGGTTCCATTCATTAGTAGGAATTTCTTATGGTTGCCTTCTGTCTCCCGTACTTTTGACCACAGCCTTGGAAAGTATCATGATTGATGCCCTTGATCATGTCTAAACAGTCGTTGCCACTCCTATTCGTAACTCAAGTAAACCATAATCATGCACAACAACTTCTGTGCAGAACTGCCACTACCTTACTTCTTTTGCGGACACTCAGAAGAAAGGATGATTTGTTGAATAACCTGCTATGTGGATTTAGAAACAGGCACAGTGTAAAACACTTGGAAAGTTTCATATGTGGTGACCTACAGAGAATTGAACTCTAAAATACTTTAAATTACAAGACTTAGCATCTGAAAGAATTCCTTTTTCAAGACATACCCCCTTGATTTAAAAATAAAAGAATAGTAGAATTGGCATATATGTGTATGTGAAAGTTCTCACTTTATAGCCCACTCATTCCACACTGCAATCATATTTCAAACAGTACACCTGATAAACAGTGTATAAGGAAAAATAGAACAGTTCTTGTGAGACAAACACTTGATAGAAATCAGCTCTCCTTACTGTCATAGTACACTTGGCAGTCACTCCCACAAAAAATCCTGACACAGCCATTTGTTTTGACATCAGCAACCAGAGACACTGGTCTACAATAGACAACATGTTGGCAGCTGTCAGTTTAGATTATTTTTCCACTCAAGTTTTCGCGTTTCTCAAGCTTCTCTTAAACCCAAGCTCAAACCTATTTAGTTTGATATCATTAAATATTCGTGCTCGAAGCGTCTTATACTTTGAAAATGGATGTAAAAATAATTCTAGGTAACAGACATTTTTCATGGCCAAAACCAACTACCACCAACACCAAAATCGTTCTTTGTCCATAGATAAGGAGACATACACTCAAAGATCTTCAGTTTTAAAGACCTCAATCAAACAATGATTTCGGCCAAGGCTAGCGCGCAGACCTCCTGCAAAGTGACAAGCACAGGAGCAGACCAGGTGTTGCATACCCAACTCGGTAAGGGGAACACACAGAAGAAGAGAAGAAGAAGAAGAAGAAGAAGAAGAAGAAGAAGAAGAAGAAGAAGAAGAAGAAGAAGAAGAAGAAGAAGAAGAAGAAGAAAGCAATAATTTGCCCAAAGCAAAAAGGTGTCTCAAAATCTTTTTTGTTGCAGGTGAAAAGACATCAGAAGATCATCCTTGGGACTGTTTCGCAGCAGACGACAAGGACGATTATCTTCAAGAAGAGTCAAGAGACAGGGTTGGCAAGCAGCAACGGCTTTCTGCCATGACATTGAAGACGACCTCTGAAACAACATTCGGTTCGTGGAGACTGTACTGAATCAACGATATGTTAATAAACACACGAGGGTTAATTTATTATCAATACCATTCCGAGTTTCTCGAGTCTTTTTGTTGGGATGGCTGGTTATCATTCTGTATTGGCATGTCCGGGTTTTATTCTTGTTCTTTTCCTCTTGTTGGTGTATACGTTAGGTGGTGGTGATTGTGGTGGGGTGGTGGTGGTGGTGGTTATCTTGTTGTTGTTGTTGTTTTATTTGCTTCTTCTTCTTTTTTTTTTCTTCTTTTTTTTCTTCTTCTTCTTCTTCTTCTTCTTCTTCTTCTTCTTCTTCTTCTTTCTTTCTTCTTCTTCTTCTGTACATTCTTTATCTTTGCATTCTACTTCGCATTCTTCTTTGCGTTCTTCTTGTTCTTGTGCTTCTTATTGTTGTCGTTCTTCTTGTTCCTCCTCCTCCTCCTTCCCCCTTCCTTCCTTCCTTCTTCCTCCTCTTCCTCCTCCTCCTCCCCCTTCTCAATCTCTAGTTATCTATATGTCTGTCTGTCTTGTGTGTGTGTGTGTGTGTGTGTGTGTGTGTGTGTGTGTGTGTGTGTGTGTGTGTGTGTGTGTGTGTGTGTGTGTGTGTGTGTGTGTGTGTGTGTTAGTGTGTGTGTTTAGTGTGTGTGTGTATGTGTGTGTGAAGTATAAGTGGCTGTGTATATAACTCTGTGTGTGTGCGCAAGTGTGTGCACACGCTTCCGAGTGCAGCAAAACTATAAGCAAAGCAAAAACACAAATCTGCACATGCCCCAGCGCTCCAAAGAACCCTGCAGAACTCCCCAGACACTAATGCATTCTTTTTCATGTACTTAAAAGAAGGGGACAGGATAGCTCAGTGGCCAGAGCGCTCGCTTTCCCCAAGCTTAGGTTAAGCAGCGTCGAGCGTTGTTACCAATGGGATGGGTGACCCTTTGCGTGCCTTGGCTTCAGTACAGTTCCCCAGTCCATCCAGCTGTAAATGGGTACCTGTCCTCTTTAGGATCAGGGAAGGTAAAGCAGTGAGGGAGAGGAGATGGGCGCCGCCCTCAACGTGCTGGCCCCTAGAGAAGCTGAGGTCTCTGATGCCTCGCTCCCCTACGACCACATAGGTTATGGGACACCTTTACCTTTAACCGTTTTTGATAGTCTTCAACTTACTTTGTACAAAAAAAATGGCATTCTTCAATCAACAGGCAAAATAATCAATCCATGACCAAAAATAAAACATTTGACACCTTACAGATCAAGAAAATAAAAAGTTGATAACAATCAGATAACAAATAAAAAAATATTAGAAATACAAGAAAGTGAAAGAAAAAAAATAACAAGCCAAACAAATGCATGACCCAAAACAAAATAAAACAAACAGAAAACGGACAGAAACAGATACATCCCCTATCCTTACAGTCTGAAGTCTGCGAGCAGCTGTTCAAAGTAGGCCGCTGCAAGGCCACCAGACCAAAATAAGCCCTGCAGTGTTTGTGGGTTTGTTTGGTGGTTTTTAGCAGTGCCTGTTGCAAACTCCTATGTGAAGGATAATATAGCGTATGAACCACACACTCGTTTTACACTAGGTAAGTCAAGGAGGACGGGATAGCTCAGAGGTCAGAGCATTTGCTTTCCCCCAGCCAAGGTTAAGCAGCATAGAGGGGGGCTACCAATTAGATGGGTGACCCTTTGTGCGCCTTGGCTTCAGTACAGTCCCCCATTTCACCTAGCTGTAAATGAGTACCTGCCCTCTTTAGGGTCAGGGAAGGTAAAGCAGCGAGTGAGAGGAGATGGGCGCCGCCCTCAATATGCTGGCCCCTAGAGAAGCTGAAGTCTCTGATGCCTGGCTCCCCTACAACCACGTATCTTATGGGACACCTTTACAATTACCTTTTAACCTCAAGGAGCCAGATTAAAGGACAATCTTAAGTAGTTTGTATGGTGACTGCTACCACGTCTCATTCGAATGAGACTATAAACCGAGGCCCCGTGTGCGAACGCACCCAGAACATCTTGCGCACACGTTAAAACCCCGTTCCGCCTTTCGGAAGATCAGGCCATCGTGTGCCGGTAGGAGCAGATGACAAAATTATTTTTTTAAAAACCCAGCATGCACACAGGTGTCGTGTTTAGACACCATCCCTGAGGAAAAATCGGGGAGTTGGAGTCCCAGGGCGGCTCGGGGCTGTATATGGCAACGTTCTAGTGGCTCCTGCGACGGTACTGGAACCATTTGTATCGGTCACTGCCTTTCCAATGGATCATTCCAGTGGCGTGGAGAGGGAGGGTCTGCTGCATGGGTAACAGCTTGCCCTCCATACTTTCTTACCCAGGCTTTGCGTCCTAAAGGCCACAGCGCAACTCCATAGTCTTCCGAGACTGATGGGTGCCTACTACTACTACCAAGTCGACAAACAATGCCTCGTGAATATCCGGGCTCAAGGAACACGATCTTGCTAGCTGTATGGAAGCGAAGGAGAAACCAACACTGGGAATAGCCATGACACCATGGTCATCAGAGGCACTGAATCAGAATGTCTAGAGTAGAGCAGCTCCAATGGAGAGTGGTGGACAAGGCATTGCTTACCTGAAAACATACGTCGCCCTCATGAAATGGATGTTAAACGAAATACTATGGTAGTAACTGTACATAGACACGCATCTTGTATGATAAAAATCACAAAATGAAATGATTATCATAACAAAAACGGGTGATTATCCATTAATCTTACAGATCAACATTTTGAAAATGTTTTTATATTTCACATCTGCCCTCCTCCACAACTTCACGTTTGTAAGCTAAAGAAACTGTCAAAATATAAAGCCGACGAAAACACAGTTAATAAAACTTATTAAAACAAGAAAAGAGGAAGTGGGGAGGGGGGAACACAATGCAAAACTATAACAATGCAGCGACAGGGACAACAGTAAAAGGTAAAGGTGTCCCATAACCTGTGGTCGTAGGAGAGCGAGGCATCAGAGACCTCAGCTTCTCTAGAGGCCAGCATGTTGAGGGCAGTGCCCATCTCCTCTCCCTCGCTGCTTTACGTTCCCTGACCCTAAAGAGGGTAGGTACCCATTTACAGCTGGGTGAACTGAGGGACTGTACTGAAGCCAAGGCGCACAAAGGGTCACCCATCCAATTGATAACCACTGCGTTATCCCGTCCACAGTATCCAAATTATATATCAACAGGTCACAATAATACATGTCAGTATTATCAGAACTAGAGACCATTTCAGTATAAGCCTTTTGCCTTACAGAAATCCTGGAACGCCCACAACAACTCGCAAATGGATTAGTTAAAGAAATCTATGGTGGTAACTGTACTTGACAGACCTTATGATTAAAAGTACAAATGAAATGTTATTATATAAAACGGCGTTATTCTTACTTAATCAACTTTTAAAATTTTTCATCTTAAATACTCCCTACCCCACAACTTAACTAGAAGCTAAGAAATCAAAATATTAACGTCGAACGTCAAGGTTATAACCTTATTAAACGATGTAGGAATCGACTCCCCAGGGCCCCAAGTCTTCTGACACAAAAACTATAACATGCGAAGGCACCAAATAAAATGCTAAAGTTCCCATAACCCTGTTCTAGAAGTGGATCTAAGCTGTTTCTGAGGCCGCATTGAGCAGCATCTCCTTCTCGCTGCTTTCTTCTGACTAAGAGTGGTCATTTCGCTGGTGAATAGGACTTACTGAGCAGGCACAAGTACCCTCCATTGATACCTCTTATCCCGTCCAGTTGCAATATATATCAGCGAGGTACAATAGAAATTTACAAAATGTACACATGGCTATTATCAAAAACCAGAGCTTAGTATAACCTTTTGCGTAACATAAAGATAAACACAAACAACAACATTCATGTTGTTTTAATAAATCCTGGAAGTACCTAGTAGTTGGACAGCGATAATTTAAAGTTTGCTATGATTTTAGATAAAGATCTGTCTTTGATTGTTTTAATGACACACCACAATTGCTTCTGAAAAAATATCTGACATTAACAAAAGTAAATATTGCACAAGTAAATAGGACACATACACCTGGACAACACAGTTTAAGTCGATCTCAATGTTTCCCAACCTTTGAACGCATATTAACGAGATCCTGTCAACGCTGCTAGAAGTTTGTTTTAAAACGCGTTCACTAGTCGAG
>CM060337.1:29468167-29483167 GCA_030674155.1 Stramonita haemastoma
ACACACACACACACACACACACACACACACACACGCACGCACGCACGCACACACACACACACACACACACAAATTGATTTTGTGTAAACTTTTCAATTAATGATCCTTTCAAGTAAGCTGAATAACTATGTCCATTAAGATTAGGATATGGTTATGAGCGCGATTTTTATGACATAATCATAAATGATTAAGGTATTAGAATATATATGTCCCAAAATATGTGCCTTACAGCGGATTGATTCCTCTTGTATTCCGTTGTATGATTTGACTTAAAATTCAAAGCATATAAGTATTTGCTTTAGAATAAAGTTTATTGATGACATGCGCGCGAACCTTTGTAGTGTGTGTGTGTGTGTGTGTGTGTGTGTGTTTTGCGCGGCGCGCGCGCGCGCGTCGCGTGTGTGTGGTATGTGTGCGTGCATGTGAGTGTGTGTATTTAGTGTTTTTTTTTTTTTTTTCTCCCCTTTCATTAAACTCTTATGATTATATAGACTTATTTGTTGATAGATGGTGGTGATTAATTTTCTCACTTGTTTACCTCATTGTATTCTCTTATTTGCTCTTTGATTGTTAGCACTTAAAAAAATCATAATCATCATTTGATTCTTATTTCGTATTTTCGTTTCTGAAAGAGTGCATTTTAAAAATTATTATTATCTTATTATTGTATTCCTGTCTTTTTCTTGTGTTTTGTTTGTTACTTGATATGGTTTCTTGTTCTTGGTATTTGGATCATTATTATTTTTGTATAGTTAGAGGAGGGTTTTTTCTTGATCTTATCCCTGATAAGAGCGGGGACTGGATGTAAAAAAGCACACGAGTGCTTATTCATTATTCTCAAAATAAAAGAATTTGCCTTGCCTTACATTCTCTCTCTCCTCTCTTCTCTCTCTCTCTCTCTTCTCTCTCTCTCTCTCTCTCTCTCTCTCTCTCTCTCTCTCTCTCTCTCTCTCTCTCTCTCTCTCTCTCTCTCTCTCTCTGTCTGTCTGTCTGTCTGTCTCTCTCTCTCTCTCTCTCTCTCTCTCTCTCTCTCTCCTCTCTCTCTCTCTCTCTCTCTCTCTCTCTCTCATCCTGTATTGAAGTCATGAACAGAACCATCTTTAAACACTTTAAAATGGCTCGGGTCATTTTTTTTCTCAAGAGGTCGCTTTGACATCGGCAGTTAAAATGTTAACAATACTATCATTTTTGGCAAATGGCAAAATAAGTATTAACTCGGTTCCCACTGTGGTATCTTAGGAACTAATGGTACAATAGGTATCGGAAAAAAACACTGTATTAATCTTACACTCTATCAGTCACTTATGTATATAATTAGAGATTGGACAAAGAGATGAAATACACTGGATCTTCTTAGACTAATCTTTGAATGAATTGCTTTGTGCGAACTAACGCAAACACCTGTCGGGAATATACCCTACACACACAGGATCCGTAGGTAGGGACCAGAAGTGAATTCAGTGCATCCAAATATATCTCACTCCGATATGCACTAAGACAATTTTAGTGCCATAATATCCTCCTCTTCCTACTCATGATCAGTATCATTATAATCATACCCCTCGCTCTGTTCTTCTTCTTCACTGTATTATTTTTCTTTGTATTCTTCTTTGAATTCTTCTTCCTCTTATCCTCCGCATTGTTTGCATTTTTTGCATTCTTCGTATCCTCCTCCTCCTCCTCCTTTTCCTCCTCCTCCTCCTCCTCCTCCTCCTCCTCCTCCTCCTCCTCCTCCTCCTTCTTCTTCTTCTTCTTCTTCTTCTTCTTCTTCTTCTTCTTCTTCTTCTTCTTCTTCTTTGCTTTCTCTTCTTTCTTCTTCTTCTTCTTCTTCTTCTTCTTCTTCTTCTTCTTCTTCTTCTTCTTCTTCTTCTTCTTCTATCTTCTTCTTCTTCTTCTTCTTCTTCTTCTTCTTCTTCTTCTTCTTCTTCTTCTTCTTCTTCTTTGCATTTTCTTCTTCTTTGCATTCTTCTTCTTCTTTGCATTCTTCTTCTTCTTTGCGTTCTTCTTCTTTGCATTCTTCTTCTTCTTTGCATTCCTTTTTGCATTCTTCTTTGCAATCTTGCATATTTGCATTCTTCTTCTTCTTCTTTGCTTTCTTCTTCTTCTTTGCTTTTTTCTTCTTCTTCTTCTTCTTCTTCTTCTTCTTCTTCTTCTTCTTCTCTTCTTCTCTTCTTCTTCTTCTTCTTCTTCTTCTTCTCGCATTCTTATTCTTCTCGCATTCTTCTTCTTCTCGCATTCTTATTCTTCTCGCATTCTTCTTCTTCTCGCATTCTTCTTCGCATTCTTTTTCTTCGTATTCTTCTTCGCATTTTCTTCTTCTTCTTCTTCTTCTTCTTCTTCTTCTTCTTCTTCTTCTTCTTCTTCTTCGTCTTCTTCTTCTTCTTCTTCTTCTTCTTCTTCTTCTTCTTCTTCTTCTTCTTCTTCTTCTTCTTCTTTGTATTTTTCTCCATCTTTGCATTTTCCTTCTTCTTTGCATCATCTTCTTCTTTGCATTCTTCTTCTTCTTTGCGTTCTTCTTCTTTGCATTCTTCTTCTTTGCATTCTTCTTCTTCTTCTTTGCATTCCTTTTTGCATTCTTTTTTGCAATCTTAGCAATATTTGCATTCTTCTTCTTCTTCTTCTTCTTCTTCTTCTTTCTTCTTCTTCTTCTTCTTCTTCTTCTTCTTCTTCTTCTTCTCGCATTCTTTTTCTTCTTCTTCTCGCATTCTTCTTCTTCTTCTTCTCGCATTCTTCTTCTTCTTCTCGCATTCTTCTTCTTCTTCTCGCATTCTTCTTCTTCTTCTTCTTGCATTCTTCTTCTTCTCGCATTCTTCTTCTTCTTCTTGCATTCTTCTTCTTCTCGCATTCTTCTTCGCATTCTTTTTCTTCGTATTCTTCTTCGCATTTTTCTTCAGATTCTTCTTTTCCGCATTCTTCTTTGCGTCCTTCTTTCGATTTTTCTTCTTCATCGCAATTGTGTTCTTCTTCACATTCTTCTTCTTGTTCGCATTCTCTTTTTTGCTTTTTTTTCGCATTTTCTTTGCATTTTTCTTTGCATTATTATGTGCATTTTACTTCACAAACTTCTTTGCATTTAACTTTGCCATCTTCTTTGCGTTCTCCTTCGTAGCCCTCTTTTTTGTTTGCATTCTTCTTTGCATTTTCCCTTTCTTTTTCATTGCATTCTTTTTTGCATTCTTCTTCTCATTCTTCTTTGCAATCTTCTTCACATTCTTGTTCGCATTCTTCCTCGCATTCTTTTTTTCATTCTCCTTTCGATTTTTTTCTTCTTCTTTGCATTCCTTTTCGCCGTCTTCTTCACATTCTTCTTTGCAGTCGTCTTCACATCTTTCTTCGCCAACTTCTTCACATTCTTCTTCACATTCTTCTCGTATTCTTTTTCTTTTCTTCTTTTTTTCTTTTGGTACGTACTGTTTACATGTCTCTCTTCATTGGCTCGAAAACATCCTCTGTAATTTCAGATTCTGTGAGCGCTGACAGGTGCACAGGTGTGGTGTAGAATTTGTGACATATTACACACGCCGTGACACGGTGACAAGCTGAAATGGATTCTAGCACGTAAACTACGTCAGAGGGAAATACCAGACAAAAGTACGCCAAAGATTAAGAAAATATATACACTTCAAAACATCTGGTAAATATGAAAGTCTTGACTAAAGAAAAAATACAGCTTCGGCTGTGAAAGCCACGATGAGATTCCAACTGACTAAAAAAAAAGATTAATCAAATGATTGTTAGCAGTTTTGGAACTGAACAGAGAAAGTGTTGTCTATGGTACTGACACTTACAATCGGAAAATCAGATTTTGATTTGGTGTGAAAAGGTGAGAGAAATTTGTCTTCTTGCTTCTTTTTTAGTGTATTATTTTTTCTATTTGGAAGAGTGAATAGCACATCTTTTATTTTCTACCACCGTTGTGTGTGTGTGTGTGTGTGTGTTTGTTGTGTTGTGGGTGTGTGTGTGTGTGTGTGTGTGTGTGTGTGTGTGTGTGTGTGTGTGTGTGTTCATTGTAGCCTTTTACCGATACTGTTAGTCTGTGGTGTCGGTGGAAAAGTGTATGATTGTTTTGTCTATGTTTGATTTGTTCTATCTATTTCACCTCTTTATTAACACATATACTTTTCATCTATCTAAATGGTGTTCGCGCTGTGAATAGTCTTCATGACCTTCTTTAAAATATCTATCTATCTATCTATCTATCTATCTATTTATCTATCTATGCTATCTATCTATCTATCTATCTATCTATCTATCTATCTATCTATCTATCTATCTATCTATCTATCTTCTGTCTGTCTGTCTATCTGTCTGTCTGTCTGTCTGTCTGTCTGTCTGTCTGTCTATCTATCTATCTATCTATATAGTCACACACACATATATGTATATGTATATATAAATATATAATATATATATATATATATATATATGTGTGTGTGTGTGTGTGTGTGCGTGCGTGCGTGCGCGGTGTGTGTGTGTGTGTGTGTGGGGGTGGTGGGGGGGTGTAATAATAACAACAATACCAACAATGACACTAACAAAATAACAACAACAATAACTTTTATTCAAGTTTGCTGGCCATATAGCTATAGAAACAATAGTTAAACATGATCTTTCATGTATGGTGAACATTATCACTTCTGATATCTAAACATTTAGTAAGAAGGAATCCAACTTTAAACATCAAACTAGGTTTAGTGCACATATAAAGAAGCTGGACTTTAAGAGTCGAAGGAAATCTGTAATAATACAAAAGAATACATTTTTTTTCGTAGCACAGCATTTTTAGGGCATTGTTATTATTGTTGTTATTAGGGCATTATTTATTAACCATCACACTGTGAGCAGAATGGATCATCCATAACGTGAAATTCCATTTAAGGACAGTCTTTTTGACCTTTAGTAAACATATAGCTCTACGATATTCTAAAGATACTACTTTACATATATAACTTGCTCTACAGATAATCGGATGATAATCTAAATAGTCAGGGTATGCTGATAGAGAATTATGCCATATTTACTGGTACACATCCTGTACTCGTTTTTTTGTTTTTAAATTCCTTTATGAAGGATGAAGAACTACCAGTTCTGCATTGTCCAAACAAAATCGAATCCATGGGTACATAGAATCTTTCTAACATGTGTTACCCAATTTGTTCTCCCTGCTTCATCCTGTTTACATTATATATCGTAACATTGTCTGGGATATCTATGATCAGGCACATCCAAAACCTTTAGCAATATTTGATTACCCTGGTGATAGTGTCAACAAAAGTGTGTGCGTAATATATATATATATATATATATATATATATATATATATATATATAATATATATATATATATATATATATATATATTGTTGTGTGTGTGTGTGTGTGTGTGTGTGTGTGTGTGTGTGTGTTTATTCTTCAGATTCTCCGCTTATAGTAATAGCGAACAATCGAAAGAAATTGATATTCAAGCTCTACTTATACAACATGTGCATGTATTTTTTCCTTATTTTTTGTGCTAGACAAATTTTTCACGTTGATATATAACCTATTTAATTTGATTTGATTGTACAGCGCGGTGAAGCCCATGTTTTTGGGAATTCGCGCTATATAAGCCTCCATTATTATTATTATTATTATTATTATTATTATTATTATTATTATTATTATTATTATTATTATTATTATTATTATATATCATCATCATAACATCTAATCCTAATGGGGAGGGGTGGGGTGGGGCGGAGGAAGCCGCAACCTTGACAGTGTAAGAGGTCGATTTGAGTGCAGAAAGTGGATGGGGGACAAAGAAGAAAGGGAGTGGAGGGGGGGGGGGGGCACAGGGGATGCCGTGGGAAGGCCAATGAAATGGCAGACACAAAGCAAGAGAAAAAGAGTGAATACCTCCAAAAGACAGAGAGGGAACAGGACTGAACAGATTGGCAGAGACAGAGAGGCATGCGGCAGACAGTGAGTTGTTTTACGTGCCCTCAGAGCTTTTTGTTCCTAGAACTCTGGTTTCTAGTCTCTCTCAAAAGATTAGTATCCAAAGACATCCTGTCAAGGTCTCAATGGGGGTGGGGTGAAGTGGGGGGGTGTCGGGGGTCGGGTTTAAACAGAGTGTAAGGCCCCCTATCTCTACACTGTCTTCACTCCACTGATCCCCTGTAAACGATCTTACTGTCTTCACTCCACTGATCCCCTGTAAACGACCTTACTGTCTTCACTACACTGATCCCCTGTAAACTACCTTACTGTCTTCACTACACTGATCCCCTGTAAACTACCTTACTGTCTTCACTGCACTGATACCCCTGTAAACTACCTTACTGTCTTCACTGCACTGATCCCCTGTAAACTACCTTACTGTCTTCACTACACTAAGTAGGCCTCCGTCAGTCGGTGTCGACTATGGAGTTCGCGCCAAAGGACAGGTCATTTGTTCAGCGACAACGCCGGCTGTGGCTGGTCAGTCCGATGCGGGAGTGGCAGTCTCTGTTGCATCTGATGCAGATGTGGCTTGTTGAGGTGGCTGGAGCACATGCCTTCCACTTGGCTCTCTTTTCGTTTGCTGCAGTGTGGATCTTTTTTCACCATACTTCAGCTGTTTGTGGAGAACACTGCGCCATTTGCTGCGGTCAGCCGCTACCTCCTCCCAGTTCTCTAGGTTGATGTCCAGGGCTTTCATGTCACGCTTGCAGACGTCTTTGTAGCGCAGTTGGGGGCGGCCAATGCTTCTCTTGCCGGAGGCAAGTTCACCATAGAGGAGATCTTTAGGAATGCGTCCATCCTCCATCCTTCGCACGTGACCGAGCCATCTGAGTCTGCGTTGTTTGAGGAGTGTGTACATGGTGGGAAGACCTGCAACCTCGAGGACCTGAGCGTTGGTAACTTTGTCATCCAGTGGATGCCGAGGATGCGACGGAGAGAGCGCAGGTGGTAGCTGTTCAGTTTGTGCTCCTGTTTGGAGTATGTTGTCCATGTTTCACTGCCATATAGGAGAGTGCTGACGATGCAGGCGTTGTACACTGCCATCTTGGTGGAAATTGTCAGCTTTGGGTTCTCCCAGACACGGGTAGTGAGGCGTCCTAAGGTCGTAGCAGCCTTGCCGATGCGCTTGTTGATCTCGGCATCAAGGGATAGGTTGTCACTGATGGTGGATCCCAGGTATGTGAACTGGTGTACGACATCGAGCTGGTAGTCATCGATGTAGATGGCTGGTGTAGTTACCACGTCCTGGCTCAGCACATTGGTCTTTTTCAGGCTGATTGTCAGGCCGAAGTCTTTGCTGGCCTGGGAAAACCTATCCATGAGGCATTGGAGTTCTTGCTCAGTGTGAGAAGTGACAGCAGCATCATCAGCAAAAAGCATGTCCCTAATTGTTTTCTCCATCACTTTTGTTTTTGCTTTCAACCGAGCCAGGTTGAATAGTCGACCGCTGGATCTGGTGCGTAGGTATACCCTCTGTTGCAGTTCCAAAAGCGTGCTTTAGGAGCAGGGCAAAGAAGATGCCAAAGAGGGTGGGAGCAAGGACACAGCCTTGCTTGACTCCACTCTTGATGTCAAAAGGGTTGGACATGCTGCCCTCATACTGGATTGTTGCCTTCATGTCATCATGAAAGGATCTGATGAGACTGTGGAGTTTTGGGGGGCAACCAATTTTTGGAAGGATGTTGAATAGCCCTTCCCTGCTGACTAGGTCAAAGGCCTTGGTCAGGTCTATGAAGGCTATGTAGAGGGGTTTGTGTTATTCTCTGCATTTCTCCTGAAGCTGGCGTAGGGAGAATATCATGTCCACCATGGAGCGTTCAGCTCGGAAGCCGCATTGTGACTCGGGGTAGACACGCTCAGCAAGTTTCTGGAGGCGCACAAGCATGACACGAGCGATGAGTTTTCCTACGATGCTCAGGAGAGATATGCCTCTGTGGTTGTTACAACACTCCTGTCGCCTTTATTCTTGTAGAGAGTGACAATCACTGCACTGATCCCCTGTAAACTACCTTACTGTCTTCACTCACTGATCCCCTGTAAACTATCTTACTGTCTTCATTACACTGATCCCCTGTAAACTACCTTACTGTCTTCACTCACTGATCCCTGTAAACTACCTTACTGTCTTCCACTCCACTGATCCCCTGTAAACTACCTTACTGTCTTCACCCACTGATCCCCTGTAAACTACCTTACTGTTTCACTCCACTGATCCCTGTAAACTACCTTACTGTCTTCACTCCACTGATCCCTGTAAACTACCTTACTGTCTTCATTACACTGATCCCTGTAAACTACCTTACTGTCTTCACTACACTGATCCAATGTAAACTACGTTACTGTCTCCACCCACTGATCCAGTGTAAACTACGTTATTGTATACACACGACTGATCCACTGTAAACTACGTTACTGTATACACACCACTGATCTGCTGTAAACTACGTTCACTGTATACACACACTGATCCACTGTAAACTACGTTACTGTATACACACACTGATCCACTGTAAACTATGTTACTGTATACACACCTACTGATCTGCTGTAAACTATGTTACTGTATACACACCACTGATCTGCTGTAAACTACGTTATTGTATACACACCACTGATCCACTGTAAACTACGTTACTGTATACACACCACTGATCTGTTGTAAACTACGTCACTGTATACACCACCAATGATCCAGTGTAAACTATGTAATTGTATACACACCACTGATCCACTGTAAACTAAGTTATTGTATACACACCACTGATCTAGTGTAAACTATGTTATTTTATACACACCACTGATCCACTGTAAACTACGTTACTGTATACACACCACTGATCTGTTGTAAACTACGTTATTGTATACACACCACTGATCTGTTGTAAACTACGTTATTGTATACACACCACTGATCCATGTAAACTACGTTACTGTATACACACCACTGATCCACTGTAAACTACGTTACTGTATACACACCACTGATCCACTGTAAACTACGTTACTGTATACACACCACTGATCCACTGTAAACTAGTTACTGTATACACACCACTGATCCACTGTAAAACTATGTTACTGTATACACACCACTGATCTGCTGTAAAACTAGTTATGTATACACACCACTGATCCACTGTAAACTACGTTTTGTATACACACCACTGATCCACTGTAAACTACGTTACTGTATACACACCAATGATCCAGTGTAAACTATGTAATTGTATACACACCATGATCCACTGTAAACTAAGTTATTGTATACACACCACTGATCTAGTGTAAACTATGTTATTTTATACACACCACTGATCTAGTGTAAACTACGTTACTTTATACACACCACTGATGTGTAAACACTTACTGTATACACACCACTGATCTGTTGTAAACTACGTTATTGTATACACACCACTGATCTGTTGTAAACTACGTTATTGTATACACACCACTGATCTGTTGTAAACCACGTTATTGTATACACACCACTGATCCACTGTAAACTATGTTACTGTATACACACCACTGATCCACTGTAAACTACGTTGTTGTATACACACCACTGATCCACTGTAAACTACGTTACTGTATACACACCACTGATCTGTTGTAAACTACGTCACTGTATACACACCACTGATCCACTGTAAACTGACTGACCCTTGCCTGTGTTCAACCCTACACAAACAAGCCATTTTTTCCTCGATATTTCCCTTTTTTTAATTAAAAAGGGTTGTATAGAAAGGCTATCATTTTCAGGATTTTGATCATACTGATGTCAGTGGATAAGTCAGACAACCATGGCGACATTCTGTGGAAGGTCATACTGTGTGCTGGAACTGTTATTCCCATGTGGGGTGGAGTTTGTTTTCAAAACAAACTTGTAAATCTGTAACTGAAGCCCAGCAGGAAAGAGGAGCCTTGATAAAGATATGCAGGAAGGTGGGTGGAGCTGCACTGGGAAGCATTCGAAAAATGGGTCAACACACAGCAGACATTGTCGGCCCTGTCCACTTATTGCCATGGGATCCTGGCTGAAAATTTTGCTGGTTTTGTTTTGTTTTGTTTTTTCTTTTGTTTCTTTGGGGCTTTATTTTCGTTCCTCAGCTAGAGCCCTGCAGTTCATCCCTGGTAAGATTTTGCGTATGAGACAGTTGGGCTTGGGTTTTTTTTTTTTTTTGCCCGTCATTAAAGTAGCGGTATTCCGACTTTTGGGATGCTTGGAGGTTTGGATTTCATTCGTGACAGATTATTTTTTCGGATTCTGACCGGTATCTACCCAGTGTAAGTTTTCAGTTGTAGCACTGGGAAGACTGAGACCACACAACCTAGCTCCATCCCCTTTGGGGATTCAATTTTGAAAGCGTTGCCCTAATTGTTTGACCAACTTTGCAGGTGCCTGTATCTCCTGGTGCTGGTTGACACGTGGTATAGTTCATATGATAGAAATTGCGGAGTACAGTCCCAGTAGTCCCAAAACTAATGCACTTCCTTGGTATCATCATTACATCACGCTCATTACCATTGATCATCATGCAATAAAAGAATATTACCTGTGATTTGGTGGCCCTTATCACTCAGGTCTCGTGGTGACCTTAGTTTCGGCTTCTCACGCACTTCAGTGCCTGTGGTGAGTTGATACTGAAACCTTGGGGGTTTTGACGAGGTGACAGCCCCGATGTGGTCTGTGTGATCAGCAGGGCTATAAATGACATGATTGGATTGGATTGAAACCTTTGGGGTTAGAGGTTCACGGGAGAAGGTCGTTGGAAGGATGTTGGGGTAGTCGTCACCCAAAAGAAGTCTTCACTCAATCTGGTTTCACAACAGAGCTATCGTGTGAGTTGTGTGCTCAGTAGGTGTTCTGCGTATTTTGGCTCAGGACAGGCACCACATAGTGATCCAGCAGCAATGCAAGGGCCTTCTTATTGATGGACATTCATAAGCTCCCTGTGGACTTCAGACTTTTGAGTTCACATACGAATAGGAGTCTAAGCATGGACAGAGTTAGAAGAAGACAAAGGCAAAAGGAGAAGGAGAGGAGTGGGGTGGGGGAGAAAAAGAAGAAGAAGAAGAAGAAGAAGAAGAAGAAGAAGAAGAAGAAGAAGAAGAAGAAGAAGAAGAAGAGAGGGAGAATGCAAAGAAGAAGAATGCAAAGGAAAAGAAGAAGAATGCAAAGAAGGAGAATGCAAAGAAGGAGATGAATGCAAAGAAGAAAATAATGCAAAGAAGAAGAATGTAAAGAAGAAGAATGCAAAAGAGAAGAAGAAAATTTCGAAGAGAAATACAACAGTAAGTAACTTAAAACTTGTTCATGAATTTAATTCATTATTAGTGACCATATGAATGAATCCTATCTACATAACATTCAAAAATAGGGTCTTTCCCAAGACCAATTTTACATTCTAATATATAAGCTGCATTTGACACTCTTGGAAAACAAAACCAAGTACTCCTAAAATGTGGTATGTGCTTGTTCTCACTCATTATCTTACTAGAAGAGGCATCGTGGAGCAGGGTCAAAAAGGCTTATTATCCAAAGGAGCGCATATCAGAAAGGTCTTCATACACTGTTCCTGATTTAAAGGATATCGATCGCTCTGTGATCAATACAAGTTTTTTCACGGCAAGAAAGGTTAGGGCTTTATTTTTTCAGATAAAACTGAATGTGTTCACCACTAAATATAGCAAAAATATAAAATGTTTGTGCGGTGAGAAAATTACAAACAGTCATATAATTTTTGAATGTAAGAGTCTAAAACTATTCTTACCCTCTTTCTCGGAAAAATCCTTGGATAAGATTTTTTAAAATCTTAATTTGGCATTTCGTATAACAAAATCTTTAATGAATAGTTCTTTAGGAATTTGTTATAGTTTTAAGTCATACTAGCAATTGTTATGTATTTACTTGTTGTAATCACTGTTTAGCCCAAATTTATGTACTGTATACATTATTAAGAAAAAGACACCCATTTTACTGCACACGTCCATCAACATACTAGACCCTCCCCTTACCTTCCCATCGTCTAATATCACTTTGAGTGAACAGACGTAAAATCGAAGCAACAACAACAACTCATTATCTTGTGAAAACATTCTTTATGACTGTCTTATCTTTACTTCATATACAAAAACTCTGGCATAAATCTGAAAGGAGAATCTGTGAGTTTACTCACTCGTAGACCAAAATTGTTGATATTGCTAAAATCCTTTCTCGGTTTGCTGAAAATATTTAGCTAAAGATATTCATTTGAATTTAACTGTTTTAACTGTTGGGTTCGTTTTAGCAGCTGCTTCAAGTCAAGTCAAAGCCAAATAAAAAACACTTTAATCATCCCTGAAGGGCAATTACAACATTGACAGGCACTTTAGTTCTTAAGTCTAATATCACCTAGAGAGAACAGACGTTGAATGAACAACAGAGAAGAAAAAGACTGTGCTTAAAAGCACTCAACAGTCTAGGTGGTAATAAATCATCTTTGTCGCATCAGTCTTATTAGTTTACAAGCAGCCAACGGGCTGAGATGAGGGCCCAGTGCTGAAGCGTTGATGAGGTAGCTGCCTTCAAGCTGTACAGACAGACCACAGTAGCAGTCACAGTGGTTACAAAACTATAGAAGACATTTTCATGAAGTGTGTAACATGAATGCCTAAGAGTGCCGTTATAATGATCTCAGTATTTGTTGATCTGCTAGCAAAGAGGGAGAGGGGGGTTTAAATAAAAACCCTGATCCTATCTCTCCAAAAAGGGATGATATAATAAAAAAAAACCACTGGCTTCCCAACACAAGAAAAAGTAACACAGAAGAAAACAAAACAAACAAAACAAAATTACAACAGTCACTGATATTTTTTGTATTGCTTGAAATATTGTGGCATATTTTTAGATGAAGACATGTTGTAGGGGTTTACTCTTATGAGCTATAAGCAACGATGGCTTGGATCAAGTCTGTCAACGACAGACATACAACAATCAAACAAACAACAACAACAACAACAAAAGTTATCGTGTTATGTCGAATGCTCATGTGTTGCCAATTATTTTCCAGTCTCCAGAGAAGTTTGAAATCAAAGGACTTAAAGCCGCTACAACACTATGCACAACAGCAACACAAGGAGCTGCACTCCAGTCAAGGTAAACACAAAGTATGTTGTGGAACAGAGAGGTTCTACCTATTTTCATGTACTTGTAAGTCATTATAACTTTATCATCGCTGATGAAAAAATTTGACATGCACAATCATGGCAAAACTACATACGTAATTATAATATGAATACAAAATCATGATGTAATTTAAAGACTTTTTTCCATAAAAGCATCCTTTGCACAGTTTCTAAAATTAAGTGTAACAAATGAAACTAGCTCCAAGTATTATCATTCCACAAAATAAGGTAAAAATATTCCCCATCAAGAAGCCCTGGATGACAAAGTCATTAAAATCATATCCTCGTGAACAGAAAATTGCGTTTCAAAGCGGTGATGGAATAACAGGAAGAGCAGTACAAAAGAAACTTCGAAAAGAACTTCGAGAAAGTCAAAATACCATGCAAGCAAAAATTTGAAGAGCAGTTTCAGAGGGTTAATATTGCAGATGCATGGAGGGGGTTGAAAGAACTTTGACAGCAAGCAAACTCAGAAAGCTCAACACAGTCAATGACACCAGAGGAAGAAAGGGCTTTTTCAAATGAACTCAAAACATTTTATTGCCACTTTGAGCGTGAGGGTTTACAAAAAAGGGGGCTTGAAAATGTTCTTATCAACTTTCAAAAACACGCGCGTGCTAATAGATAATGACGATGACATTGTTGATGCAGAAGATGCCCAGCCAGTTTTGAAAAGATTGGGGGTGAAGAAGGCTGTGGGTGTGGTTGGTGCTAGTGGGCGATTCTTGAGATCATGTGATGGACAGTTGTGCCATGCCTTTAGTGCTCTGCATGTTCTCTTTGTCTTTGAAAACCTGTTGTGTCTATTCTCTGGGGAAAAAATCTACTGTTTGTCCTGTACTCCCCAAAAAGTCACTCCAAGTCTCTAAATCATTACCGGCCTGTAGCTCTCACTCCAATAGCGATGGAATGCTTTGAACATATAATTCTGAAATGTATTCTTCTCTGCTGCCTATTTGGTTACAGCGTTGCGCATTGCGCTCGAGATCTGCTGACTCGGGTTCAAACCCTATGCAAGGGAATATTTTTCTCTGGAGTTAACATCAGTGGTGACTCCTCCGCCCCCCCCCCCCCCCCACCCTACCACCGAAAAAAAAGTCTCTCGGATGAGATGAGACCAAAAGCCGAGGTCCTATGTGCGAACGCACTCCAAGCATCTTGCGCACACGTTGAAACCAGTTCCACCTTTTGGAAGTGTAGGCCACTGTGTGCCCGTGGGGAGACGACAAACTTACAAAACTGCAAACACACGGGAACTAAATATAAAAGTAAATAAGTGCTTATTCTGTTGTTCTCGAATTGTAAAAAAAACAAAAACAGACCGTCTTCATATCTATACAAAGCCAACAAAAGCCAGAATCACCATGCAAGAAAAAGGACTATTCCCACTCACAAAAATCTGGTTCCTCTGTTCAATACTTTTCATCGACTTGTCCTCTGCCTTCAATGCTATTCAGCCCCATCTCTTAACTTTCTGACTGTTTTCACTGAACGTCTGTCCTCAATTAGTTCTTCGGTTTATAAACTTTTTAACAAATCGAAGGCAGTTTTTTTTCCAGTTTCAAAGGGCAGTAACCAAAGAAAAGTCTACTTCTACTGGTTCTCCACAAGGCACTGTTCTCTCCCCTATCTTTTTATCATTTATTTTTTTAACTCTTTATACAAATGGCTGCACTAGTTCTGATCTTGCGCCATCGATCAAATATTCCGATGACTGCTCTTGAAGATCTATCAAACTCACACTTTACATATTCTAAACAATTCGATGAGTTTTCCGCCTGGCATAAAAAAAAGATTAAGAAATGTTATCTGATTTTCGCAAGAACCAGGATTCTGCTCCGGATCTTTA
>CM060337.1:29488167-29490667 GCA_030674155.1 Stramonita haemastoma
GTGATAAAAAAACAACAACAACAACAACAGCAAATATAATCCAGACAAGCTACCTAGCACTGAAGATAAAAGTGCTTTTGAAATGGAAACAAACATAGTTGTTGAAGTACTTCTGGAAGAATAGAAACTGAAAATGATGATCACTAAAAGAAATCTGGAATGACAAGGAGAAAGTGTATATTGAGGCTGCCCAAAAAAACTTAGAAAAGAAGGGAAACAATCAACATTGAGAATGCCGAAAATAACTTAGGAAAGAAGGGAAACAATCAACATTGAGGCTGCCAAAAATAGCTTAGAAAAGAAGGGAAACAATCAACATTGAGAATGCCGAAAATAACTTAGAAAAGAAGGAAAATAATCAACCAAAAAACTTCATTAGCAGGAAAATTGTTATATCAACAAGAAAAAAAGTGAAAATCCTGAACAGAAAAGAGAAAAGATTACTACAGTGAACATGAAAAGAGATGATAATAAAGATAAGAAGAGTTTATGGATAGTAATTAAAAAGCTTACAAGTAATAATTGCAAATGCTCAGAGAAAGAAAAAATAATGTTTTTCGGGTAAATTTCTTTAAAAAAAGCAAAAGAAAGTAGCCTAGCATTTCAAAATTCAAACCTAAAGGGCAAATGTGGGAGAATTCTCATGGAAATGAATCAAAAAATATTAAACAGGTGGCATGGATATGGAAAAGAATTCGCACAACAACGCTACTGGTGAATTGACGCGCAATTTGCATCTGCAAAAGCTGGAACGTTTGCCACTAAAGGAAGACATTACTGATGCTCTCACACCACAAAACGAAGGCAAATCTGGAATGGACAATACCAAGTGAGCTCTTGAAGAACTCAAAACCTTCCAGTTTTACAGCTCTACATCATCCCAACTAGTGGAAGCAACAACCGTTTGACATACTTCCCAATGGCGAGGATGCTTAAGACTGGCAATTATTTTTTTAAAAATAATTTTTTCATTTTATGCCACTTTATGTCACAGCAGATTTCTCTGCGTAAAATTTGGGCTGCTCTCCCCGGGGAGAGCTCGTCGCCACAAGTGCAGCGCCTATCCATTCTTTTTTCCTGTCTGCAACTGTATTTGTTTCCTCTCAGTGTGGCTTTTTTCTACAGATTTTTTGCCAGGGACAACCCCATTGTTGCCGTGGGTTCTTTTACGTGCCTAAATAATGACGCGTAACACACAAGACTTTGGTTTATCGTCTCATCCGAAAGACTACCACCCAGACCCCCATTCATGGTTTAATGGATGGGGAAAAATTTTGGGGCCCAAACGGGATTCGAACCACCGCACACTCGACCCGGACTTTTCGCTTTCTAGGCAGGCGTGTTACCTCCAGACCGCTGATTCACCTAAAAAGGAAGCTTCAGTTTTTATTTTTACAGAACAATCGCCTTTATTAGCAAAACTTTAATTCTTCTGATCCTCCTCCATAACAAAATGAAAAACAAAGTAGAATAAGAGTATCCGATTGTCAGATATGATATATACGTGAAAGAGAATCAACAGACGTACTCTTTGTGTTTCAGGTACTGTTTGAGCAAATTAGTAAGCGCTGAAGATGGGGCATTTATAACTATCATAAACATTTATTCATTCACTTATTTATTTTTTTATTCTTTTATTTAGATAATGAAATAAGCACTCATGTGTTTTTTTTGTTTTTTTTTACATCCAGTCCCTATTTGTATGCAGTTTTGTAAATGTTGTCATCCTTCCCATCGGCACAGAATGGCCTGCTCGCCTGATAAGCGGAACAGGTTTAACGTGTGTGAAAGATGTTCTACGTGCGTTTGCACACGGAACCTCGGTTTATAGTCTCATCCGGACTAATTTTAGGGTTTTGACAGTGTAAAAATCACTCTGTTTATTATAATGCCAGAAATAGCCTTTTCAAAGCATCCGATGTTGCTAATGGTAAATATGTATTCACATCAGAAGGTAACCGCCCAGTAGTATATTATCCCTGCGTCTTTTCAGCATATATACAGAAATGATCATAAGAAAGGGGGGCATAGATAACATGTGCTTTAATATAGGATGCAAAAACATCAACCTAAGGTACACTGATGATACAACACTCACGGCCAAAGATGCCACAAGCAGGAGCAAAATTCTTTACAGTGTACATGTAAATTAATTGCTAAAATGACCAAAGTGATGAACACTAATAGTACAGTCACCCTCAGAATATCAAAATCAATGGAACAGATTTGGAATATGTTCAAAATTTCAAATATAGAAGCTCTGTAAAAGAGAATAATGGCCCCTTGTCCAAAAGACGTCAAGGCTAGAATCGGCATGGCCAAGTAAAAGACGATCTAGCTAAACAACATTGGGAAAGACAATCTATCTATCTATCTATCTATCTATCTATCTATCTATCTATCTATCTATCTATCTATCTATCTATCTATCTATCTATCTATCTATCTATCTATCTATCTATCTATCTATCTATCTATCTATCTATATATGTATATAGGT
>CM060337.1:29520748-29530748 GCA_030674155.1 Stramonita haemastoma
TTCATTACTTCAGACATCAATCAGCAGAGACCCAGCTTGCTTCTAGATGACTTCATTACTTCAGACATCAATCAGCAGAGACCCAGCTTGCTGCTAGATTACTTTAGACATCAATCAGCAGGGACCCAGCTTGCTGCTAGATGACTTCATTACTTCAGACATCAATCAGCAGAGACCCAGCTTGCTTCTAGATTACTTCAGACATCAATCAGCAGAGACCCAGCTTGCTGTCAGATTACTTCATTATTTCAGATATCAATCAGCAGAGATCCAGATTGCTGCTAGATGACTTCATTACTTCAGACATCAGTCAGTAGAGACCCAGCTTGTTGCTAGATTACTTCATTACTTCAGACATCAATCAGCAGAGACCCAGCTTGCTGCTTACTTCAGACATTAGTCAGCAGAGACCCAGCTTACTGCTAGATTACTTCAGACATCAATCAGCAGAGACCCAGCTTGTAGCTAGATTAATTCATTACTTCAGACATCAATCAGCAGAGACTCAGCTTGCTGCTAGAGTTCTTCAGACATCAATCAGCAGAGACCGAGCTTGCTGCCAGATTACTTCAAAAGTCTCTGTTTGGACCAAAATAATGCAAAACACAACCTGAAAAACCATGACACAATGACTGATTGTTCACAGTCAGGCCGCAAGTAAACTAGTCTTGGGTGAGGACAAGTCAACAGGAGCCCAGTGATGCATTTTGTTGCCTGTTGTAGATAACGATAAGCACTGCTATAGTAATTCATTGTACTGTACTGTACTGTACTGTACTGTACTGTACTGTACTGGACTGGACTGGACTGGACTGGACTGGACTGGACTGGACTGGACTGGACTGGACTGGACTGGACTGGACTGTACTGTACTGTACTGTACAGTACTGTACTGTACTGTACTGTACTGTACTGTACTATACCCTACTGTTTTGTTTTGTTTTGTTTTGTTTTGTAATGTATTCTATTGCAGAATATCGTGCATTATGGTGTATCCATGAATGCAAAAATGCAAGCGGATGGAGAACCCCTCCAAATTGTTGAACATTTCAAAACCTTCCGTCATACCATAAATCAACTGATGCCTCACCTACAGAAGACATCAAAGCAAGCAATGCTCAAGACAAACTAAGAATGGTTCACCTTACCAACATTTGGAAAGTCAGATATTCAGAAAATGAGCGGAAACTCACAATGCTGCAGACACAATTTTGGCCTGTTGTTTTATGTGGAAGTGACGTGAAGAAATCATGGGTTGACAACATCAAAGACTGGACCGCCCAACCCCTGCAACACCGCCTACTAGCCACACAGGATCGTGAAGCATGGGAAAAGATCTCTGTTGCGTCTTCTCTCATGTCCCCCCTATGTCGTTTGGGACATGGGGCTGAGTGAGTGAGTGAGTGTGAAGGATGGCAACTCTTAAAGCTGGAATTTAAAACTACATAAAAGTAAACATCCTTGGTATCAGGTGGCCAGAAGTCATCACAAACAAAGAACTGTGGAACAGAAACAGACAGGCACCAGTCAAGTGGGAGATCAAGAAAAGTAAATGGGGATAGATCAGTCATATGCTTAGCAAGTCTGCTTTAGATGTCACCAGGCAGGCCCTTGACTGGAATCCACAAGGGAAGCAGAAAGTGGGTTAACCAAAATAGACCTGGTGCAGAAGCATCGAAGCAGAGAAGAGGACAGCCAGAATGACATGGGCTAAGCTGAAGAAGATCTCCCAGAACCCAGTTGTTGGAGGGCTGTTGTTGTGGCTCTTTGTTCCCTAGGAAATTCATAGACATAAGTCAAGTCAAAAGTGCACAGATGTGACTCTACGAAGATTCCCAAGAATACCTGGACAAAAGACAAACAAACCAAAGCACTTGGGGAGAACTGAACAAACAACCTGAACTATTAGACGTGGCTCGGAAAAGGAAAGGGAAAAAAATTGGACATGCTTTGAGACAACAGAGCTACCATGCAACGAAGACAGTGGCCCAGGAAAAACTGGAGGACTTCAAGGAAGACCACCGGAGTTCTATGTAGACACTATAGCCAGATAGACCAAGTTGCCGAAAGATGAAGTCTACAGGGGTAAGATCAAAAGATGGGAAAGGAGACAGCTGTTGGGGCATGCAGTTCTGCTTCCCACTGATCATTACTGATGGGTTTAACCTAGGTATGGTTTCTGCAGCCCATTATGACGATGATTACTGACGACTATAGTTTATGACGATCACTAATGATGATTGTAGTCATAGCTCTTTAGCCGTTTATGACGATGACTACTGACGATTGTAGTAATAGTTCTTCAGCCCATTATGACGATCACTACTAACGATTATAGTAATAGTTCTCTAGCCCATTGTGACAATCACTACTGACCATTACAGTAATAGTTCTCCTGCCCATTGTGACAATCACTACTGACGATTATCGTTATAGTTCTGCCATTATGACGATGACTACTGACGATTATAGTCATAGTTCTCCAGCCTATTATGGCGATCACTACTGACGACTATAGATATAGTTCTGCCATTATGGTGATAACTACTGGCGACTGTAACTATAGTTCTGCCATTATAACGATCACTACTGACGATTGTAGTAATACTCCAGCCATTATAAAAAGTATCTACTGACGACTGTAGTTATAGTTCTGCCGTTATGACGATAACTACTGACGACTGTAGTTATAGTTCTGCCGTTATGACGATAACTACTGACGACTGTAGTTATAGTTCTGCCATTATGACCATTACTACTGATGACTGTAGTAGTAGTTCTGCAGCCATCATAACGACCACAATGACTGTTTGTGTGTTTGATCTTCCTCACCCTGGAATGGACAAAAGGTGTAATTTATGGATAATGATTATTTTCAGGACTTGCTCCAGGCTCTTCTTGTGATAATAACCCTGGGGTTAATTGCAGTTCTGGAAGTCAGTGCACTCTGTTGAAGATTTGTGGTAAGTTGTCTGTCGTGACTGGGATTGTGCTTCTGTGTATTAGTTTTTCAACTCGTTCTATCACATTTTTCATATGACAACTTTGTTGCAGACAATACAAAACCATCCAGCGATATCTATACCGCCACTACAACAGAGGAGATAAGAAAAGAAGAAAGACAAGGATGGGGGAGGGGGGGATAAAGGATAGAAAGTAGCAATAGAAATACCAACAATCATGATTATCCATCATGACAGTACAGCAACTGCATGGTGGAGTGTTTTAATAGTAATGCTTGATAAAGCACGAATCTTAAAGTTTCCTTAAGGAAGATATATAATATCGTGAGCTATTTACATGATAACACCATGATTGCAATACTCTACCTTCACGCTTATGTGCAACTTCGGCTTTAAACCACTTAGAAGCACCATGGAGTTCAAACTGATTTTCCCATACAAGTTACCACTGCATCCAATTTCATTTAGTGTGTATTCTGAGGTAACTTAGCAAAGAGATATGTGACGCTCCAGCACATGAGTCGCATTGCACCAGAGGTCAATTTTGAGTTATTGACAAGTTATTAATCTGCGATAAAAGGGCTATGCAAAATAAATATAAACAAAACAGATTGAAAATCGGACAATACTGTACAAAGTTATTACAAATTGAAATGATAGACTGCAGAATGTAACAAAATGAGAGACTGACAAGTTTATTTTCATAACAGGTTGTCAGAATGAGGGCTTGCGTATTTTTAAAACACATTTAAAAGCAAAATAAACAAAACTTGGGCCTTGATATTTCATTATAAGGTAGATAAACGGATGTAGTTTGATAATCAATCAAAATCTCAAAATTGACAACTTGACCACCATCTGCGTTTAATGGCTCCTAGTGCAAAATTGGGAAATGTGCTGAGCGACTCATTGTGTTGTGGAGCTCACAATGTGGGTATCAGTGGTCTACACAATCATGTAGCAGTTTATAAAAAAAAAAATGTTTGAAATGATAGTCTCGTTCTTTTAGTCTCATCAAGCTTAAACCAGTCACATAGCACCCTTACTTTTGCTGTCATTTCATTTCACAAGAGGTTAAGGGAAAAATCAGTTAAGTCAGTCTTTACGACTTGTGTTAAAATGTAAAACAAAATCTATGCATTTGTATATATATATATATATATATATATATATATATATATATATATATATATATATATATATATATATATATATATATTATATATATATATATATATATATATATACATATACGAATGCATAGATTTTCTTTTACATATATATATATATATATATATATATATATATATATATATATATATATATATATATATATATATATATATATATTATATATATAAAACCAAGGGTGGCATTCTTTGGTCCATCTATGAAAGTATCTTGGTCTTTTTTGTTTTGTGTTTTGTGTGTGTGTGTGTGTGTGTGTGTGTGGTGTGTGTGTGTGTGTGTGTGTGTGTGTGTGTGTGTGTGTGTGTGTGTGTGTGTGTGTGTGTGTGTGTGCAAACAGAGCTGGATGCAGGGCAGAGCTGTGCAGGTGAGAATCGAGGAAACTGCAAAATATCTACAGTCTGTGAAGACGACGTCTGCTGTAAGTAGTCTGCTCTTCTTCTCTAAAGTCACAGCATGCACTTTCTTTGCTTTTTTTTCATTCCTCAGTTAGAGCTCCGAGGTTCACCAATAGTGAGATTTTTCGTATGCCACCGTTTTAGCCACCGTTGAAGTAGCTGCATTCCAACTTCGGGAACGGTGCCTAATCACGATATCAGAGTGAATGCATTAAAAAAGTTGTAATCTGTTCCTTCTGGCATGCAATGGCCTACTATTCTAAAAGATGAAATGGTTCCTAACCTGTGCACAGGATGTAATGCGTGTGTTCGTATACATCGCTTCAGTTTAAAGTCTCACTCGGGAGGCTTTCGGGAGTGGAGTCCGTATTGATTTAATTCCGGGGAAAAAATCACCCTCCAACGGGAGTCTCCGTGGCGGCTCAAACCTGGGTCATTAGTTTGCGAACTGAACGCTCTGAGCAATGGGCTACCACTCCCCTCCTCCTTTTCATAAATAATCAGATAATTGTGACACTCCACCACATAAGGAGTTGCATTGCACCAGAGGTCAATTTTTAGTTATTGACATGGTATCAATTTGCAATAAAATGGCTATACAATACAAAAAGCAGATTGAAAATCTGACAATTCTATCAACAGTTATTACAACTTGAAATGATAGACTCCAGGAAACGACAAAATGAGAAATTGACATGTTAAGCATCCCAATGGCCACAATGAGGGTTTTGGCATTTTAAAAACACGGTTAAAGGCAAAAGGAAACAAAATTATGCCTTGATATTTCACTACAGGGTAGAATGATAGCTATAGTTTTATAATCAATCAAAATCTTAAAATTGACAACTCGACCCAAACCTGCCTGTAATATCTGCTAGCGGAAAAGTGAGTCAGGTGCTAAGCGATTTATTTCGTGGTAGAACGTTACAATTGCTTTGACTAGTTTTTTTCTGCGTCTTCCGTAGAATAAGGCACAAATGCTAATTTTAGGTAACCCCCCTCCAATACAAAAAAGAGCAAAAAATTCAATAGGATCCATGGTTTTAAATATGGTGTTTCCTATTCAATCGGAAGACAAGCTTTTAGTTGTTATTTTTCAAAAACCGTCACTCACAGACTTACAGCTTTGCTGATTACGGTTCTCCCTAATAATGGCAGCAGATAAAGAAAATGTTGTGCGTAATCTAGCATTGTACTTACACAAAGCTTTTCACTGACGGGAAACACCAGCGCCGATGCAGAGCTTCATAGCCCTGTGCTGTGTTCACCACACCACTGTCTAAAACCACAGTTTGACGATTCCCAACCGCTACACCATACATCCGCGCCCTCAACTATTGACATGTGCCTATCGCACCAAAGGCAAACTCCACGTGGCCGAAATGTTTCCAATCTTCAGCCTGTCTGGGGCATACACAAAACACTTTCTGTGACAAAACGCACAACCTCCCCATAGCTTCTTTTAATGCACAATCCCTAGGTCCCAGTGAAAAAAACGGACTGCTTTAAATGAATTTATTCAAGATAACAATGTAGACATCATGCTCTTGCAGGAAACGTGGTTAAAGGAAAGTGACAAAGGGAAGTGCAAAGAACTAGCACCATCTGGCTACAAGTCCCACTCATTCCCTGATCTCACCTCGGTGGTGGACTGGCTGTTGTGTTTAGAGATTCTTTACTTGATCATGTTGCTCTCAATGATAAGTTTTGTTTTCAGCACTCTTCTTTGAAGCTGTCCAACTCTCTCTTGCACTCTCAAAACAAACCATTCACCTTTTTCTGTGTCTACCGTACCTCTCCTAGCACAAGGAACAAGTTGATTGACAGTGTCTTCTTTAGTGAGTTTCCAGATTTTTTAGACTATTTTAACAACTTGTCTGGCTCCTATGTGATGGCAGGTGATTTTAACTTTCACTTTGATACTCCATAAAAATCTAGTGTAAGAAAGATGTTGGATTTGATAGATATGTTTAGTCTTTGTCAAGGAGTAAATGAACCAACTCATTGTAAAGGTCACTGTATTGACTGGGTGTTACACCGCCCTTACGATAATAAAGTTTCTTCTTTGTTCGTTTCTCATGATCTCACATTTGATCATTTTTGTGTTGTGTTTGATTTAAATGCTTCTCCGCCCCCATCACTCCCTACCTTCAAAAATGTTCGCAAGTTCAATGGATAGAGAGGCTTTTGAGGCTGACATTTGCTCTGCCATCTCTTACTCTCCCCTCACTTCCGTGAAAGAGGTGGATGACACACTGCAGAATCTCCTTGATAAGCATGCTCCAGTCGCCCGCGAAAAGATCTGTGCTGGTCGGTTAGAACCATGGTATGCAGGAGTGAGAGAGGAGTTGTGTAAAGCAAAGAAAGCTAGACGTCTTGCCAAGAAAAAGTGGTTGCAGACAAAATTAGAAATCTTTAAACAGATCTACAATACCACAAAGTGTAGAGACGCTTCCATTGTCCACCGAGGGAAGTCTTTGTATTTCAGCTCAAAGATCTCTGCTTGTGATTCCAGCAGACAACTGTTTGATATTTGTGGCCAATTGTGTGGAAAAACCAAAAGCACTCCCCTCCCCACCACCCACCCAGTCAGTATGCTACCACAAATTTTCTCCGACTTTTTTGTGAGAAAGTTGCAGACATTAGACGTGAGCTTGACCATCTCTCTACAACCCTCTCAGCTCAAGACCCTCAGCCCTTTCCAGTATCAGATATTACTCCATTGTCTTCTTTTCGCCTAGTTACCGCAGATGAAGTCCGTAAGATTATCCTTAAATCTAAACCCACTACCTGCGCACTTGACCCATTCCAACACCCCTTCTGACGGAATGCTTAAATGATATTTTACCTGTTATTACACAGATAATGAATCAGAGTCTATCCACAGGTGTTGTCCCTTCTAGTTTCAAATATGCAGTTGTAAAACCTCTGCTCAAAAAGTCATCGCTTGACCCAAATATCCTCAAGAATTACAGACCTGTTTCCAACTTGCCCTTCCTGTCAAAAATCCTTGCAAAACTTGTACTGGATCAGCTCTTTGAACATCTTGTCTCACATTCTCTTCTACCTCCAAACCAGTCAGCATACAGGCCCTGGCACAGCACTGAAACAACACTTCTGAAAGTTGCCAATGATATGTTACTTGCTCTAGATAATGGAAATATATCTGTCCTCACTCTTTTGGATCTATCAGCTGCATTTGATACAATCGATCACACCATTCTCTACCAAGCTCTCCAACAACACTTTGGTGTCTGTGGAACAGCGCTGAAGTGGTTTCAAAACTATCTATCTGATTGAACGCAAACCGTTATCGTAGATGAGTTCAAGTCCTCACCAGCAAACCTCTCGCTTAGCTACCACAAGGATCAGTCTTGGGACCCATTCTTTTCATCATGTACCCCAAGCCACTGAACACTCTCGTTAGCAGTCACTCTATCCAAAATCAGTCTTTTGCAGATGACTCCCAACTTTACACTAAATGCCATCCTGATAATGTCAACAATACTATTGAAATCATGCAAAATTGTATATCCGATGTCAAATCCTGGATGACTAGACACAAACCAAAATTAAATGACGATAAAACAGAAGCCCTGCTGATTCACTCCACTCATTCTTCTCTATCAGCTGATCTATCATCTATCATCCGTGTTGGAAAATCAGATATTTCTTTCTCACCATCAACGCCCAATCTAGGATTCATCATGACAAATACCATATCAATTGAGAAACATGTTTCACAGACTTAGCGCTCAGCTTATGCTACGCTTCATCAGATCAGTAACATCAGAATGTATATCGATGTAGATACAGCCAAAAAACAGCCAAGAAACTCGTATGTGCCCTTGTTCTATCTAGGCTTGACTATGCAAACACCCTGCTTGCAGGCTGTCCCATGTTTTTAATAGATAAAGTACAAAAGGTACAAACCTCAGCTGCCCGACTGGTACTCAAAACAAAGAGGCGTAATCACATCACCACTGTATTGCGAAATCTGCGCTGACTTCCAATCCAAGCTTGTATCCAGTACAAAGTTATGATGCATTGTCATAATTTCTTCTTGAACAAAGTTCCAGCATACTTTTCCGATACTCTTTCAGTGTACCACCCAAACAGACCACCCCGCTCATCCTCTGACACAAGAATCTTGAAAGTTCCCAAAGTAAAAAAAAACAAACAAAAACCCAGCACAGCCAGCGCTCATTCTCTCATGTAGGTCCCACTCTCTGGAACGCACTTCCCTCTGAAATAAGACACACTGACTCTACTTCCTCCTTCAAAAGGTTGCTCAAAACACACCTTTTTATCCAATTCTTGTCTCTGACCACTGATCAAAATTGATTTCCCATTTTATTGACTCTTCTCTGACTCTAGTGCTGGTCTTTTGCTGTTTTGGGATATGATAAGGTTCTTCATTTCTATTTTACTTATCTTATTTTTTGTTGATGCGAGTACATGTAGGGTAAATTCGTGAATGTGCCGTTTTCTTTGTTATTCCGTGTTGTGCGTTTTGTGTATCTGTGTGTGTGTGTGTGGGGGGGGGGGGGGGGGTTCCACGCGTGCGTGTGTGCGTGCATGCGTGTGTTCGTGTGTGTGTGTGTGTGTGTGTGTGTGTGTGTGTGTGTGTGTGTGTGTGTGTGTGTGTGTGTGTGTGTGTGTGTGTGTGTGTGTGTGTGTGCATTGTACAACACTACGTATTTCTTGATGATATTGCTCTTATTTCACTTTTATTCTCTGGCCATGTGATATGCTGTGTATTGTATGTGCATGCATTTTCCATTATTTTTTGCGCTAGTCAAATTTTTCACGTTCATATGTAACCTATTTAAATTGATTTGATTGTACAGCGCGGTGAGCCCATGTTTTTGGGTATTCGCACTATGTAAGCCTCCATTTTATTATATTATATTATGATAATGTCCTGATTTCCCAATGTTTTTCTTTATCATGTTGTTGGAACTTGCGCTGGTTTTCCTTTCACAAGTCGTTCTGTCCACAGGACACTTTTGCCCCCTTTCATATTGGGGCTATGACCTTGATGAATAACCATCTGAAGTCTGAAGTCTCTTCTTCCAGTGCCTGCTATTAATGAAGAGTGCAGCGGGAATCTCCGCCTATGCAAAAGTGGTACAGTTTGTGACCATGTGAGGAAGTGCCGTAAGTAACCTTCTCTGCCTATGTCTGTCTGTCTGTCTGTCTTTCTATCTGTGTCCCTGTCTGTCTGTCTGTTTGTTTGTCTAACCTACAGTCTTTTCCATCTGATTCTTTTTATGTCTCCGTCTGTATGTCTTTCCCTCCCCCCCCCCCCCCCCCCCCCCTCTCTCTCTCTCTCTCTCTCTCTCTCTCTCCTCTCTCTCTCTCTCTCTCTCTCTCTCTCTCTCTCTCTCTCTCTCTATCTCTCTTTGTACTTATCTATGCATCTGTTTTACACAAACACAAACACAGACA
>CM060337.1:29532168-29549668 GCA_030674155.1 Stramonita haemastoma
TCTCTCTCTCTCTCTCTCTCTCTCTCTCTCTCTCTCTCTTCTCTCTCTCTTCTCTCTCTCACATCCCAAACACACACACACACACAAATACACATACCACACACTCAAGAAATTTACTTATAAACACAAACAAAATGCAATGTTAATCAATGTTAAAAAAAGAAGTACGAATGAAATGAGAAACAAAGCATCCAGGTCTCACATTATAACATTAAAAAAAAACCAGCAACCAAAACCAAGACAGTATGACGTGATCTCAATTCAGACATACATAGTAGGGAAGAAAACAAGACAACACAACTATGGTATGTCACATTCCTTAATGGAGTCTGCTTAACCCCTCCCCCCCCCCCCCCTTTCCCACCCTACTTACCTTCCCCACAACACCAACAACACAGAACACACGAGAAAATCTTTCAGATTTAATTTTTCAAAACTTCATACTTGAATAAAACAACAAAACACAAAATTCCAATTTCAGTACTACACACTAGTTTTGACTTTTGTTTTATCCCTCCACCGCCCTTCCCTAAAATTCCTCAAACTGGTTTGGATCAAAGTCTGCCACAGTGTTCCGACACTGACATCGTCGTGCAGAGTTCCTGGGCTGTTGAGGTCCTCAGTGCATGTTGAAGGGTGACGACAAGCACTAGGAGCAAAGGGATGCTCTGTAGGGAAAGATGCAAGACCCAGCGCAGGGAAAAGGAAAAGGGACGTACTTGAATGGGAGAGGACAACTTGCATGGGGGCATTCCAAAATGCGCAAGGCAGAGGAACCTCACCCACCAGACGTTGATTCTACTGCTGGGGGCCAACAGGAAACGGTCACCAGGAATTGTAAAGACGCACATCTGTGCCTGAGACTGCACACCGACAAGGACACGGGACGACGAAGAGACACTGAAACTATGCTCCGCCAGGAGTCAGATCTGCAAGGAATACCACTCCTAACCGCTCTCCAAGTAGAGATGTCACTCTTGCGAGGCCCCCAACAGCCCACGCTAGAACAGAGACCACGTATGTACCCATCTCTTCTGGCCAAAGACCGACTCTCCTCACTCTGGATCCAAAATATATCTCCCTCCTACAACTGCCACGTAGCTCATTCAGCTAAAATTCCAGAACCTCATTTCCGCGAGAAGTTCACCCGCATGCAAAAAAGCAGAGAAGAAGGCATGAACAAGCAAGCTGGCTGGAGTTTACTACATACGTGAAGACTACGCCTGTACACACACACACACACACACACACACACACACACACACACACACACACACACATACATGGGGTAGAACTATGCGAACTGTGACAGGGTAAAAATAACAATTTATATAAAGCAAAAGGTTGTGTGTGCAAGATTTTGATTTCTAAGACATGGGTATGATCTGTGTTTCTTGCCCAACAAAGCCCGTTAGGCTCTTTATTTGAGGTTTGACTGGCTCTCTGAATCTGTTTCAGCTGATCTGGTTTCCTCGACCTAAGAGAACTCCTTCCACGGTGGTTTCGCAGGCGATGGACTTGGATGAATCTGACTCAGACAACCCTCAGCTTGATGGCGACTGAGGGCTCAGCCACTGAGGAACCAGCCAATAGGGCTCCAATCTCAGCTTGATGGCTCAGCCAATGAGGACTCAGCAACTTGATGGCTCAGCACTGAGGACTCAGCACTTGATGGCATCAGCAATGAGGACTCAGCACTTGATGGCTCAGCCAATGAGGACTCAGCATTTGAGGGCTCAGCCAAAGAGGACACAGCAAATGAGGTTCCACTCCCTTTATCTGACAGGCCAATGCTCCAGCTTCTAAATCTGCCATACTCTTCCTGAAAACAAAGAAATAAAGATTTATCAGGATGTAAAACGCTTGGAAACAACCCATAACTAATATGAGTATCCTATGGAGGTGCCTGTCACTCGAGCAAGTACTTCATAAAGCCTTCGTCCAATCCATTAAGGAATGTTCTATTTGGGCCATCATCAAAATTATTTGACATGTTGAAAAATGCTGTAAATGACAAGCCCAAGTGAAAAGCAAACTGAAATCGTGCAAAGTATACTGAGCTGCAGTTCTCATCATCTCATGTCCAGGGGTGCAGTGAAAAGTCAAGTCAAGTCAAGTTGAAAACACTCTCTTCGTCCCATGAGGGGGCAATTACAATACTGACAGGCATGTTGATACCAATCCTCGTTGAAGTTGTCAATAGCTACAGGTAGCTTGGTTTTACTCTTACAACTAAAGTATCTATTAACACAGCACTAGAAGAGTATGCCAGGGGTGCGAAACATAGTTTTTGAGATCTTGAAATCAATGTGGGCCGTGGGTAACATGACTATGTTGGTTTTTTTTTAAAAGTTGGATGCCTATGGTAAAGCCATGTTGTTATAATAATGATTTGAGGTTTTCAACAATTTCATTCTACTGTATCAGTTCCTTTAGATTCTTGCAAACATTTATTAAATGCTTACCCCAAAACTCCAAACACTATGATCCATGGAGAAAATGGGACGTTATTCATCGTATATTGACAGAACCATAAGGTCTGTTACTTGTTCAAGTTTCAAAATGCTTCTAAGCAGATTTCCAGAACAAGCTTATTTGATGACTGTAAATAAGATGCCGGAGCTCACTGGACATTCAGGTTTCAATAACTGGCCATTTCTATTAAAAGATTCCTTGATCCTTTTGGTTTCTTTAAAGTGTGGGTAAATGCTTGTTGGGAAATAAACAGGTGTTCTAAAAGAACTAAACCAGTGCATGACTGAGTGTTTTTATCGAGACTGGCATGTCCAATCCAATTCAATAATGGTGCTTTTAGCCCCGCCGACCACATAGGCCATATCAGGGCTATTGCCTCGTCACATTTTAAAACTCATATTAAAAGTGTGCAACTATGTACAGTTTAAAACAAGGTATAAAACCAACTCAACCGTCCTTGCCTGTATGACGTCCCGGTCGACCATAAGGGTCAGCCCAGGATGGCCCCGGTCGTGGGAAAACCCACATCGATCACACTTAAAACGAGATAAAACCAAAACCGGGTTCCTTAAAACAACCTTGTCCTTAGAGACCAACCATACCACTTTCGCTCATATCAGACGAAAAAAGCCGGATTCTCTCAGGAGTTAAAAATGGTGTCCGCGGAACATCCAAGAGAAGGATCTTTAGGGAGTCCGCGGTAAAATGCTTGTGCCTAATATCCTGAACATCCCGACACTCCAGGAGCAGATGCCTGACGGCCACCCGCACGTCGCAAGTCACGCACCACGGGGTTCCCTCGCCTTTCAGCAAGTGACGTGAGTGATGTGAGAATGACCCGTGTGTATCCTGGTGAGCACTGTCCCTCCCTTCGGTTTTTCACACCCAGAGGAAAACCTCTTTCAGGTTGGGACGGATCCGAAAAAGCTTGTTGTCTGTCTGAGCGTTCCACTCCTCCTGCCAGAGGGAATGCACGTATTGCTTGCTCCTGTTTCAGATCCGTGAACAGCACCGTGGACCCAGAAACCTCCTGCTCCGTGGCACGCCTGGCGAGTCGGTCAACCGTCTCGTTGCCCCGAATGCCTGCGTGCCCCGGGACCCACACCAAAACCACGTCACACCCGTCCCGTCTCAAGGAAGTATGCAGCTCGTAGAACTCCTGAGCCTAGGGGTTTTACGTTCCTGCAAACGATAGCCTCCAGAGCAGAGAGCGAGTCCGTACAGACCAAGAAGTCTTTCCTTCCCGATCGCATGATCAGTTGCAGGGACAAGACCAGAGTGCTCAGTTTGGCCGTGTACACCAAGGCATCGAAGGCAGGCGCTCCGAAAGCGCGACTCCTTGATGGCGGGACAATAGGCGGCGCAGGCCACCCCTCCACCGACTTGGACCCGTCCGTAAAAACCCTGGTGTGAGGACGGATACACGCACAGAGCTTTAAAAAGGCCCCATACGCCGTGGAGCTGGTGACGTCTTTTCTATGAGCGGCCAGATCAAACAAACCACCGGGGTCACCATTGTCCACATCGGCTTCTCTGGGTACTTAGGAGGTCACAAATAACCCCCAGATCAATGCCCGCCTCCGGAGATGGGGAAGGATCCGAATGCCAAGAGGCGGGCGGCATAAGGCGATTTGTCGAACTTGGCCTGAAACCGGGATTCATGACACAATCGTACGCCGGGTTGTTGTACTCTGAATACAGTTTGAGGTAATAATTCAAAGTCAGTTTTAGACAGCGGTTTTTTAATGAAGGCTCTCCCGCTTCCGCGTACAAACTGTACACCGGCGTCGTCCGGAACGGCTCCAAGACAGATCTGGAGCCCCTGGTGGTGGACGGGATCCAGAGTTTTCAGGTAGGAAGGCCTCGCCAAGCCGTACACCTGGCATCCGTAGTTCAGCTTGGAGCGCACCAGCGCCCTGTAAACGTGCAGCAGTGTTCTCCTGTCCGCTCCCCAGTCAGTATGGGCGATCACCCGAGGAGGTTCAGGGCTCTCTGAAACGACGCTTTCAATGTTGAATGTGGCTCCTGAAATTGAGCTTCCGGTCGAAAACAATGCCCAAGAATTTGGCCTCCGCCACCGTCCGGATGGTGGATTTTCCCAAGCGGATGACGGGGTCCAGGAAGTGCTCTCTGGACTTGTTCGTGAAGTGAATGCACTTAGTTTTGGCGACCGAAAACTTGAACCCATTATCTTGCGCCCATTCCTGAACCTTGTTCATGCAGAGCTGTATCTGCCTCTGAACCCCTGCAAACGTACTGCCCGTAGCGTACAAAGCAAAATCGTCCACAACAGCGAACACTCCACCCCCTGATGGACAACCTGACGATGTCGTTGATCTTGATGCTGAAGAGAGCCGGGGAAAGGACGCTCCCCTGAGGAACCCCCATCTCCTGCTTGAAATCTCCGAAAGCGTGGAGCTCACCCTCACCCGGAACCGTCTTTTGGCCAAAAAATTCTGCAAGAAGATCGGCAACCGTCCCCAAACCCCAAGTCCCGCAGGTCTGACATGATGCCGTACCTCCAGGCAGTGTCTAAGCCTTCTCGAGGTCAAAGAAAACGGCCACCACGTGCCGCCCGTTGACAAAGGCTTCTGGACTGTCGTCTCGAGGCGGACGAGGTGGTCCACGGTGCAGCGATTCTTGCGGAAACGCACTGCTCCCTGGCCAGACGACCCTTTGCCTCCAGATGCCACACCAGGCGGCTGTTGACCATTTTTTCATCACCTTACAAACGCAGCTGGTGAGCGCGATGGGCCTGTAATTGCCGGGGTCCTTAAGGTCCTTGCCGGGTTTTGGGATATGGACGACGCAGGCCATTTCCAGGACGGGGGAAAAAACCCCGTCATCCAGATCCAGTTGTAAACCCTCAAGAGGGTCCGCAGACATACCTCCGGAAGGTGCCTCAGAAGGCCATAATGTACCTCGTCCGGGCCCGCCGAAGTCTTGCCGCAAGACTGCAAGGCGCTCTTCAGCTCCGGGAAAGAAAACGGCAGGTTGTAGACCTCCTCATCACTGGACGCAAAACTCAAAGGCACTCTCTCCCGACGCCGCTTCGTGTTCAAAAACCCTGCTTTTCGTTTCCACCGACGAGTTTCCCTCAAGGTGGCGGCCAGCAGATTCGCCACCGCCTCCCTGTCGGTGACCAAAGCGTTCCCCGAGCGCAAATGGTTGATCGACGCGGAGGCGCCCTGCCCCTTGATCTTCGCAATCACCCTCCAGACCTTGCTGGAGGTCCTGCTGTTCAGCTTGGAGCAAAAGCGCCTCCACGCCTCACGCCTCCTAGACTTGAAGACAAAACGGGACTTGGCCTGCAGCTTCTGGTGGGCCGAGACCGCCGCCGGACACGGTTGCTGCATGACCCGACGCTGCGCCTTTTTGTGTTGCCTTCCTGACCGCCCTGCATTTCTCGTCAAACCAGGGCACCCTGGCGCACCGGTTGACCGCTGGTCCTGGAACCGACCGCCTTGCAGCCTGAACCACACACGACGTCAGTGCCTCCGCCGGATCTTCCGCAGACAAACAGCCTCCTCATCCACCCGAAAACAAGGTGGCCCTGAAGGCATCCCAGTTGGCCCTCCTGACGTCGAACCTCTGCGTACGGGCTTCCTCTGCCCCCACTCCGCCCAAGACCACCGGAGAAATGGTTGCTGCCGTGCAGATTTCACGCACTTCCCACCAAATGTCCAAGACCCCTTTGCAACCTCAGATTTGCAGATGACATTGACCTCATGGCAGCAGCAAAAAAAGAACTGCAAATCCTCACAGAAGTCTAACAGATCGAGTGAGTGCATATGGCATGGAGGTCAGTACAGAGAATTCAAAGATCATGGTCAACAGCGCAAGTAATGACAGCACGGAAATAAAGTGAATGGAGAAATACTGGAAGAGGTGAGCCAATTCAAATACTTAGGTCCATCCTAACAAAAGATGGCACATCAAACAATGAAGTGAAAGCTTGCATTGCAACAGCAGCATCTCCTCTAGTCAGACTCGAGAGATCATCAGAAGCAACAACATCAGCTTCTGCACCAAATACCACCTCTACAAATCCCTCTGATATCTATCCTCCTATATGGCTGTGAATCATGGACTCTGACAGCAGAGTTAGAGAGGAGAATCCAAGCATTCGAGAACAAGTGCCAACAGAAGACTCCTCAAAATATCACACAAAGATAACGGACCAATAACTATGTGAAAGAAGAAATCAAAAGCCTGTAGGCCCCCAAGAGCCTTTGCTCTCCACCATAAAGAGGAGAAAACTGATGTGGTTTGGTCACACCACAAGACACAACACCTTAGAAAAAACCATCTTGCAAAGAACAGTCGAGGGCAACAGAAGAAGAGGCCGCCAAAAGAAATCATGGGTTGACAACATCAAAGACTGGACCGCCCAACCCCTGCAACACCTTACTAGCTGCACAGGATCGTGAGAAGCATGGAAAAAGACCTCTGTTGCGTCTGCCCTCATGCCCTCCCCCCACGTCCTTTGGGACATGGGACTGAGTGAGTGAGAGTGAATCCAATTCTAGCAAGGTTGCTTTCTTCATCAGGACCAGTTTAAGAGCACGTTTATAAGACTTGTGATAGTTTCAAAGTATTTGCACGGCAGAATTCCACAGGGTTGAAACGTAATCTATTGGGGATTGTATATATGCTTGAAAGAATAATTTCTTTGAATGAAAGTCAAGAAAGTGTTTAATTTTAGTCAGTTGGGATACCGTTTGGGATAAGTATTTGCATAGGTGAGATACGTGGTAGAACCAGCTGAGATTTTCATCTATATTATTCGTAGAACTTTGCGGTAAGAGGTTTGTTCAATTGTTCCTTTTTGATATAGATGGGAAGCAGTTCAAGTGATACATTTTGACGCTTTTGTCTGGTGGTGATAAGCATGCATTTTGCTTTTTTGGGGTGTATAGACATGAGGTTCAGTTCTGTCCATTTGACAAGATTATCAGCGCTTTTTTGTACATGGTTGCAAGAGAGTCAATGTCGTTATGACTTGTATGTATGGTTGTGTCATCAGCAAATAGTTCACATTTAGATTTGATGTGTAGAGGAAGGTCATTTATGTATAATGAAAAGAGAATTGGACCTAGTATGGATTGCTGTGGTACTCCATAATGAATGGGTTTCAGTTGGATGCAGATGTAGCTATTGAGACACATTGTTGCCTGTTTGTAAGATAGGAATCAAGTAGTCCTAGGGTATCTATAGAGATATTATACAGATCTAGTATTTTGATGAGAAGTATGTGGTCGATTGTGTCAAATGCCTTTTTGAAATCTACAAATATAACTCCACAACATTTATTGTCATTAATCTTTGATAGCCAATTGTCTACAAGACTAGTCAGTGCGTATGACACGAGTGATTTTGTCTAAATCCAGACTGATTAGGGTGAAGTAGTTGTTGATATCTATAGGGGTTTTGAAAGCATAAAAATAGTAGAGATTGGCCTATAGTTTGAAGGATCTGAAGTATCACCAGACTTGTGGATGGGGGATCACTTTAGCACATTTGAAGGCTAGGGGAAATAGTTCTTATCAAGACAAAGGTTGTAGAAATATCTTAGCGTGTCTGTGATAACTGGGGCTAATAGTTTTAGTATTTTGCTGTCTATTCCATCAAGACCATGTGTTTTTGATTTTTGAGGTGAGTCAGAGTTTATAGACCTCAGAAACAGACATGAATGGTATGTGAAGTTTAGACTTTTCTTGGCGGTATTGTTTTAATTCATTGAGGTCATTGGACTTTGAGTTATCTTGCAACACCAAAGAAACATTGACGAAGTTTTGTTAACCCCTTTTCAGCAAAAAAAAAGAGAGAAGAGAGAGAAAAAAAAAAAAGAGAGAAAGAGAGAAGAGAAAAGGGGAGAGGGGGAGAGAGAGAGAAAAAACAAATCAAATCAAATAAAACAAATCAAAAAAAAAATCAAAATTTTTTTCCCAAGGACTTGGTAAGAATAAAATTTGCTTTTTTTTTTAAATAAATTATAAAAAATTTATATAATTTTAAAATTTTATATATTTATATATATATATATTTTTAAAAATGAGCACACAAAAAACCCCCCCAGCAAAAAAAAAACAAAAATCCCTTAAAAAAAAAAACACAAACAGAAATGAAGGCAGAAAACAACAAGTTAGAAAAAAACCCCCACCAAAAAAAATGTTACAACATTGTTAAATTTTTAACAAAAAAATGACTAAAGAAAAACTTGCGAAAATACAATATAAAACAACTAATGAAAACAAAGTGAAATGAAAATGTAAGTTTAAGACCACCTTTGCGGGGTTCACCACACACACACACCACACACACCACACCCCCCCCAAAAAAAACCACCCCCCCCCCCGCCCCCCGCGCCAAACGAAACCCCCCATATCACGCACTCAAATACTATAAAAACACACACAGACACCAAAAAGATTTACACTCACTTTTTCACCATATTCCCGTCGCCAGATTTAAATTTGAAGGAGAAAAAGAGAGAGGAGGAGAGGGGAGAGAGAGAGAGAGAGAGAGGGGAGGGAAGAGAGAGAAAAAGAGGAGGGGAGGAAGAGAGAGAGAGAGAGAGAGGAGAGAGGGGGGGTTTTAAACCCCCGGAATTTTAAACTTTTTCGGTGGTTTTTTTTCGAAAAAAGTATTAATTGTGAAGCAAAAAAGATCTTGTCGGAAAACGGAAAAAAACCAAATAACAAAAAACCCCAAAAGGAAATTTTTTAAACCCTCGCCACGTTTTCATTTTGCCTCAAGTATAAGAGCCCTTTTTCGTGTCCTCGCTGCTTTTTTAGAAGTAATGCTTGTGGTACTCCACACTTTGGGTTTTGGTTATATTTTGATGTGCACAAGCAAAGTTCGAAAGCCCTGGCGGTTTTGCATATTTAATTATTTCGTTTTTTTTAAAAGGAAAATCATATTTTTTGGGTTAAGGAAGGGGCAAGGCTTTGTTCCAATAAAAAACTGATTGGTTTTCCGAAAAGCCAGATTAGGAGGAGGGAAACCCAACAACTGCCCAGCACAATCGTTAGGGGGTTTCTCCCACACACACACACACACACACACCCCACACACACACACACACACAAAACCCCCCACACACACACCCCGCACCACCACGCACGCAAGCAAGCGCGCACCCACACATATGAAACGCACGCACGCAAGAAACACACAAAACACACACACACCCCCCACCACATTTTCACTCACTCACGCTCCTCAGACAACATACAGATACACACAACAAAAAACCACATTTTTTTAGTTGACAAAAAAATGACCCATAGCAACAAGAGAGTTGCCCCCTCCCAAATCATGTAGGAAAACGTCCTTTCTAAGAGAAAAACAAAAGATTGAGCCCAAAAATTTTTTTTTTAAGGGGTTTAGCCTTAAAAAATTTGTTTTAAAGTGATCTTTTCATTAGCAGGACCCGGCCTTTTTCACATAGAAAATCCACCCGAGAAAAAGAAGTATACAAACAAATAACCCCAACTATACCCCCACAATACAATTTTAATGCCACACTATACAACAAATTACCATAAAACCCATGTCCCAAAAACACAACACTTTTCCATAAAAGGGCAAAACTTTTAAAAATTACAAATACCCAGGGGAAGGGAAAATTACTTTAAACCACAGACCATAGAATCCTTACTATACAGCACAACAAAAGCCACGTAATGCTAACTTTTTCAAAAAACCCCAATTAAAAGGAAAAACTGCATAATATACAAAAAAAGACAATACAATGAAATTTCCCCTTACTAAACAACACAATACAATACAAAACCACACTTACAACACAATGAAATTATAAGTATACTATACAACACAATATCAGAAAAACGCCACTATACAACAAAACCAAAAAAAATGCCATACAATACAACCAATATAATATGATTTTTTTTTTTTTTTTTTTAAATTGAATTTAGAAGGGCAGTACCAAAATAATCCATCTATAAAATTTACTGTTTAATGCCTTAACATACAACACAATACCAAAATTCCATATTTTATCCAACCCAAAAAAACCCACATAAAAAGGCATACAACAAAAAAATTTAAAATTTAAAATTCCCATGCTTTAAAACACAATAAATGCCACACTATACAACTTTCTATATCTTAATGCCAAACTCCAAAAACAAAATTAGAATACAATTTTGACTCCCAAAACAAAATAGAACAAAAACAACACAGCCAATAGAACAAAACCACAAAAAAAAACCCAAAACTATAAAAACAAAACCCACAATACAATCCATATACAAAAAAACTATGAAAATATAATACCATTTTTATAAAGCTTTTACTTTTCCCAGGAAAAAAAACAATGAAATGCCAAAAAAAATACAAAACCTTTCCCAATACTGTTTAAAAAAAAACCCAAGGCATAAATTATTGTGCACATCCGTTAAAAGACGTTAAATTTATACACAAGAGCCCAAAAGACGTTGTACAGACAAAAAGTTTACATAAAGGAAAAGTTGTACATAAAGACATGATTTGTACAAGAAGAGTCAACAGAAAAGAACATCCCAATGATTGAAATTTAAGAGTCCCCCAGAAAAAAAATTTTACAGACATTTAAACTTTACATGAAAATTCCACAGACAATGTACAACAATGATCTTAAAATTAAGACTGCACAATGTCCCGACAGTAAAACTTTAAAATAAAAGAGTTCAAAATTGTACAGGACAGTGATCTTTACATAAAAGGGGCCCCAAAATGTACAAAACTGGATCGTCCCAAAAAGATACACAAAGCACAGTGATCTAAATTTTAAAGCCCCACAATGTAAAACAAATGACTTGTAATGAAGGTCCACGGGACAATGTAGGGGGGAAAAGGATTTGTACAAAAAAAAGCCCAAAATTGTACAGACGTGTTTTGTACATGAATGTAAAAAATTTGTACGACATGATTGTATATAAAGAGTTTTCACGAAACAGTTTTTGTACATGAAAGCCCAAAATTTGTACGGGACAGTAAATCTGTATATAAAGAGTATTCCCAACTTTTAACAGTGATTTTACATGGGGACCCCACAATGTACAGCCCGTGATCTGTTTATGAAGAGTAAAAAATTTGTACAGTGATTTGTACAAAAATTTAGTCCACAAGGACAGACAGTGATCTGCACAAAATGGGTCCGCGAATGCAGACGGTGACCTACAAAAAAAAGTTCCACAGACAAGGGTAAAAGAAAATGATCTGTACATGAAGTCCAGAGACAAATGTACAACAGGGGATTTTGTACATAAAGACCCAACTTTAAAAGGGACGCGATTTGTACATGAAAGTCCACGGGAAACAAATGCCCAACAGTGTTTCTGTACATAAAGGATTTCCACGGGAAATGTACAGACTGTGTTCTGTACTTAAGGAGTAAAAAATGTACAGACATGATTGTACTTGAAGGGGTCTAAAAAATGAAGACATTGATCTGTATATGAAGGAGCCCCACAATGTGCAGACAGGGGATGGGGCACATGAAGAGTCAACAATGTCAGACATGTTTGTAAATGAAGAGTCCACAATGTGCGGGCCCAGTGATGTGTACATGAAGATTCTACAATTGGAAGACATGATTTTGTAAATAAAAGATCAACAATGTGCGGGCCAGTGATCTGAAACATGAAGAGTCTAAAATGTCAAACAGGGGATCTTTTACTTGAAGAGTCCCCCAATGAACAAACAGTGATGTTTTAAAAATAAAGCCCCAGAGACACCGTAGAAACAGTGAGTTTTCATTAAAAAGTCCGAGACCCCGGGAAAACAGTGATGTGTACATAAAGAGCCCAAAGAGACCCCCCCGTAGAGACAGTGTTGTTACATGAAGAGTCAGGGGACCCGTAAGACAGTGATGTGTACTTAAGGGGTCCCGGACCCCGGGAAGAGACAGTGATGTGTATATGAAGAGTCCAGGGGACCCGTAAAACAGTGTTTTTGTACATGAAGGTCCAGAGCACGTAAAGAAAAAGTAAATTTGTACATGAAGTGTCTACAATGTACAGAACGTGTTTTTGGTAATGAAGAGTCCCCCCAATGTAAAAGACAATGAAAATTAAATAAAAATTTCCACACACAATAATATAAAGACAGTGAAATTTAACATAAAGGAGTCCACCAGCAATGAAACAGACAGTGTTCTGTACTTTGAAAGCCCCCACGATAAACAGACAATGTTTTTGTCCCATAAAAGGGTCCAAAAATTAACTTTGACCTGTACATGAAGGGGTCCAAAAAGTACAGTGATTTTTCTGAAAAGTCCACAATGTCAAGGAAGGTTCTTCATGATCCCAACAAAAAGTACAGAAAAGTGAATTTTAAAACAAAGGGGGGTTCAAAACGAACGGGACAGGATCTGTACAAAATAAAAGTCCAAAATGTCCCAGACAGTGTTTTGGGAAGTCCAAAATTTGGTCCCGACAGTTATGTGAAACATGAAATTCCCTCGGGCAATAAATGTACAGCCGTGATTTGTACATGAAGAGCCAACGACAATTTTCAGACAGTGATTTTATACATTGAAAAAGGTTCCCCAGACAATAAAACCAGACATTTGATTTGACATGAAAGTCCACGGGAAACGAATAAACAGTCAGTGATTTTTTACAATGAAAAATGCACAATGTAAAAAGATAGCCCTCTGTACATGAAATTTCCACAAGTACAGCCAGTGACCCATACATAAGAGTCCACAGACAGTGTATTTGTACTGGTTTGCCCCCAATGTACCGGGGGGGGGTTTTGGGGACATGAGTTTCACCCAATTTTAAAGACGTGATTTTTCAGAAGGGGCCCGACAATGTACAGACAATGATTTTTAAAAGGAAAAACCCACCTCCCCAAAGTTTAACCGGATCTTTACGAGGGATAAACAGACATTTTTTAAAGGGTGAAACGGGGACATTGGGTCCAAAAATGGGAAAATGCAAAGTTAATAAAGGGGGGCACAATGAAAGTTTGGGTTTTTTTTTAAAAGAAGTGCTACAATGTAAAAAAACAATTTATTAAAAAACAAAAAAACAGTTTTTTAAAAATTTAACGACATTTTTTGGGACACCCGGGCCCCCCAAAAAACTGACAATGATATTTTTAAAAACCCCCAAAAAAAATTTTAAAGACATTGATTTTCCGAAGGGGCCCCTAATAAGAAGTGATTTTTAATAAAAAAGCCCCAAACAATAACAATAAAAAGTACACGGAGGCCCCCAAATTTACAAAGATTAAAACTGTAATTGGGGGGTCCACAATGTACAGTGTTTTTTACTCCGGGGGTCCCAAGTGTACAGTGTTTTGGGACCCTCGGGAAAAACCCCAATTTTTCAAAAAATGTTTTGTACATGAAAAAAGGGGGCCCAAAAAGTAAAAAACAGAAAACGTAAAATAAAAGGGGCCCAATGAACAAACATTTTTTGTACAAAAAGTTTTTTACAAAAACGTGATGTAAATCAGGAGTCCCCAGACAATTAATTTAAAAAAATGTTTTTTAAATGAAAAGAAGAGAAAACCCAAAAAAATGAAGGGGCGAAAACTGTAATTAAAAATGTCCAAAAAGAAAAGCTTTATCTGAAATGAAATGTTCACAAAAAAACCCCGGGGGGTTTTTTAAAATTTAGGGGGTCCACGGGGCAATTTTAAAGTGCAAACAGTGATCTGTTTCATAAAGAGTCCTAAAAAAATTTACAGGGGTTTTTTTAAAAAAAAAGGGGTTAAAAACCCCCCTTTAATGTAAGACAGTGGGTTTGTAAATGGAAAAAAGTCCCCCCAAAAAAAAGAAAAAATCAGTTTTAAAAAAAGATTAAGGCTTTTAAAAATTTTTTGGAAAATTTTGTACATGGGATTTTTTTTTTGAAAAAGGGCAGGGGGTTGGGACATGAAGAGTCCAAAATGTACAGACAGTGTTTGTACTTTTGAAGTCTAAAAAAGAACAGCGTGTTTTTTAAAAAAAGAGTTAAAAAATGTACAGAAAAAAGTTTGTCCAAAAAGGGGCCCCAAATTTACAGACAATGATATGGCCCTGAAAAACCCCCCCGAAAAAGTACAAAAAAGATGTGTACATAAAAAGGGGCCCCAGCAATTTACAGGAAATTTTTTACAAGGGGGTCAATAGTGAATGAAGCAAAAACAATTTATTTTAGATAAGAGTCCACAAAAATTTTAAATGTACACAGGGAAAATTTGTAATAAAAGGTCCCAATGTAAAAAGTGATTTGCGAGGACCCCCAAACAAAGAAATTAGTGATCTGTACCGGAGATCCACACAAATGTATACGTTGGATTTTTACATAAAGAGTCCACACAAATGTGTAGCATGTGATCTGCCCATAAAGTCCAAAAAACAATTTAAAGGTGGATCTGTACAGAAGATCCCAGGAAAAAATACAGAAGTGATTTATCCGAAAGTCCAAATGAACAACTAAACTGTAATGAAGGCCAAAAGGTACAAACTACGTAATAAGGGGGTCAAAATGTAACGGGGGTTTTGAAAATGAAGACCCACAGACAATGTACAGACAGTGAACTTACAAAAGGGCCAGACAATGTACAGAAAAGCACGTACTGGAAACCCCCCAAAAAATGTCAAAAACGATATTGTTGAAAGAAGGGTACAAAAATTTTTGGAAAACAGTGATCTTACTTTAAAGAGTCCACAGACAATGAACAAAGAAACCGTAAAAAAAAGAGCCACATGTTGGATAATTCTTACGGGAGAGTCCAAATTCAGACATTTTTTGTACATGGAACCACAGAAAATAATTTTCAACAGGGTCTTACATAAGAGTTCACCAAAATGTACAACATATCGTAAAGGAAGTCCAAATTACAGACAGGATTGTACAAAAAGGTTAAAAATGACGAGGGGGTCTTTAGCAGGGTAAATATTAGACAGAAACTGTAAATAGGACCAAATTACGACGTGATCTGTACATGGAGAGTCAACAATTTAACGTGTATTAAAAAAAGAGTGAAATGAAACGAATCTGAAAAGAAACGACAAGAAAAAGGTTTGTAATGAAATCAAAAAAGACGGGCGTGATCGTACTAAAAGTCCTAATGACAGTGATCGTACCGGAGTCCACGAAAAAACCAACATATCTTTCTTTCACCCAGGGGTGGTGGGCAGCATAAAAGTTTTTCCAACCTGCCTTCCGGGCCCCAGCCTGCCAATGAACCCAAAAGGTTTGCTGGTTTTCACCTCTTTTTCCACGTCCTCCTCCATGTTGCTTTTGGTTTTCCTTTTTTTCTTCCGTCTGGGGTTCAGTGAGTGCTTTTTTTGCGACAGGTTGTGTTTCCCGGATACTCCCAATCCTCCCAAAATTTTCGTTTGAAATATGGGCCCTGTCAGTTTGGTTGCATTTCTCATAGATTTTCTTGGAAAAACTTTTCGGCCAAAAAAGTTCGGGGTTCCCTGGAGGCAGGGGGTAGGGAAGGATCTAATTTTTGGAAAAGATCCGCCTCTGTCACCCTAACTTCGATAATCAGAAGTGTGAACAACACACTCTGGTACACTTTATTGGGGTTTTTGGGGCTATACTGGGAAATCCCAGATGTTGTTTTTTCCCCGAAAAATTTCCGGCCTTTCCCGTCTCTGTGGATGCTTTTTGGGCCCCCCTAGGTCTGAGCTGTGCCCAGTATGGAGTCTTTTTGCCTGGTTAAGTCGCTCCTTTTTTTTCACGGGGCTGGGGGGTTTTAAAAAGGGCCTTTTTTAAAAAAAAATTCCTTTGGCCCCCCGGGAAGGGGTTTTTTAAAGGGGGAAAAAAACCCCTTTTTTTTTTTTTTCCCCCCCTTTTTTTTTTCAACCCCCCAAAATTTTTCCCTTTTTTGGGCCCCGGGGGTTTTTGGGGGGGAAAAAAATTTTTTTTTTGGGCCCCCTTTTTTTTTTTAAATTTTTAAAAAAAGGGAAAAAAAAAAAAGAAAAAAGTAAAAAAGGGGAAAAAAAAAATTTGGGGGGGTTTTTTTTAAAAAAAATTTTTTTTAAAAAATTAAAACCCTTTAAAAATTTTTCCCGGGCCCCGGGGGAAAAAACAAAAACCCCAAAATTTTTTTTTTAAAAAAAAAAAATTTTTAAAAAAATTTAAAAAAAAAAAAAAAAAAAAAAAAAAAAAAATTTTAAAAAATTTTAAAAAAAAAAGGGGGGGGAAAAAAAGGGGGGAAAAAAAAAAACCCAAAAAAACCCAAAAAAACCCAAAAAAAAAAAAAAATTTTTAAAAAAAAAAAAGGGTTTAAAGGCCCCCCCAAAAAAAAAAGGAAAAAAGGAAATTTAAAAAAAAAAGGGGGAAAAAAGAAATGGGAAAAAAAAAAAAAAAAAAAAAAAGGAAAAAAAAAAAAAAAAAAAAAAAAAAAAAAGCGGAAAAGGGAAAAAATTAAAAAAAGGGAAAAAAAAAATTAAAAAAAATTTTAAAAAAAATTTAAAAAAATTAAAAAACCCCCAAAAGGGGTTTTTAAGTGGTTTTGGTTGGGGTTTTTTTGTGTGTTGGGTTTTTGTGTGGGTGTGGGGGGGGGGTGTGGCCGGGGTTTTTTGTGTGTGTGGGGGTTTTTTTTTTTGGGGGGGGGGGGGGGGCCCCCTTTTTGGGGGGGTTTTTTGGGGGGGGGGGGGGGGGGGGGGGGGGGTTTTTTTTTTTTTTGGGGGGGGGGGGGGAATTTTTTTCCCCAAAAGGTTTTTTTTTTGGGGAAAAAAAAAATTTTTTTTAATTTTTTTTAAAAATTTAAAATTTTAAAAAACAAAAATTTTTTTCCCGGGGAATTTAAAAAAAAACCCAAAAAAAAAGGGGGTTTTTTTCCCCCAAAAATTTTTTCCCTTTTTTTAAAAAAACCCCCCCGGAAAAAAAAAAAAGGGTTTTTTTGGGGGGGGGGGGGTTTCCCCCCCCCCCTTTTTTTTTTCCCCCCCCAAAAAAAAAAAGGGTTTTTTTTTAAAAAAAAAATTTTTTCCCCTTTTTTTTTTCCCCCCCAAAAAAAATTTTTTTTTAGGGCCTTTTAAAAAAAAAAAAATTTTTTTTTTTAA
>CM060337.1:29554668-29559668 GCA_030674155.1 Stramonita haemastoma
TGACTTTTCAAAAAGACCGTTTGTGAAGGTGCTGATTGTGGTGAGTGAGCGGATATTTTTAGCTCTATTAGGAAATTGCTTGTCAGATCTTAGACTGAGTTCATGTTCTATATTATTTACAATTGCTGAGCTTCTAAGAACGTATTTTGCTACTGCTACCGCTCGATAGTCATCCAAAGGCAAAACTCTCACTTCCTTATATGTTCCCAAGGATGAAGCATGGAAGGGTATTCCCAAGGCAATGCAAAAAGCTTTACAGTATATGCTTCTGAGTTTATCTAATAAATACTTTGGGGCATTAAAGAAGACTTCATGACCATATGTCAGACTAGAACGAACTAATGCCAATGACAGATGTTTTAAGACTGATACATCTTGAGCCCAATGCTGTTTGCTTACTACTTTTATAAAAAAAATAAAAATCTGACTTTAGTTAATACATATTCAATATGGTAATTCCATGTCAGTTTTGAAGTAATATAAATACCCAGAAACTTTACCATTGGTTTGTATTCAAGGTGCCTACCCTGCATTTTGAAAGTAGACAAACCCTCAGGGTCAGCCCCATTATTGAAGAGAACAATGTTGGTCTTCTCTGGAGACAACAGTAATCCATTTTCTGTCATATAAATACTAAGCTTATCAAGTTCAAGCTGGTAAGTTTTTGTAATGTAGCCTAACTGTCTCTTGGGGGTTACCTTTTTCATTGTTGTCTTCATCCACATGCACAGATCATCTGCATACTGAACGAGGACAACGTTATTTGACAGGGACCTCGGAAGGTCGTAAAGTAGAAGGTTAAAAAGATAAGGGGCGATAACAGATCCTTGTGGTATTCCCATTGTCGGAAATCTCGGGGTGGAATAGGTGTTTCCAATTTTAGCTTGAATGCTTCTGCCCCATAGAAAATTTTTGACATAGAAGTACATGTTACCCGACAAACCAATAGATTTAAGTTTAAAAAGTAATCTAGCATGCCAGACTTGATCATATGCTTTACATACATCGAAAAAAGTAGCAAGAACGTTTTTTCTGCGGGCAAATTGGTGCTTGATATGTGTGGTTAGTTTTACCAGGTGATCTATACTGGATCTGCCTTTTCTAAAGCCTGCCTGCTCAACAGGAAGTGTTTTGTTTTTGTCACAGTAATGCACTAATCTGTTTAATATAATCCTTTCCATAAGTTTTCCTACATGTGAAGTGAGTGCAATGGGCCTGTAACTATTTTTGTCTTCTTTGGGTTTTCCCTGTTTAAAATAGGAACTATGATAGACTGTTTCCATACCATGGGGAGCAAACCCTTAGCCCAGCATTGCTGAAATAGATCAAGAAGCAAAGAAATCCAGTTTTCTGGCAAATGTATCATCATTTCGTTAGATACAGCATCTATTCCCACCGATGTTTTCTTATTGCTTACCGATTGGATAGCATCACTGACCTCCTGCATTGTAATCGGAGCGTTTATTATATGTGAATTATCAGAGATGGGATCTTTATGTGTATCTTTCTGCATTTCCGTACTTCTGAAGACAGTTTGTGCTTGAGAGAGATCTACATCACTCATTGTGTGTGCAAACATGTCCACAAAAGCTTCCCCTTTGTCTGAATTAGTAGGGAAGTCTTTATCTTTAGATTAATTGGATAGATGGGTACTTTTACACCATGCTTCATGTCATTAACGTTTTTCCATACTTTTTGCATGTCTTTATGACTACTAACCTCTCTATTACAAAAAGCAGACCAGAAATCCTTCTTAGCTTGAGCTATAACTCTGTCAGCCTCTTTATTAGCCCTCTTCAAAAGCGCATGGTTTTCTGAGGATCTATGTCTCAAGTAGGCTTTAAACATTATTTTCTTTTTGTCTACTGCTTTCTGGCAGTTTCATTCCACCAAACGTTACTTGTGTGTTTTTTAGATTTCAAGGAAGAAAATTTGGGAATAGAATTATCAGCAGCTCTCAGAATACCTTCTGTAAATCTGAGATAAAATATGTCGATATCATCATCTTTTAAAGTGCTAGTCTCTTGCATTCTTAAGAGAGACTGAAACTTATCCCAGTCAGCCTTGTTATAGTTATATTTTGAAACACAAATCTTTGACGTCATTTGTTTGGTCTGACTCATCATACAATGTCATAACAGCTGGTACATGGTTGCTTCCCAGCCTATCACTCTGGTTTCCCATGTACAGTAAGGAACTAGAGTGGGAGAAACAAGGGACAGGTCAATAGCACTAGGTCTCTGACTAGAAATATCGGGGATTCTTGTGATACTGCCATCATTAAGCAGAAACAGAGAAGAATCCACAATATTTTCTACAAATCGTCTACTGGTGATGGATTGACAATTCTTGTCCCAAAATCGGGAATGGGCATTAAAATCACCAGCGACGAGCCACTTGTCCCCTGACATTTGAAAAAACGAACCCATTCTGTGTTCTCGTCATTGGGGCCTTTGGGCAAATACACAGAGACAAAATTCATCACGTTATCCTTGCTAAATTTTACTTGAGCAGCACAAGTATATAAATTCTGGATGTTATTTGGTGCTGGTGAAACACACATTTTATAAATTCTAAACTTTCATGCACATATATAGCTGTTTTGATTTTCGCACTGTGATTTACGTTTTCGGTCACAGGTGGATAGAAAAAAAATGATAGTTTGGGCAAATTGTGCCTGGTCACATTCAGTGACTGAAGCATAAGTACTTGATAACTGTTTGAGACAATATGCTGTTCTAGATAATGTAGGTTAGTATTAATATGCAATTCCACTGCAGAATTTTTATCGTACGTATCTTACACATTATTGCTATTATGGTGAGACAGGTACACAATTCAGTACTAGAATTAAGGAATAATTACAACAATAATAAAACTAAGTGAGTGAGTGAGTGTGTGTGTTGTGTGTGTGTGTGTGTGTGTGTGTGTGTGTGGTGTGGGTGTGTGTGTGTGTGTGTCGTGTGTGGTGAGCGTGCGTGAGTGTGTGCCGAGTGTGCGTGTAGTGTGCGTGTGTACGTGTTTTCTGAGCGTGCGTGAGTGTGTGTGTGTGTGTGTGTGTGTGTGTGTGTGTGTGGTGTGTGGGTAGGGGTGGGGTATTTGATTGGAAAGGAACCCAAGTAATGGTCTAATACAATAGAATAAATTTCCGGTCTTTGAAAAGTAATAACTCAAAATAATAGGAATTTCCAAGTGACGGAATAGTTGTTCATCCGAATTTGCGGGCTAAGTTACCGCAGAATGTATAGCAAAAGGTTTGCTTGGCTAATACCAATTATCTAGGAAGGAATAAATGTTCTCCCCTGGCCCCATACGATCTCGAGCACTAGGACGACGTTTATAGAAGGGCTGGGAGACCCTGGGTTGCTGTTGCGGGATCCTTCTCGTTTTCTTTGGCTTCTCCCAAAAGAGTCTCCTGACATGTCTGCCGATGTTTCCAGCCAGAATGCTGGCTCCCTTTGCAGTGGGGTGAAGGTCATCCTTCAGCGATCTGAAGCCAGCATCAAAGTTGGTGTGGCTTAGCAGGGACACATTCTGGATGCCATACAGGTCAGCAGTTGTCAGGGCGTTGAAGACTTCCCTCTTCATGTTCAGCTGTGGATCTTTTACAGGAACGATTTTACTAACCACAACTTTCAGGCTGGGATGTTCCTTGACGATCTCCTTGATGGAGTCAGTAAACTGCTGACTACTTTCTTTGGGGTCCATCTTTCTGATGTTGTTGATACCACAGTGGTCACCACTAAGTCCAGGGGCTTCTCAGCAGAAGACTGCACTGCCCTGAAAGTTGGACAGACATCTTTTGTTGTAAAACATTTACGGGACTCCGCCTCAAAGCCATAAGAACGGCCCAGTCTTTTAGAGCTAACTCTGTTCAGTACAGAGTCGTGAAGAATTTCTACTTGAGGAACGTCTGGTTCTTTTGCTGTCAAGGATGACTTCTTTTTCATGGAAGGTAGACACTTTACGTCATGAAAGTTCTTGACGTCATCAGTCTTAGGTTCTACACTTCTATTCTTGTTTTCAACTTTCTTTGACAACACACTGGCAGACGATTTTTTGAGCATACTAGTAAACACTCGGCCTACCTGCGTTGGTGCTGCAGGGGGAGATCTGGCGGCCTCTGCATAGGTGGGGAAGGCGGTGGTATTTGTCTGCGTTCCCTGGTCATGGCAGCGTGTTGGAAGTGTTGCCTGTTCCACCCGAGTACATTTGCTCATCTTGCAGATCAGCTCGTTTTGTTTGCTGATGGCGTCCTCCAGCACTGAGACGCGCTTGCACAGGGTGTTGATGATGGCCTTGAGGTCCTCTGTGCTGCTCACAGTGTCCACTGGGGCTGCTGCCGCTTGACTGTCAGCTTCATCCGAGTCTTTGCCAACGGCCATGTCGTGGTGCTGGGCAGAACGCTTCAGAACTTCTTTCCTGAGGTTCTCTGTCTCTCCATTTTCTTTCTGGTTTTTGACATTTGTTTTTGATGCCGGAGATGGTAAGCGGCTTTTCGTGCTCCTGGATCTCGTGGATTTGGTCATGGTTGCTGTACAACTGCGGTAACCTAGCTGCTGTCGAGCTAGATCCAGACCGTTTCCGCCATCTTGTGTCACCAAATGTGTGTGTGTGTGTGTGTGTGTGTGTGTGTGTGTGTGTGTGTGTGTGTATGTGCGTGTATGTGCGAGTGTGTGTGTGTGTGTATGTGCGTGTATGTGCGTGTGTGTGGTGTGTGTGTGTGTGTGTGTGTGTGTGTGTGTGTGTGTGTGTTGATACTGATGTGTACCTTAGGGACGGGCTACCTTAGTGGTCAGAACATTGCGCTGGCAATTTGATGACCCAGTTTCGATTCCCGTTCGAGGGTATTTTTCACCTGGAGTCATTGTGCAGACTCTAAAAGGTAAAAAGGTAAAAGTGTCCAATAACCTGTGTGGTCGTAGGGGAGCGAGGTGTCAGAGACCTCAGCTTCTTCAGGGGCCAGCACGTTGAGGGCGGCGCCCATCTCCTCTCCCTCG
>CM060337.1:29564668-29567168 GCA_030674155.1 Stramonita haemastoma
GGACTCAACCGAAAGACCAGCACTAGACCACCACTCACGGTCTAGTGGATGGAGGAAACGTGTTTGGCCTAAACCAGGATCAAACCTCCACACATTCGAAACCCGGACCTTTTGCTTTCTAGGCAGGTACATTACCTCTAGAGCACTGATCCACTATTTCAAAGCGTGACAACACTTTAGGGTAGACCTTGGTGTTTTGCTTGGATTAGTGACTGACAAAGTTTGCCTTCTGAGCTAAGAACAACATATGTAGGACAGCTTTGTAATAGTTCTACTTGATTGATATTTATCATCATGTTTAACATGGCAGAAAACTTATACTAGATACGGAGGTGGGATAGATAGCCTTGCAGTTAGAACGTTGCTCTTGTGATCTGACTGCTCACCATCAAGCCACCCATTCGAGGGGATTTTTCCCGGCCCTGGACTTAAATCAGTACCGATTTCCCTCCTCCAAAAGTCCTTCAGATGAGACTATAAACCGAGGTTCCGTGTGTTTTCTTCTCTCGTTCGCTTTACACTGTCAGATGTGTCTGGGAAAAATAATGGCATGTCCTTTCCAGCTCCTCTCGTGGGCCGTACAGCTTGGTCTGTAGGGTTATCTCCGTCGACCACAATTTCTTCCTCAGGTCGCTGAATAGCGTACACCTTTGAAGGATGTGCTCGCCTGTCTGGTTTTCTTTACCACAGACACACAGGGGAGAAGGAACAAGTTTCAGCTCTGTGGACATATGTGGTTTAGCCTGTTGTGCCCAGTGTGGAGTCTTAGAATTATGACTTCTTCTCTTTTAAGGTGGTGGTAGTTATCCTTTTCTTCTCTAGGTCGGGCCATAGATTTGATGATCGTCTTCTTGTTCCGTGTGTGAATGTCCACAAAACATCTTGCGCACATGTGAAAGCATATTTCTCCTTCGAATATTATGCCATTTTGTGCCATTAGGAACTCATGAAACAAGTCTTTAAAAAAAAAAAAAACCTGCATGCATACCAGTATCGTTTTCAGACACCCTCCTCTAAGTTGAAATGCAGCTACCTTAACGGTGGGCGAAAAAGGTTGTATACACAAAATCTCACCATTACTGAACCTCCTAGCCCAAGCCGAGGAACCAAAAAATAACTAGATATGATGAAACTTGGACGTTTGAACACAGTATTTTGCCCGAGGTGTAAAGCATATGATAAGGTAGCGTCATATAATATTGGTAATCTCATCAAGGTCCTCGATAGTGTCAACCGTGCACGTGCACACACACACACACACACACACACACACACACACACACACACACACACACACACACACACACACACACACACACACACACACACACACACACACACACACACACACACACACACACACACACACACACACACACATGCGCGCACACTAAAGAGCGCGATAAAAAAAAAACCCATAGATCAACATACAGAAACCCACCCACTTTCTCAGTCACACTCAAATCGTCCTGTTTTGGTCTCTCAGCTGCTAATGGTAAAGAGATAGGGAGGCAAAGAATTAGCAACAAGCACGTACAGTGGTGAAGGCTGAACCATGGCCTCTAGCTATATTACAAAGACGTATTAAAATGGATTCCAAGCCCTTCCAAAGTGGTTTGGATTTGGAGCTTTGCAAACTGTTGTAGCCCTTAGCTTTGCAAACTGTTGCTAGTCCTTAGCTTTGCTAAACTGTTGTAGCTCCTTAGCTTTGCAAACTGTTGCAGTCCTTAGCTTTGCAAACTGTTGTAGTCCTTAGCTTTGCAAACTGTTGCAGTCCTTAGCTTTGCAAACTGTTGAGTCCTTAGCTTTGCAAACTGTTGCAGTTCCTTAGCTTTGCAAACTGTTGAGTCTAGTTGCCTTAGCTTGCAAACTGTTGGAGTTCTTAGCTTTGCAAACTGTTGGAGTCCTTAGCTTTGCAAACTGTTGCAGTCCTTAGCTTTGCAAACTGTTGAGTCCTTAGCTTTGCAAACTGTTGCAGTCCTTAGCTTTGCAAATGTTGCAGTCTTAGCTTTGCAAACTGTTGCAGTCTTAGCTTTGCAAACTGTTGCAGTACTTAGCTTTTCAAACTGTTGCAGTCGCTTAGCTTTGCAAACTGTTGCAGTCCTTAGCTTTGCAAACTGTTGGCAGATCTTTGCTTTGCAAACTGTTGCATCTTCGTTTTGCAAACTGTTGGACTCCTTAGCTTGCAACAATTGGACTCCTTAGCTTTTACCTTTGCCTTCACAACCTTCCCCTATCTTGTAGTCTAGTAGATTGTTGAGGCACCACTGAATATTTTAAAACCAGATTCTTCCACTCCTCGAAGTTTTCAGCTTTCTTTAGCAAGTCATTCCACTTAAGGCCAATCCACTCTCTGATGTTGTCTTCCCATCGTTTTCTGTCTGCCACTTCGTCTTCCTCTTTGTACCATTCTCTGTAGAACAGTCTTGGCCAGTCCAGATGTTTGTGTGACGTGCCCATAACCACTTCAGTTTACAGAGTTGGTTTTGGGTTGTTGTTG
>CM060337.1:29569668-29589668 GCA_030674155.1 Stramonita haemastoma
CACACACACACACACACACACACACACACACACACACACACACACACACACACACACACACACACACACACACAGCAAGATAGATGTGGGGACACTGTATTGATATATGTATGTACTATTGTTAAAGTAAAACAAACAAAAATGTTTGTAAACTAAATTCCTCTATGTTGCAAAAAAGTATGAGAATAATAGATGCGCGAACTTTTCTGTCTTTGATCAAAACTGAAGTGACTATATAAAGTGTACACTGATTTGCATTGTTTTGTATTGATTTCCATTGTATTGTACTATATACCACTTTAAGTCACGGAAAATTTCTCTACGTGAAATTCAGGTTGCTCTTCCCTGGGACAGTGCTTCGCCACAAAAGCAACAACACCCATTTTTTTTCTTTTCCTGTATGCAACTGTATTTGTTTCCCTTCCAAAGTTGTTTTTTTTTCTACAGAATGTTGCCAGAGACAACTAGCTCTCTTGTTGTTATGTGGGGTTTTTTTTACGTGCACTAGACAATTAAGTGTAAGACAGGGGACATTGGTTTATCATCTCAACTGGAAGACTAGCACCCAAACGACCCCTCATTGTCTAAATGCTGCTTTACCTTCCCTAACCCTAAAGAAGGCAGGTATCCATTTACAGCTGGGTGAACTAGGGGAACTGTACTGTAGCCAAGGCACCCAAACAGTCACCCATCCACTTGGCAACCACGCTGGACGCTGCTTAACTTAACTGAGGGGAAGCAAGCGCTTATGTTTCTTGTAGTGTAACATTTTCTCACCACACACACACACACACACACACACACACACACACACCACACACACACACACACAACACACACACACACACACACACATATATATATATATATATATATATATATATATATATTATATATATATATATATATATATATATATATATATATATATATATATATATATATATATATATATAAGAAAATGAAGTGGAGAAAAACAAATGCAGGTAACCAGTTACAACTTCCTTATAACAAGAATAACCCACTTCACGACTAAAAAATGTCTTCGAAGGCAGAGTTTGGGGAATTATTGAGTAAGGGCCATGCCTTTGGCCTGACCTGACTCGAGTTTTAGCTCCTGGTTGAGCATTCTTCAGAGGTCCCGACAGTGATTGAAACCTCACTCACCTCTGTCGTACTTAACTGCAAGATACTTTTTTTTTCAGAATTTAGAAGTGTTTATTGCAGCCCTAAGAATAGGTTGATATTCCATTGGCTTACCCTATTGCCAGCCAAAGATGACTGGAAAAAGAAAGGAAATATGTCTGAAGTAAATACTGTATAAAAAATATATAAAGAGAAAATATACAGCTAATGAATCTTTTTGCCATTTGGGGTGGGACAGCTTAGTGGTCAGAGCCCTTGCTTTCCCCCACACAAGTTAAGCAGCATTGAGCATGGATGGGGTGACCGTTTGTGCACCTTGGCTTCAGTACAGTCCTCCCAGTTCACCCAGCTGTAAATGGGTACCTGCCCTCTTTAGGGTGAGGGAAGGTAAAGCAGCGAGGGACAGGAAATGGGCACTGCCCTCAATATGCTGGCCCCTAGAGAAGCTGAGGTCTCCAACGCCTCGCTCCCCTACGACCGCCTAGGTTATGGGACACCTATACCTTTTACATATAATATATATATATATATATATATATATATATATATATATATATATATATATATATATATTATATATATATATATATATATTATATATATATATGGAGCAGACAGTTACAAATATTGCAAACAAGGAACAACAAAAAACCTATATTCTTCCCATATGAACAATCAATAATGGTATGTATACAAAACATAGTAATGCCAATACCACTACAGATGTCAAAAAAACCAGACAAAGAGCACACGATAGTTTCTGATACGTACTGCAATTAAATGCCTGGTCCTCCATAAAACCTTCATTGCATACACAGGTTCCGTTCTCACAGTGTGCGTTGAGGTCATTGCAGGGGCGATCTCCAGCTGAACTGGAGCAAGTCCCGCCCACCTTCATTTGAACTGGGGCTACACACACACACACACACACACACACACACACACACACACACACACAACACACACACACACACCACACATCACACATCTCTCTCTCTCTCTCTCTCTCTCTCTCTCTCTCTTCTCTCTCTCTCTCTCTCTCTCTCTCTCTCTCTCTCTCTCTCTCATCAGATGACATGATTTACAAAAACTGCATATACACGGGGACTGGATGTAAAAAAGCACTGTAGTGCTTATTCCATTATTCTTGATATGAAATAATAAATAATAAATAAATAAATGAATAGATAAATAGATAAATAAATAAATATGTGTGTGTACACACACACACACACACACACACACACACACACACACACACACACACACACACACACACACACACACACCCCAGAGGCACCCCCATGCGCCCCTGTGCCTTCGCTTTTACAATGAGTGGGCAGGTTCTTCTGCCAAAAGGGATGCAAAACATGAAGAGGGATGAACAGATTTATTTACTCTCCTTTCCAGAGATTTATAACTGATCGGGGGGATGTATATATATATATATATATATATATATATATATATATATATATATATATATATTATATATATATATATATATATATATATATATATATATATATATAAGTGTATGTGTTTTTTTCTCTGCTCAATAATAACAATAATAGTAGGTAGTAGGCCTCCGTCAGTCGGTGTCCACTATGGAATTTGTGCCAGAGGGTCATTTGTTCAGCAACAGCGCTGGCTGTGGCTGGTCAGTCCAATGCGGGAGTCGCAGTCTCTGTCGCATCTGATGCACATGTGGCTTGTTGAAGTGGCTGGAGTACATGCCTTCCCCTTGGCTCTCTTTTCGTTTGCTGCAGTGTGGATCTTTTCTTCACCACACTTCAGCTGTTTGTGGAGAACACTGCGCCATTTGCTGTGGCCAGCCGCTACCTCCTCCTAGTTGTCTGTGTTGATATCCAGGGCTTTCATGTCACGCTTGCAGACGTCTTTATAGTGCAGTTGGGGGCGGCCAATGCTTCTCTTGTCAGAGGCAAGTTCACCATAGAGGAGATCTTTAGGAATGCGTCCATCCTCCATCCTTTGCACGTGACCAAACCATTGGAGTCTGAGTTGTCTGAGGAGTGTGTACATGGTGGGAAGACCTGCAATGTCGAGGACCTGAGCATTTGTAACTTTGTCACTCCAGTAGCTGCAAAGGATGCGACGGAGATAGCGCAGGTGGAAGCTGTTCAGTTTGTGCTCCTGTTTGGGGTATGTTGTTCATGTTTCGCTGCCATAAGGAGAGTGCTGATGATGCAGGCGTTGTACACTGCCATCTTGGTTGAGATTGTCAGCTTTGGGTTCTCCCAGATGTGGTGGTGAGGCATCCTAAGGTCATAGCAGCCTTGCTGATGCGCTTGTTGATCTCGGCATCAAGGGACAAGTTGTCACTGATGGTGGATCCCAGGTATGTGGACTGGTGTACGACTTCGAGCTGGTAGCTATTGATGCAGATGACTGGTGCAGTAAACACGTCCTGGCTCAGCACATTCCCTCTTTTTCAGGCTGATTGTCAGTCCAAAGTCTTTGCAGGCCTGGGAAAACCTGTCCATGAGGCATTGGAGTTCTTGCTCAGTGTGCGAAGTGACAGCAGAATCATCAGCAAAAAGCATGTCCATAATTGTTTTCTCCATCACTTTTGTTTTTGCTTTCAGCTAAGCCAGGTGTGCGTAAGTATATTCCTGTTGCAGTTCAAAAAGCGTGCTTTAGGAGCAGGGCAAAGAAGATGCCAAAGAGGGTGGGAGCAAGGACACAGCCTTACTTGACTCCACTCATAATGTCAAATGGGTTGGACATGCTGTCCTCGTACTGGATTGTTGCCTTTTTGTCATCATGGAAGGATCTGATGAGACTATGGAGTTTTGGGGGGACAACCAATTTTTGGAAGGATGCTAAATAACCCTACACTGCTGACTAGGTCACAGGTCTTGGTCAGGTCTATGAAGGCTATGTAGAGGGGTTTGTGTTGTTCTCTGCATTTTTCCTGAAGTTGGCATAGGGAGAATATCATGTCCACCGTGGAGCGTTCAGCTTGGAAACCGCATTGTGACTCGGGGAAAACATGCTCAGCAAGTTTCTGGAGATGCACAAGCACAACATGAGCAAAGAGTTTTCCTTCAATGTTCAGGAGAGATATGCCTCTGTAGTAACTACAATTGCTCCTGTCACTTTTATTCTTGTAGAGGGTGATAATCTTGGCATCTCTCATGTCTTGCGGCACGGCTCCCTCCCTCCAACACTGGCATAGGACGTTGTGAAGGGGCTGTAGTAAGGTGTCTTTATAGCTTTTGATGAGGTCTGGTGGAATGCCATTGATGCCATGTGCTTTGCTGCTAGCTAAGCTGTCAATTACTTTGCAGAGTTCAGCAAGGGTGGTTCTGAATCTTGTTCCTCCATGATGGGCAGAGGCTCAATGGCATTAAGGGCTGAGTCGGAGACAGTGTTCTCTCTAGAGTAGAGCTGAGAGTAATGCTCCACCCACCTGTCCATTTGTCTGCTCTTGCCGGTGATCACATCCCCATTGGCAGTCTTGAGTGGGGCAGTTTTGCTCTGTGTTGGCCTTAGAGCTGTCTTGATGCCTTAAAACATTCCTCTGATGGTGCCCGAGGCAGCGGCAGACTGGATGGAGGCACTGAGCTGTTGCCAGTATTCGTTGGCACAGCGTCTTGCAGTCTGTTGCGCCTTGTTCTGGCTGCTCTGAGTGCTTTCAGGGATTTCTCACTAGGGGAGCGCTTGTATTCGGCAAGGGCAGCACGCTTTGCGTCAATGACGGGGGACAGCTCGCTACACTTGGCATCAAACCAGTCATTGTTCTTGGGGGTCTTTTTCCCAAAGGTTGCAAAGGCTGTTTTCTGAATGGCTTCCCGAAGGTGGTTCCATTTCTCAGAGGCTGAGCAGTGCTGGTGTTTGTCAGTCAGAGCTTCTTGGAGAGACTTGGCAAATACTTTGACTTTCTCTGGAAGATGCATGGTTGTGGTATTGATGCGAGGTTTGCCTTTCTGTTTGCAGCTTTGGAGTTTCTTTGGATGAAGCCTGGTCTCACAGCAGACGAGAGAGTGGTCAGTGTCACAGTCTGTGCTGTGGTATGTGCTGGTGATGAGCACAGACCTGATGTTGGCACGTCGGATCAGGATCATGTTCAGCTGATGCCAATGCTTTGAGCGAGGATGGCGCCATGATACTTTGTGTTGTGGCTAGGTCTGGAAGTAGGAGTTGGTCATGCAGAGTCCGTTGTAGGAGCAGTACTCCAGCAGGCGCTGCCCATTTTCGTTAATCTTGCCAACTCCAAAGTGTCCAAGACAGGAAGGCCATGCATCATGGTCGGCACCCACTCGAGCATTTAAGTCTCCCAGGATGAAGACATGTTCGTTGGGGGATATTTTCTTGATGATGTTACTGATGTTGGCATAAAACTCGTCTTTTTTTCTGCAGTGGATGTAAGGGTGGAAGCGTAGGTGCTGACAAGAGTGACAGAAACCCTCGGAGGTATGGAGATGGACTGTCATCAGGCGTTTGGATCCCTTGTCTCCTGGTTCAACCATCTTCAGTAGGGTGTTCCTGACAGCAAATTCCACTCCATGCTCTCTTCAGTCCCCTGCGTTCTTCCCGTGTCAGAAGACAGTAAAGACTTTCTCCTTGAGGGTTCCTGTGTCTGCAAGGCAGGTTTCTTGCAGAGCAGCTATGTCCACCTTCTGTCTCAGCAGCTCGTTGTTGATGACGGCTGACTTTCTTGCATCACTGATGTCTTGGAGGTCTTGGGACAGTCCAGATGTCAATGTTCAGACGTTCCAGCTTCCCAGATTTAGGACTGGGCACCTGTTTCTTGTGGTTCTTGTTTTCTTGCCTGGTGTGAGTCTTGCAGTCTGCTTGTTGGTTTGATGCTAATCCCAAAACACCCATTGAGGAAGGCAGACTGTGGTGGGACAACATCTTATTGACTGGGGGCTGCCTAGCTTGAGGCAGGTGGTAGCTGTCCAGTGAAATCCTGGGATCTCTCTGACTGTCGGAAGCACCCCCTGGTACCACGCTCTACACCAGTCAAGCATTGTAGCTTATAACCAGTAACTGCTGCTTCCCGTGTTGTGTCCACACTGTGAGACCAGGCTGGAGTGACCTCTCTAGGGTGTGAGCCTGGGCAAGATGGTATGGAGGACGGGCTGTTGCCCAGATAGCAGGTCCCCCCTCTCCACACTGATGATGGATCCAAAGGAGCAGCAGAAGGTGATACAGTTTGGCACCAGCAGTGTCACAGGAGTTGCCGCAACGTTACTGAAATCAAAAGCGGACCACCTTAGGGACTCCGAATTTTTTCTCAGGGTTTTACTCCTGAAACCTTTCTCCCCATGGGAAATCCACAAGGCAGTGGAGGTTTGGGGTCTGAGTTTTCCTTCTCACAGGTGAGTTGCCTTACTAGGCTAACGAGTCCCATCTGTCCGAATGCGACAGGTAGTACTGGGCTACATTTTACGAGCAGAGGAGGGCGCAGTGGCTCCCAGGATGGGCCAGCCTGGAACTCGCATTTGTGAGCCAAGGATGATGCACCCCACTTGTGGGAGCCACCAATGCCCACCCACCTGACAAACACAACAATAATAACAATAGTAATACTAATGACAATAATAATAATTATAATCATTACCATACAGTGATAATAATAATAATAATAATAATAATAATAATAATAATAATAATAATAATAATAATAATGATAATAATAATATTAATAATAATAATAATAATAATAATAATGATGGATCGGTGGTCTAGAGGTAACGCGCCTTGCCTAGAAAGCAAAAAGTCCGGTCGGAGTGTGCGGGGTTCGTACCCCGTTTGGACCCAAAACTTTTTCCCCATCCATTAGACCCTGAGTGGTGGTCTGGGCGCTAGTCTTTCGGATGAGACGATAAACCGAGGTCCCGTGTGTTACACATCACTATTTAGCGCACGTAAAAGAACCCACGGCAACAAAGGGGTTGTCCCTGGCAAAATTCTGTAGAAAGAAGCCACTCTGATAGGGAAACAAATACACTTGCATGCAGGAAAAAGAAAAAAAAAATGGGTAGGCGCTGCACATGTGGCGACGCGCTCTCCCCGGGGAGAGCAGCCCGAATTTCACGCAGAGAAATCTGCGTGACATAAAGTGGTACAAAATACAAAAATACAAATACATAATAATAATAATAATAATAATAATAATAATAATAATAATAATAATAATAATAATAATAATAATAATGATAATGATAATGATGATGATAATGATAATAATAATATTAATAGTAATAAATTAGCAATAATAACAACTACGTAAAAAAAGACAGTTTGTCATGAGAAACAGAAGAAGAAAGCTCAGTCAGACTCCAAGAACAGACAGATGACAGGACTGAGAAAACTCCCTCACAGCAAATGTTGCCGTTCTGCTGGGAAATAATTGTGTTGCACTGACAAAGCCCATCCACACAGTTAGCGCCTGCCACGCACGAAGTCTGTTCGATGTTAGTGCACCTTGAACTGACTGGTATTCCTGTAACAGCCAGCAGGCACACGTACAATAATGGCAGAAGTAGAGTTTTCCTGCATGATCCTGTTGTACATCAAACACACCATGAAGGGCAGATTTTGATTGAGGAAGTTCGTTTGGAGTTTTGGAATTCATCAATGATGATGATGATGATGATGATGATGATGATGATGATGGTGGTGGTGGTGGTGGTGGTGGTGGTGGTGGTGGTGGTGGTGTTGTGATGATGATGATGATGATTATGTGATAATAATGATATCATCATCATCATCATTATCATCATCATCATCATCATCATCATCATCATCATCATCATCATCATCATTATTTATTATTATTATTATTTTTTTTTATTTTATTATCATTATTATTATCATTATTATTACAACTACTACTATCATTATTGATAATATTGTATGGAGTTTATATAGCACTGATTCTTGTAAAGCAAACAAATCAAAATGCTTAGACATAAAAGTAGTTATTGTATTGTATTGTATTGTATTGTATTGTATTGTATTGTATTGTATTGTATTGTATTGTATTGTATTGTATTGTATTGTATTGTATTGTATTGTATTGTATTGTATACCTAAGTCATGGCAGATTTCACTGCGAGAAATTCGGACTGCTCTCCAAAGAGACCATGTCGTCACAAGAGCAGCACCATTCCTTTTTTTTTCTCTTCCTGTCTTAACTGCATTTGTTTCCCTATCATAATAGCATTTTTCTACAGAATTTTGCCAGGGACAACTCCATTGTTGCCGTTGGTTCTTTTACGTGCGCTAAATAAGTATGTGTAACACATGGGACCTCAGTTTATCATCTTATCCAAAAAACTAGCACCCAGACCCTACTCACAGTTTAGTGGATGGGGGAAAAGTTTCTAGCTAAAACGGGGATCAAACCATCACACACTTTGAACCCGACTTTTTGCTTTCTAAGCAGTTGTGTTACCTTCAGACCAATTGATCTATCACATATTATTCAGTACATGTGGAATTTAGCAATGATCCTATACCATCAACCACACATGGGAAGCAGCATTAAATTCAGTTCACCTGAGTTCATTGATAATCCTTCAACTAAGCACACATAGACAGCAGAATTGGATTCAGTTCATCTAAATTCATCATAATCCTATAATCCTATACCATCAAACACACATCAGCAACATGCAGAATGTGATTCATTTCACCTGAGTTTATCAATAATTTTTGCAACACCAAACACATGCGTTTAGAACATCCAGTGTTCATCCACAATCTTATACCATCAGATACACATGGATAGCAGCCATAGAATCAGTTCATTTGAATTCATCCATTATCTGTTAACATTAAAAACACATTGACAGCAGATTTGGATTACGTTCATTTGAATTCATCCATAATTCTATATCATCAAACACACGTTGACAGCAGAAATGAATTTAGTTCATTTGAATTCATTGATAATCCTATACCATCAAGCACACATCGACGCAGAATTGAATTCAGTTCATCTGAATTCATTGATAATCCTATACCATCAAACATACATCAACAGCAGAAATGAATTCAGTTCATATGAATTCATCAATAATCCTATACCTTCAAAATACACATTGATGACATGCAGGAACCATAGGGTTGGTCTTGATCCTTTTATTTTTTGTTGTTGTCTCTACCCCAACAGAGAAGACATGAAATCAGGATGCTGTAAGAGCCTGTACCTTTTGGGCTGGGTTGACAGAGTGGCATAATCATGAAAGCTTGCCTTCAGTGCAGTTATACCATCCAGCTTTCACTAACAGAAAAAAGAAAAATAAATGACAGCACCCTCCTACCCCCTCCCCTTCCACCTTCTGAAAAAAGTGGTAAAACAAGGGAAAAGATATACAGACACAGATTGAAACAGTAGGTTCTCTTTATCTGCCAAGGGGTTATAAATATACATTTTCTTTTGTTTGAATAAAGAAACATATGACTAAGTTCTGTCCATTCAAATAGCTTATCTAATATCTGCCTGCATATCTCTCATAAGCTGGTTTGAATCACTGTTGCTACATTGAATTGGTGTTTCATCAGCAAGCATTTAACATAAGCAATGAATATGCAGTGGTAGGATATTGATTTACAGAGAAAAGAAATAACTCTGTATTGATCCCTGTTGTGTTGCATACTTAAAGGGTAATAAGATTGATCTCCTATGCACGATTTCAACTGGTTGTTTACAATTGCTGAGAAATGAGTCTAAAAACGTTATGGCTTGATTGAAATTTTTAAAGCGTTCTAATTTTTCAATGAGGAAAGATTGGTTAATAACGTCAAAAACTACAGCAAATACTGGAAAAAGGACTGCTGGGATTTCATTATTATTGATATTTAAAAGACATTGCTCATTTAGTTGTATTAAAGATATCTGGCAAGAATGTTTTTTAGGAAATCCTGCTTGGTGGTCACTGATTATATCATATATTTAAAATCGTTAATGAATGTCTGTGAATGAATGTATCTGTTTTTTCTTATGGTTTAGATTAGGACTAGTGGGTGTTATGTCTTTTATAAGTTAAGGTACTTATAACTTTCCCAATCGTTTTTTGATTTTGGCTGAAGGCAGTAAATCTTGAAAGTATTTTGTTTTGGCTTTGCACTTCATTGAATTAACTTTGTTTCTTTGCTTTTTAGATTTTTCTTTCTGTTTCTAATTTAATGATTAATATCTTTGGCAATGAGATTATATATGAGATTATAAATGTCTTTATCGAATAGTTACTAGCATTGTCTGGATTTGAAACCTGATAGACATAGTCTAAGTTTGAGTGGAGTATTTCATTAATGAAGGTATCTTTATCAAAATGTCTAAAGGAGTGGTAGGATGTCCTCTTGTGTCCTGATTTGGGTATCTTTATTAGTTTTTTTCCGCCTCATTAAACAAATAGAAGAGTGATCGCTAGGACCTGTCTGCACTGAGCATGTTTCTGCTATGTTGGTCTTTGAAGTAGTGTAGATGTGATTAATAAAGGTGTTATTGTTATCAGAAATGCAAGTTGAACGATCTATTAATTGCTCTAAACCTTATAATAATGGCGTAGTTATTATTCCACTTTGATCCAGGGACTGTCAGTGCTATGTTAACATCCCTCATAAGAAAACATTCTTTGGACTCTAGAATTGCAGCATCCATAATTGAGAATATGATTCGGATCAATATTCCTGTAAGTATTGTAATAGCCCTTCATGGGATAATTTAAGTGCTTTTGACTTGACTTGACATTGAAGTAAAAATTATCATACTAGTCAACTGTTTCAGCTGGGTTCCTGTAGATGAAATCAAGTATAACTGATTTACAATGTCTAAACGTGATTTCTACCCATATAGATTCTACATGAAACTGTTCAAGATGTGTTAATCTTTTCCACGACAAGGAAGTCGCCCAGGGTGAAAGCAAATGGGTAGATCTGACAGTCACAGGATCAAGTCTTACAGTGTCATAACATGACATGTACATATCTGAATCAGATATTAAATTGTTGAGTCTTGATTCAGCGACACAAAACATGAAAGCTACTTCCTTTATCAAGTATAACTGGTGATATTTCTTCGGTCTTGTGTCTGGAACTATTGATTCTAAGTATCCTACACGAGGTCCTTCCAGAGAAGACCATGTATCTAGTGTAGAAGACATTGTAGTTGGACAAAATTACACGTATCTTGTATAAACAAAGTTAAGATTGTTGTTGAAAGCACCACCTATTAAAACTGATGGGGAATATTGAGTCACACATAATTATAGTTATATAAATACAAATTACTGATTCCGTGAAAATGCTTATATGTATACTGGAGATCCTCTAGCCCTTTATGTTGAATATAAACAAAATTATTATAAACTCACAGCCTTCATATCCACAAAATGGTGATTAGAATTATCAAAAAAGAAAAATATACAACAAGCGCCGCGCGCGCGCGCGCGCGCGTGTGTGGTGTGTGTGTGTGTGTGTGTGTGTGTGTGTGTGTGTGTTGTGTGTGTGTGTGTGCGTGTGCGTGTGTGGTGCGTGCGTGTTGTGTGGTGTGTGTGTGTGTGTGTGTTTTTGCGTGCGTGTCGTGTGTGTGTGTGTGTGTGTGTGTGTGTGTGTGTGTGTGTGTGTGTGTGTGTGTGTGTGGTGTGTGTGTGCGTGTTTACGTTTACGTGCGTGTACTTTTTTACGTTTGCTCTACAGTTGTGAGGAATAGTACAAACGTAGCCTAAAAATTTCTCCCCTAACTCGTAATTCTAATGGAATCAAATGAGATTGTATAATGCATCAAGATCTTTGAATATGTTACTGTTTGCGGATTGCATGGTGTGTGTGTGTGTGTGTGTGTGTGTGTGTGTGGTGGTGTGTGTGTGTGGGGTGTGTGTGTGTGTGTGTGTGTGTGTGTGTGTGTTCGTGCGTGCGTGTGAGCGCGTGTGAGTAATGCTAATGCTAATGCTAACTACTACTATACTTACTATACTACTACTACACTAACTACTACTACTACTACAAACTACTACTACTATACTACTACTACATGGAATTTGCATAGCGCTATATCTTGTAAAAACAAATAAAAGCGCTTGCATTCGAACCTATACAACACACAAGCAATCAATAACAATTTATAGTTTAAGCAAATTCTATTGTACACACACACGCACGCGCACACACACGCAACGCATGCACACACACCACACACACACACACACTACACACGCGCGCGCGCGCGCGCGCGCGCGCGCGCGCGTGTACTAGTGGTCAGAACAATTGCACTCGTAATTTGACGACCCGGGTTCGATTCCAGTTCGAGGAGATTTTTCTCCTGGAGTTAACATCAGTGCAGACTCTACTCTCCCCAAAAGTCCTTCAGATCAGACTATAAACCAAGGCCCCGTGTGCGAACGCACGCAGAACATCTTGCACACACGTTAAATCCTGTTCCGCTTTTCGTAAGAGTAGGCCATCGTGTGCCGGTGGCAACAGATGACATTTACAAAATTGCATACACACGGGAACTGGATGTAAAAAAGCACAAGAATGCTTATCCCATTATCCTCGATATAAAAGAATAAAAATAAAATAAAAATAAATTAAAAAAACGCACGCACGCGCACTTATAAAGGTTATACACTTTGGCAGGTAGATTTTGAAGGCAGGGACATATAAGAGATGGAAACAGAAGGGAAAAAATCTTAGGTTTGAAATAAGTATGTCTTTAGGTTGGATTTAAAAGTGTCATAAGTGGGCTTTTGCGGAGGGAGAGAGGGAGGTCATTCCAGATCCACGGATCAGAAATAGAGAAAGAGCAGCGGCCAAAGGTAGATAGGTTGAATCTAGGTATTCTTAAAGACAAAGTGTTTGCGGCCGATCGAGGGAGCGAGAAGGTGTGTACAAGTGAAGACATTCACAGAGGTAGGAGGGTGCAGTTTTGTGGAGACATTTGTAACAGAGGGTACTGATCTTGTAGTTTACTCTCTGTGGTACGGGCAGCCAGTGGAGAGATTGCAAGAGAGGGGTAATGTGCTCAGACTTTTTCTTTCTGAGGACCAGACGAGTTGCAGAGTTTTGTATACGTTGAAGGGAGTGGATAGATGATGCTGGCAGACCAACCAAAAGAGAATTGCAATAGTCCAGACGTGAAAGAATAAGAGAAGTGACAAGTCTGGATGTTGCATCAGTGATCGGGTACTTTCGAATTACACTAATACGCCGTAGTTGATAGTAGCATGACTGACAGGTCTGGGTGATTAATATTTACATGGAGAGTGTCTTGTCCACAACGACCCCTAAATACTTCACAGAAGTGGATAGCGGAACTGACGTGTTACCGAATTCTATTGAAGTTATTGAAATGGAGGAACGTTTGTGTTTGGTGCCTACAAGCATGGCTTTGGTTTTATCTACATAGTTAAGTTGTAACTTGTTATTATATCATCCAGTGTTGGATATCTTGAAGGCAGTTAGTCATATTTGTCAAGAGAGATGGACAGATTTTCAGGTGTATCACAGCTTTGAATCTGAGATCATCAGCATAAAAGTGATAATTGATATGACAATCGTCTATTATATGTGGCAGTGTAGCAGTATAGAGTGTAAAAAGAAGAGGGCCCAGGACTGATCCCCGAGGGACACCACATTCCAGTTTAGCAGGCGTTGATAAAAGGCAGATAAAAAAACAGGTCTATTGTTCTTCAGGATGTTAGGATCAAGGTCGTGCTTTATGAGTAGAGGTGTGACTAACGCAGTTTTGAGAGCTGATGGAAAATTTCCTGAAAGAAGAGATGCGTTTACTATTTTTGTAACAGTAGGTATAAGCTGGGAAATGCACTGAATGAAAAGAGAAGCAGGTACAGAATCGGGATCGCATGATTTTATTGCCATTTCTTTCAGAATGTTCTTGATTTCTTTCTCGCTTGTTGGGTGAAAGAAAAGGAGAGGAGTGCCAGTGAATTGGGGATCAGTGCGTGCATGTGTGTGTGCGTGCGTGCATACGTGTATGGGTGTGTATGTGTAGGAGAGAGAAAGAGAGATATGGTGGGGGAAGAGATGGGGAAGGGACTCGGGGAGAGAGTGGGAGCATGGTGGTGGGGTAAGACTCAAGACTCAAGACTCAATAATACTTTAATGTCTCAACTTGAGATATTATGAGTGGCATTCTAAAATTACAACTACACCGCATGCATTGTTAAACAAAAGAAAAAGTAAAAAACAACAGTATCTTAAAATCGACAATACCCTGCGTCACATGCATACACGTACGCGCGCGCACGCGCGCACACACACCCACACCCACACATCCTCGCGCGCACACACACATACACACATATCAATAATAGTTAAGAATAACAAGGCAAAATTACAATACAATAATTATTTAAACACATCTAATAAAATTCTCCATTGGTGGAAGACCCCTTTGCAACCTCAGATTTGCAGATGACATTGACCTCATGGGCAGCAGCAAACAAGAACTGCAAATCCTCACAGACAATTTAACAGATCGAGCGAGCGCATACGGCATGGAGGTCAGTACAGAGAAATCAAAGATCATGGTCAACAGCGCGAGTAATGACATCAGGGAAATAAAGATGAATGGAGAAACACTAGAAGAGGTGAGCCAATTCAAATACTTAGGCTCCATCCTAACAAAAGATGGCACATCAAACAATGAAGTGAAAGCTCGCATTGCAACAGCAACATCTGCTCTAGTCAGACTCGAGAAGATCATCAGAAGCAACAACATCAGCTTCTGCACCAAATACCACCTTTACAAATCCCTCGTGATATCTATCCTCCTATATGGCTGTGAATCATGGACTCTGACAGCAGAGTTAGAGAGGAGAATCCAAGCATTCGAGAACAAGTGCCACAGAAGACTCCTCAAAATATCATACAAAGAACACAAGACCAATAACTATGTGAAAGAAGAAATCAAAAAGCGTGTGGGCCCCCAAGAGCCTTTGCTCTCCACCATAAAGAGGAGAAAGCTGATGTGGTTTGGTCACACCACAAGACACAACACCCTAGCAAAAACCATCCTGCAAGGAACAGTCGAGGGCAAGAGAAGAAGAGGCCGCCAAAAGAAATCATGGGTTGACAACATCAAAGACTGGACCGCCCAACCCCTGCAACACCTCCTACTAGCCACACAGGATCGTGAAGCATGGAAAAAGATCTCTGTTGCGTCTTCTCTCATGTCCCCTCTACGTCCTTTGGGACATGGGACTGAGTGAGTGAGTGAATAAAATAATCAATGCATATATTACCGGTATAAGTATTTCTACATTAAAATGCAGAACATGACAAAAACATTTTGATAAAAACCATTCAACATCCATTCTACTCATCACCCATCACAGTTTACGCTTATTCATTAACTGGTACTTTAGATAAAACGTGTACACACACACACACACACACACACACACACACACACACACACACACACACACACACACACACACACACACACACACACACACACACACACACACACCCACACACACACACACACATGCACGCGCACGCATGTACACACACACTCTCTCTCTCTCTCTCTCTCTCTCTCCTCTCTCTCTCTCTCTCTCTCTCTCTCTCTCTCTCTCTCTCTCTCTCTCTCTAAAGATGTTATTTTGATATCATGCTATTGTGCCAGAAGGTGGCCCTATTTATAATGAAAAACTAATTAAAGATGGTGTTATATTAGTAGAGGAAACCTTATTACAGTATTTTCAAAAAGACGATTTTCATTTCATGATTATTGGAGATTTAAATGCCAGGACAGGTCAAGAACAAGCCGACCTTGAGGTGATGTCAAATTATTTGATTGATGTCGAGTTTGATGGTATGACTGATGAACCTTGTGTGCATGCCTCTAAGGATGACACAATTAATAATTTTGGTAGATCCTTGTTAGATTTATGTTTTATGTTTGACATGGGGATTCTGAATGGTTGTTGTGAAGGGGATAGGGAGGGGAGTATACCTTTGTGTATCCTAATGTTATTGATTATTTTCTTGTTCCTAGTCAAATATTAGCATGTTTTGATTTGTGTATTGGGGATTGTGTTCATTCATGGCACCTCCCTGTTGAAATAACGTGGAAAGTAGATAATGCATGTACTGATAGTGAAAATAGAGAACAAGAGAGTATGGAAAAAATCATATGGTCAGAAGATTTTGTTGATGTATATAAACATGAGCTTGATAGTGCAGAGTTTCAAGAAAGCATACAAACAGCTTCCCAACTATTGAACACAGATATGAATGACAGCTTAGAGCAGTTTGTTAAAGCGCTATGTGGGGCTGCTGCATGCATGGTTAGAACAGTTAGAAAAGGTAGAAAAAATGTAATGACTGGTTTGATGCTGAATGTGAACAAAAGAAACAAGAAGTTAAAAGATTATTAAAAAGATTCCAACGTTGTAAAACAAAGGAGGATAAATCAGAAAAAAAGACAGATGTATACGACTGAACGAAAAGAATACATTAATTTAAGAAAAACAAAAGAAAGAGACTTTGACGAAAAGAGATAAGAGAAACTTAAAGATTCTTCAAAGGACTCCAAAACATTCTGGTCTGTTATCAGATCTGTTAACTGTAAGTCATTAGTATATAACGATGTAACTATTCAACAATGGTATGATCATTTTTTGAGAGTTTTTAATGACTTTAATCGTACAGAAACACAAGAGAATGCAGATGTGTCAGAAGAAGGTGAAATGTTTGAACCATTGTTTAACAATCCTATAACTCAAAATGAAATTATTGATGCCATTAAATATTTAAAAACAGGAAAAAGTGCTGGTCCTGATAAAATAATTGGAGAAATGCTTAAATACGCAAACTCCACTGTAATTACTTTTCTCGTTCAGTTATTTAACCACCTGTTTGAAAGTGGTGCTTTCCCTTTAGAAAGATCCAAGTCAGTGATAATTCCGATTTTTAAAAAAGGAGATATTAATAATGCCGATAACTATCGCAGAGTAGCTCTCACTAGTATCTTAAGCAAACTTTATACCTATGTTTTGAATAAGAGATTAACCCAATGGGCAGATAATGAAGAAAAATTAATCGAAGAGCAAGCGGGCTTTAGGGCAAAGTACAGCACTGTAGATCATATATTTACTCTTTATTCTCTTGTTCAAAAACATTTCCTTTCCAATAAAAAATTATACGTAGCTTTTGTGGACTTTAGAAAGGCCTTTGATTCGGTAAATAGAAATATATTGTGGGATGTACTAAGAAAAAACGGTGTGAATGGTAAATTATATACGGCCCTTAGAGCTATTTATAGGTCAGTTTTAGCGTGTGTGCGTGCAAAAAATGAATATTCTGATTTCTTTGAATGCCCCAAGGGAGTGAAGCAGGGTTGTATTTTAAGCCCACAAATGTTTTCGTTTTTCATAAATGGACTAGCTATTGAGTTATCAAGAAAAGGAAAACACGGCATTCAAATAATTCCGGAGCAATCGAAGTGTTTTTATTACTTTTTGCCGATGACATTATCCTTTTGTCTGAGACTGTTATCGGTTTACAGCACCAGTTAAATATCTTAAAAGAAGAGGCAGATCGTTTTGATTTAACAGTGAATATGGACAAAACAAATATTATTGTTTTTTGAATGGGTGGACATTTAGCAGTAAGTGAAAAATGGTTTTACGGAAATGTTGAAGTCAAAATAGTAAATACGTATAAATATTTAGGGATGATGTTTTCAACAAGGCTTAGTCTAAATTTTGCATGGCAAGAATCTTGTAGGAAGGGGAAAAAAGGTGTTATAGAAATCCTAAAAACATTACGGAAGCTGAATTCGATAGACACACAGATAGAACCATTGCTTACATACGCCTCAGAAATATGGGGACTATATGTAAATACCCAAATGGAAAAAGTGCACACATTTGCCATGAAACGTTTTTTAAATGTGCCAATACATGCATCTAACACTGTACTTTATGGAGAGACAGGAAGATATCCTTTGTATATAAGAACCTTTGTGTAATGTATTAAATATTGGTTAAAACTGTTGAAACTTCCACAAACAAGATTATGCAGACAGTCATATGAAATGTTGATTATTCAGGTGGAACTGGGTAAAGAGAACTGGGCTTATCAAGTTAAAAGAGTTTTGTTGGAACATGGCTTTGGGATTGTGTGGATGTCTCAGGAAGTAGGAAATGAGCGTCAGTTTCTTTCGGAATTTAAAGACAGGCTTATTTGCTCTTTTAAACAAAACTGGCACTCAGATATGGAAAGTAAAAGTAAATATAGCTGGTTCTTTTCCTTTAAATCTGTGTTTCAGACAGAAAAATATATATAAGTAATAACTGATAAATGGCATAGGCTTAATTATGCTCGTTTCAGATTAAGAACACTGGGTTTCAATGCTAATAAAAGATGGTTTCAGACTGAGACATCCATACAGTTACCATGCCCATTATGTGGCCATAATATTGATGATGAAATTCATTTTTTGTTTCAATGCAAGGCATATGAAACTCTACGTAATAAACATAACTTTCTAAGTCTACAATCAACAGAAGTTCAAGATATTGTTTCTATTTTGTCGTCTGAAAATGAACATGTAATTAAAGCTGTAGCTAAGTTTATTGCAGAGGCACAGAAATTAAGACAAAGCCACGTCAGCAACAATTAATTTAATATGCAATGGTATGGCCACTTTAAAAAGTAATGTATTTTCAACTAAGGCAACTTCAGAAAGGTTTATATAACGAGTGATTTGAATGGATGGTCGAATCGAAAATTGTTTTTGCATTTCAGTTTGGTTTTTCCTTTCTTTTCTTTGTATTTACCAGGTGATTGGTAACTGTATAGACGCCTATGTTAATGTTAGTTGATTATAAATGAATGGATTTTTTTTCTTTTGGAAACTTAATTGTACTGATCACATATTTCACGTTTTGTTTACCGTTTCACAAAAAAAAGTATTTGTGTTACCTCCCTTGTCAAAAGGCCTAGTTGGGCAATGACAATAAACTGTTAAAGCGTTAAAAAAAAGCGTCTCTCTCTCTCTCTCTCTTCTCTCTCTCTCTCTCTCTCTCTCTCTCTCTCTCTCTCTCTCTCTCTCTCTCTCTCTCTCTCTCTCTCTCTCTCTCTCTCCCTCCCTCCCTCCCTCCCTCCCTCCCTCCCTCCCTCTCCCATCTTCCTCTCAGGTGCATACTCGAGCATACTCTGTTATTTTGATGGATGTATAAAACATATATGCATATATACACACACATGCATAAAAATATATATTTCATAATTATATATATATATATATATAATATCATAAAAAAAAATCAACACTGATTAAGAAAATGAACTGATTTGTTAATAAAACTGTTTCTGGTTCTGTTTGATTTTGATTTTGGCATCCGGAGTCTTCGACCAGATGGAAGCAATGTATAGTGCTGTGAAAACACATGGGTCTTGTCAGTGGAAAAGTTTTTAGCTTTTTTAATCATCTGATTTTCATATAATGATTTCAGTGTCTTTTGCTTCTCTCCAACAATTTTTCCACACACATTCACAACTCTATTCAATACGTTCTTGCCCTTAACATTCAAACAACCAATCCAGCATAAAAACCCATAAGTGGCTTTTGTGCGCGCTTAGTTAAGTATCGCGTGCACACGTGTGTGTGTGTGTGTGTGTGTGTGTGTGTGTGTGTGTGTGTGTGTGTGTGTGTGTGTGTGTGTGTGTGTGTGTGTGTGTGTGTGAAGTCAAGTCAAGTCAAACTTTTATTTCCAGATGGTACATTGAATAAGCAGTAAAACTGCTATTTTTTCATCGAGCCATCCATCTAAGAAAAAAAATCATATATATGCATATTTGTAAAAGGAAAAACCTTAAGAAGATCTGTCGTACGAATG
>CM060337.1:29592168-29612168 GCA_030674155.1 Stramonita haemastoma
TGTGATATTAACATTTTTTTAATTAGCTTACTTCTTTGCTCTGTAAATTGACTATATCATCACATATTGGATCAATTGGTACTGATATGGCTTTGTCTTAATTTTTGTGCCTCTGCGATAAACTTAGCTACACCTTTAATTACATGTTCATTTTCAGATGACAAAACAGAAACAATATCATGCACCTGTTGTTCGTAGACTTGGAAAATCATATTTATTTCGTATAGTTTCGTATAGTTTCGTATAGTATGCTTTGCATTGAAACAAAAAATGGATTTCATCATCAACTTTATGTCCACATAATGGGCATGGTAACTGTGTGGATGTCTCAGTCTGGAACCATTTTTTGTTAGCATTGAAACCCAATGTTCTTAACCTGAATCAAGCATAATTAATCCTGTGCCATTTATCAGTGATTACTTTCAGATATTTTTCCGTTTGAAAGACAGTTTTAAAGGAAAAGAACCAGCTATATTTATTTTTACTTTCCATATCTGAGTGCCAGTTTTGTTTAAAAGAGCAAATAGGCTTATCTTTAAATTCCGAAAAAAACTGACGCTCATTACCTACTTCCTGAGACATCCACACAATCCCAAAGCCATGTTCGGACAAAACTCTTTTAACTTGATAAGCCCAGTTCTCTTTACCCAACTCCATCTGTATAATCAACATTTCGTACGACTGTCTGCATAATCTTGTTTGTGGAAGTTTCAACAACTTTAACCAATACTTAATACATTTGACAAACGTTCTAATATATAAGGGATATCTTCCTGTCTCTCCATAGAGTACAGTGTTAGATGCATGTATTGGCACATTTAAAAAGCGCTTCATGGCAAATGTATGAACTTTTTCCATTTGTGTATTTACATATAATCCCCATATTTCTGCAGCGTATGTAAGCAAAGGTTCAATCTGTGTGTCAAATAATTTCCAGAATAGGGAACAGTCTATCGATTTCAGCTTTCGTAATGTTCTTAAATTTCTATTACACCTTTTTTCCCCTTCCTACAAGATTCCTGCCATGCAAAATTTAGACTTAGCCTTGTTGAAAACATCATTCCTAAATATTTATATGTATTAACTGTTTTGACTTCAACATTTCCGTAAAACCATTTTTCTCGTACTGCTAAATGTCCACCCATTCGAAAAACAATAATGTTTGTTTTATCCATATTCACTGTTAAATCAAAATGATCAGCTTCCTGTTTTAAGATATTTAACTGATGTTGTAAACCGATACAGTCTCAGACAAAAGGATAATATCATCTGCAAAAAGTAATAAAAACACTTCAACTGCTCCGGAAATTATTTGAATGCCGTGTTTTCCTTTTTTGATAGCTCGACGGCTAGTTCATTTATAAAAAAACGAAAACATTTGTGGGCTTAAATTACAACCCTGCTTCACTCCCTTGGGGCATTCAAAGAAATCAAAATATTCATTACCTGCACGCACACAGGCTAAAACTGACCTATAAATAGCTCTAAGGGCCGTATATAGTTTACCATTTACCCCGCTTTTTCGTAGTAATGCCATAATATATTTCTATTTACCGAATCGAAGGCCTTTCTAAAGTCCACAAAAGCAACATATAATTTTTTACTGGAAAGTAAATGTTTTTGAACAAGAGAATAAAGAGTAAATATATGATCTACAGTGCTGTACTTTGCTCTAAAGCCCGCTTGCTCTTCAATTAATTTTTCTTCATTATCTGCCCATTGAGTTAATCTTTTATTCAAAATCTAAGTGTAAAGTTTACTTAAGATACTAGTGAGAGCTACTCCGCGATAGTTATCGGCATTATTAACATCTCCTTTTTTTATAAATTGGAATTATTACTGACTTGGCCCATTCTAAAGGGAAAGCACCACTTTCAAACAGATGGTTAAATAACTGAAGAAGAAAAGTAATTACAGTGGAATTTGAGTATTTGAGCATTTCTCCAATTATTTTGTCAGGACCAGCACTTTTTCCTGTTTTTAAATATTTAATGGCATCAAAAATCTCATTCTGAGTTATAGGATTGTTGAACAAAAGTTCAAACATTTCACCTTCTTGTAGCACATCCACATTCTCTTGTGTTTCTGCACAATTAAAGTCATTGAAAACCTTCAAAAAATGATCATACCATTGTTGAATAGTTATATTGTTATATACTAATGACTTACGGTTAACAGATCTGATGACAGACCAGAATGTTTTGGAGTCCTTAGAAGAATCTTTAAGTTTCTCTAACCTCTTTTCGTCAAAGTCTTTTTCTTTTGTTTTTCTTAAATTAATGTATTCTTTTCGTGCGGTTGTATACATGTGTTTTTTCTGTTTTATCCTCATTTGTTTTACAGCGTTGGAATCTTTTTAATAATCTCTTAATTTCTTGTTTCTTTTGCTCACATTCAGCATCAAACCAATGTTATATTTTTTTCTACCTTTTCTAACTGTTCTAACCATGCATGCAGCAGCCCCACATAGTGCTTTAACAAACTGATCTAAGCTGTCATTCATATCTATGTTCAATAGTTGGGAAGCTGTTTGTATGCTTTCTTGAAACTCTGCACTATCAAGCTCATGTTTATATACATCTACATAATCTTCTGACCATATTATTTTTTCCATACACTCTTGTTATCTACTCTCACTGTTAGTAAATTCATCATCCACTTTCCACGTTGTTTCAACTGGGAGGTGCCATGAATAAACACACTCCCCAATACATAAATCAAAACATGATAATATTTGACAAGGAACAAGAAAATAATTAATAACACTGCATCCATTAGGAGACACAAAGGTATACTCCCCTTCCCTATCCCCTTCACAACAACCATTCAGAATCCCCATGTCAAACATAAAGCATAAATCTAACAAGGACCTGCCAAAATTGTTCATTGTTACATCCTTAGAGGCAGCACACAAAGTTCATCATTCACACTGTCATATTCAACATCTTCCAAATAATTTGACATAACTTCAAGGTCGGCTTGTTCTTGACCTGTCCTGGCATTCAAATCTCCTATAATCATGAAATGAAAATCATCTTTTTGAAAATATTGCAGTAAGGCTTCCTCTAACAATAAAATACCATCCTTAATTAGTTTTTCACTGTAAATAGGACCACCTTCTGGCACAACATAGCATGCTATCAAAATAACATCTTTTTCTAAATTGAAAATACATCTCTTTACTCTTATAGCAATAGTGTTGTCACACTCTATTTTAATTTCTTCAACAAAATTTTCTAAAGTCTTTCTTACTAATAGAAGCACTCCTCCAGAATTTCTACCATGATGTGAGAGTTTTTGAGCAGGAACATGAAACTTCATAAAATCAAGAAAAACACCACTGTAATCAAAATTACAATCAAGAAAAGTCTCTGTGAGGCAAACAAAATCGAACTTGTTGACATAGTTTATAAAAGATACATCATTTAATTTACTGTACAGGTTTTCGACATTATAATTTAAGAATTTCCATTGTCTTGGATGGTCGGGCCTGTCCTAGCTCTTTCTTGAGGTGCTAAGAGGCTGACTCCTGCGACTGTTCTTGTTGTCACTGGCTGCTTTGCCGCGAGCAGACGACTTGCGGGGTGGGTTATGCAGGAAATCCCGCATACCCGTCTGCTGGTAGGACAGCGGCCCGTCACGTGCAGCACGCCTGTCACTAGCCGTAGAATGCGCCACGTCACCGCGAGGGGAACCCCCGCCAACCGTCACCGAGCTGTGACGTTCACCCCTCGGAGTCGCCCCATGGTTGCCATGGTAACGTCCGTCTGCACTGCCTCCGATGTCGTCACTCCTGCGCTGGTCCCGTGTTGCACGTTGCCCCAGAGGGAGAGGAGGAAGGAGAAGGGGGCCCGCCGCACGTGGTCGTCTCTCGGCTGCCAGGCGTGGTGCGCCCCTCTGACGTCACAGCCCCTCTGCCGGTGAGGAAAGGGGAATCCCCGTATTGACCGGGCTGTGAGGAGGGGACAGGGATGGAGGACTGCTGTGCACCCCCACTCTCCACCACCTCTGCGTAGGACCGGGGGTCTGGAAGGCTGGGCCCGATCACCATCTGCCCCCTGTGGAAGTAGGCCGTCTTCCCCTCCCTGGTGCTGCAGCCACCATCTGCGCCTGGGCTCTGGTCAAGTCGTTGGCCACCCTGACACCTTTGTCTTGCAACTTCTGCCGTAGGTCTTTGCCGGTGAGAATGTTCATTTTGTCCTTCAACTTACTAAACTTGGCGATCATAGGCCTGGGTTGACCATCACGTGCCTGTCCTGTTCGATGTGCTCTAGCTATGTCATCAACTGTCCAAGTCTTGTGCTCATTAACACTGTTCAGCACATCGATGATTGATTGAGCGCATGAGTCAAGGGTCTCTCTGGCAGTTTGTTGTGGTATGCCGAACAATCGCAAATTGTCTCTCCTTGAAAAGTCTTCCAGTCTGTCCGTGTCTGATTTTAACTGTTCAATTTCTGACCTCAGATCTCTGATGGTATCGATTATTTGCTGCATATCTTCTCTGTCTTCATGTCTTTCCTCAAACAGCTGGTGAATGTCTTCTGTAATGTCTGTGACTGTCCCTGTCAACTCTTTTTGTTCTCTTTCCAATCTGTCACATCTTAGATTTATTTCCTCACACTGTTGTTTCACTTGTCGAAGATCATTCTTTATTTCACCTAAATCATTTCTGATGACACTGTTTGCTCTGAGAACTGCTGCTGTATGTTCTGCATTATAGTGTTCATTAGATCGCTGACTTCAGTTGGTGTGGTCGGTAGTGAATCTGTTCTGTCTTTAGCATCCTGTCCATCAGTATTTGGCCCTGGTTTTTTTCTACGTCGCTGCTTAGCAACAGCCTGCGTAGGGAGAAGGCAGCGTGCTGCACACAAAAGGCCACGAGAAGTACGGGCACGTGCAATCCCGACTGACAGGCCGGCCTACTGTCACTGTCACACATTTCTGTCATCTCAGGCGACGTTGTCCGCTTTGAAAATGTATTTGATTCCAACCAGGCACAATCAAATGGCACAAATTCAACAATGTTCCTTGCCAGACAGTTGAGCAGAGAAATCAGCATAGCACAGCATACAAAACCCACAACGACATCAGCCGATGTCAGGTGTGTCACCGTGACCTTATCTCCACTCAACCCTGCCGAGTCAGGAGACATCTTTTTATAGCAGTGTGACACTCGTTGATATTTTGCACCAAACACTCCAATTGCAGCCCTCCACCTCACCAAGTCCACCATTTTAAGGTCCTTTCGTGCACTGATGTTCCTTATGAAATCGCAGCACAAGTAGTAGTTTGAAACGGTCCTTTACAGCGTTGTGGCACACACAGTTTTACGCCACACTTCACAGGCACTGCCACCTGGACGCCATGTTTTATCGTCCCCCAAGAGAGAGAGAGAGAGAGGGAGGGAGGGAGGGGGAGGGGGAGAAAGACAGACAGACGGAGACATAAAAAGAAACAGATGGAAAAGACTGTAGGTTAGACAAACAAACAGACAGACAGACAGGGACACAGATAGAAAGACAGACAGACAGACAGACATAGGCAGGGAAGGTTACTTACGGCACTTCCTCACATGGTCACAAACTGTACCACTTTTGCATAGGCGGAGATTCCCGCTGCACTCTTCATTAATAGCAGGCACTGGAAGAAGAGACTTCAGACTTCAGATGGTTATTCATCAAGGTCATAGCCCCAATATGAAAGGGGGCAAAAGTGTCGTGTGGACAGAACGACTTGTAAAAGGAAAACCAGCGCAAGTTCCCACAACATGATAAAGAAAAACATTGGAAAATCAGGACATTATCATAATTTAATATAATAAAATGAGGCTTACATAGTGCGAATACCCAAAAACATGGGCTCACTGCGCTGTACAATCAAATCAATTTAAATAGGTTACATATGAACCTGAAAAATTTGACTAGCACAAAAAATAATGGAAAATCCATGCACATACAATACACAGCATATCACATGGCCAGAGAATAAAAGTGAAATAAGAGCAATATCATCAAGAAATATGCAGTGCTGTACAATCCCACACACACACACACACACACACACACACACACACACACACACACACACACACACACACACACACACGCACGAACACACGCACGCACGTATGCACGCGCGCAACCCCCCCCCCCCCCCCCCCCCCCACACACACAGATACACAAAACGCACAACACGGAATAACAAAGAAAACGGCACATTCACGGATTTACCCTACACGTACTCGCATCAACAAAAAAATAAGATAAGTAAAATAGAAATGAAGAACCTTATCATATCCCAAAACAGCAAAAGACCAGCACTAGAGTCAGAGAACAGTCAATAAAATGGGAAATCAATTTTGATCAGTGGTCAGAGACAAGAATTGGATAAAAAGGTGTGTTTTGAGCAACCTTTTGAAGGAGGAAGTAGAGTCAGTGCGTCTTATTTCAGAGGGAAGTGCGTTCCAGAGAGTGGGACCTACATGAGAGAATGAGCGCTGGCTGTGCTGAGTTTTTGTTTGTTTGTTTTTTACTTTGGGCACTTTCAAGATTCTTGTGTCAGAGGATGAGCGGGGTGGTCTGTTTGGGTGGTACACAGAAAGAGTATTGGAGAAGTATGCTGGAACTTTGTTCAAGAAGAAATTATGACAATGCATCATACTTTATACTGGATACAAGCTTGGATTGGAAGTCAGCGCAGATTTCGCAATACAGGTGTGATGTGATTACGCCTCTTTGTTTTGAGTACCAATCGGGCAGCTGAGGTTTGTACCTTTTGTACTTTATCTATTAAAAACATGGGACAGCCTGCAAGCAGGGAGTTTGCATAGTCAAGCCCAGATAGAACAAGGGCACAGACTAGTTTCTTGGCTGTTTTTTGGCTGTATCTACATCGATATACATTCTGATGTTACTGATCTGACGAAGCGTAGCATAAGCTGAGCGCTAAGTCTGGGAAACGTGTTTCTCAATTGATACGGTATTTGTCATGATTAATCCTAGATTGGGCGTTGATGGTGAGAAAGAAATATCTGATTTTCCAACACGGATGATAGATGGTAGATCAACTGATAGAAAGAATGAGTGGAGTGAATCAGCAGGGCTTCTGTTTTATCGTCATTTAATTTTGGTTTGTGTCTAGTCATCCAGGATTTGACATGGGATATACAATTTTGCATGATTTCAATAGTATTGTCGACATTATCAGGATGGCATCTAGTGTAAAGTTGGGAGTCATCTGCAAAAGACTGATTTTGGATAGAGTGACTGCTAACGAGAGTGTTCAGTGGCTTGGGGTACATGATGAAAAGAATGGGTCCCAAGACTGATCCTTGTGGTAGCTAAACGAGAGGTTTGCTGGTGAGGACCTGAACTCATCTACGATAACGGTTTACGTTCAATCAGATAGATAGTTCTGAAACCACTTCAGCGCTGTTCCACAGACACCAAAGTGTTGTTGGAGAGCTTGGTAGAGAATGGTGTGATCGATTGTATCAAATGCAGCTGATAGATCCAAAAGAGTGAGGACATATATTTCCATTATCTAGAGCAAGTAACATATCATTGGCAACTTTCAGAAGTGTTGTTTCAGTGCTGTGCCAGGGCCTGTATGCTGACTGGTTTGGAGGTAGAAGAGAATGTGAGACAAGATGTTCAAAGAGCTGATCCAGTACAAGTTTTGCAAGGATTTTTGACAGGAAGGGCAAGTTGGAAACAGGTCTGTAATTCTTGAGGATATTTGGGTCAAGAGATGACTTTTTGAGCAGAGGTTTTACAACTGCATATTTGAAACTAGAAGGGACAACACCTGTGGATAGACTCTGATTCATTATCTGTGTAATAACAGGTAAAATATCATTTAAGCATTCCGTCAGAAGGGGTGTTGGAATGGGGTCAAGTGCGCAGGTAGTGGGTTTAGATTTAAGGATAATCTTACGGACTTCATCTGCGGTAACTAAGCGAAAAGAAGACAATGGAGTAATATCTGATACTAGAAAGGATGAGGGTCTTGAGCTGAGAGGGTTGTAGAGAGATGGTCAAGCTCACGTCTAATGTCTGCAACTTTCTCACAAAAAAGTCGGAGAAAATTTGTGGTAGCATACTGACTGGGTGGGTGGTGGGGAGGGGAGTGCTTTTGGTTTTTCCACACAATTGGCCACAAATATCAAACAGTTGTCTACTGGAATCACAAGCAGAGATCTTTGAGCTGAAATACAAAGACTTCCCTCGGTGGACAATGGAAGTGTCTCTACGCTTTGTGGTATTGTAGATCTGTTTAACGATTTCTAATTTTGTCTGCAACCACTTTTTCTGGGCGAGACGTCTAGCTTTCTTTGCTTTACACAACTCCTCTCTCACTCCTGCATACCATGGTTCTAACCGACCAGCACAGATCTTTCCGCGGGCGACTGGAGCATGCTTATCAAGGAGATTATGCAGTGTGTCATCCACCTCTTTCACCGAAGTGAGGGGAGAGTAAGAGATGGCAGAGCAAATGTCAGCCTTAAAAGCCTCTCTATCCATTGAACGCAGGTTGCGAACATTTTTGAAGGTAGGGGGTGATGGGGGCGGAGAAGCATTTAAATCAAACACAACACAAAAATGATCAGATGTGAGATCATGAGAAACGAACAAAGAAGAAACTTTATTATCGTGAGGGTGGTGTAACACCCAGTCAATACAGTGACCTTTACAATGAGTTGGTTCATTTACTCCTTGACAAAGACTAAACATATCTATCAAATCCAACATCTTTCTTACACTAGATTTTTATGGAGTATCAAAGTGAAAGTTAAAATCACCTGCCATCACATAGGAGCCAGACAAGTTGTTAAAATAGTCTAAAAAATCTGGAAACTCACGAAAGAAGACACTGTCAATCAACTTGTTCCTTGTGCTAGGAGAGGTACGGTAGACACAGAAAAGGTGAATGGTTTGTTTTGAGAGTGCAAGAGAGAGTTGGACAGCTTCAAAAGAAGAGTGCTGAAAACAAAACTTATCATTGAGAGCAACATGATTAACTAAAGAATCTCTAAACACAACAGCCAGTCCACCACCGAGGTGAGATCAGGGAATGAATGGGACTTGTAGCCAGACGGTGCTAGTTCTTTGCACTTCCCTTTGTCACTTTCCTTTAACCACGTTTCCTGCAAGAGCATGATGTCTACATTGTTATCATGAATAAACTCATTTAAAGCAGTCCGTTTTTTCACTGGGACCTAGGGATTGTGCATTAAAAGAAGCTATGCGGAGGTTGTGCGTTTTGTCACAGAAATTGTTTTGTGTATGCCCCAGACAGGCTGAAGATTGGAAACATTTCGGCCACGTGGAGTTTGCCTTTGGTGCGATAGGCACATGTCAATAGTTGAGGGCGCGGATGTATGGTGTAGCGGTTGGGAATCGTCAAACTGTGGTTTTAGACAGTGGTGTGGTGAACACAGCACAGGGCTATGAAGCTCTGCATCGGCGCTGGTGTTTCCCGTCAGTGAAAAGCTTTATGTAAGTACAACGCTAGATTACGCACCACATTTTCTTTATCTGCTGCCATTATTAGGGAGAACCGTAATCAGCAAAGCCTGTAAGACTGGGAGTGACGGTTTTTGAAAAATAACAACTAAAAGCTTGTCTTCCGATTGAATAGGAAACACCCTATTTAAAGCCATGGATCCTATTGAATTTTTTGCTCTTTTTTGTATTGGAGGGGGGTTACCTAAAATAAGCATTTGTGCCTTATTCTACGGAAGACGCAGAAAAAAACTAGTCAAAGCAATTGTAACGTTCTACCACGAAATAAATTGCTTAGCACCTGACTCACTTTTCCGCTAGCAGCTATTACAGGCAGGTTTGGGTCGAGTTGTCAATTTTAAGATTTTGATTGATTATAAAACTATAGCTATCATTCTACCCTGTAGTGAAATATCAAGGCATAATTTTGTTTCCTTTTGCCTTTAACCGTGTTTTTAAAATGCCAAAACCCTCATTGTGGCCATTGGGATGCTTAACATGTCAATTTCTCATTTTGTCATTTCCTGGAGTCTATCATTTCAAGTTGTAATAACTGTTGATAGAATTGTCAGATTTTCAATCTGCTTTTTGTATTGTATAGCCATTTTTTTGCAAATTGATAACATGTCAATAACTAAAAATTGACCTCTGGTGCAATGCAACTCCTTATGTGGTGGAGTGTCACAATTATCTGATTATTTATGAAAAGGAGGAGGGGAGTGGTAGCCTATTGCTCAGAGCGTTGAGTTTGCAAACTAATGACCCAGGTTTGAGCCGCCACGGAGACTCCCGTTGGGGGGTGATTTTTTCCCCGGAATTAAATCAATACGGACTCCACTCCCGAAAGCCTCCCGAGTGAGACTTTAAACTGATGCGCTGTGTACGAACACACGCATTACATCCTGTGCACAGGTAAGGAACTATTTCGTCTTTTAGAATAGTAGGCCAATGCATGCCAGTAGGAACAGATGACAACTTTTTTTTTTAATGCACTCTGATATTGTGATTAGGCACCGTTCCCGAAGTTGGAATGCAGCTACTTCAACGGTGGCCAAAACGGTGGCATACGAACAATCTCACTATTGGTGAACCTCGGAGCTCTAACTGAGGAATGAAAAAAAAAAGCAAAGAAAGTGCATGCTGTGACCTTAGAGAAGAAGAGCAGACTACTTACAGCAGACGTCGTCTTCACAGACTGTAGATACTTTGCAGTTTCCTCGATTCTCACCTGCACAACTCTGCCCTGCATCCAGCTCTGTTTGCACACACACACACACACACACACACACACACACACACACACACACACACACACACACACACACACACACACACACACACACACACACACACACACAACAAAACAAAACAAAACAAAGCAAAACAAGATACTTGCATAGTTGGACCAAAGAATGCCGCCCTTGGTGGTTTTATATATATATATATATATATATATATATATATATATATATATATATATATATATATATATATATATATATATATATATATACGAATGCATAGATTTTGTTTTACATTTTAACACAAGTCGTAAAGACTGACTTAACTGATTTCTCCCTTCTTGTGAAATGAAATGACAGCAAAAGTAAGGGTGCTATGTGACTGGTTTAAGCTTGATGAGACTAAAAGAACGAGACTATCATTTCAAACATTTTTTATAAACTGCTACATGATTGTGTAGACCACTGATACCCACATTGTGACGCTCCACAACACAATGAGTCGCTCAGCACATTACCCAATTTTGCACTAGGAGCCATTAAACGTAGATGGTGGTCAAATTGTCAATTTTGAGATTTTGATTGATTATCAAACTACATCCATTTATCTACATTATAATGAAATATCAAGGCCCAAGTTTTATTTGTTTTGCTTTTAAATGTGTTTTGAAAATACGCAAGCCCTCATTCTGACAACCTGTTATGAAAATAAACTTGTCAGTTTCTCATTTTGTCACATCCTGCAGTCTATCATTTCAATTTGTAATAACTTTGTACAGAATTGTCCGATTTTCAATCTGTTTTTTTTATTTTGCATAGCCCTTTTATCGCAGATTAATAACTTGTCAATAACTCAAAAGTGACCTCTGGTGCAATGCGACTCATGTGGTGGAGCGTCACATATCTCTTTGCTAAGCTACCTCAGAATACACACTAAATGACATTGGATGCAGTGGTAACTTGTATGGGAAAATCAGTTTGAACTCCATGGTGCTTCTAATTGGTTTAAAGCCGAAGTTGCACATAAGCGTGAAGGTAGAGTATTGCAATCATGGTGTTATCATGTAAATAGCTCACGGTAATATATATCTTCCTTAAGGAAACTTTAAGATTCGTGCTTTGTCAAGCATTACTATTAAAACACTCCACCATGCAGTTGCTGTACTGTCATGATGGATAATCATGATTGTTGGTATTTCTATTGCTACTTTCTATCCCCCCCTCCCCCATCCTTTTCTTTCTTCTTTTCTTATCTCCTCTGTTGTAGTGGTGTTATCAGTGCAGGTATAGACATTGCTGGATGGTTTTGTATTGTCTGCAACAATGTTGTCATATGAAAAATGTGATAGAACGAGTTGAAAAACTAATACACAGAAGCACAAGCCCAGTCACGACAGACAACTCACCACAAATCTTCAACAGAGTGCACTGACTTCCAGAACTGCAATTAACCCCAGTGTTATTATCACAAGAAGAGCCTGGAGCAAGTCCTGAAAATAATCATTATCCATAAATTACACCTTTTGTCCATTCCAGGGTGAGGAAGATCAAACACACAAATAGTCATTGTGGTCGTTATGATGGCTACAGAACTACTACTACAATCATCAGTAGTCATCGTCATAATGGCAGAACTATAACTACAGTCGTCAGTAGTTATCGTCATAACGGCATAACTATAACTACAGTCGTCAGTATATATTGTTATAATGGCTGAAGTATTACTACAATCGTCAGTAGTGATCGTTATAATGGCACAACTATTACTACAGTCGCCAGTAGTTATCACCATAATGGCAGAAATATATCTATAGTCGTCAGTAGTGATCGTCATAATGGGCTGAAGAACTATTACTATAATCGTCAGTAGTCATCGTCATAAACGGCTGGAGAGCTATGACTATAATCATCAGTAGTGATCGTCATAAACTATAGTCGTCAGTAATCATCGTCATAATGGGCTGCAGAAACCATACCTAGGCTAAACCCTTCAGTAATGATCAGTGGGAAGCAGAACTGCATGCCCAACAGCTGTCTCCTTTCCCATCTTTTGATCTTCCCCCTGTAGACTTCATCTTTGGCAACTTGGTCTATCTGGCTATAGTGTCTACATAGAACTCTGACGGTCTCCCTTTAAGTCCTCCAGTTTTTCCTGGGCCACTGTCTTTGTTGCATGGTAGCTCTGTTGTCTCAAAGCATGTCCAAACTTTTTCCCTTTCCTTTTCCGAGCCACGTCTAAAAGTTCAGGTTGTTTGTTCAGTTCTCCCAAATTGCTTTGGTTTGTTTGTCTTTTGTCCAGGTATTCTTGGAAATCTTCGGTAGAGTCACATCTGTGCACTTTTGACTTGACTTATGTCTATGAATTTCCTAGGGAACAAAGAGCCACAACAACAGCCCTCCAACGAATGGGTTCTGGGAGATCTTCTTCAGCTCAGCCCATGTCATTCTGGCTGTCCTCTTCTCTGCTTCTGCGCCAGGTCTATTTTGGTTAACCCACTTTCTGCTTCCCTTGTGGATTCCAGTCAAGGGCCTGCCTGGTGACATCTAAAGCAGACTTGCTAAGCATATAGCTGATCTATCCCTATTTACTTTTCTTGATCTCCCACTTGACTGGTGCTGTCTGGTTCTGTCCCACAGTTCTTTGTTTGTGATGACTTCTGGCCACCTGATACCAAGGATGTTCACTTTTGATGTAGTTTTAAATTGCAGCTTTAAGAGTTGCCATCCTTCACACTCACTCACTCACTCAGTCCCATGTCCCAAACGACATAGGGGGGACATGAGAGAAGACGCAACAGAGATCTTTTCCCATGCTTCACAATCCTGTGTGGCTAGTAGGAGGTGTTGCAGGGGTTGGGTGGTCCAGTCTTTGATGTTGTCAACCCATGATTTCTTCACGTCACTTCCACATAAAACAACAGGCCAAAATTGTGTCTGCAGCATTGTGAGTTTCCGCTCATTTTCTGAATATCTGACTTTCCAAATGTTGGTAAGGTGAACCATTCTAAGTTTGCCTTGAGCATTGCTTGCTTTGATGTCTTCTATAGGTGAGGCATCAGTTAATTTATGGTATGACGGAAGGTTTTGAAATGTTCAACAATTTGGAGGGGTTCTCCATCCGCTTGTATTTTTGCATTCATGGATACACCATAATGCACGATATTAAATGTTCTTGGCACTATGGCTGAGGTCTGCAATAGAATACATTACAATAGAAAACAAAACAAAACAAAACAAAACAAAACAAGACAGTACAGTACAGTACAGTACAGTACAGTACAGTACACTACAGTACACTACAGTACACTACAGTACACTACAGTACAGTACAATGAATTACTATAGCAGTGCTTATCGTTATCTACAACAGGCAAAAAAATGAATCACTGGGCTCCTGTTGACTTGCCTCACCCAAGATGAGTTTTCTTGCGGCCTGACTGTGAATAATCAGTCATTGTGTCATGGTTTTTCAGGTTGTGTTTTGCATTCTTTTGGTCCAAACAGAGACTTCTGAAGTAATCTGGCAGCGAGCTGGGTCTCTGCTGATTGATGTCTGAAGAAATCTGGCAGCAACTGTCTGCGATGATGTCTACTATCAACGGTCCGCGATTGATGTCTGAAGTAATCTAGCAGCAACTGGGTCTCTGCTGATTGATGTCTGAAGTAATGAATAATCTAGCTCAAGCTGGGTCTCTGCTGATTGATGTCTGAAGTAATGAAGTAATCTAGCAGCAAGCTGGGTCTCTGCTGATTGATGTCTGAAGTAATGAAGTCATCTAGCAGCAAGCTGGGTCTCTGCTGATTGATAGTCTGAAGTAATGAAGTAATCTAGCAGCAAGCTGGGTCTCTGCTGATTGATGTCTGAAGTAATTCTAGCAGCAAGCTGGGTCTCTGCTGATTGATTGTCTGAAGTAATTGAAGTCATCTAGCAGCAAGCTGGGTCTCTCTTGATTGATGTCTGAAGTAATGAAGTAATCTGACAGGAAGCTGGGTCTCTGCTGATTGATGTCTGAAGTAATGAAGTAATCTAGCAGCAAGCTGGGTCTTGCTGATTGATGTCTGAAGTAATGAATTAATCTAGCAGCAAGCTGGGTCTCTGCTGATTGATGTCTGAAGTAATGAAGTAATCTAGCAGCAAGCTGGGTCTCTGCTGATTGATGTCTGAAGTAATGAAGTAATCTAGCAGCAAGCTGGGTCTCTGCTGATTGATGTCTGAATAATCTAGCAGCAAGCTGGGTCTCTGCTGATTGATTGTCTGAAGTAATTAAGTAATCTAGCAGCAAGCTGGGTCTCTGCTGATTGATGTCTGAAGTAATGAAGTAATCTACAGCAAGCTGGGTCTCTGCTGATTGATGTCTGAAGTAATGAAGTATCTAGCAGCAAGCTGGGTCTCTGTGATTGATGTCTGAAGTAATCTAGTAGCAAGCTGGGTCTCTGCTGATTGATGTCTGAATTAATCTGAAGTCAGCTTAAAGGTCTCTGCTGACTGGTGGCCTCATAGCTAATATGTTAATCCATGTAAATTGCTGACGACCGGAATGGGATCCTCAAATATAACTACTGCAAGCAATGATCCTATGAGTACTGCCACACATGCATAACACTTGCAGGGAACACATTAAGCATAGAATATGCAACACATCATAGACAACATGCATGTAATTTATTTATAAGCTATTATTATAATATATCTAATCTATCTATCTATCTATCTATCTCATCTATACTATCTATCTATCTATTATATCTATCTATCTATCTATCTATCTATCATCTATCTATCTGTGTGTGTGTGTGCGTGTGTGCGCGTGTGTGTGTGTGTGTGTGTGTGTGTGTGTGTGTGTGTGTGTGTGTGTGTGTGTGTGTGTTTGCCTACGTCCTTCATACGTAGTCACAGACTAAACATGGAAGAAGGTAGCAGTACAGCAGCCTTACTACAGGACAGATCTGATGGTTCCACAGTGTAGTCTTTCTTGCAGACACAGACTTCATTGACACATTCAGCATTGGGGTCCAAACAGTTCCCCACTGTGCTGCATCGTGAACCTATGAGTGAGGCTTTTGGAGCTTGACATGCATGCAAGAACACACAACACACACACACACACACACACACACACACACACACACACACACACGCACGCACACACACACACACACACACACACACACACACACACACACACACACACACACACACACACACACTATAACACCACTCAACACACACCACACGCACACACACGCACACGCACGCACAAACACATACACACACATACATCTATATAAATATATATGTATACACAAACACACACACCAACACAATATACACCACTCCACACACACACACACACACACACACACACACACACACACACACACACACACACACACACACACACACACACACACACACACACCACACACACACACACGCACGCACACACACATACGCACACACATACGCACACACATACGCACAGAGAGAGAGAGAGAGAGAGAGAGAGAGAGAGAGAGAGAGAGAGAGAGAGAGAGAGAGAGAGAGAGAGAGAGAGAGAGAGAGAGAGAGAGAGAGAGAGAGAGAGAGATTGAATATTTTAGCAGTAAAAATGACTGTTTAGTCACTGTTGCGCATCATGCTCGTGATCTACTGACCCAGTTTCAAACTGCATACACACAGGGACTAGATGTAAAATTGCACATGAGTGTTCATTCCATTATCCTTGAAATAAAAGAATAAACATGAAAAAATTAAGATATATGTATTTGTGAATTCAGAATTCTAAAACTGCTGGCACAAATGGATTTCTATTTCTGTTTGTTTTATTGTTGGGGCACTATGAAGTAGTGTCCTGAAGGCAACAGGTGAAATTCTGAAGAGAGATTGGAAAGGATCATCCAAAATGGCAGCCTCCTTGCGTACAAGCTGTTGGTTGCAGAACTACAGGAGATCTCTTTGCACTTCTCCTGTTATTTTTGAGCAGATTCTCATAATTCTCTAAAGACCGTTGTAACTTTTTCTTTCACATTTAAGCTATTATACCAACCTATGATAGCAAAACCAAGAATGCTGTCTGTATAAGACTTATAAAACAAAGAAATAATCTTCTTATCAACAAAAGGGGAGGTAAGCTTTCTAATAAAATACACACGTTGTTGTCCCATTTTTGGACAATAATGTCAGAGTTGATGTGACAGTTTAACTTAAACCAGAAGTATGCTTTGATCTTCTTAAAATCAATAGTAAGAGTTTTAGTTCTAGAAACTTTTTTTTTTATTACTTTTACTACTATCATGTGCGCAATTCCGCAGAGTCTGGTGAATGAAGGGTGGGGATTTTTATAATCTGCCACATCAACTTAAAGTGCATACCTGACAGTGCCTTTATTTCCTTCGCGTATATTCACATGCAGAAATAAAATATGCAAGTTAAAGATCCCGTCATTCATGTCAGCCTTCGGTTTGTTATGAAAACACAAACACACTAGCATACATTCCTGAAGTCCAAATTCCGCTACCTTCATGGGGGGCAAAAACGGTCGCATATGCAAAATCTTACCATCACTTCAAGTCAAAGCTCTAACCAAGGAACAACAACAACACTATGCAGCAGTATTCATTTTTTGGTAATGTATCAACACATAACTCCACGTACCTAACCACAACAATTCCTCCTGGACTGAATTCACAAAACATTTCTCTTGTCACAAGTTCTACTTCCCCTTTCCTCGTATAGGTCTGTCTGATTCCAGCTTTACTTTGTCTTTTTTCTTTTGTATGGAAGAGTCCAAGCTAAATTTCTTTTTCTATACCCGGCAGAAGGAAAGAGAGCTTGGGTTACATAAAGTTTTTTTTTGTTCCTAGTTTGGAGCTTTGCGGTTCACCAATATATATATATATATATATATATATATATATATATATATATATATATATATATATATATGGAGAGAGAGAGAGATAGATAGATAGATAGATAGATAGATAGATAGATAGATAGATAGATAGATAGATAGATAGATATTTATTTATTTATTTATTTATTTATTCTTTTATATCAAGGATAACAGAATAAGCAATCATGTGCTTTTTTTCATCCGGTCTCCGTGTGTGTGCAGTTTTGTAAATATTGTCATCTGTTCTCACCCGCACACGATGGCCTACTCTTACGAAAAGCGGAACAGGATTTAACGTGTGCTCAAGATGATCTGATAGAGAGAGGAGAGAGAGAGAGAGAGAGAGAGAGAGAGAGAGAGAGAGAGAGAGAGAGAGAGAGAAGAGAGAGAGAGAGAGAGAGAGAGAGAGAGAGAGATGTATATATATATATATATATATAATATATATATATATATAATATATATATAAATTTCCATTTACTTGATCACAATCCTCCTCAACTTTTAATCTTCTTTTCCCATTTTCTTTTATCTATTTATCATTCTTCTTTTCTTTTTGTTTAGGTTCTTGATTCATTTCCTATACCTTTCCCTAGTTTCCTTCATGAGTTTATCATTTTTTTTATTCAATTTTTTGTTTAAAGAATTAACTTTATTACCTCTAAATCCAACCAGCCTCGCCAGATGGGGAGGCTCAATTATCAGGTCCTAGACCTGCCCTGACCACAGGCAAAAGTGCTGAAGTTTTACTTTGTTCTCAAAACATCAGCTTGAGCGAGAGCAGTTCAAATAAAAACAAACCATAGCCAATCCCTACCCAGTCAGGATGTGAGGATACAGGCCATATAAACTGGGGGGTGGTAATCCAATCACCTCTATATTATACAACCATGGCCCTACTGCATGATTAGGGAAAAAGCCCTGATTTTCACTTGGAAAAATATTGGTAGTAACTTAATAATCAGCTAGGTCATTTCCGCATGACACATCAAGAACATGGCAGACATGACACCCACATACATACATTAATGTGCAAACCAAAAAAACCCACTGTACTATAGCATCGTTAAATGCTCCTGCAATAAAAGTAAGCTGCTCCACTTGGAATTTTTTTTTGTTCCTTGGTTAGAGCTCCGAGGTTTACCAATGCTGAGATTGAATACTTAATGCGTATGCCACCGCCTTTTATCCCATGGTAGCTGCATTCCAACTTCGGGAAGACTCTTAGGACAGTCTGTTCAGTTTTTCTGTTTTTCATAAGTTGTGATTGGCAACTCAGGGCAGGTAGGGGCGTGAGCTTCAAGACATCAGTATCATAATTATTGTTTCACTTTAGACATAACAGAGATAGTTTTAAGAGTTTTGCAGTGTGTTTAGATGGGGCTACCATTCTCATTCATTACCTCTGTCTGGATCAGTGATCTAGAGCTATAACAGCAAGAAGTGCAGAGAGTGTTGCAGTGTGGTTAGATGGGGCTACCATTCTCATTCATTATCGCTGTCTGGATCAGTGATCTAGAGTTATAACATCAAGAAGTGCAGAGAGTGTTGCAGTGTGGTTAGATGGGGCTACCATTCTCATTCATTATCGCTGTCTGGATCAGTGATCTAGAGCTATAACAGCAAGAAGTGCAGAGAGTGTTGCAGTGTGTTTAGATATCAGTGGTCCAGTGCTATAACAGCGGTGGGTTCCATCCCTGTTTAAGCCCAAACTTCCACCCCCCCCCACACACACACCATCACGAGACCTTGAGTGGCAGTGTGGGTGATAGTCTTTCAGATGAGACAATAAACTGAGGGCCCCTGTGTGACACACATTCAGCACAGGTTACAGAACCCAAGGCAACAAGAGAGCTGTCCCTGGCAAAACTCTGCAGAAAAAAAGACTCTCATCATTATAGGAAAAACAAATACATATGCAAGCAAGAAAAGAAATGAAAAATATATGGCGCTGCTCTTGTGGTGATGCTTTCTGCCTAGGGAGAGCATCCCCAATGTCAAGCTTGGAAATTTTATGTGACTGAAAGTTATATACAATACAATACAATACATACAATACAATACAATACAATACAATACAACTACAATCAATCAATGCAATGCAATGCAATGCAATGCAATGCAATCAATACAATCAATACAATACAATACAATACAATACAATACAATACAATGCAATACAAAATAGTACAATATTGTTCAATACAATTGTATTTAAATGACGAGCATGCAGTGTTTATGTACTTGTTTGATTTATGTACAATCCTAACAAATGGCTCACCAAAGTGGGACTAATTGGCGAGTTGCAACTACCATCGATTTGATATTGTTATCATTATAGAGTTGAAGTTATAGCACTC
>CM060337.1:29614668-29617168 GCA_030674155.1 Stramonita haemastoma
GGGTATCTGCAGCAGAGCGGAGGGAACGAGAAGGAGTGTATGGGTAAAGACATTCACAGAGGCAGGAGGGTGCTGTTTTGTGAAGACATTTATAACAGAGAGTACTGATCTTATAGTTTACTCTCTGTGGCACAGGCAGCCAGTGGAGAGATTGCAAGAGAGGAGTAATGTGCTCAGATTTTTTCTTTCTGAGGACCAGTCGAGCTGCGGAGTTTTGTATACGTTGAAGGGAGTGGATAGATGATGCTGGCAGACCAGCCAAAAGAGAATTGCAATAGTCGAGACGTGTGTACTTATGTGCTTTTTTACATCCAGTCCACGAGTGTATGCAGTTTTTGTAATCGTTTTATGTGTTTCCACCGGCGCACAATGGCCTACTCTTATGAAAAGCGGAAAAGGATTTAACGTGTGCGCAAAGATGTTCTGCGTGTGTTCACACACGGGGCCTTGGTTTATAGTCTCATCCAAAGTGGTGTGTGTGTGTGTGTGTGTGTGTGTGTGTGTGTGTGTGTGTGTGTGTGTGTGTGTGTGTGTGTGTGTTGTGTGCGCGCGCGCGCGTGTGTGCTGTGTGTGTGTGTGTGTGTGTGTGTGTGTGTGTGTGTGTGTGTGTGTGTGGTTGTGTTGTTGTGTTGTTGTGTTGTTGTGTGGTGTGTGGTGTGGTGTGTGTGTGTGTGTCGTCTGGTGTGGTGTGGTGTGTGTGTGTGTTGTGTGTGTGTGTGTGTGTGTGTGTGTGTGTGTGTGTGTGTGTGTGTGTGTGTGTGTGTGTGTGTGTGTGTGTGTGTGTGTGCATAGTTCTGCCAAATCTAGTATCTCTAAACAGAGTAGACTACGAGAAAAGTGCAACATCAAAGGTAGCAAATCTCTCCCTCCCTTTCTCATACATACACCAAACAGAGAACATAAAAGGAGACAGAGAGAAAACGATCAACAGAGAATAATGTTATAGGGTACTGATGGTGTAGTCTGAAGGGAAGTAAAATTGCTTTCTTTTATTTGGGGTGGGGTTTTGTTTCTTCCCCGGCTGGGGCTCTGGGGTTCACCAGTGGTGAGAATTTCTGTATGCCACCGTTTTTTGCCCACCGTGGGGTAGCCGACTTTGGGGATGTCTGCTTGTTTAGCTGTTGTTTGGGTGACTACTTGCCTGTGTGCTTATTTGATGATTTTTTCTTTCGTTTTAATTATGTTGGACATTCAAAATTGATGAAGAATGATCGCAGCACTGAGCAGTGTCATGAAGACGATATGTCTTCTGTCCACCAGTCGTCATACTAACGATGTCTTTTGAGCTTGCTGTAAGATTTAAGTTTGTTGCTGCTATGCTGTTGATGATTGTTGTTCAAATACATGTAATATTCTCTGCTTTATAAAAACTATTTCAACAAAAGATGTAGTGTAAAGAAGTCTGTTTAAAAAATGTTATACTTGCAGACAGAAAAAAAAGAAAAACCAACGGAATGGACGGGTAACTTCTGTAGAAGTCTTTGTGCAAATATAAAAACCAGAAGGAATGCACTAGTAGCTGCTGTACACATGTTTGTGCTAATATGCAAAACAGAAGAAATGCATTTGTAAAAAAAAGAAGAAAAAAAAGCAGAAAAGAGCACAATTTTTTGCAATCAATCGATACAGCTCATTTAACATGCAGTGCACACAAAAGCACCCCCTACCCCCCACCCCCACCACTAAAACTGATGCCCCACAAAATGTTTGACATAAAAGCTACTTCCAACAAAGTCTTTTTATAATACATATGGAAACTGTCACCAAAGAAGCTGTGGTGGTGATGTCACCCAAAGAAGAAGCAAAGCAGGCCATGCAGACTGTCTAAGAATAAAGTACGTACTTGTACCTCTGCGTGTTTATTCTTCCCTGTCCTTCTACATTTTTGCAGTATGTTGAGTTTGTTGCCTTCTTCTGACAGCAAGGTCTGTTTATGTTCTTATTTTAGAAACTAGCACACACAATGGTTTTGATTTTCCAAGCTTCTTTCCCATTCGCAGTCCAAAACAATGATGGCAAATTCACACAGAAGTGGGTCCACATTGTCACTGCTGTTCACCACAACTCTTGCTAAACTCTTTATTCATGTCTTCATTTCTCATGCATCTTACCACAGATCTGTGAGTGACAGTATCAACACAATCTTTTTATCTACCACACAACTGTCAAATGCATGAATAGAGTCATCAAATTCTTACTCAGCAATTATCTTCACTACTTCTGTAAAACAATCCAGTAACCACAGTCTGTTCAGCACGTAGAAGCTGTATCAACCTGCATGTGACATGCACTACAATCTTGCTAGCAGCCCATCACAGAAATCTGAGGTGTGTTCTGTGTTCAATTCTTGCTGAGAGCAAACCATTCTCTAGCAGATTTGCATCAGACACATTGTCTTGGCTGATAAACAGTTGTACACTTGCCACAGCGTGCAAAGCCAGCATCAATCAGTTAAGGGTCCAGGGCCCTGTGCTAAAGTTAGTCCCTTCCTTTGACCAAG
>CM060337.1:29622168-29637168 GCA_030674155.1 Stramonita haemastoma
TGCTACCAGAAAAACAAGAGATGACATAAAAAGATCGGTTCTTGGACGAGGAGTAACAACGCTACTTTTATTACGAACAGTTTTAATAGGGAACCTGTGACAAAGATAATGTGGAGCTAGTTTATTCATAATTTTGTACAAGAATACGCCTTTGTTAAAGAGACAGTGAGGACTAAATGGGAGAATGTTCAACTCTTTGTAACACATTTGTATTTAAGGAAGTAGTTCTAAGGAGAATTAATTTGAGAGAACGTTTAAATACTCTCTCAAGTCGTAAGCAGTTTTTACTTGCTAAATCCCAACGTGTAGATGCATAGTCAATATCTGGTTTTATGTAAGATTAGAAGAATAATTTATGAGTATGTTGATCAAGGAAATGTTTTATTCTGTTTAGTTGGAACAGCTTCTTAGATATTTTTTTGAAATACTAAAAACATGACCATGACATGTTATTATCAATGTGGAGGCCAAGCAGTTTATGTGAACTGACCTCTTCTAGTACTTTATCGTATATTTTTATGTTGTTTATGTTAGTTTGAAAGTTTGGGCGCTTTTGTCTTGTTGCAACCACCATACATTTTGATTTCTGTGGATGCAGAGCCATATGATTATACTCTGTCCATGCTGCTAGATTGTTTAAGTCATTTTGCAAAATTGAACTTATAGAGTTTAAATCATGACCATCTGTATGAATGGTAGTATCGTCAGCAAAGAGCTCACAAGAGGAAGAAACATGGAGAGGAAGATCGTTGATATATATTGAGAAGAGAACAGGCCCTAGCACAGAACTTTGAAGAATACCATACTTTACAGGCAAAAGGAATGACATAATTGAACCTTGGTAAACAGCTTGTCTTCTTTTATCAAGAAAAGAGGAAATCAGTTTAAGTGCGTCTGCACTTAAACCATACACAGCCAACTTTTTTACAAGGAGATTGTGATCAATACAGTCAAATGCTTTGGCAAAGTCTACAAAAATTGCACCAGTTAAGAGATTATTGTTAATATTTAAATGCCATTGCTCTATGAGATTGCTGAGTGCAGTATGACATGAGTGATTTTCTCTGAAGCCACTTTGATTAGGATGCAATAAGTTATGTTCACTAAAGTATGACAGAAGATGTTGTTCAAGATGCTTTTCTAAGGGTTTAGATAAGATAGATAGAATTGGAATGGGTCGATAGTTGGAAGGGTCATTAGGATCTCCAGATTTAAGAACTTTGGCATCTTTAAACATTTGAGGATAGCAATTTTTTTGAATACAGAGATTATATATGTATGTCAGATGTTCAGAGATAACTTGCGCTGAAGCTTTCAAAATTTTGCTATCTAAATCATCTAAGCCACAGGAGTTTGTTTCCTTTAACGAACATAACTCCTTATGCACCTCGTGCACACCAATATATTTGAAATTTAGTTTAGATTTTATTGACTTGGAGTTACAAAATTCCTGTAAAAAAAGTAGACCATTGTATTTGGATTGGTCAACATTAACAATTTTTTCAGCAATAGTACAGAAGTGTTTATTTATATATTCTGCAGATATACCCGTACCTGATAAAGTACACGATGAGGATGGGTCTCTCTTAGATGCAATTAACTCACTGAAATATTTCTTTTTAGCAATTTGCTTTATGAATGTCACTTTATTACGCTTCTCCTTAAATTTTTCATCTTTTCCAGTTGACTTTAGTAGTTTATCCCGAAGGGCTATGGTTTTAGTAATTTCGTCTGTTAACCATGGTGGTTTATCTCTTGCTTTAACTTGTTTGGTTCTAATAGGGGCATGTAAACATCAGAGAAGTTGGCTTTGCATAAGGTGGACAAAAAATCTTCTGCATTAAATGTTCTATAACTACGAAAAGAAATGCATTTATGTTGGAATCTGGGGATTTTAGCACCTTTTTTTAGACCATGTTACACAAACAGGATAATGATCACTAAGACCATAGACAGGTACAGACAGTTCAACAATGTTAGATGGATTAGTTGTGTAAATGTGGTCAATCAATGTTTTCGAACGTAAAGTTTTTCTTGTGGGAGTATTTACTAATTGTGACAGATTATAGACCTCAAAGATTTTTTTTCCATTTTTCATTAGGCTTAAGCAAATCAATATTGAAATCACCAAGTAAAATTATCTCTGTTGAATAGTTGCAAACATCATCCATCATGTGTTCAAAATTATCAAACCAACTAATGCGTTTGTTTAGGTTATGATACAAAAATCCAACTAGTATTGGTTTGGCTCCTTTCAGGCGTATTTCTAATTACCATATACATTCTATGCCATAATTATCAAATAATGTTATCTGTTTATAGTTTACAGACTGATGAATATAGATTATTCATCCTGTTTCTGATTTTGTTTTGGCATCTCATCTAATAGAATTATAGCAAGGGACTGATACTATATCATCTGCCACAATATGTGACAACCTAGATTCAGAAAAGCCAAAAACATGGAAAGGACTATTTACATTTGACAAAATGGAGGGCAAATCTGAAACTTTATTTAGAAGATGACAAATATTCAAACATCCTACTTTGAACCCATAATATATATGTTGTTAGCCAACCATTGGTGTTGGGCAATTTTGCCATATTGTATACTATTAGTCAAAACGGGGAAAAAATAATTCACTATGAAAATCTTATTCTGAATTTGCACACTTTTAAGAAATAGGCAATGCAAAGTTACAAATAGAGACTATATTTATACAAAATATGCCCCATTCAACCAACAAGCACAAAACAAAGAGCAAAAATTCAAAATTTGAGAATGAAAAATGTCAATACAATACAATGTTGAAAAGCAAAGAAAGCAAATGCAAGCACAACCTCAGAGTGAATACAAATCAAGCCACAGACCCTAGCCAGTCCAAAAATAGCATCGACTGTCTAGTATTAATATTAGAAAATATCCACCTACTCTGCCAAGGGAGAATACTCTTGCCTGACCTTATGATTTTCAAACCAAATCGATGAAGTCCCTTGTCCGAGTACCAGCTTGGCCCATATCATTCCCTTACTGACCTCTACAATACTGACATATAAGAAAACCACAAAGTACCAAATAAAAAACAAACATTACAGGAGCCCTTTGAATCAGAAAAAAAAACCACATTTCATAAGTATTTTCCTAGTTTTTAAATTTTGAATATAAGCATGTTTAAAGAACTTGTTTAATCTTTATTAACAAATTACAAAGCACTTCGACATAAGACATGTTGCATAAACAAACCCTCAGGCTATGCCTAAAAGAAGAAGTGCTGAGGATAAAAACTTGGAGCTACAGGGTGAGATGAAAAATGTGCCTGTTTAGGGCCAAAGTCTCTAACAGGGAAACTGTAAGGGGGATAAGAATAAGGCAGGGGGAGTCTGGGGTAGGCAGTATTATAGGCCATGTAATTAGGATAAGTTGGAAGAGGGGGTAGTTGTGGGGGAACAGCAGAGTGAGCATGAGGAGGGGGCATGCCTCTGTCAAAGTGTGGTCTGCAGCTTTCAGTACCTGCAGATATGTCCCCTGGACATTCCTCTGACTAAATCTGTGGTCGGGACACAGAGGACGGATCCTAAACACGGTGATCCATCCTATCCCCAACCAGAGAAGGGCTGTTCCGGGAGGGCAGAGGGGGGAAATCACGTACTGATGACATAGGTGGAACACCTGGGTTCCTGGAGGCACCTGTTAATCTAGGTTCACCCCCAAGCCAACGTTGAGATGATTGCTTTGCCTCTCTTATATTGGAAACAACACGATGACTAGGAGGCTCACCAGCTTGCTCTCCAGGAGAGTTATCACTTTTACTGGATGCAAAGGTTCGTGCATGTGGCTGGGGAAGAAACTGTTTAAAGCTGACTGCAAGTCGAGCTGTACCTTTGATACTAGGGTGAATGGCATCATTATAAAGGGCTTGATTTGGGGCACCATTAGGGGTGATGAAAGTTTGGTAATGATCAAGCATATCAACATGCATACTGGTACAGGCTTCATGTAGGTTTATATTTGATGGTGTGATAGAATTGTTCAGTTGGTGCCTTCCATGAGCTGGAAGTACAGAGCTGAAGGTGATACAGGCTCTGGGAAAACAGTTCTTACATAAAGAGATGGCTTTCCTCCAAATCTGGGTTGCGATGGGACCACTAGAGCAGTCGTTCACACCCACATGCACAATAACTGTGCTGACTTGGACCTGTGGTGCCATATCTCTGAGCCACTGAATCAGATTGGAGAGTGTTAGACCTTTAATGGAGACTTTAAATACTGAGTTAGTTGGTCTTTCCAGTCTTCTCTGATTAATATACTTAATGACAGAGTCACCTATGATAATGGAGGAAGTGTTAGCAGGAATAGTTACATTCCTCAACAATTGTTCCGGGTTATCTATCTTTTCTGTGACCAGTTGCTTGGGTTCAAGACTGGTTTGTTTTCTGGCTTTTGAGGTAACAGACTTATCGTTTGAAGAGCCAGGAGTCTGACTTCTATGTTCCTGATCCTGGTTAAGAGTTGAAAGTACCCCATATCGGTTTTTAACAGCGATAGTGGCTACTTCAACCTCTGTGCTTGGATTCTGAGGTGGGGAGTTATCTTGTGCAGACTCCTCCCCAATGTTGTTCACAGAGTGATCAACAGATTTGTCCTGTACTGCTGTGGGAACAGCTGACAGGGGTGGCAAAGGATCACCAGATGCCTGTTCCTCAGTATCTTTTCTGCACACAACTTTGTCAGTTACAGGTGTGGCAGGCAGGTCACACTGTGTGCATACACTTTTACTTAGGGGTGATTTTTTGTTGAGGTGCCTCAACTCAGAGTGCACTGTCCCTAGACATGTTTTTAGTGAGTGATTTTCCTTGAAAAGACTGTTAACTGCTGCATCACATTTAGCCACACTGGTCTGTATAAAAATCATCAATAGCAGAAAGAACTGTTTTAACCTTGAGGTCAATGTGATGTTTGAGATCATTTTTTATAGAACATTTACAGTCTTCCAGAATAGAAGAAAATTCGACCTCTTGGTTTGTGTGTCTGGTAAGAAGGAAGTCCAGTGTTTCTTCAATAGTCTGCAGTTTGTCAGTCAGTGTTTTGTTTGCATGTTGTGAAGGACACAATGTTCGTCTTCGAAGACGTCTGGACTGCTTCAGCAGTTTGGGTGTTTGCTTCACGCTTTTTGCTCTGTGTGGGGTTCTAACACTAGGAGAAGACATGTTGGGACTAACAGTTGGTTCAGAATGTTTGTTATTGTCATAACCATCATCCTGATTATTAGTGGGGCTGGGCTGTCTGACTTCATTTTTGGTGAAGGGTGTCATAAGAGAGTTGTCTAACATGAAGTCCAATAGAACATTGTCATGCAGAGACTCCTCTGCTGTAGCAGAAGGGGGAGGAGAAACATCTGACATGTGGTCATGCGAGGGAGCAGACAAAGGTACACTGCTACCGTCATCAGTACAAAAAGTCAGACGAAGTGTTAGTAATGTTTGTTGTAGTGTATGTGAATCATCATTAGTACAACATTCCATAACAATGTCTTTCAACACTTTACATTCATACTTGGCCATTTTTCACAGTCCACACCCTGGCAAAGAAGGGTTCCTGTTCCCTACTGAGTGAAGTACAGGGACAAAGTCACACATTTCAATTCATTGTGGAAGAGAGGAGGACTGGTGGCCAGGTGGTCGGGTACCGGTTCCTTGATCCACAGTGGGAGAGACAGAAGATCATCTTTACAATCATAGTCAGCTTTTTCAATAATAGTACAATCATTATCAACAGCAGCATAACGATAAAAAGACAGTTTCTCCATGAGATCAATTCCTTTACATCACAAGAAAACCTTTTCTTGAGACAGTCCAATGTAGGTTGCAGTTTGCCTTCTTTAACATTTGAGTTATCAGACATTGCACATGTCAACATAAACACCTTTCTTTTGACAGGTTACGGTACAAAGTCATCGTTCAATGTGCCAGTCGACTCCGACGTGGGATAGGCAAGGGAGCTAACAGCAACCCATAGTGCAGGCTATACCCAGCGCTCACTGCCTAGCAACGGTCAACATAACACACACACGATTGGGAGACAGGGGAGTTAAGTCATTTTCATCACATGCCGTACACTGTGTAAGCAGGCTGACAACATTCTAGCACACCTAATACATCGACACACCAATGCACGTGCAAAACAACTGTTTATAATCAACACACCAAGGCACGTGCAAAAGGAACGTTTATAATGTTAAACAATGCAGAGCAAGTGAACAAACATCACTGTCACATAGTCCTTCAATATCCCATATAAATAATTAGTTATTAATTAAGAGTCCATACCTGGCTTTATAACTAATTAATCAACAGCATTGCAATCGTTGCACATTCATGCATGCACAGGCAAAATCTTGAAAAGATGGGTAGACACTAACACAGTAGAAACCACCATCATTTGCACAGCTGACAAAAACACTCCTGAGAGGAAGAAGGATGGAGAGAGAGAGAGAAGGAGAGAGAGAGAGAGAGAGAGAGAGAGAGAGAGAGAGAGAGAGAGAGAGAGAGAGAGAGAGAGAGAGAGAGAGAGAGAACTGAACACTGAACACTGAAATCATTTATTGTACTTCAGCCTTTGGCCACAATACAATTCAAAGGGAAGAAAAAAGTGGCGAAAATGAATATAAACTACACATAACTGTTGATAAGAATTTGCCATAATTATACCTTGGCATTTACCCAGAACTATGCACCTGAAAATGCATATTCCAAAATCATACAAAATGTGCTAATTTAGACCAACAATTGAAACAAATCTCAGTTCAAAGTTAGAGAACAAAACACAACTCAAAATCCTACTGGGACCAAACTTGGTAATAGAGTTATACCTGACAATGTCAACACAAGCAGTCAATACCAAGTGCAGTGTACATCTAATAGCTGAAATCCTTCATATTCTATTGTATTTTTAGAACAGTTACCATAAGCCAAAAGAGAGAGAGAGAGAGAGAGAGAGAGAGAGAGAGAGAGAGAGAGAGAGAGAGAGAGAGAGAGAGAGAGAGAGAGAGAGAGGAGAGAGAGAGAGAGAGAGAGAGAGAGACTGGAAACTCGAAAGTCTCGAAACTGGAATATTTTATTGAGGGTAATTGGATAAACCACAAGCTTCTTTATACCAGGCCCTCAGAAAAATAAAACAAAACAACCCAACAATAAAAAAGAAAAATAAACAAGCCTAACAAATGTAATGGAATTAGCAAGTTAATAAACAAATCAAGGACCCGATAACAAAAGCAATCACGTAGTTATCTACATAACAGAGAGAGAGAGAGAGAGAGAGAGAGAGAGAGAGAGAGAGAGAGAGAGAGAGAGAGGAGAGAGAGAGAGAGAGAGAGAGAGAGAGAGAAGAGAGAGAGAGAGAGAGACATACAGACAGACAGACAGACAGACAGAGGGGGGGGAGGGAGGGAGAGAGGGAGAGAGAGAGAAGGAGGGTGAGAGAAAGAGGTAGAAGGAGAGAGTGAGAGAACAAAACATAAAGCGCACACATTAAAACCAATTCCACTATTCAGAAGAGCAGGCCATTGTGTTTCAGAGAGAACAGATGGTAATATTTACACAATTGCATACGCACAGGGACTGGATGTAAAAAAAAGCCCATGGGTGCTTATTCCAATATCCTCAAAATAAAAACTGATGTGAAACAATAGGGGTAAGTGTGTTTACTCACGGCATTTATGAAATGCATCACATGTTCCTCCCTCTGCACAGAAGTCCCCTGTGCAGTTACTGCCAAGTTTGATCTCTGCACACATACACATGCACATACTTCCATGAGCACACACACACACACAAACCCTGGCACCCATGCATACATACACATGCATGGGCAAGTGCACACTTCGAAACGTATACCAATACTCTATGCCTAGCCTCATATTTAGATTGTATTAAACCTACCCCCCCCCCCCTCTCTCTCTCTCTCTGTCTATACACACACACACACACACACACACACACACACACACACACACACACACACACACACACACACACACACGATGGGGTGGTAAGTAGATTACCTCCCATGCCCTCAGAGCCCTGTCACAGTGTTGTGTTACTAAATCGGGAAACACCTGCGAATTGTGTGGTGCTCTTTTCCTTGGGTGGTGGTCAAAAACCCTCCATTGCATACATTTCATCCTCACGATGAAAGGTAGAATTTATGTCACCTCTTTTTAGAGGTCACATCGTAAGTGGCTAGCTGTACCAACCCGAGATGCTGTGCAGAGATGGGAGAATACAGATCTCCACCCTGATATATATATATATATATATATATATATATATATATATGTATATATATATATATATTAGATAGATTGCTAATTCGATAGATAAATAGCCTGTTGGATAGGTAAATGGTAATTTCTCCTGAAGTACCAGGTACAGTGAAATAATTCCACTGAGAAGACCTCAGATGATGGCTCTTTGATGGCAAAAGCTCATGTGTTGGGGGCAAACCTAAAGATCATAAATATCTGCACGAAGCTTTAAAAGCGTATACTTAAAAATGAATTTAAAAAAACTACCTTAGAGAGGGGAGTATATCGTTGCAATTTGCCTCTAAAGCTACCATAAAGAACTGAACACTGGGGTAGGGGGTGAATAATACAAAATCATCTGTTACTGTGAAATGTACCTGCTTACCAGCACTTGCTTTCCCTCTGCGTCTGTGTGTGTGCGTGTGTGTGTGTGTGTGTGTGTGTGTGTGTGTGTGTGTGTGTAAGCCTCTGTGTGTTGGTGTGTGTGTGTGTGTGTGTGTGTGTGTAGCCTGTGTGTATGTGTGCCTTGTGTGTGTGTGTGTGTGTGTGTGTGTGTGTGTGTGTGTGTGTTGTGTAAGCCTCTGTGTGTGGTTGTGTGTGTGTGTGTTGTGTGTAAGCCTGTGTGCGTGTGTGTGTGTAAGCCTCTGTTTATTTATTTTTTTATTCTTTTATATCGAGGGTACTGGGATACGCACTCATGTGCTTTTTTTCATCCAGTCCCCGTGTGTATACAGTTGTGTAGATATTGTCATCTGTTCCCACCGGCACACAATGCCCTTCTCTTACAAAAAGCGGAACAGGATTTAACGTGTGCGCAAGATGTTCTGCGTGCGTTTGCATACGGGACCTCGGTTTACAGTCTCATTCGAAAGACTTTTGGGGAGAGCGGAGTCAGCATTGATGGTTAACTCTAGAGGAAAAATCCCCTCCACCGGGGAATCGAACTCGGGTCGTCAAATTGCCAGCGCAATGTTCTGACCAGTAGGCTATCCCGTCCCCCCTGTGTGTATGTGTGTGTGTGTGTGTGTGTGTGTGTGTGTGTGTGTGTGTGTGTGTGTGTGTGTGTGTGTGTGTGTGTGTGTGTGTGTGTGTGTGTGTGTGTGTGTGAGCCTCTGTATGTGTGTTTGTGTACCTGCCTGCCTGCCTGCCCACCTGCCTGCATGCATGCATGCATGTGCCGGTACGTGGGTATGTGTGTGTGTGTGTGTGTGTGTGTGTGTGTGTGTGTGTGTGTGTGTGTGTGTGTGTGTGTGTGTTGTGTGTGTGTGTGTGTGTGTGTGTTACGCGTGTGGGCATGTGTATATGTGTGCATGTAAATGTTGCATGGGCAAGTAGGTGTGCAACAAAGGCAAAAAGTGGTGTGGAGAGAAGTAACAGGGGAGGAGGTATCCATCCATTCATGCAGTAATAAACATGCACAAGCCGACAACAGAGTTGTTCCTTAGATAGTGAGTGCCCAGAGAAAACCCTTCCCCTCCAAAAGTTAAAGGATATATATGAATGGTGATGCTGGTGTGTTGGTTCAAATACAGTCATGTACTATGACCTATTGAATGAACACTGTTGGATCAGTAAGGGTGCCAAAAGACCGGAAACTTAATGAGGATGCAGGCAACAGTGGTATGTATGTCTATGTGATCTGAAGGTAAGCAACATCACTCACTGCATATCATGTCTGAAGAATCGCAAAATGCTCCAAGCTGACAGAGAGTGCTGCTACTGCACGTCTGCCCTGCCTTGTTTCCTGAAAGATATTTATTTATTCATCTATTCATACATTTATGTACTCTTTTATTTCGAGGATAATGGAATACCCACTCGTGTACTTTTATTTTTTACCTCCAATCCCTGTATGTATGCAGTTTTGTAAATTTCGTCATCTGTTCCCAAAGGCACATAATGGCCTACTCTTCCAACATGTGTGCACGATGTTCTGCGTGCATTCACACATGGGACCTGGGTTTATAATCTCATCCGAAGGACTAACAATGTAGATGTAAGTTGTTTGTCTCGTGCCTTGACCCCGAAAAAAATCAGCATAGGTGGAAGTTATCTCTCTGGTGTCATGACTTTTGAAAAATAAAGATGGAAGTTATCTCTCTGGTGTCTTCAATCCTGAAAAATAAAAATGGAAGTTATCTCTCTGGTGTCTTGACTCCTGAAAAATAAAGATGGAAATTATTTCTCTGGTGTCTTCACTCCTGAAAAATAAAGATGAAAGTTATATCTCTGGTGTCTTCACTCCTGAAAAATAAAAATGGAACTTATCTCTCTGGTGTCTTTACTCCTGAAAAATACATATGGAAGTTATCTCTCTGGTGTATTCATTCTTGAATGTCACTATAAACAAAAAGTATGGATATTTTGAGTGCCCAATCTTTCTAATGAAAGCTCTAAGCGATTTCAAATAGAATGCATCCACCATTATACAATGACTGGACAAAAACACCAGCATATATGGGCAACCACCCACATTGTTTCACCTAAGCCCACCCTACACTCAACCCCCTCTTCCACTCCCTTTATGATTCACCAGCCTCCCACACTAGTGGAAAACACTAGTTGCTATACATTCATCACCTTGTGTGCTCGTATGCATACACACACACACACACACACACACACACACACACACACACACACACACACACACACACACACACACACACACCACCGCACACGCATGTACGCGCGCACACACATACACACACAGAGGACAACCAATGTGTTATTATTATTTGTAAACATATCATTGTACATTAAAAAATCCCACAGGAATATTAGGAATATGGGATGTTTTTGATGATATTACAGACTTGTGTTTGCCCTCACAGCAGCTAAATGTGGCGCCAGTGCATGCGTCATCAAGAAAAGTACATGACATGTTAAAACATTCCATACAAAATTATCTCTTCCAATTAACCTAGCAATCTCCATAGTCCATGAAATCTTAGTTGTTCAGCATCACAGATATTGCAATATTGAGGTTATTCTGGTGAAATGTGTCAATGGAAACTGAAATAGCGTAATCCTGAAGAATATGGATACTAAACGAAACTTTTTTTTTCTTAAAAATGGGTTTGTTTAGGGTTTTTTGTTGTTTGTGTTGTTTTGTGTTTTTTTCTCTCTTTTTTTTTTTTTGGGGGGGGGGGGGGGGAGGGGGGGGTGTCTTCTGTTTGTTAGGTTGGTGTTGTGTGTGTCTTCGTTTTAACATCTATCCACTAAAGAGGGATTTTAGGCAAAGATGGTTGATTTTTTTTGCGTTAAAAGCCAAACTTCTTTTTTGCGTTTAAAGCCAAACTTCCCTACCTTTCATTGACAGCACATTGATGCACAAGTGTTTGTAATGAAAAGTAAACTAAGATATCATCATACATAAGTCCCACATTCAACACGCAGAAAAGAACCCACAGCAGCGATGGAGCAGTCCCTGGAAAAATTATGTAAAAAAAAAAAGCTACTCTTGAAACCAATGCACATACACACAACACCAATAAAAATGTTGCTATTGTTGAAGTTTAATTTGAAGTCTATTCACAATTGATGATATTAGACTAAACAAACAAATAAACCAAAACCATACCATGGAATATTTACAGAAGACTTCGTAAGAAACAGTTTTCGCGAAACTATGTCAAGTGATTTCCTTTGTATTTCAGTGTCATACTCTTTGTAAACTGAATTAAAACTGAACATTGAAAAAGTGTATATTCACAAGATTGTGGCTCTGAGCAGGAGCAAGTCATATTTTTAGGAAACTTTGATCTTCCAAGAATTTAATCGCCACTTATAAACGATGTTAGAAATAATTATGTCTTGGGTAGTGTAGTATTTCTAATTTCCCATTAAAGATATTTTTATGTACATGATTTTCCAATAATAAGTATAATATATAGGATCCCCAAACTTAAGGCACAAAGATTCACTAGGTGCTTATTTTGTCTTATTTATTTTTTCCCCAACATATATTCTAAGAATATTTTCTTTCTCTTTTTATCATCGTCTTTTGAGGGCAGCTTCAAAAGGCCACAGGAATATCAAATATTCCTTCGAATGCAATTGACACTTTTAAATTCTGAAATGTGTCTTGCTGTAAGGTACCACAGCAAGTGGAGTTTCAATCATCGCCGGGACCTCTGATGAGGGCTCATCCAGGAGCCGAAACTCGAGTCAGGTCAGGCCAAGGGCATGGTTCTTACTCAGAAATGCCTACTATGCTGCCACTGAAAGACATTATTCCCTAGAATTTATTTTCATTTCAATTTTTTTCAATTTGAATCTTTGATAAGTCATTTTCAAAATGATTGAGAAGTTGATACCTGCACTTGTCTTTCCTCACTACTTTTTCCTCAATAATAAGTATAATCTTATGATCTGGGAAATCTCTTTTTGCACCTTGTTTTGCAAGACTATCTGCTATTTCACTCCAGTATATCCCGCAGTGAGAAGGAATCTAGCAAAACTCTATTCTGATACCTGTTGTTATGATACAATGTAACAAATATTTTATTTCAAAGAATAAATCTGTACTTACTTTTGAACTCCAGTCCTGTAAGCTATATAGCACAGACTTTGAGTCAACACGAAGAATGATGTGAAAGAATGCAAAATTACTGTTATTCATAGCAATCAGTGCCATAAGTATGGCATAGAGGTCAGCACTGAACATTGAAAAAAAACACCTTCTTTAGACAAAATGATTTTAGTATCTTCAGAGCAGGAGTACCTAAACCTGATCCTGCATTTAGTCATAAACCGAGCCATCTGTAATCACTTTTAGATGATTTGGATGGCTTATTTCAAGTTTTACATCAGAATTCAACATATGGATTTTGTTACGGTAACATGAAGATACCTAACATGCATCCAGTAACTGGGGGGATATGGGCCCACCAGGGTAAAACTTTTCCATGAGAAACAGCCTGAAAAAGTTTAGTGATATTGCCGCCCTTTACCCTCCCTCACACCCCCGCCCAACAACTCTGCAAAAAGTTTTAAAGGGAAAGAAAGGAAGAAATAAAAGGTCATTAATACTCACTACATAAGCCGTCAAAATCGCAAATTGCACCGGAATGACACAGTTCTCTGTTCCCACTTCCACAGTCTGCGCCAGTCTGCAGCCCTGTAGGCAGCAGACCACCAACAGCAATTAGAGCTTTGTAGTCTGTGTACACAGCTACAGACCACAAAGATGTAAGCTTCCTCCATGCATGTACACATAAACCTAATGCTGGCATGAGAACTCTCTCTCTCTCTCTCTCTCTCCTCTCTCTCTCTCTCTCTCTCTCTCTCTCTCTCTCTCTCTCTCTCTCTCTCTCTCTCTCATGCCTCTCTCTCATGCTCTCGCTATCGGATAGCCTGGTGGTCAGAACATTGCGCTCGCGACGGATAGCCTAGTGGTCAGAACAGTGCGCTGGCAATTTGACGACGCGGTTGAGTCCGGTCGAGAAGATTTTCTCCTGGAGTTAACATCAATGCTGACTCCACTCTCCCCAACAGTCCTTCGGATGAGACTTTAAACCGAGGCCCCGTGTGCGAACGCACGCAGAACATCTTGCGCACACGTTAAATCCTGTTCCGCTTTTCGTAAGAGTAGGCCATCGAGTGCCGGTGGGAACAGATGACATTTATAAAACTGCATACACACGGGGACTGGACGTAAAAAAAGCACAAGAGTGCTTATTCCATTATCTTCGATATAAAAGAATAAATTATAAAAGAAAAAATCAAATCTCTCTTTTCTCTTCTCTATGGTTATCCACGATGCTCTGCTCTACTATACTCTACTCTGCACTGAACTTATCTACTCTACTCTTTTCTTTTGTACTGTACTGTATTGTACTTTCTGTACTCTACTTTCTGTACTGTACTGTACTTTCTGTATTATACTGTACTTTCTGTGTACGGTACTGTACTGTTCTCTTCTCTCCTATGCGTAGGCACGTGCACTCTCTCTCTCTCTCTCTCTCCTCCTCTCTCTCTCTCTCTCTCCTCTCTCTCTCTCTCTCTCTCTCTCTCTCTCTCTCTCTCTTCTCTCTCTCTCTCTCTCTCTCTCTCTCTCTCACTCTCTCTCTCTCTCTCTCTCTCTCTCTCTCTCTCTCTCTCTCTCTCTCTCTCTCTCTCTCTCTCTCTCTTGTTTTAAAATTTGTTTGATTGAACTATTTGTAATAACTTTTATATCTTCTTCAATTTCAATTTCAAATACTTTATTGACTGAGTTTTTAAAAAAAAAAAAAATTATTTTATTATTTTTTTATTTTTTTTATTTTTTTTTATTTCTTAAAATTTTTTTTTTCTATGATGATGTAATTTGATGATGCTCTCTCTCTCTCTCTCTCTCTCTCTCTCTCTCTCTCTCTCTCTCTCTCTCTCTCTCTCTCTCTCTCTCTCTCTCCTCTCTCTCTCTCTCTCTCTCTCTCTCTCTCTCTCTCTTTTCCATCCTAGACTTATCACTGTATAGATGTTTGGTTGCTATGTTGAATTAAAATTGAATTCTACTGTTTAATATAGTGATGTGATTTTATTTAGTGTTTTGTGTTTAAGGGTTTTTTATGTTTTGCTTGTTTGTTTTGTGTTTTTTTTGGGGGTTTTTTGGTTGTTGTTGTTGTTTTTTTTTATCATGTGTGGGTTTTTTGGTGTTTTTTTTTCTCGTTTTTTTATGCTGTCTTTGCTTCCCCCTCCCCCTCACACACACACA
>CM060337.1:29642168-29649668 GCA_030674155.1 Stramonita haemastoma
CTTGGTGCAGTAGCTACTGGCTTCACTATCCTGGTTACTGAATTGAGTTTGATTATCCTGTTGGCTGATCCAGTGTCTTCATTGTTTTGGAATGGCATTAATGAGTGCGTTAAATTCAAATGCTGTGTTGGCTGGATTATGATTTCCTTTGCATTGAACTTCTGAATTAAGTATTCTACTTTCGTCGTCGTGTATCAAATCTTGAACTTTTTCTTGTCCTTTGTTATGCAGGAGGGAAAGAATAATATTGAGTTTTGGATTCAATCAATCTATTGTGCCAAAGAGGCTGGTTTCTGGACTTGTCAATGTTGATTTCATCCATTGTACATAGCTTTTTATTTTCTAGGCAAGTGATTAAACCTTTTATGTAGAACTCACTGTTAATACTTTTACCGGCTTCTAGTTTTGCTGACCGACAATTTACTTGACATGTGTTATTTTCGATTGCTGCAGACTAAAAGTACCACTTTGGAATAAAAGTCCAGTACCATTGCCCGATCTGTAAAGCTTGCCAATCCACTGAAGCTAAAATACACTTGTAGTTCAGTTACATTTACAACGTTAAGTCCACCTTCACTATATTCACTTTCCATAACTTTTCTTTTTATTTTTTGAACGCTTTCTTCTTGTAAATTTTCTGTGCCAAATAAATTTGTATAGTGTTCTATTTATTTTTGAAAGTATCTTTTCTGGGAGTCCAGTGGATTGTATTATAAAGACTAAGTGGCTAGTCAGCATACTTTTAACTGATAAAAATTTGCCATGTATGCTAACATCTCTTCTAGTCCACACCTCTATAAGATCTGGAATTTTCTCTGGTCTCCCTGTCCAGTTATCTTTGATATTTTGGGCTCACGCATCATTTCTGAAAAACACACCAAAAATCTTGATCTTGTCTTTGAGGACATATAGTATATCTTCATTTTGTGTGCGTCTTCCAATCTTCATTGGTTTAGTTTTATGTACATTCAGTGGAAGAACACAAAACTTCAAGAAATCAGTGATCATGGATGTGGTGTGCATTTATATCATACTTATTGTGCAGGAGAAGTGTTACTTTCTCTTAATATTTTCAGTTTCGGTGCCATTTTTGGCAGTTCAATGCCACATATATTGTATTGCTGTTTCTTATCTTAATTGCCAGCAATTCAACAACTGGTACAAAAGCTAGGGGTGAAAAGGGGCAGCCTTGTCTTATTCCACAGATCACTGGGAAGGGTTGTAAATCCACACCCCATGATTTATGCTACTGAATGTATGACAAGACAGAGTGGATGCCCATTTTCTAAACTGTTCACCAAAACTAAAAGCTTTACATGTGTTTAAAATGAAGTTTCTGGAGATCAAGTCAAAGGCTTTTGATTAATCTAGTGTCAAAAGATAGCTAGCTTTGCTTGTGTGATTTAGATATTCAATGATGTCATCAATTGTTTTATTATTGTTGCTGTGTTTTATCCTTTTAAGTAGCCAATCTGATCTTGGTTGATCAGTTTTGGTATTACTGTACTAAGTCTTAATAATAATGTTTTAGCTAATATCTTATAATCTGTGTTTGAAAATATGATTGGTCTCCACTTGTTTAATTGATCACGTGGCCGTTTCTTTCCTTTATGTGACAAAATGAATATTCCTTGTCTCTGTGAGTATAATGACATTTCTTCCTTTTGAGACAACTCATTAAAAGAGCCTGTTGAAAGTAATTTTATTTTTAAATGACATAGATCTTGCAGCCAATGCACTATCCACTGCAGAGTTTTTTGTGACAGCTAACTGACAGATATTGCAGCCGATGCACTAATTACTGTAGAGGTTGTGTGCAGCTAAATGTCAGAGATTGCAGTCAATGCACTATCCACTGCAGAGGTTTTGTGACAGCTAACTGACAGATATTGCAGCGTTTCAATGCACTAATCCAGCATGATCAGAGGTTTTGTGACAGCTAAATGACAGAGATTGCAGCCAATGCACTATCCACTGTAGAGGTTTTGTTACAACTAAATGACAGATAGATTGCAGCCAATGCACTATCCATTGCAGAGGTTTTGTGACAGCTAAAATAACAGAGATTGCAGCAAATGCACTATCCACTGCAGAGGTTTTGTGATAACTAACTGACAAGAGATTGCAACCAATGACTATCCACTGCAGAGGTTTTGTGATAGCTAAACTGGAGAGATTGCAAGCCAATGACTATCCACTGCACAGGTTTTGTGATAGCTAATGCAGGTGAGAATCCTATCTTATTTTTATACTAACAACTTATTGCAAAATATCATGTATGATAGCTAAATGACAGGGAGATTGCTGCTTATAATTATAATACTCACTGCAAATGTTTTGCGACAGCTAAATGACAGAAATATTGCTGCTAATGCGCTACTCACTGCAGACCGCCTGGTCAAGTCCCATGTCACAAATGGTGTCTTCTCTGCACTGGCCTCTATCAGTACAGGATTGGTTCAACCTCCATTCTGTAGTGAACAAATCCAACACCATCTTACAAGTTAAGCATGAAGCTTTTCATCCCAATGATCCAAGGAGTCCAAATCCCGGTGGCACCTGCTGGATCAAGGGCGAAACCATTTGACACATTCTCAATCCATCTAGGTGAAAACCTGTCAAATCTTTATTTCATAAAGCACAAAAAATTCCACAGAGAGAGAGAGACAAAGACAGACAAAGAGACAGACAGACAAGTAGATAAACACAGGGAGAAACAAGTGATGCCCTTTCAATATATGGCATGACTTTTAACATGGGCTTGTAAACAAAATTTCATCAGTTTCGACTCCCTTGTCCCACCTTACTTTTTTTTTTTTTAATGAGGAGAGAGTGGGTCATAACATCAAAAGCTTTAGCTAAGTCTAGAACAAACCTTCCTGTAATTTCATTATCATTGATATTCAAAAGACATTACTCAATTAGTTGCATTAAGGCTATGTGACAAGAATGGTCTCCACGAAAGCCTGACTGGTTTTGATTAGTTAGATTATATATTTTAAAATGAGAATGTAAGTAAAATTGTTTATGTTTTTGTAATGGTTTAGATATGACTGACAGTATGGATGTTGGTCTAAAGTTAGAGAGATTGGTGGGTCTCCTGATTTGTGTAAAGGTATTACTTTTGCTCGTTTAAACTTCAATGGGAAATAATTCTTGTTAATAAGTTAAAATTTACATTAGTGTATCAGTCAAAGAAAATGCACTAATTATTTTTAGTATTTTACTATCGATTTTGTCAACGTTTTTTGATTCTGACTGTTTTAATTTGAGTAAGCTATTAAGCACTTCTGTTACTGTTAATGAGGGTATTATAAATTCAGAAGAAATGGTCTTTGATGAACTGTATTACTTTAGGGGGCGAGATAGCCAAGTGGTTAGAGCACTCGCTTTCCCCAATGTCAAGTTAAGCAGCATCAAGCGTGGTTACCAGTTGGATGGGTGACCGTTTGCATGCCTTTTTTTCAGTACAGTCCTCCCAGTTCACCCAGCTGTAAATGGGTACCTGCCCTCGTTTGGGTCAGGGAAGGTAAAGCAGCGAGGGAGAGGAGATGGGCGCTGCCCTCAATATGCTGGCCCTTAGAGAAGCTGAGGTCTCTGACACCTCACTCCCCTACCACTGCCTAGGTTAGAGGGCACTTATATATATATATATATATATATATATATATATATATATATATATATATATATATATATATATATATATATATATATATATATAATATATATATATATTACGGTTTAGATTCTACCAGATCGTTTTTTTTTGTTTAAAACTAGATATTATAGAGCCAGCAATGTTTGCAAATTGATGAATTAAGGTTTTCTGCTGATGTTTCTTTTAATACTTTTTCGGTGTTATGTCTTGAATTATTAGTCAATGTATTAATAGTTTTCCAAACCGTTTTTGTATTCTGGGCTAAAGACAGCAAATCTTTTAAGTATTTTGTTTTAGTTTGGCCCTTTATTGAATTGACTTTGTTTCCTTCCTTTTTATATCGTTGGTGATGGTGGTTTTTATGAGGGGGTACTATTATAGGTTTTGGGATGGGTTTTTTGTTCACTTTGGTTTGGGGTTGGTGTGATATGTTTCCGTTTGTTTTTTTTAGTTGTGTTTAGTGTTTTTTTTGGGGGGGGTTGTTATTTTTTTGAGGGGGTTGATTTTTGTTGTTTTAATATTTCCTAATCAGGGCAAGAGCGGGAAGGAAAAAGAGTATGCAAATACCATAACCTTTGAAAAATAAATATCATTCATTCATTCATTCATTCAGTCAGTCAGTCAGTCAGCCATTCTCTCTCTCTCTCTCTCTCTCTCTCTCTCTCTCTCTCTCTCTCTCTCTCTCTCTCTCTCTCTCTCTCTCTCTCTCTCTCTCTCTCTCTCTCCAAACGTTTGCGTTTGCATCTCTACACAATTGTTGGTATGTTCTGTATCTTTATAAATGGGCAATGCCAAAAAAATGAATAAAAAGTTTGGAAAAGAAAAAAAAAGAACAGAAAAAACAAGAAAACAAGAAAATTTTCAAAACAAACAGAACCCAAAAGAGGAGAACAAGGACAATACATTCCCTACACAGCAAATACAAACTGGGCGAGAACATGAATTAAGTGTGAAAAAGAAGGAGATAAGTTTGTAAACAGGCACAGATTTAAAGGCAGGGAAAGGATGAAGTCCACGGCTGGACCTATTACGTGATGGGGGGGGGGGGGGGGGGGGGGGGCAAGGGGGAGGGGGTTTGTGGGGGGAGGGGCGCGCCAGGGGGTCTGGGCCCCCCGTGGGGGCAAACGCCCCCGTGGCCACGAGTTGCAAACCCCTCAAAAGATTTAGCAACCTTTGCCTTCCATGCATATAATTTGATACAATTAAGAAAATCAAGTTGTGTGAAAGCTTTGAAAAGATGAAAGAAAAAATGAAACTGACCTTTCATCTGGTGCAGGTGAAACTTTGACAGGAAATTCCAAAAGTGTGTGGAAAAAAAGTTGTAGAAAAATGCCAAAGGTTCAGGTATGGAATCAATCAATCATGTCAATCCTATTACAGTCACTTTAGATCAGTTTCAGTCAAAGTTTGATGTAACATAAAAAGTCCTTGCATCACTGTCAGAAGCACTTGAGATCACTCTAGATGTCACACATACACAGCACATCCACTTTAGTTCAACAAGTTTTCTGGAGAAAGTGCCATTTTGGTCCTGAACCTGATCAAAAGGCATCAACGGCTGCCTCAATATTCAACTGGTCTCTGACGGTGTAAATACATGAGCGCCAAACCATTCAGTCTATCTTTCCCCACTGTGGAGTGCAGATAGGTTTTTAGTGTCAGAAGACGCGCTCACACTCAGCAGTGGTGATGGGCAGAGTGCAGATGAGCTGCCAGCAGCATGAAGAGGTTTGGGTAGAACCTGCTGTCACAACTCTGCAGGGCCTCAGTCACAGTCTTGGGAATGGACTCCCCTGAAGCCTGTGCATGCTGCTACTTGTTCACCCACCTCCTGAACTCTGCTTCCACCTGTTGCGGATCCTCAAGATTATCTTCATACAGTGTGGTCAGACACTTGATGCCATGTGGCACAGGTGTGCGGTTCTGGTCCAGGGTGTTGACAGGAACTAGTAGAAGACTGTCCTTGGCCAGATCTGCATTTTTGAAGTGCTCATGCAGTTCTGTGGAAAGGTGGTCAAGGAACGGAGTGGCCTCATATCTCTTGTAGAGCTCCTCTGTGGTAGCAGCTGGCTGGTTGTCCCTCAGGATTTGTCTGCCAGCATGTCTTAGAGGCTGGATGACCTCCCCCACCATGGACTGTGACACGGCATTTGCTTCAGCAAACCACTCTTCAAATACAGAGTCCACATTCCTGCAAATGTCCTGCATGCAGCGGGTGAGGTCTGTTATTTCTTGATACGCTGCCACAATGTCTTTGGCCCTCTTCTGCAGGTTGACAGTGAGGGGCTTCAACAGCTGCAGGCACTTTCTTGTGATGACAAAGACCACCAGGAATTCCCCAGTTGCCATGCAGTTGAAGAATCCTGAGACCATTGATATAGTGTCACTGTCCCAACCAGCAGTGTTGGTGGACATTTGATCAATGTAGTGCAGGACCTGATATAGTTTGGCAAATGTCTCAAATGCAGTGTGCTTTTCAACCCACCTTGTCTTGCATAAGTCCACCATTTTGTGCTTTCTGGATGGTACAGAAGCAGATTCCAGCACCTCATCAAAGTACTTCTGCCTTTTGATAGCAAAGTTGAAAAAAAATGCCATGTCAGTCATGGTAGCCAGTATGCATCTTGACTCCCATCACCTAGCAAGACTTCACGATGCACAGATTGAGGCAATGTGGAGCACAATGGAAAAACAACGCTTTGTTGTTGAGGGCTGAAATTCTGGCCTGAACACCTTTGAATTTGTCCAGCCATGTTGGCAGCTCTGTTGTATCCCTGCCCTCTAACGTCACCAACCTCAAGGCCCCAGTCCTCCAGGCACTGAAGAATTTGTTGGGTCAGGGCTTCGCCAGTGATGGCTTTGCAGGGTACAAAAGCCAAAAAGTCCTCATGTATTTTGTTGACCCATTCCACAAACCTGAGAACAACTGACAATTGCTCCCAATTGCCAGAATCCATGGCTTCATCAGCCAGAATGGTGAAGAATTTGGCTTCCTTCACATTGGCCAGAATCTTGTCCTTAATTTGCTCACCAACATGTAAATCGTATATATTTTGTGTCGTTTTGACACATAGGTGGCATTTGAAGGGCATTTTTAAAAGTGTTTTTCCAGAACTTTATCTCCTGCTTTAATGTGGAACTTCAGCAAGGCACTGAAATTGCACATGTTATGGAGCACCCATCGCATTATTGCCTCTGAGTGCAAGACCTTGCCTTCCACTCATGACAACAGTATTGAAAATGAAGGCAAGGACCTTCCTGTTGGTGTCTATCTGTGCCTTGGCCTTGCAGTCCAGCTGGCTAATGATGTCTGTTGACACGTTCTTCATTGTTGAGACCAGAGCATCTGATCTTTCAAGTGCAGTCTCATGGTATTTTAGCTTGCTGTGGTTGTCAAGATCTTCCAGAGCCTTGTGCCAGTTTCTCAATGGTATTGTAACAAGATTTCCAAAGTTGTTACCAATGGCAAACAAACAGCAATATTTGCAGAATGCACCACCAAGGGAAGGCGAGTGGACCAGCCATTGTAGGACTGTAACCACTGCCTCTGAAATCTTTGATTTTTTCTTGTGAAACACAGTGCAGGAAAGATGTTATCATACAGTGCCCCCCCCCAACTCCCTCACTCCCTCCACACCAAATCATTTTGGCCAAAAAACAAATAAGTAAAAGGTTTGAAAATTTTTTCAAAATAATTTCCAGATTTATCTGAGATTTCATTCCGCAGTATGGCCAGAATTGAAAGGGTGGGAGGGCCCTCTCTCCAAGTGATCCATCCAACACTTGTGTCTGTGCCCAGACTGGCGCCACAGTGCATGTGTTTGATATCAATTTGGGTT
>CM060337.1:29654668-29719668 GCA_030674155.1 Stramonita haemastoma
GTGTGCGAACGCACGGAGAACATCCTGCGCACACGTTAAATCCTGTTCCGCTTTTCGTAAGAGTAGGCCATCGTGTGCCGATGGGACCAGATGACATTTACAAAACTGCATACACACGGGGACTGGACATAAAAAAGCACAAGAGTGCTTATTCCATTATCCTCGATATAAAAGACTAAATCAAATCTCTCTCTCTCTCTCTCTCTCTCTCTCTCTCTCTCTCTCTCTCTCTCTCCTCTCTCTCTCTCTCTCTCTCTCTCTCTCTCTCTCTCTCTCTTCTCTCTCTCTCAGTTCATGTTATTTATATTGGAAATGTGTGTTGTTGTTGCGTTGTTGTTGTGCGTTCTCCAGCTTAACACTCTGAGGGTCACCCAGAATGTGCACTCTGACTCACTCATCCCACCTGGGAATCACCCTGAGATTGAAATTGCACACTGTATGAGAAGTTTGCGAGTATGACGTTTTTCAAGTACCTCGCAATATAGACAGGCTTACCTCCGACTTCAGAGGATGTTTTCTCCTTTAAAGGAGATTGCGGGATTGTTATGTTAAGAGCTTGTCATGGCTGAAGGCAACCTTAACACATTATTTTACGACATAACAACATTTTAGCATAGGCCTTGGCAATTAGCTGACATCAATAACTGACACAGCATTTTGCCTGGGCCAAGGAAAATGTTTGATGCACAAGTCAAACCTCTGCTTGCAACACGCAGCTAAACTAAGAGACCAAACTGACAAAAAAACACTTTTAGAAAAAGAACGTGATTGTACACTTTGTACAATAAAAATGGTATTGTTTAGTTTTATTTTCGTTTGGTAGTTTGCTGTACCAGTACATCCCATCTAATATGGTGCTATTCTTTGTATATAAGAACTTTGTTTAACACAAAGAACTTTGTTCAGAACTTTGTTTTTACTTAATACACATTCCATATTGTACTTATGTTATACGTTTTTTTCGCAACTTTCTAATATTTCGCATAATATAGTCACCCCTATTAGTCTTAGGAAAAGTGGAAACTGACAAAGCAATATCAAAGCTTTTTTCTATGAAAAAAATTCTAATAACAGGTTTTTCTGTTATTTTTGTGCTATATGTGTACATAGTAGAGTTTGGGGGAAGAAGGGGGGGGGGGTATGAGCTTTTTTGTTTGTTTTTATGGGGTTAGATGCAACACATTTTTGACCAACAAATTTGTCTCTTGAAAAAAAGATTATCCATACACAAGAGGGGGGTGGAGGGTAGCTGATCAATATCAGTGCTATAGTATTAACCATGGAGAGATGGATTGGCAAACAGTTCCACAACATTGAAGAATACATCAAGAAAAACAACAGCAAGAAAGCATATCAACTTTTGAAAGACCTGACTTGCACAAAACAGGGCAGAAGCTCAACAATCCAAGACAAAAATGGAATTGCCTCACTGATGACCAGGGTATTCTAAACAGATGGACAGAATACTGCTCCGACCTGTATAACTTCAAAACCACAGGAGATCCAGAAGTCCTCAATGTCCCCACAAGCACAAATACAGACATCCACCCTGTCCTCAGAGAAGGTGTGGAAACAGCAGTCAGATCACTGAAAAAGGGGAAGTCAGCAGGGGCTGACAACATTCCTGCTGAGTTAGTTCAAGCTGGAGGGGAAGCCATAATCAACGCTCTATAAAAATCTGCAACAAGATCTGGCAGACAAAAAAATGGCCAACACCATGGACACAGTCGCTCATCATCACCCTCCCCAAGAAAGAAAATCTTTAGCAGTGCCAGAATTACCGCACAATCAGCCTCATATGCCACCCAAGCAAGGTCATGTTGAAGATTATATTGAACAGACTGAAGCTACAAGCAGGGACCATCATTGCTGAGGAGCAAGCAGGTTTCAGAGCATGGCGTAGAACAACTGAACAGATATTCAACCTCAGAATACTCTGTGAGCGGTACCTCCAACACCAACAAGACGTCTACAACGTATTTATTGATTTTAAGAAGGCATTTGACAGGGTATTGCATGCAGTTTTCTGGGAAACTATGAATTTGTATAGCATCAATGCAAACCTGATCAGAGTCATCAAAGAGCTTTCTAACATAAACTGCAGATGGGTGTGCTAACATAAACTGCAGCTGGATGCACTAACCTAAACTGCACCTGGGTGTAGGGGGAAACAGATAGCCTAGTGGTCAGATATTGCGCTCACAATTTGACGACCCGGTTTGAGTCTTGTCGAGGAGATTATATTGAACAGACTGAAGCTACAAGCAGGGACCATCATTGCTGAGGAGCAAGCAGGTTTCAGAGCATGGGTAGAACAACTGAACAGATATTCAACCTCAGAATACTCTGTCAGCAGTATCTCCAACACCAACAGATGTCTACAACATATATATTGATTTTAAGAAGGCATTTGACAGGGTATTGCATGCAGTTTTTGGGAAACTATGAATTTGTATAGCATCAATGCAAACCTGATCAGAGTCATCAAACAGCTTTACAACAAGGCTACCAGTGCAGTGTACTACAACAGCAACATTGGAGAGTGGTTTTGAACAACAGTTAGAGTAAGGCAGGGCTGTCTACTCTCACCACTCTTTTCAACATCTTCCTTGAGAGAATCATGACTGATGCACTGGAACACCATAAAGGATCAGTCTGCATTGATGGCAGAACAATCACAAACCTCCGCTTTGCAGATGACATTGACAGACTAGCAGAATTAGAACAGGAGCTTGCCAGCTTAACAGAACACCCGAAAAAGGCCTATAAAAATATGGCATGGAAATCAGTGCAGAGAAGACCAAACTGATGACCAATAACACCAAGGGCATCAGCACTGATATCAGGGTCAATGGCCAGAAGCTGGAAACGGTTCAAACATTCAAGTACTTGGGAGCCATGGTATCAGACAAAGGGTCCAGGCCAGAGGTAGTATTCAGGATTGCACAGACAATAACAGCACTGTCAAAACTGAACACCATCTGGAAAGATAAAAATACCTCACTCAAGTCCAAGATCAGACTAATGCGCTCCCTTGTCATATCCACATTCCTGTACGCCTGTGAATTGTGGACCCTGATTGCAGATTTGGAGAGAAGAGTACAGGCAGTAGAGATGAAATGCTTCCAGGGACTCCTTGGCATCTCCTACAGAGACCACATAAGCAACGAAGACGTGCATAACAGAATCCAGCAAACCATTGGTCCCTATGGAAATCTTCTATCAATCGTAAAGAAGCGTAAACTGAAATGGTAGGGGCATATAACAAGATCAAAACGACTAGCAAAAACAATGCTGCAAGGCACTGTCCAAGGAGGAAGAAAAAGAGGCAGAGCAGAAGGTTGTCAAAAGCGGCAGGCCTATCGAGGGGCCCTGTACCACACCACAATGTGTGGAACGCCCTGTTCGAGTGCCACAGAAACGCCGGCAGTGATGACGAAGACAACGGTCAGCTGGGTGCCAACCCAGATGTAAGCAGATGAGACCTACGCCTGCGCATCATGTGCCACCACTGGTAAGTGGTGGAAAGCCTAGTGTTCACCATGGACACATGCCTGCAACTGTACCATCAAACCAGTGTGATTAACAGTATCAGACAACCAGTGTTCTTCACTGTTCTGGTAGTTCTGGCTATGAGTCAGAGACTGAACTTGTTCCTGCTAGTGTTTCCACTCCAGTTCCAGTCCCAAGAAGATCTCTTCAGTCAGCCTCGAAATCAAGAATGAAACAGTGTCTCCAGTGAGTATGCAAGTGCTAGTTTTTAAATGCTCCAGGAAAAAGGTTTATAAACAATGGGAAATGAAGAGAAAAAGTAAGAAGCTTAACATCTGCTCAGAAGTGACATTTTGGTATATTCATTATTTTGTTTAATGTGAAGAATCATAATCTTAAAGACTGTGAATTTCATATTTTGGTCATTTGGTATGTTGATGATTTTTTAGCTGTTGATTTTGACATGTTGGTCATACAACATGGTTATCATTTTGAAATTGAGTATTATTGATTTGGTTTTGGTATGGGCTTTGAGTGCAAGTCTGGTCAGTTAGTATATCCATGATATCATAAGATTTAAGAATAGCCACACTGTGGTTTATTTCATACATGAAGGGGTACCAGAGAGACATCCAGAGTCATGAACTGGATGTGGGCCGGCCTCCCTAGAGTGTTAAGGAAGATTAAAGGCCCGAAACACTTGTTTGAAGGGGGCTTCTCCTCTGAGGACTCTCTGCTGCCATGCTCTATGCAAGTTTCTTACTACTCATAATTGGTAGACAAGGTAAAATGTTTTGAAGAATGAGGCAAAACTAGATTGAGAAAATTGCCCCAAGTTAACAAGCCAGAGTGAGGAAAGATGTTCAAATAACAAGTCCTCTTTACTGAAGAAAACATCAGTTGGACATGAAAATAATTTTGGATCAGAAGACATTTTTTTGTTTTTGACATAAGTTTTGTGTGTGTGTGTGTTGTAGAGCTTTTAGTCTAGTGTACAATATTGTTGTGATGATGAAGGTGTTAAAAACGTCTCATGGTTGATCAACTAGTACATTTTTATTATTGATTTTTGATTGTGGTCATTGGATACCAGGTGGAAATATTGAGTGGAATTTAAAATATTTTTCTTTGCATTGGATAGTGGTTTTGAGGAAATTTGTTAAAAGAACAAGTCCCAGCTATCTGCTATTTTTCAAAGAAAAAAAAGTATGTTGTAACTTTACCTGGTTTAAAAGAACCAGTTGAGTAAGGCTCTGATGAAACTATGTTGATGTTTAGTGATATGAGGAATTTTGTTAAAAAAGCAACCCCTCAATAATCTACAGGGCAACAATATGTTTCATTAATTGAGCGGGTCTTGAAAAAATTTTGTCAGCAGGCAGAAGAAAAGAGTTTGAAGATTCTTGCTTGAGTAGCAACCCCTCTGTAGTCTGCTACAGTTTATGATTTTGTCCTGACTAAGAAGATATTTGTCGAAATGCAAATTTTCTGTGGCCAGTCATAACATTTATGTTAAATCAAAAGCTGTGCTGTAGTCCATAAAGAATTTTGTTCACATAACAGATCTTTATAAGACATTAACAGTAGGAGTACAGGGAAGTAACCCAGTATAAAAGGAAAATCAACAAGTTTTTTTTTATGATTTATATTGTTATAAAATATAACATGGATCGAAAAGGCCTAAGATGTGTTTTCCTTGATATTGTGTTGCAAAGAGTTGATTTAGCACCATAATTTGTTTTGATGATTATAATGTTAAAAGAACATTTATCATATTTTAAAACATAAATTTGTGGGTGCATTGTATTCTCTTGATGTAGAGTGGAGAGCTATTGCCAGATTCAGTTGCAGTTGTTATAACTGGTAGAAGGGTTGAAAATGTTTTGAGAGGTTTGATGATGATTTGAGATAGTGGCATTTGTTTTTGAATTTATTTTTGTGTGTTGTGAGATGTAATCCAGTGGTTTTGTGTAGCTCTATGTGTGAGAGCTTGTTGGGCATTTAGTTTAGTTTTCAACAGCCAAACAGTTATCCAGTTTGGTCAGAACATATGAGATCTTTGGTTCATTTTACAAAGTATCATAGTGTTGCTATGGGTACAATATATTTGTATTTTTATATGAAGTAGATGATTGATTCTCTTATTTTGTATTCCATTTTGTTCTTATGATTTTATTGTTAGTGGGAGAGATGAGATATATTTTATTGTAATGATTTTTGGATTTATCAAGAGAGAGAACTCTACCTTGCATTTTGAGCACAAAGAATCAGCTTGACATAGGAAAGAAAATCTTTAATAGCAACTTTAATAAATTATATTATCTATTCATATTCATGGATATGATTGTTGAAGGACTGATCTTGACTCGATTCAACTCGACCTCAGTGAAGATTCTCTATTTTCATCGTAGTTAGTATTTTCACCTATTGCATCATATCAGTATAAGAACATCAATTCACAGGCAAAGCAGTTTTAATTCATAAGTAAAGAAATATTTTATATACTGTAGTTTCGATTGAGAATCGTGTGTAATAAACTTTTTTTAGATAAATGAAATATAACTTCATTTAGGTTGTAATACATCGTAAGGCATTATGACGGTTTGAACACGATGATTACCCTAAGCTCGTTCTTTGTTCTAAACGAATTCTCGTGGAACTGAATTTTATAAAATGCAGACATTCAACTATGATCTATGGTATATTTTGGGTTTATACATGAATGAACATTAGGTCGGATTATGTTAATATAGATAATTTGTATTATTAAAGATCGTTCATTCTTTCGATCTTATAAACTGTTTCGTAAGCAAGGCTGATGCAAGACTGATGGCACACAGTAGATTGGAGAATGTGTTTTCGCATCACTGTTTAATAATTAATATTTCATCTCATGGACACTGCTAGCTAATAACATGCATATGTATACAATCTGTGAATTATATTCTTCCTTTTATATACATTAAGTATTAGGCTCTGCTGACTCTTAGTGTTTTATTATCGAAAAGTTATAGTGTAAACCTGTTAAAAATGTGTATACTCAGAGGCTTTAATCGCCTTTAGCTCGCAGTTAGATAGTTGTTGTGTAAAGTGCATTAATGCATTTTAAGCCTGTGTTTCCTAGTTTATTTTGATAATAATATGTCTAGCTTTGTTGCATGGACAGCGAGATAATCACTGCTGAAGCCGCATAAGGAAACACCATTTCCTCTATTTTAAGTTTGAAGTGGACCAAATTGTCTGCTGATGCGGGGCTGTCTTTGCAACCGTGGGGAGGGTATATATTTAGGGGTGATTAGGGTGGCTAGTCAGACTAGGTTAGACCAGGTTAGACTGGGTTAGACCTGTAGCAGTGCAGAATAGGCCTAGTAGGCCTAGTGTCCAGCAGAGCACAGGAGCAGAGCAGAGACATGACCCAATAAAGACCGACCAACGCCCAGCTGCTGTTTTCACCTGAATCTTCTTTTGCTTGGTTGCTGTGCATTGTTCCTGTATTTTCCCTACCTGTCCTCTATCCTTGCTACCCGGGCTCATCACACAAAGAAGAGGTGGGGGGGGGGGGGGACAACATCAGCAAATGGACAGGCTTAGAACTCAACAAAACCCTGAAAAAGGCAGAACTGAGAGAGGAATAGAAGGAACTGGTTGGCAAGTTTTCATGGGTGCCCCCAAGTTGGCCAGACTAAGGGAGAGATAGATAGATGAGGCTTCATCACAAAATGAATCGCTTAGCACATAATCCACTTTTCTGCTAGGAGTCATTTTAGGCAGGTGGGGGTGAGGTTGTCGATTTTACGATTTTGATTTATAAACTATAGCACTTATTCTACCTTCTAGTGAAATATCAAGGCATAGTTTTGTTTCCCTTTGTCTTTAAACGTGTTTTGAAAATAGCCAAACCCTCATTCTTACCTCAGATTAGGATGCTAAATTGTCAATTTCTCATTTTGTCATTTCCTGAAGTCTCTCATTTCAATTTGTAATAACTTTTGATAGAATTGTTCGATTTCCAATCTGTGTTTTTTCATTGCAACTCCGGTATGTGTGGTGGAGCGTCACAGATAGTATTAACCCACCCCTCTGGTCATTGCATACATTTTATACATAATATGGTATACAGTTATCTTTCATAACTTCCCTGCATGTATCTTTTGCCTCCTCTCAAGAGCAGTGGGGCATTTATCTGGACAGCAGTAGGTGTTATCAAACAAGCTGTGTTCTAAACAAGTCCTGCGGTTAAAGTGCTCCCCGGAGTTTGGTCAACATCTACCTGCCATAGTGTATAACGTTTATAGGTGTGTGTGCGCGGGCGTGTGCTGCGTGCCTGCGCCCATGTGTTGTTGTGTGTGTGTGTGTGTGTGTGTGTGTGTGTGTGTGTGTGTGTGTGTGTGTGTGGTGTGATGTGTGTGTGTGTGTGTGTGTGTGTGTGTGTGTGTGTGTGTGTGTGTGTGTGTGTGTGTGCGCGCAGCGCGCGTGTGAGTGTACATTCGAATTTGTTAAAACTGTAAATTGTTGTTGATTGCTTGTGTGTTGTATAGGTCGAAATGCAAGCGCTTTGATTTGTTTTTACAAGATATAGCGCTATACAAATTCCATGCATTATTATTATTATATTTCATCATCATCTTCATCATCATCATCATCATCATTATTATTATTATTATTATTATTATTATTATTATTTATTATTATTATTATTATTATTATTATTATTATTATCATTATTATATTATTTAATAATGACTACTTTCATAGTGTTGATCGGCTTCCTCATCATAATACATTCATTACCTGGACTTCCCTGTTCCATCGTCTAATGCCTGTTCATTTTCGGTCATTATTTTATCAATCCATGCTCTCCCCTGTGGAATCTATTCAAGACATTTTCTGGCAAGGTTTTACTTAATCTTTGTTGTTGGTTGTTGTTATTGTTTATCTTTCATTCGAGAACAGCCGTGTGGCAAAATCTGGGCCAAGTGACACGAAAAATATAATGTAAGACACTGACTGTGGACTGATTGCTGTCCCTTGTTAGCATTTCTGATGGAGTCTCTCCACCCGTTGCCTAGAATGGTTCATGTTGCTTGTCCCACACAGGGCTTGTTTTTGTTTTCTTTGTAACACTTTGTACCTCAAGAGTGCAGCTGCACTGCAGTCTCTGTGGACCAGCCCTGAAGCAGCTGAGCGCAGTGTGCAGTGGGTCATCATAGTAAAATCATCAGGTCTTTTTTGTTCGATGCCTATTCTTTTTTTTTCTTTTTTTTTTTTGGCTGCCTCGTCTTCTGTGACGCTCCCTACTGCTGCTCTCACGCAGCTCATTTCAATCTCCCTCCACAGCCATACCCAGATTCATTATGTCTCAACCCCTGGGTCGGGAGTCCACAAGGAGCCCATCAATATTAGGCCGCCGCGGGGCCACCAGCCAGAGGGGCCCTGCACTTCTGCTGGGTCACTTTGGTAGTGTTCAGTGGTGCCTGTTCTGAGCTAACATATGCAGGGCACCACCTGCTAAGCCCCCTTCTAACGACAGTATTAGCTCAGTCGCGGAGCCAGACTGAGTGAGTCACCCACCTGAGGTGGCGACCACCACAACGTCCTCCAACGACCGCCTCCCGCGAACCTCCAACCCAAAGGCTTTGACACAAATTCACCACAGGCACAGAAGTGTATGGGGAAACCGAAATCTGAGGTCACCACGAGACCAGAGCAACGAGAGGCCACCGAATCAGAGGCAATTTTTATTATTGCATGATGATCAATGATGATGAGGAGATGTAATGATGCTGCTGTGGATGCATCCGCTTTGAGACTACTTGACAGGGTTGTTCTCTACGCTTACTGTCATAATATATCCCGGCGTCAACCAGGCCCGAGAGATACAGACACCTGCAGTGTTGGTCAGGTAATTTGAGCAACACTCTCAAATTCGCATCCGTAAAGTGGATGAAGCTCGACTGTGTGGTCCCAGTCTCCCCACTGAGCCCACAGCACACTCACTCTGGGTAGGAGCCGGTCGGAGCCCGAAAAAATCCCTATGACATGGGATTCGAACCTGCGACCTTCCAGTCCGGAATCCAAGGCGCTAACCACTGCCCATGGCGGCTGGTTCGATGCCTATTCTTTATGAAACTATGGCAATGTGTGTATGAATGAATGTATGTTGTGCATTAAAGTCCATATTGTGTAAAAATGATATGTTAATTGTAGTGTCAAATTGCGTATTTGCTCTTATTTTAAGTGGTGACCCCACTGATACCTTATGATCCTTACACAATGCATGCAACAAATACAACACAATAACAAAAATATACAAGAATCATAAATAAATAGAGACAAAATAGGTACTATACAAGTTTTATTCCAGCATCGCATCCAATGCATTATGTACTCATGACTGTCTCAGTTATGGTCATAGAATATACAGATAACATTTCTTCTCTTGTCCAAGTAAGTTCCTGAACTTTTCTACACTACTTTATACATATGTACAGAATGTTGGCACTTCACCAGGTTGCTTATGGTTCAGTTTCATGTAAACAGTTGATGTTTATTGTAGGGGTACCCACAGTACCAAGGCCACACCACTCCCCAACCGCATCCCCCTCCTCCCCCCCCCCCCCACCCATCCCTTTCAGTCGGCTGACTTGCTCCTCAAGCCGCACACAGTTAAGTATGGCGAAGCTCGAAAGTTCTCACAATCCTATACGAAACACAATATTCATCAGCAACATCATAACTGGTTAAAAAGTTCTGATACTTCGTCAGCAGTGAAAATATAATGTACCAGAACCATACTACAGGCATGTAGTTATGACATGTAAAACAACAATAAACACGACAAAAACACACTTAATTTATATGCAAATTAACTGTAAACGACGACCAACGTGGCAGCTAAAGCCACCAAGCTAAAACCATGAAACGAGAATAGAACATAATGGGAGGGCGCAAGTGAAAGAAACTGCTGTTAATGGGATTTAAAATCTGCACTTGGTCCACGGGAGATGAGTCCGTGGTACGGATTAAATCTGTCCATCCAATCCAATAATGGTGCTTTTAGCCCCGCCGACCACATAGGCCATTTCAGGGTTATCCCCTCGTCACATTTTAAAACTCGTATTAAAAGTGTGCAACTATGTACAGTTTAAAACGAGGTATAAAACCAACTCAACCGTCCTTGCCTGTATCGACGTCCCGGTCGACCATAAGGGTCAGCCCAGGATGGCCCCGCGTCGTGGGAAAACCCACATCGATCACACTTAAAACGAGATAAAACCAAAACCGGGTTCCTTAAAACAACCTTGTCCTTAGAGACCAACCATACCACTTTCGCTCATATCAGACGAAAAAAACCGGATTCTCTCAGGAAGTTAAAAATGGTGTCCGGCGGAACATCCCGAAAGAGGATCTTTAGGGAGTCCGCGGTAAAATGCTTGTGCCTAATATCCTGAACATCCCGACACTCCAGGAGCAGATGCCTGACGGTCACCCGCACGTCGCAAGTCACGCAACACGGGGTTCCCTTGCCTTTCAGCAAGTGAACGTGAGTCGCTGTGAGAATGACCCGTGTGTATCCTGGTGAGCACTGTCGCCTCCCTTCGGTTTTTCACACGCAGAGGGAAAACCTCTTTCAGGTTGGGACGGATCCGAAAAAGCTTGTTGTCCGTCTGAGCGTTCCACTCCTCCTGCCAGAGGGAATGCACGTATTGCTCGCTCCTAGGTTTCAAATCCGTGAACGGCACCGTGGACCCAGAAACCTCCTGCTCCGTGGCGCGCCTGGCGAGTCGGTCAACCGTCTCGTTGCCCCAAATGCTCGCGTGCCCCGGGACCCACACCAATACCACGTCACACCCGTCCCGTCTCAAGGAAGTATGCAGCTTGTAGAACTCCTGAAGCCTAGGGTGGTTTACGTTCCTGCAAGCGATAGCCTCCAGAGCAGAGAGCAAGTCCGTAAAGACCAAGAAGTCATTCCTTCCCGATCGCCTGATCAGTCGCAGGGACAAGACCAGAGCGCTCAGTTCGGCCGTGTACACCGAGGAATCCGAAGGCAGGCGCTCCGAAAGCGCCGACTCCTTGATGGCGGAACAATAGGCGGCGCAGGCCACCCCCTCCTCCGACTTGGACCCATCCGTAAAAACCCTGGTGTAGGATAGATACAACGCACAGAGCTCTCGAAAGAAGGCCCCGTAGGCCGTGGAGCTGGTGACGTCTTTCCTATGAGCGGCCAGATCGAAACAAACCACCAGGTCTCCATCGTCCACATCGGCTTCTCTGGGTACTTAGGCAGATCACAAATAACCCCCAGATCGATGCCCGCCTCCCGGAGATGGGGAAGGAACCGAATGCCCAGAGGCGGGGCGGCAGAAGGCGATTTGTCGAACTTGGCCTGAAATCGGGGATTCATGACACAATCGTACGCCGGGTTGTTGTACTCTGAATACAGTTTGAGGTAATAGTTTAAAGTCAGTTTCAGACGGCGGTTTTTTAATGAAGGCTCTCCCGCTTCCGCGACAAACTGTACACCGGCGTCGTCCGGAAGGCTCCGAGACAGATCCGAGCCCCTGGTGGTGGACGGGGTCCAGAGTTTACAGGTAGGAAGGCCTCGCTGAGCAGTATACCTGGCATCCGTAGTCTAGCTTGGAGCGCACCAGCGCCCTGTAAACGTGCAGCAGTGTTCTCCTGTCCGCTCCCCAGTCAGTATGGGCGATCACCCGAGGAGGTTCAGGGCTCTCTGACACAACGCTTTCAGCTGTTGAATGTGGCTCCTGAAATTGAGTTCCATTCGAAAACAATGCCCAAGAATTTGGCCTCCGCCACCGCCGGGATGGTGGATTTTCCCAAGCGGATGACGGGATCCGGGAAGTGCTCTCTGGACTTGTTCGTGAAGTGAATGCACTTCGTTTTGGCGACCGAAAACTTGAACCCATTATCTTGCGCCCATTCCTAACCTTGTTCACGCAGAGCTGTATCTGCCTCTGAACCCCCGCAAACGTACTGCCCGTAGCGTAAAAAGCGAAATCGTCCACGAACAGCAAACATTCCATCCCCTGATGGACCGACCTGACGATGTTGTTGATCTTGACGCTGAAGAGAGCCGGGGAAAGGATGTCCCCTGAGGAACCCCCATCTCATGCTCGAAGATCTCCGACAGCGTGGAGCCCACCCTCACCTGGAACTGTCTTTTGGCCAAAAAATTATGCACGAAGATCGGCAACCGTCCTCGAAACCCCAAGTCCCGCAGGTCATACAGGATGCCGTACCTCCAGGCGGTGTCATAAGCCTTCTCAAGGTCGAAAAAAAGGTCACCACAGTGCCGCCCGTTGACAAAGGCGTTCCGGACTGTCGTCTTGAGACGGACCAGGTGGTCCACGGTGCAACGATTCTTGCGGAAACCGCACTGCTCCCTGGCCAGAAGACCCTTCGCCTCCAGATGCCACACCAGGCGGCTGTTGACCATTTTTTCCATCACCTACAAACGCAGCTGGTGAGCGCGATCGGCCTGTAATTGCCGGGGTCCCTAAGGTCCTTGCCGGGTTTTGGGATAGGGACAACGCAGGCCATCTCCCAGGACGGGGGAAAAAACCCCGTCGTCCAGATCCGGTTGTAAACCCTCAAGAGGGTCCGCAGACATACCTCCGGAAGGTGCCTCAGAAGGCCATAATGTACCTCGTCCGGGCCCACCGAAGTCTCGCTGCAAGACTGCAAGGCGCTCTTCAGCTCCGGGAAAGAAAACGGCAGGTTGTAGACCTCCTCATCACTGGACGCAAAACTCAAAGGCACTCTCTCCCGACGCCGCTTCGTGTTCAAGAACTCCTGGGATTTTGTTTCGGCCGACGAGTTTGCCCTCAAGGTGGCGGCCAACAGATTAGCCACCGCCTCCCTGTCGGTGACCAAAGCGTCTCCCGAGCGCAAATGGTTGATCGACGCGGAGGCGCCCTGCCCTTGATCTTCGCAATCACCCTCCAGACCTTCTTGCTGGAGGTCCTGCTGTTCAGCTTGGAGCAAAAGCACCTCCACGCCTCACGCCTGCTAGACTTGAAGACGAAACGGGACTTGGCCCGCAGCTTCTGGTGGGCCGAGACCGCCGCCGGACACGGTTGCTGCCTGACCCGACGCTGCGCCTTTTTGCGTTCCTTCCTGACCGCCCTGCATTTCTCGTCGAACCAGGGCACCCTGGGCGCCCCCGGTCGACCGCTGTCCTGGGAACCGACCGCCTCGCAGCCTGAACCACACACAACGTCAGTGACTCCGACGGATCTTCCGCAGACAAGACAGCCTCCTCGTCCATCCCGGAAACAAGGTCGGCCCTGAAGGCATCCCAGTTGGCCCTCCTGACGTCGAACCTCTGCGTACGGGCTTCCTCTGCCGCCCCACTCCGCGCCAAGACCATCGGAAAATGGTCGCTGCCGTGCAGATCGTCACGCACTTCCCACCTAAAGTCCAAGACCAACGAGGGATCGCAGACTGACAGATCCAGACACGACAGCGTACCGTTTGAGGAATGCAGATAAATAGGAACCTTGCCGTTCAGCACGCACAGGTCCTGCTCCAGAAACACCTCCTCAAGGAGGAGGCCCCTCGCGGACGACTTTTTGCTTCCCCAAAGGGGGGAATGCCCGTTGAAGTCCCCAGCAACAGGAAGGGGGGAGGCAACTGCCGGACCAACGACACCAAGTCCGTTTTCTTCACCGCCACCCACGGAGACAGGTAGATGCTGCAGATAGTGACTGTCTTGTGCAGCGTGATCCTAGCGGCCACCGCCTGGAGAGGAGTGTCGAGGACCACACAGCTGTACAATAAGGAATCTCTGATGAGCAAGCTCACCCCCCGGAGGTTCTACGCTCGGTGGGCTTGGCCCTTTCATGGATGGAGCTAAAACCGGACAAATTAAAATCTTTTCCCTCCCTTAAAAGTGTCTCCTGGAGTGCAACCACGGCCGGTCTGTGGTCCCGGCAGAGAAGCTGCAGCTCCTCCCTGTTGGACGCCAGACCGCGAATGTTCCATTGTAAAATATTAGTCATAAAACACTACTCTGGTCATTCCATCTCCGACGTATCCCCAGAAAGCACGGAGAACGACTTTCGTGCAGAAAGTCTTTCTCGCTTTCTTCGGCCTGTCCGAGAGATATTTGACCACCTTTTTCTTGGAGGGCGACTTTTGCTCCCCCGCCGCCACCACCACCACCTCGGCGCCTCTACAGGCACCGGAGGGGACCGTTCTCCAGCCCTCGACTGGGGGAGAGGCTGGTTTTTCTTTGGATCCAGGGGTCGGCAGTTTGGACCCCGGACGGGAGCTGGCGTTTTTCTCTGCGCCAACAGGGCGCACAGGAGCGGGTTTTAGGCCCCTGCCAGAGGCCTTCTTCACCGGGGTAGGCGCCGGTCAGCGGTGCTCGGTCGGCTGGGCCCAGCCATTCCAGAGCCAAAGTCCGTCTGACAGGCCACCAAAACACACGACTTCTTAACCACTGCTGCGTATGACTGAGTGCTGCCGTTGCTGTTACTTCCCTGCACGATCTTTCTGGCCTCAAAAAAGGACACCCTTTTTTCCACTTTGACCCACTGAATCTCCGTTTCAAACACCCAAGTGGGGCACTGCCTGGACGAGGAGGCGTGGGCGCCTCCGCAGTTCACACACAGAGCGGGGTCCTGACATTCCCCGTCGTGTTCCGCCTTCGCACAGACGCCACACACCTCCTGTCCAGGGCACCGGTCCCTCACGTGGCCAAATTTCTGACACTTGAAGCACCTCAGTGGAGAGGGGATGTAAGGCGTGAAATCTGTAACTGGGTTAGAAACTGTTTAGGCAAGATTGTGTGAATGCAGTCTCAGCTGCACAGGATGGACAATGCAACGGGGGAAAAACACACACAGAGGCATCCTACTTATTGGAAATGTTCAAACATATAACACATAATCATAAGGCTTGGATTAAATGTGTGTGTGTGTGCATGTGTGTGTGCGCGCGCGCGTGTGTGCGTGCACATGTGCACACGTGTGCGTGTGTGTGTGTGTGTCCGTGCACGCGCACGCGATGTGCATGCCTCTGTGCTGTGTGTGTGTGTGTGTGTGTGTGTGTGTGTGTTGTGTGTGTGTGTGTGTGTGTGTGTGTGTGTTTTCCCTGACTTATGCACACATAAAAAGTTGTGAGAGCTCAAAATCTAGTTTCAAGTAAAATCGTTGCTCCTGGCACTTCATGATGCAGAAACAAAACAAAAAATCCAATAACGAAATCAAAGTGCACAAAACCAAACCAAAACAGAAAGTCCTGTTGAGATAAAAAGGAAACCAGATCAGGTGAGTGAAATGAAGGACCAACTACACTCACGACAGGCGGCGTTTGGTGCTCCAGGATTTTCACACACATTCCCGAAGCCACATTCATAGTCTGTGTTACAACTGGCGTGGGTGTCTGCAATAAAACAAATCTTCTTTTTGTTCTTCATCAAATGCTTGCTCAGAGGGCAACTTTTGTGCTCTGTCGTATGAGTGAAACTGCGTTGCTGCCACTGGTTAAGCTCCTGACAAATCAAGCCCAGTACATCCAACTGCAGCATACTGTTGGAGAGCATTGTTATCTTGTAACTCTTTCTGGGGAAAAGGGTGGGAGAATGGACCAAGAGGACAGATCATAGACTAAAAGGTGGTGACAGGAAGAAAAGGAACAAGATAGAAATGGAGGAATAGAAAAGAGGGAATTCCTAGCACAGAATTTCCAGAAGGTAAGGATGCTGTTTGTACTGGGATCCTCCTCCCCCCCCCCCCAAATAAAAAGCATCCCCACGGGGGTACAAAAGTCTAGCAGTATTCCATAAGTCAGTATGTCAACTTCTTAGAATGATGCTCCTTTGACTCTACACTGCAAGCTGGGGTCCTTTTTATTATTACCTTGTACGCAATTCATACATGTTCGAATTTTTTTAAAGCAGTGGGGAGGGGGGAGGGGGGTGACTGTGCACAGTTTTTTTTTTCTTTCCATGCCATTCATACCGTCATGGTTCGACTTCTATACAAGCTGGTGTCCTTTCTTTTGTATGTCATCGGTGCTTGTTTGACTCCCAATAAAAGAAGATGGAGTTGTTTTTTGCTTGAGTGCAGTGTTCATTCTTTCCATGTCATTCTTACTGGTTCAAGTCATATGCAGGCTGGTCCTTTTTCATTTGCAAGCCTTTGATGCTTGTTCCCTTCCCATATAAGTAGGTGGTTGTTTGTTTTTTTCTTGCAAACAATTCATATTGATCCAACATCTATGCAGACAGTTTCTTTTTCCCTTTTGAATGTCATTGATGCTGGTTTGAATCCCATAGCAACTGAGATCTTTGATTTTTAAAAAATGCATTTACACCACTTAAGTCACGGCAGATTTCTCTGAGGTTGCTTCTCCCCAGGTGAGCGCGTCGCCACAAAAGCGGCGTAAAACACTTTTTTGTTTCTATTCTTGTCTTCATATGTATTTGTTTCCCTATGGCAGTGACTTTTCCTACAGAATTTTGCCAGGGAAAACTCCCTTGTTCCCGTGGGATTTTTATGTGCTCTAAATAGTTTCGACTTACACACGGGACCTCGGCTTATCGTGTTATCCGAAAGATTAGCACCCAGACCACAATTCATGTTCTAATGGATGGGGGAAAAGTTTTAGTACCAAACGGGGATCAAACGACCGCACACTTCCGACTAGGACGTTTTGCTCTCTAGGCATGCACGTTACATGAAGACCATCAATAACCGACTTTTCCATGTATGCCATTAATGTGGTTTGGATCCCATACAAACTGTGGATTTTTTCCTCTTGTTTAGGGGACAGGATAGCCCAGTGGTCAGAGCACTCACTTTCCCCAAGCTAAGTAAGTATGGAGGGCAAGCTGTTACCCATCCAGCAACCCTCCCCGTCGGCGGAATGGTCCATTGGAAAGGCAATCACCGATACAAATGGTTCCAGTGCCATCACAGGAGCCACCAGACCGCTCCAATATACAGCCCTGAACCGCCCGGAGGACTCCAACTCCCCAACCCTTGCCCAGGGATGGTGTCCAAACAAGAAACCTGTATGCGTGCTAGTTTTTTTTATTCTGTTGTCATCCATCCCCAACGGCACACAATTGCCTGCTCTTCCGAAAGGTGGAACAGGATTTTAACATGTGCGCAAGATGATCTGCGTGCATTCGCACACGGGGCCTCGGTTTATAGTCTCATCCGAATGGGCATCATTGGAAAGAGACTCTAAACTGAGGCCCCTTGGAAAGTATGAAGGTCACAAAAATCAATATCACACACACACACACACACACACACACACACACACACACACACACACACACACACACACACACACACACACACACACACACACACACACACACACACACACACACACACACACACACACACACACACAGTGCATGCAGTAATAGACAAAGTGATAAAATACTGCATGTGAAGTTGGTGTGAAACACGGGGTACTTGGATTCACACTTGCAGATGCCGTTCTCGCACATGGAACTCCCGTCGCAGGTATTGTCTGATTTGCAGGCACCTCCAACTTTTCCTGCCTTAGGCACTGTTCCACAGAATCATCATAGGACATGAAGGAGGGAGGGAGGTAGAGAAGGTGGGGAAAATAAAGACATTATTCATCTATTCATTTATTGTATTTCGAGGATAATGGGATGAGAACTCATGTGTTTCTTTACACCCCTTCCCCCTCTGTGTGTTTGTGTGTGTGTGTGTGTGTGTGTGTGTGTGTGTGTGTGTGTGTGTGTGTGTGTGTGTGTGTGTGTGTGTGTGTGTGTGTGTGTGTGTGTGTGTGTTAGTTTTGTAAATTTTGTCAACTGTTTCCACCGGCACACAATGGCCTACACTTTTGAAAAGCAAAACAAGTTTAGGAGATCAGAACAGGTTTTAACGTGTGTGCGCAAGATGTTCTTCTGCTGTCGCACAGGTAGCACAAGGAGCCTCTTCGGTTTAAAGTCTCACTCAAAAGACTTTTGTGGAGAGCAGAGTCTGCATTGATGACAACTCCAGAGGAAAATCCACTTGGCTATCCTGTCGCCCTCCACCCCCCCTCCCCTCAGAGAGAGAGAGAGAGAGAGAGAGAGAGAGAGAGAGAGAGAGAGAGAGAGAGAGAGAGAGAGAGAGAGAGAGGAGAGAGAGAGGAGAGAGAGAGGAGAGAGAGAGAGAGAGAGAATCAACTCATGGTTATACCAGAAAAAATAAAAGAGGTATCCTGCATAACCACTCTCTAAACAGTCAACAGCAAAGGTCAAAGCACACACACTTACATACACACGCACGCGCGCACGCGAGCGGTACATCAATGATACTACATATTTTTTTTTATGATATGATGGTTTTGTTGTTGGGGCTTAGCTATGGTTTGTTAAATTAGGGGAGGGGTGTCTCTTTTCCGTTTTGTTCCTACCTCATCTTCTGGTAGGTTCTGCCCAGCTGTTTTCACATGATTTATTTCAATCTGTCCACCACAGCTATACCAGGCTCGTCATGGGTTACTTCCTTAGGGTTATATGTCCATAGCAGGTTTGTCAATATCAGGCCAGCACAGGACCACAAGCCGGAGGAGCCCTGCATTGCTGCTGGGTCACTTTGGTAATAATGTTCAGTAGTCCCCTTTTTAAGCAAACATAGTAGGATGCCACCCACTAAGCCCCCTACTGATGATAATGATACCTTTGTTGTGAAGCCAAACTGAATGAGACCACCCCAGGCGTGGTTGGGGTACCACAACGCCCCTACTGTGGCACCCCCCTCCCCCCCACCCCCCTGTGAATCTTCAAACCCAACGACTCTGACTCAAACTCACCATAGGCACAGAAGTATATGGGAAACCAAAACTGAGGTCACCACGAGACCTGAGCAACTGGCACTGCCAAATCAGACACATTTTTTTAATTATTGCATGATGTTCAGTGGTGATGAGGATAATGTAATGGTGCTGTTATGGAAGTGCATATGCTTTGAGACTTCTTGACAGGGCTGTTCTCTACGGTTACTATCGTAATGCATCATGCTGTAAGCCAAGCCTGAGAAATATAGACACCTGCAGTGTTGTTCAGGTAGTTTTCCCCTGTGATGTAAGATGTAATGTGTGTGCACATACGCTTGTATGCATATGTGCATGCATGTGAGTTTGTGGTCTATTCAGATGCATGTGCGTGAACGTACATGTGTGTGAAAAGCAACTGCGTTTGATCCTGTGACGACTACCATAATAAGCAGTGGTGTGTGCACTAAAAGAAAACGTACAGCATTTGTTCCCGCTTTCATTAGCGAAAGTGCTCTGACACTGACATGAGCCAACACGTGTACACACTGCTCCAGCAATACAATCTCTTGTGTTCGTACATGATGTCCCTACAGGTTTTTCTGAAAACACACACACACACACACACACACACACACACACACACACACACACACACACACACACACACTCATGCACGCACGCACCCAGGCACGCCACACCACACACACACACACACACACACACACACACACACACCCCACACACACACACACACACACACTTCCATGATTCCTTGCACATTCCTTGCTTGATTACTGAATGCACCAGGACCAAAGCCAGTGTCCACAAACCACAACCTGGCATAAGAAATACAAGTCCTGTGCTGTCCGTGCAATGACACCTTATTTTCCGCAAATTGTTCTTGTGGTGTTTGAAGTCCTTCCCAGTCACGATGGTTTTGATGCATTTTTGATGGTTTTGATGGTTTTATTGTTTTGATGGTTTTATTGTTTTGATTGTTTTGATGCTGCACAATATGGATCTGAAATACGTTGTTTTAGTCGATAACGGGGTTGTTGTTGTTTTTTTGGATAAGTTCATAGTTCAAGCTATAGGAAGTATAGGGGTGTGACGTGGATCAGTGGTCTAGAAGTAACACACCTGCCTAGAAAGCAAAAATTCGGAGTAGGTATGCTGTGGTTCTATATCCCCATTTGGGACAAAAACTTTTCCCCCATCCATTAAAAGATGAGTTGTGGTCTGGGTGCTAATCTTTCGGATGAGATGATGAATCGAAGTCCAGTGTATCTCAGAAAACTATTTATTGCACGTAAAAGGACCCACGGCATTAAGAGAGTTGTCCTTGGAAAAAATTCTGTAGAAAATGCTACTCAGGTAGGGAAACAAATACAGGTGCACACAGGAAAAGAAAAATATAAATGGATGGTACTGCTCTTGTGGAGACGCCCTCTCCCCAGGGAGTGTAGCCCTGAATTTCACTCGGAGAAATCTGCCATGATTTTAAGTAGTCTACAAAATAAAGAATGAAATATCACACCTGTGCCCTGAAGCCTTCTCATTTGACCGGTGTGGTCAGGTTTGAAGCTTTTTTTGTTGTTTATGTTAGAATCCCAGCGAAGTTATCCAATTTAGGGACCGTTTCAACCAAATACCACCAACAAGCAGCTCTCTCTACTAGTTTAAGCTTTGCACAGAGGGTAGTTTTAGAAACAGGACAGCCCATCAACAGCAATAACCCAAGCGGTGTTATGTTGTACTGACGCGCTGTGTCTCAACAACACGCTTTGTCACAATTCGTGACAGCACGTTACATCCCCAATGGCAAAAACCAAAATTATATGAAATCTGTACAAGTTCGATTATCTGTACTACTTCAGCATTTTAAAAACTCCGCTTGCATTTTTGTCAAGCTTCCTACTTCAGTTCTAAAGTGTGAGATACTGAAGAGCAGTGACAAAACTTATCAACACGCCATGTCACAATCTGGAACTCAAGACAAACAGCTGAAGAAAATAGCAACAGAGGATTCAAAGAGGTTTTTTCCTTCTTTCACTCCACAAAACAGCTAACCTACAGCCATCGTGATCAGTGCAATGTAGTTTTATCATTGCAAAGTATCAGGTACAGAAAAGTTTTAAGTGCTTTGTCCTGAAATGGACCTCAAGAGAAATTCCTTTGGAATATAACAGCAGAGCACGAGAAATTATTTTTTCATAATTTATCTGCTGCCATCATAATGAGCACATCTTTTGATTCTAAGCAGCGTTTTCACTGCAAAATGTAAGATACCGAAAAGCTGTGCAACGCACTAGCACTATACAACAAAATGGAACCAACGTCATACCCCTGAAGAAAATAGCAGAGCAAGTAAAGTTTTTTTTTTTCACTACAATTTCCTCACTGTAAAAGCAGTCAGCTCTTTCTTTTCTAGCCTACTTGATCATTACAAATGGCAAGGTACTGAAGAGGTGTGACATAGATAGAAGTAAAGTCAAACAGCTGAACAGAAGAGCAACAACAGTGCATTCAAAGTCTTTTTCCACACAGCAACTTACCTACTGCTATTGCAATAAGCACATGTTTTGTACTAATTAGTTTTATTATTGCAAAGTGTGAGGTATTGAAAATTGTGACAAAGTGTGTCAACGCTTCCCTTGCAAAAATAAGACCAGAATATGCAATGTTCTCTTCTCTGTGTATTTAAAGTAAATTGCATGCTGCCATCATAATCTGATTCTAAGTAGCTTTTTTCAAGAAAAAAGGTGAGACACTCAAAAGTTGTCACTAGGTGCATTCATATAATATGTTACACAATGGAACCAACGGCAAACCTTTAACAAAAAAAATGACAACAAAACTTGCCATTTTTTTTCTTTGTCCTTTCTGGCCTAAAAGGATTTTCTTACTGCCCAAAACAATTAGTTTCGTCTTTTGAATACTTGGTAGTTTTATCACTGCAAAGTGTGGTTCAGGCATTCAAAGTTTATGACAACCGTCGTCAACCTCGAGGTGAAGTCAGAAACTTGACAAAATTGTAAGTCGATTTTTTTAAAATGCTGAAGTAGTTTTTATTACCAAGTTAGTATTAGATAAAACGCTAAAACACTCTGCCATCCTTGATATCTCTACTAGAAAATATTGACAATTGTTGTATCTACTTCAACAATTGATTTCTCCAACATACCTTTGTCAAAAACTACTCTATTGTTGCCACTGTTACTGGTTTGTTGTTTCTATAGGACCTCGATTTATCATCTTGTCTTAAAGATTAGGACTCGGATTTTTACCTATGGGCGTCATGCCACCACAACTTATCAGAATTGTGTCAAATCTTTTCTTTTTTTTATTTTCTCAGTTAAGCTTTGAGGTTAATCAATGATGGAATTTTGCATTTGCCACTGTTTCCTCTCCCCACCCCCCATCCCCCTATTTATGTAGATCTCACTTCAGGGATTGTCTACTTTGTTTTATATAACAACAAAAGGGTTTGGTTTTTTTCATGTTCCAGACTTTTTAGTAGTGCGTGTATGTTTTGTGTGTGGCAAGGCATGGCAAGACAAGACAAATTGTTTTATTCGAGGATAATAGATAAGCACACATGTGCTTTTTTACATCCAGTCCCCGCCCTTTTCAGGGATAACATGAAAATAAAAAGATACTAAACAATAAAACTATATGCAGTACCAAACAACATACAAAAATAAGTACACTACATATAATAAGGAAGAGAATTGCGACAGTACACTACATATAATAAGGTAAAAAAAAAAAAAAAAACTGCACTCATTCAGAAGACAAAAATCAAAAGTCACAATAAAATAATTTTGATTATTAAAGAAGAAGAAACAGAAAGAAAAAAAAAACAGAACAAAATAAACAAACAAATAAACAAAACAAAACAAACAAAACAAAACAAACAAACAACAAAAAACAACCCGCTAATGGATAAAGAGCAAGCTGGAGAACATTATGAATAAACTGAAAACATTAATCTACGGCCATATGTCTAAAGTTATACAAGTTATATAAATCATACATTTGGATAAAAGGGGAAAGCACAACTGATATCTTTATTTGAAGTGGGGGGGATACTATAAAAACAACAACAACAACAACAACAACAACAACAACAACAACAACAACAACAACAACAACAAACGTAAAACATCCCAGATGTTTAAAAAAATTAGCAAAGCATTTTTATAATTGGATAATAATTTACACACACTCACATACTCTCACACACAGACACATACACCCACACAGACACACAGAAAAAAAAATTACACACATACACACATCCACACCCATGCACACACACAGTGGTAGAGAGGGGGGGGAGGGGGAGTGTGGTTTGTTGTTTTTAATGCATCAAGTGGTTTAGAAGGTAATTTTTGAAGGTTGTTAACGATTGATGATGTTTAATTGAATCAGGAAGGGAGTTCCACAGTGTAGGGCCTGAGTATAGTAAACTAGATTTGAACAAGTCTATTCTTGGGATTGGGACACTTGGCTTTTCCATACTTCTGGAATGATTTATTGGGAATTTATCTTTTAAGGGTGTGGGGACATTTCCTGTCATTATCTTAAACATCATGATGTCTTTGTTATATTTTAGTCGTTGGTGTAGGGGGAGAATATTTAACTGAGTATAGTCTACTTCTAGCAAGGTTGTTTTCTTCAAAAGGACCAGTTTAAGACCACGTTTATACAGACTAAGTAACGGTTTCATGGTTTTTGCACTGGCATAATCCCACAGGGTTGCTGCATAGTCTATTGAGGATTGTATATAAGCTTGAAAGAACAGTTTCCTTGAATAGAAGTCAAGAAAGTGTTTGATTTTAGTCAACTGGTAGACTTTTTGTGACAAGTATTTGCATAGATGAGATATGTGGTAGAACCAGCTGAGATTTTCATCGATTGTCACTCCTAGGACTTTGTGGTGAGAGGTTTGTTCAATTGCTTCCTTTTTTATGTAAATGTATGTGGGAGAGAGAGAGAGAGAGAGAGGAGAGAGAGAGAGAGAGAGAGAGATGAGAGAGAGAGAGAGAGAAGAGAGAGAGAGAGAGAGAGAGAGAGAGAGAGAGAGAGAGAGAGAGAGAGAGAGAGACGAACACTGAACACTGAACACTGAACACTGAACAATTTTAATATGTACCTTAGGCCTTAGGCCACAATACACGGAGCTTGGGGGGAATGAGGATAACCAGTAGATTGGTATGCAAAATGTGATCCAAAATGAAAACACAACAACAACAGATTCTTTGAGACTAGTGATCGCAATGACCATATCATCTAGAACAAGTTTAGAGTTTGATACACATTCATATTACACTGCATGCTATGTTAAGTATCAGACACCACACTCGGTGTCGGTCCATAGACACCATTACAATACTTTCATATTTGTTAATACAAATCTTTAACACACCATCATTAAAGAATATTCTGACATAACAATTCCTTCCTTCTATTAAAAGAATGAAAAATGTATCTGGATAGATGATGACTTCGTTCCCTACATGATGTTGTAAGTAAAACTGACAATGGTATGTTGCTACATTCAGTTAAAAACGTATCCCTTAAATCTGAGTACAGTGAACATTCGAACAAAAAATGGGCTTCATTTTCAGATTTTGTTATACAAAATGGACAGAACTGTTTTGGATCACTAACACTATATCTACAAACGTTATTATTAATTGGTAAAACATTTAATCTAACTTGTGTGATAGAAACTCGAAAACAGTAAGTATCAATGAAGTCGATGTATTTTTCCTTTCCAAAGATAGCTTTGAATGATCTATTATCTTCATACCTCTCTTTATCTCTTATGGTTCCATTCCACTCTTGTGTAAACATGTCTACTAATCGAGGAGAGAGAGAGAGAGAGAGAGAGAGAGAGGAGAGAGAGAGAGAGAGAGAGAGAGAGAGAGAGAGAGAGAGAGAGAGAGAGAGAGAGAGAGAGAGAGAGAGAGAGAGAGAGAGAAGAGAGAGAACACTGAAATTGTTTAATGTACATCGGCCTTAGACCACAATACACTTTCAGGGGCAAAAATGGAAAGATGCAAAAAAATGAAATATAACTTTTCGTAGACTTTGATACGGTTTTGCCATAGTACTTTGGCGTGTAATGAACATAGTGCACTTTTGAATATTGGGGGGGGGGGGGGGGGGGGGAGGGGCGTGTGCGTGCGGGCGCACGTGCGTGTGTGTATGTGTAGGATTGCAAACATGCGCACGCAAGTCTATATATATATATATATATATATATATTATATTATTATATATATATATTATATATATATTATATATATATATATCTGTGAATGAAGGTTATATTTTGTGGGCACACTTCTGGTGTGGTGAATGTTTGAAAATGCAGTAGTCTATGAGTACTATAACTATTTTGACAATGAAAGTCTGTGAGTAAAATGATTTCAATTGTCATGATGTACGATGTGCCCGATGTTTGTATTTTGTCTGTTATAAAGTGTCAGCCTTTATTTATTCATTTAGTCATGATTTCGGAATATACATATTCAAAAGAGAGAGAGAGAGAGAGAGAGAGAGAGAGAGAGAGAGAGAGAGGGAGAGGAGAGAGAGAGAGAGAGAGAGAGAGAGAGAGAGAGAGAGAGAGAGAGAGAGAGAGAGAGAGAGGGAGAGAGAGAGAATGAATGAATGAATGAATAATCTTTATTTTTCAAGGGTAACAGAGTAAGTAAGCATTACATACTTTTTTTCATCCGGCCCTTAATAAGCTTAATGATAGCTTTGAATGATCTTATCTTCATACCTCCTTTATCTTATGGTCCATGCCATTTGTGTAACTGTCTATATCGAGGAGAGGAGATGATGAGAGAGAGCGAGATGGAATGGAGAGAGAGAGGAGAGAGGAGAGAGAGGAGAGAGGAGAGAGAGAGAGAGAGGAGAGAGAGAGAGGAGAGAGAGAGAGAGAGAGGAGAGAGAGAGAGAGAGAGAGAGAGAGAGAGGAGAGGAGAGAGAGGAGAGAGAGAGAGAGAGAGAGAGAGAGAGAGAGAGAGAGAGAGAGGAGAGAGAGAGGAGAGAGAGAGAAAAAAGAGAGAGGAGAGGGAAGGAGAGAGAGAGGAGAGAGAGGAGGAGAGGAGAGAGAGAGAGAGGAGGAGAGGAGAGAGAGAGAGAGTAAACAATGACAAATATTTGTCACCATAAATATTTACGGATCATTTGCCATAAACTGCGAAGGCCAAATTTGACACAAAACATCTGTTCTAACATGATGTACCACGGCAAACAGTGATTTCTGTGTTTTAATCAGTCATTAGGGAGTGCAAGAGATTCAGCATAGACTGGTTACACAGCATACACTGGTCAGTGAGTTTGATTTCTTTAAGGTAGAACTAACTCGGGCAATGTAGAGCTTCCAGTTTCTGTAAAAGCCCATGCCTGGCTGTAAGCATATCTGTTTAAAAACACACAAAAAGACATGTGAAAGAAGGCGTAGAGATGACATATATAGTACTTACATACAACTATAAGACATCAACTAAGCACACAGTGTCAAAGCAATTGGACTTAGCAACTCACTGCAGACAGACAAGGCGTCACAGGTTAGTGACCTGCTACACGAGTTCTGCAGGCTTCCAGTGCAATTCCCTTCTTGGACCACTCCTGCACACAAAGTGGCCACATCACTGCTTTGATATTTCTTTGTTTTTAAATAAACAACAAACAAAAAAGCTACTGATATAAAACAATGTATAATTCATGTGATGTGGAGGACTAAACTTCCTCTGATCCACGATCACTGTCTTCCTGTCTTCCTCCGATCCACGATCAATGTCTTCCTCCGATCCACGATCACTGTCTTCCTCCGATCCACGATCACTGTCTTCCTCTGATCCACGATCACAGTCTTCCTGCCTTCCTCTGATCCACGATCACTGTCTTCCTGTCTTCCTTCGATCCATGATCACTGTCTTCCTGTCTTCTTCTGATCCACGATCACTGTCTTCCTGTCTTCCTCTTATCCACGATCACTGTCTTCCTCTGATCCACGATCACTGTCTTCCTCTGATCCACGATCACTGTCTTCCTCCGATCCATGATCACTATCTTCCTGCCTTCCTCTGATCCACGATCACAGTCTTCTTGCCTTCCTCTGATCCACGATCACTGTCTTCCTGTCTTCCTCCGATCCATGATCACTGTCTTCCTGTCTTCCTCTGATCCAGATCACTGTCTTCCTCTGATCCACGATCAGTCTTCCTCTGATCCACGATCATTGTCTTCCTGTCTTCCTCTGATCCATGATCATTGTCTTCCTGTCTTCCTCCGATCCACGATCACTGTCTTCCTCTGATCCATGATAACTGTCTTCCTGTCTTCCTCCAATCCACGATCACTGTCTTAACTGTCTTCCTCTGATCCACGATCAAGGTCTTCCTCTGATCCACGATCATTGTCTTCCTGTCTTCCCCCGATCGACGATCACTGTCTTCCTCCGATCCACAATCACTGTCTTCCTCTGATCCACAGTCAGCTCCTAGCATAGCAACCTGTAATTTTCTTTACAGGGAAAAAATCCTCTCAACAAGTCAGAATAGTGCTGCCTGTAGGACAGGGTCCTTGAAAACAGCTGTACGGGCAAACTTCTCTCATTGGGTGTGCACTTCCAGTCTCCTAGTGACTCCCCGGTGTGGTGAGTCAGATAAAGTGTATATTCTTGATGACCCTCCAGGGAATACGGAGAGGGAACACTTTATAACAACCATGAATTTCTGTGTTTACATTCTGGATTTTTTCGAGAGCATGTTTTAGTAACAAAAAGATAGATGAGAGGGGGTAAAAACATTGGTGCACCTATATCCACATAAGCGGTTGTTTGTATTACTTATGTGTATATTACTTGCATGTATGTGTTTTATTTTAAACTTTTAACATTGCAGAGATTAAAGATGGCCTTTGAAGCCTTCTCTTTAGTTAGAAGCAGGACAGAAGAACAGGGGGCTGGAGGGGGTGGGAGGGGAAGGAGGAGAAAGAAAGACAGGCATACAGACAGGCAGCAGGAGAAGTAAATGGATGAGGAGGAAAAACAAGGTGAGGAGAGGCGGGCAGACAGTCAGTAGTAGCAGCACAAGAAGAAGAAGAAGAAGAAGAAGAAGAAGAAGAAGAAGAAGAAGAAGAAGAAGAAGAAGAAGAAGAAGAAGAAGAAAAAAACATGAAGGAAGAGGAAAAAGAAGAGAGACAGGCATACAGAAAGCAGTAGTAAAAGGAAGGAGGGAGAGGACGAGGAGGAGGAAAAGAAAAAGATAGGCCAAACCAAACCAATTATGTTGCTTACAGCCCCGCCGACCACATAGGCAAAATCAGGGCTTTAACCTCGTCACATTTTAAAACTCGTATTAAAGTGTGCGACTATGTACAGTTTAAAATGAGATATAAAACCAACTCAACTGTCCTTGCTTGTATCGACGCCCCGGTCGACCATAAGGGTCAGCCCAGGACGGCCGCCGCCTTGTGGGAAAACCCACATCAATCACACTCAAAACGAGATAAAAACCAAACCAGATTCCTTAAAACAACCTTGTCCTTAGAGACCAACTATACAACTTTCACTCATATCAGACCAAAAAAGCCGGATTCTCTAAAAAAGTTAAAAATGGTGTCCGATGGAACATCCTGAAAGAGGATCTTTAGGGAGTCCGTGGTAAAATGCTTGTGCCTAATATCCTGATCATCCCGACACTCCAGGAGCAGATGCCTGATGGTTACCCGCACGTCGCAAGTCACGCACTACGGGGTTCCCTCGCCTTTCAGCAAGTGGACGTGAGTGATGTGACAATGACCCGTGTATATCCTGGTGATCACTGTTGCCTCCCTTTGGTTTTTGACACCCAGAGGGAAAACCTCTTTCAGGTTGGGACGGATCCGAAAAAGCTTGTTGTCCTTCTGAGCATTCTACACCTCCTGCCAGAGGGAATGCACGTATTGCTTGCTCCTAGGTTTCAGATCCGTGAACGGCACCGTGGACCCGGAAACCTCCTGCTCCGTGGCACGCCTGGCGAGTCGGTCAACCATCTCATTGCCCCGAATACCCGCGTGCCCCGGACCCAACCAAAACCACGTCACACCCGTCCCGTCTCAAGGAAGTATACAGTTCGTAGAACTCCTGAAGCTTAGGGTGGTTTACGTTCCTGCAAGCGATAGCCTCCAGAGCAGAGAGCGAGTCCGTACAAACCAAGAAGTTTTTCCTTCCCATTCACAGAATCAGTTGCAGGGACTAGACGAGAGCGCTCAGTTCGGCCGAGTACACCGAGGCATCCGAAGGCAGGCGCTCCAAAAGCGCCGACTCCTTCATGGCAGGACAATAGGCGGCGCAGGCCACCCCCTCCTCCGACTTGGACTCGTCCATGAAAACCCTGGTGTACAACGGATACAACCGTACAGAGCTCTCGAAAGAAGACCCCGTACACCATGGAGCTGGTGACATCTTTCCTGTGAGCGGCAAGATCGAAACAGACAACCGGGGTTTCGACCATCCACATCGCATCTCTGGAAACTTGGGAAGGTCACAGATAACACCCGAAATCAATACCCGCCTCCGGGAGATGGGGAAGGATCCGAATGCCCAGAGGCAGGGCGGCAGGAGGCGATTTCTCAAACTTGGCCTGAAACCGGGGGTTCATAACACAATCGTAAGCCGGGTTGTTGTACTCTGAATAAAGTTTCATGTAATAATTCAGAGTCAGTTTCAGACGGCGGTTTTTTAGTGAAGGCTCCCCCGCTTCCGCATACTGGCTGTACACCGGCGTCATTCGGAACGCTCCGAGACAGATCTGGAGCCCCTGGTGGTGGATGGGGTCCAGAGTTTTCAGGTAGGAAGGCCTCGCTGAGCCGTATACCTGGCATCCGTAGTCCAGCTTGGAGCGCACCAGCACCTTGTAGACGTGCAGCAGTGTTCTCCTGTTTGCTCCCCAGTCAGTATGGGCGATCACCCGCAGGAGGTTCAGGGCTTTCTGACACGATGCTTTCAAATGTTGAATATGTCTCCCGAAATTCAGCTTCCGGTCGAAAACAAACCCCAAGAATTTGGCCTCGACCACCGCCGGGACGGTGGATTTTCCCAAGCGGATGACGGGCTCCAGGAAGTGACTCTCTGGACTTGTTTGTGAAGTGAATGTACTTTGTTTTGGCAACCAAAAACTTGAACCCATTGTCCTGCCCCCATTCCTGAACCTTTTTCACGCACAGCTGTATCTGACTCTGAACCCCCGCAAACGTACTGCCCGTAGCGTACAAAGCAAAACCATCCACGAACAGCAAACACTCCACCCCCTGATGGACCAACCTGACGATGTCATTGATCTTGACGCTGAAGAGAGCTGGGGAAAGGATGCTCCCCTGAGGAACCCCCATTTCCTGCTCAAAGATCTCTGAGAGCATGGAGCCCACCCTCACCTGAAACTGTCTCTTGGCCAAAAAATGTTGCAGGAACAATGGCAACCGACCCCAAAACCCCAAGTCCCGCAGGTCTGACATGATGCCATACCTCCAGGCAGTGTCGTAAGCCTTCTCCAGGTTGAAGAAAACGGCCACCACGTGCCGCCCGTTCACAAAGGCATTCCGGACTGTTGTCTCGAGGCGGACCAGGTAGTCCACAGTGCAACAATTCTTTCGGAAACCGCACTGTTCCCTGGCCAGAAGGCCCTTTGCCTCCAGATGCCACACTATGGCCAGAAGGCCCTTTGCCTCCAGGTGCCACACCAGGCAGCTGTTGACCATCTTTTCCAGCACCTTACAAATGCAGCTGGTGAGCGCAATCAGCCTGTAGTTGCCGGGGTCCTTAAGGTCCTTGCTGTGTTTCAAGATAGGGACAATGCAGGCCACCTCCCAAGACAGGGGAAAAAAACCCATTATCCAGATCCGGTTGTAGACCTTCAGGAGGGTCTGCAAGCAGACCTACGGAAGGTGCCTCAGAAGGCCATAATATACCTCATCCGGTCCCACTGAAGTCTTGCCGCAAGACTGCAAGGTGCTCTTCAGCTCCGGGAAAGAAAACGGCAGGTTATAGACTTCCTCGTTGCAGGACTCAAAACTCAAAGGCACTCTCTCCCGACTCAACTTCGTGTTCAAGGACGCCTGGGTTTTCGTTTCCTCCGACAAGTTTGCCCTCAAGGTGGTGGCAAGCAGATTAGCCACCGCCTCCCTGTTGGTGACCAAAGCGTCCCCCGAGCGCAAATGGTTGATTGATGTGGAGGCGCCCTGCCCCATGATCTTTGCAATCACCCTCCAGACCTTCTTGCTGGAGGTCCTGCTGTTCAGCTTGGAGCAAAAGCACCTCCATGCCTCACGCCTGCTGGACTTGAAGACAAAGCGAGACTTGGCCCACAGTTTCTGGTGGGCCGAGACCGCCCAAGACGGTTGCTGCCTGACCCTACGCTGCGCCTTTTTGCATTCCTTCTGGACCACCCTGCATTTCTTGTCGAGCCACGACACCCTGGGTGTCCTCGTTTGACTGCTGGTCCTGGGAACCGACCACCTCGCAGCCTGAACCACGCACGACGTCAGTGCCTCCGCCGGATCTTCAGCAGACAGGACAGCCTCCTTGTCCATCCCGGAAACAAGGTTGGCCTTGAAGGCATCCCAGTTGGCTCTCCTGACATCAAACCTCTGCTATGGGATCCTCTACCGCCCCACTCCGACACAAGACCACTGGAAAAATGGTTGCTGCTGTGCAGATTGTCACGCACATCCCACCAAAAGTCCAAGACCAATGAGGGATCGCAGACTGACAGATCAGACAAGACAGCATACCATTAGCAGAGTGCAGATAAGTGGAAACCTTGCCATTGAGCATGCACAGGTCCTGCTCCATAAACACCTGCGAAAGGAAGAGGCTCATCCCGGACGACTTTTCACTTCCCCAAAGGGGGGATGCCCGTTGAAGTCCCCAGTAACAGGAAGGGGGGAGGAAACTGCTGAACCAGCGACACCAAGTCCGCCTTCCTCACCGCCACTGATGGAGGACAAGTAGATGCTGCACACCATGACTGTCTTGTGCAGCATGACCCTAGCAGCAACCACCTGGAGAGGAGTGTCGAGGACCACACAACTGTACAAGGAATTTCTAATGAGCAAACTCACACCCCTGGCGGTTCCACGTTTGGTGGGCTTGGCCCTTTCATGGATGGAGCTATATCTAGACAATTAAAATCCTTTTCTTCCCTTAAAAGCGTCTCCTGGAGTGCAACCACAGCTGGTCTTTTGTCCCAGCAGAGAAGCTGCAGCTCCTCCCTGTTGGACACCAGAAGGCAAACGTTCCACTGTAAAATGTTTGTCATAAAACGCGGCATTGCTACTCTTGTCACTCCATCTCCGACATATCCCAGAAAACACTGAGAACCAACTTTCAGTTTATCTTCCACAGGAGAGAGAGTTGAGAGAGAGATGAGGGAGAGAGAGATGGAGAGAGAGGAGAGAGAAGAGAAAAACAAACAAAACTCTGAACTGAACTCTGAAATATAATGTACTTTGGCCTTGGGCCACAATACATGGTTGATGTAGGAGAGATTGACAATACCACAGCCTGGGCAATTTCCAAAGGAAATACCTACCACCAAGCTCAGTTCATATGCAAGAAATAATAAAGACAATGCACAAATACTTAATAAAGACAAGTCAATCAAATAAAGTTCACAAGTGTACTTCCTTATCTCTAAAAAGTCAGAGTAGACAATCATATTTGATATCCCATCTCTGCACATACCTCGGGAACACAGCACAATTAGTCAGTTTGGAATGTGGCCTCTAAGAGGTTGCATAAATTAAATTCCACCATTAAGGTGAAGTGTGTACAATGGAGCGTTTTTGACCACTACCCAAGGAAAACAGAGCATCACAATTCACAGGTGTGTCTCTAAATAGAAACATGATGCTGCGATTGCAGCGCTATCATCACATGGGAGATAATCTACTGACCACCCCATCACATCCACCACCGGCCAACTTGTACTGCGTCCTGAGTACGCTACCTGGCCAGCATATTTGATGCTGAAACCAGTAGCCCCTACAACTACTATCCACAAAATATCAATCCTATTTGGGTCTTTCACCCCACCGTAGGTACACTCCCTGGCCAGCATATTTGATGCTGATAAACCAGTAGCCCCTCACAACTGCTATCTACTACTAATAATCCCACTTGGGTCTTTTACCCCACCCCTACTACCACTTGTAACAGAGTAGACATATTTGATACCCCATCTCTGCACAAACCTCGGAAACACGGCATAGCTAGTCAGTTTAGGATATGACCTCTAAAAAGAGGTTGCTTACATTACATTTTACCATGAAGGCGAAGTGTGTAGGGCAAAGTGTGTTTATGCAACCTCTTTTATTGAGGTCACATTCTAAACTGAGTAGCTGTGCCGTTGGGAGGTTTTTGCAGAGATGGGATATCAAATATGTCTACTCTGTTGCATATAGCTACTCAAAATCATATCATAAGATAACCTTTGTCTTCGTTTTGAAGTAACATTCTAATACAACAATTTTTTCCTCTTATTGATCACGTGAAAAATATATCTAGACAGACAGTAATTTTTGTCTCTGCTTCCGGCTTTAAGCAGATCGTGTAACAGTCTATCAACACAATCACTTAAAAATTTAATTCTTAAATCATTATAAAGGAAACACTCATAAAGGAAATGCTTTTCATCTTCAACTTTTAAGTTTACGAAATGGACATTCTTTCTTTTGATTTTGCTCACTATATCGATGTACATTGTTGTTCAGTGGTAGAACATTACATCTCACCTGTGACACAGCTACTCTAAAGCAGTATGTATCCAACTGTAAAATATATTCTTCTTTAGCAAAGATTGCTTTGAAGCTCCTATTGCTGTTGTACCTGTATCGATCTCTAGTTGTACTGTACCATTCCGGAATAAACATATCAATTAGACTTTGCTTAAACATATGTTTTAAGGTCACCAACTCCCTGTTGAAGCCACACAAAACTGAATCCTGAGAGAGAGAGAGAGAGAGAGAGAGAGGAGAGAGAGAGAGAGAGAGAGAGAGAGAGAGAGAAGAGAGAGAGAGAGAGAGAGAGAGAGAGGGAGAGGAATGGGGGGAGGGATCTTTTGGATACAATACCAAGTGTTATGCAGTTAAACCATCGGTACCCTGATGCAGGCCACTTACTGCAGACACCATCCTCACATACTGAAAGACTCCTGCACATGGTTCTGTTGGCGGAGCAGTCTGCGTTGTAATCAAGTTCTGCCCCCAGAAAACAGATCATATTATTGATAAGCAACCTAGGTGCCCTATCATCACTATTCTCATCATCTATAGAAACAATAGCAATAGCAGCGAGGAGGCCAGTAAAACAAAATCAGAGTCAAGTTAGGGTAGTTTTCTTTTGGGCCTTTTTGTCTTTTAAAGGCTGGTTCTGTTTGGTATGCTGAAAGCTTGTCATGGCTGAAGACAATCTCATCATAGCATTTTAAAGCCTAACAACATCTCCATGAATAGAGCTTGTTATGGCTGAAGATAATACATCATAGCGTTTTAAAGCCAACAACATTCCGATGTATGAGAGCTTATCATGGCTGAAGACAATCTCATCATAGCATTTTAATGCCAAACAAAAGTCCCATGTATGAGAGCTTGTCATGGCTGAGAACAATCTTACCATAGCATTTTAAAGTCCTACAACATTCCCATGTATGAGAGCCTGTCATGGCTGAAGAAAATCTCATCATAGCATTTTTAAAGCCCAACAACATCCCTATGTAGGCCAGGGCACTTTGCTGTAAGCAATAACTGACACAGCTTTGGGCCTGGAGGCCAGATCCCTGTGGTAGCATTTCCTTTTTATGGCTAGAATACTTCTTTAGCTTTCTATATCTGTATGCTATTAGTGTCCATATCTTAAATGCATAAAATAAGATGAGTGTATGAATGAATGACCCTCCATAGAGATGTTCTCAGATATTCATACAGGTTTCAGCCTGGATGCTGCCTTTTAGAGAACTCCTACTCTTGATCCTTCACTGCTGTTGATGCACTCCAGTAAAATTAACTGTTCCTTCTCTTTCTTCTCCCTATTCTGTGTTCCCTGGCTATAGCCACACCATTGGGTAAAACAGGCTATACCTGGTCTTCTCCTGTGCTTGTACATCTGCATGAGTTCTGCTCACTGGCCTCAGGACACTTTCCGACTTCAGGGCAGCCCATCCAATGAACTGTTTGAAAGTTCCTACATTCTGTTCATGGGTTGGTAAGGTCTAAAGGTAAAGTAAGGCAATCCTTTAAAATAAACAATATATTCTTGTCTGAACCCCAACTTTTCCTTCATTCACTAGACTCTGAGGGCTGGGTTCTAGTCTTGTGGGTAAGATGATAAACCAAGCAAATTTTCTTCAATGACGTAGAATACTGCCTACAGCATCAAGCTAAAATGACTTTATACTGCAGTAAAAAATAAAATAAAAAAGGGCACATTGAAATTTTTCCTAAAAAAACAACAACAAAAAACCCCATACACACGCTCTTTCCCCTCTCCAAACCCTATCATTCCAAGCAGAAAAAGTTTTGAATATATGTGCAAAGCCTTAACTATTTATGAACTCTAGGAGTCTATCAAGTTACATGTATAGAGAAGCTAATCAATTTTCTACGTAGTTTGTTGTAAATACCACACTGTTCTTGCTTGGGTGTTGTTTTAACATTCAGCTGACAAATGCAACAGCAGACAGCAAGATGAGCAATACACAAATACACAGATGAACAAAAAAAACTTCAGCTTTTCACATTATTTAAATTCCACAATTAGGAACCCAAATTATTTGAAACTACCGCTGCCTCAACATGTATTCACTGTCGAGTTAGTGTTACCAGCAGTTAGACTGACTGTTCATCTTGGCACAAAAACAGTCTCTGTAAGACATCAAGAGATCTTGCCACCTGAAAGTGTCACGTAATAAAAAAAACAAACAAATAAATAAACAGGGGTGGGGGGAAGAGGGGAGACAACATATATTTTTCTGGAGATGTTTGTGCCAGATATGCAAAAACAGCTTTTCCGTTACACCAAACAACCACACAATAACAACAAAACCTAACCAAACTTCATTCAATTAACTCGTTCATAAACTATTATTGTTTATGAAAGCTTTTACACAGAACATATCACATGTCAAAAAAACTGCCATCAGTAGATTACCCAGGTATATCGGTGGTCTAGAGGTAAGGCGCTTGTCTAGAAAGCGAAAAGTCTGGGTCGTTGAAGTGTGCGGTGGCTTGAATCCCGTTTGGGCCCCAAACTTTCCCCCATCCATTAGACTGTGAGTTGTGGTCATGGCGCTAGTCTTTCAGATAAGATGATAAACCAAGGTCCCGTATATTACACATCATTATTTAGCACAACAAGAGGGTTGTCCCTTGCAAAATTTTGTAGAAAAGCTACCCTGATAGGGAAACAAATACAGTTACAGACAGGAAAAAGGGGGAAAAAATGGGTTGCCCTGCACTTGTGGTGAGCGCTCTCCCCAGGGAGAGCAGCTCAAATTTCACTAGAAAATCTGCTGTGACATAAAGTGGTAATAAATAAATAAATAAACAAATCAGTACCTTTGATTTCAAGCAAGTGCACTGGAACAGCAGTTCTTAACATGAGAGGAAGGTTACTATACAACAAAACGTTGGAGTCACTACTCACTGCACGTCCCATGGCTGCAGATTGTATTTGCAACACAATGGCTGTATTTCCTGGGGTCATTACAGCTTTGACCAAGGGGAATTTCTGCAACACAATGGCCATTCTTGTCTACCATGTACTATTCATCTTTTCATTCATATGCACGGTCCAGACGACAGCTAAAACCATATTAAATCTGATATTGGGTCAAGGTAGCAGTACATAGTCATAGGCATCGAGAAAATTACCTGACTGAGCTGTTGATGGGTGTTCTTAATTTCGAGAGTTTAAGAGCACCCCAAGTATTATTGCTCCCAGTACCAATATTCGCCTCTATTTCAAGAAGCCTTGGTGAAGAAGAGAATAAGGATTAGAATTAGGCAGCTCAGGGTGGTAGCAGTCTGGGTAATGCAAGAATAAAGGCTATCCACATAATTATATCAACTGCATTACAAGGGGCACAGGGTGAGAAGGAGGGAACCGTGGCACAATCCTTCAATGACTAACACAATAGACATTTTTTTCATTTACAGGTGGGGTTTCATATCCAGTTCCTCCATGACCCCTTGTGGCTCAAAACACAAAGAATTAGACAACACCCCCCCCCCTCCTCTCCCATCCAATCCAATTTTCTTGTTTGACGCCTGCTTACGATGTAAGTCTAGATATCGGGGCTGTCACCCTATCAGACTTTTGTATCAGATTGAACCTGTGCAACTATATACAAATTAAAACAGTTAAAACCAACTCTACCATCAACCCATGTATCAGTTCCCTGGCCAACCATAATGGTCAACCAGATGGTCACTGCATTTTAGGAGAAACTACATCAACGACATATAAAATGAAGGAAAACCCAAATCAAAATTCCTTAAAACAACCTTGTTTTTAGTGATTTACTGTGGCATTTAGATCTTCACACATATCAGAGTAGGGAATTAAAAATGTCTGGTGGAACATCACAAAAAAACTATCTTTAGGGTGTCTGTAGTAAATTGCTTGTCCCTGATATCCTGAACATCTCGACAATCCAGATGCAGATGCTTGATGGTTTTCACACATCACAAGTCATACACCATGGGGTTGGTTTCCTCGCCTTTGAGGAAATGAATGTGGGTGACATGAGAATGGTCCATGTGTATCCTAGTAAACACTTTCTTCCCTTCTTTTTTTGAACATAAAGGAAGGACTTTTCAAGTAGGATGAATTTGGAAAAGTTTATGATTTATTTGAGATTTCCATTCTTCTTGACTGACGGACTGCCCATAACATTCACATTTAGGTTTCAGATCTGTATGGCACAGTAGATGTTGTATCTTTTTTTCATTGCACTCTTGGCAAGTTGGCCTCGAATGCCCATGTGCCCTAAGATCCATACCAAAAAAACATTACACCCTTCTGTCTCAAGGAATTATTCAGATTTTAGAACTCAAATTAGGATGATTTATGTTCCTTCAAGCAATGGCCTCTAGAGCTGATAGGAAATCCACACAGATCAGGAAACCTTTCTCTTAAGATTGCTGAATCAGTTTTAGGGACAAAAACAAAAGCATTAAGTTCAGCAGTGTACACCAAGATATCCAAAGATGAATGTTTGGAAAATGCGGATTCGTTGATGGAGGACAGTAGGTGGTGATGGCCATCTCTTCTTTGGACTTGATCCATTGGTAAAAACGCTTGTGTAGAAAGGATAGAACTGAGAGAGTTCCTGGGGGAAAATAACTTGCAAACCATCAAACTGGCAACATTCTTCTTATAAGTGGCATGATCAAATCAAACAACTGGGGTTTCCGCTATCCCCATAAGTTTGTCTGGGAAATTGGAAAAGTTGTAGAAAGCATCTTAATCAATACCTACCTCTTTGATATCAGGAAGAATCCCAATCCCCCGAGGACGGGCAGAAGGAGATTCCTCAAACTTTAACCAGAACCAGAGTTTGAGTACTGTTGTAAGCAAGGTTGTTGTACTCCGAATACAGTTTCGTGTACTAGTTCAGAGACAGCTTCAGTTGATGGTTTTTCAGAGATGGTTCTCTCCCTTATGCATAGACTATAAACAGGTGTCTGTAAACCTACAGGCTACAGAACAAACAGGACGATTAACATGTTATTTGTAAATCCAAACTTGATTTAAAACGTTAAAAGTATGATTGAAGACATGTTTCTCACCTTCATATTTATTTTTCATTTATTTTATTTATATCACAGCAGATTTCTCTGCATTACATTCGGGCTGCTCTCCCAGAAGAGAGCGCATTGCCACAAGTGCAGCATCACCCATTTTTTTCCTGTCTGCATCTGTATTTTTTTCTCTATGAGAGTGCATATGGCTTTTTACTTCAGAATTTTGCCAGGGATAACTGTCTTGTTGCCGTGGTTTCTTTTACGTGCGCTAAATAATGATGTGTAACACACAGGACCTCGGTTTATTGCCTTATCCAAAAGACTAGCACCCAGACCACCACTCATTATCTAATGGATAGGGGGAACGATTTGGGCCCAAACGAGATTCAAACCACCGCACACTCCGACCTGGACTTTTTGGATTCTAGTCAGGCGTGTTACCTCTAGACTACCAATCCACACCAATAGACTACAGCAGAGCCTTTGACAGCTTGCTTCATCAAATCTTTTTGGCACAATGTATAAAATGGGCTTTTCAAAACACACTGTCTCCCTAATTTCACTTTAAGAGCACCAAATGGGTACTATCAGATGGGGGCAACCAAAAGCGTGACATTTTTAACATCTGAAAAGGAGTTAGACAAGGGTCAACCTTCATACCTAACCCTTTTATGATGTACACAGAGATTAAGTCATGACAGAGTCTGATATTGAAGAAATGGGTCTCAAGATTGATTACAGAAACATAACAAATCTGTGCTACGGTGATGGTACGCACTATTAGCCAATAACATTACCAGCATGAAAAGTCTCACACAGAGCAGATGTAAGAGGATAAAGAGCTGGTCTCAAGCTAAATAAGAAAAGGACAAAAGTGCTGCATGTTGCCCAAACCACCTGCCAAATAAAGAATGAAATAAAGATTGATAATATTCCTTTACAAAATGTCAAAGACTAAATATTTTTGTTCAATTAAAAAACATATGACAGATTATGTACCAAAGAAATAAAAACGAGAATTAGCAAGGCTAAAGCAGAATGATAAAACAACATTTTGAAAAAAATTACAGTACTCTTATTGACTGAAAAAGAAAATAATGAAATACTATGGCATTTCATGCTGTATGGCTGTGAATCCTGGACTCAGAAAAAAAATCAAAACACGAGATTTTTTGCAGGGGGGGGGGGGGGGGGGGAGGAGGGGGGTATGGATAGCTGCTCTGAATAAGTCAATCCAATCCAATATTGATGCTTTGAGCCCCGCCGACCACATAGGCCATATCAGGGCTATCGCCTCATCACATATTAAATCTCGTATTAAAAGTGTGCAACTATGTACAGTTTAAAACGAGGTATAAAACCAACTCAACCATCCTTGCCTGTATCGACGTCCCGGTCGACCATAAAGGTCAGCCCAGGATGGCCCCCGCGTCGTGGGAAAACCCACATCGATCACACTTAAAACGAGATAAAACCAAAAACCGGGTTCCTTAAAACAACCTTGTCCTTAGAGACCAACCATACCACTTTCGCTCAAATCAGATGAAAAAAGCCGGATTCTCTCAGGAAGTTAAAAATGGTGTCCGGCGGAACATCCCGAAAGAGGATCTTTAGGGAGTCCATGGTAAAATGCTTGTGCCTAATATCCTGAACATCCCGACACTCCAGAAGCAGATGCCTGACGGTCACCCGCACGTCGCAAGTCACGCACCACGGGGTTCCCTCGCCTTTCAGCAAGTGAACGTGAGTGATGTGAGAATGACCCGTGTGTATCCTGGTGACCACTGTCGCCTCCCTTTGGTTTTTCACACCCAGAGGAAAAAACCTCTTTCAGGTTGGGACGGATCCGAAAAGCTTGTTGTCCGTCTGAGCGTTCCACTCCTCCTGCCAGAGGGAATGCACGTATTGCTTGCTCCTAGGTTTCAAATCTGTGAACGGCACCGTGGACCCGACAACCTCCTGCTCCGTGGCGCGCCTGGCAAGTCGGTCAACCGTCTCATTGCCCCAAATGCCCGCGTCCCCTGGGACCCACACCAAAACCATGTCACACCCGTCCCGTCTCAAGGAAGTATGCAGCTCGTAGAACTCCTGAAGCCTAGGGTGGTTTACATTCCTGCAAGCGATAGCCTCCAGAGCAGAGAGCGAGTCCGTACAGACCAAGAAGTCTTTCCTCCCTGATCGCCTGATCAGTCGCAGAGACAAGACCAGAGCAGTCAGTTCGGCCGTGTACACCGAGGCATCCGAAGGCAGGCGCTCCGAAAGCGCCGACTCCTTGATGGCGGAACAATAGGCGGTGCAGGCCACCCCCTCCTCCAACTTGGACCCGTCCATAAAAACCCTGGTGTGGGACAGATACGATGCACAGAGCTCTCGAAAAAAGGCCCCGAACGCCGTGGAGCTGGTGACGTCTTTCCTATGAGCAGCCAGATCGAAACAAACCACCGGGGTCTCCATCATCCACATCGGCTTCTCTGGGTACTTAGGTAGGTCACAAATAACCCCCAGATTGATGCCCACCTTCCGGAGATGGAGAATGATCCGAATGCCAAGAGGCGAGGCGGCAGAAGGCGATTTGTCAAACTTGGCCTGAAACCAGGGATTCATGACACAATCGTACGCCGGGTTGTTGTACTCTGAATACAGTTTGAGGTAATAATTCAAAGTCAGTTTTAGACGGCGGTTTTTTAATGAAGGCTCTCCCGCTTCCGCGTACAAACTGTACACCAGCGTCGTCTGGAAGGCTCCGAGACAGATCCGGAGCCCCTGGTGGTGGACGGGGTCCAGAGTTTTCAGGTAGGAAGGCCTCGCTGAACCGTACACCTGGCATCCGTAGTCCAGCTTGGAGCGCACCAGCGCCCTGTAAACATGCAGCAGTGTTCTCCTGTCCGCTCCCCAGTCAGTATGGGTGATCACCCGCAGGAGGTTCAGGGCTCTCTGACACGACGCTTTCAGCTGGTGAATGTGGCTCCTGAAATTGAGCTTCCGGTCATAAACAATGCCCAAGAATTTGGCCTCCGCCACCACCGGGATGGTGGATTTTCCCAAGCGGATGATGGGATCCGGGAAGTGCTCTCTGGACTTGTTCGTGAAGTGAATGCACTTCGTTTTGGCGACCGAAAATTTGAACCCATTATCTTGCGCCCATTCCTGAACCTTGTTCACGCAGAGCTGTATCTGACTCTGAACCCCCGCAAACGTACTGCCCGTAGCATGCAAAGCAAAATCGTCCACGAATAGCGAACACTCAACCCCCTGATGGACCGACCTGACGATGTCATTGATCTTGACGCTGAAGAGAGCCAGGGAAAGGATGTTCCCCTAAGGAACCCCCATCTCCTGCTCGAAAATCTCCGAAAGCGTGGAGCCACCCTCACCTGGAACTGTCTTTTGGCCAAAAAATTCTGCACGTAGATCGGCAACCGTCCTCGAAACCCCAAGTCCCGCAGGTCATACAGGATGCCGTACCTCCAGGCGGTGTCAAAAGCCTTCTCAAGGTCGAAAAAAATGGCCACCACGTGCCGCCCGTTGACAAAGGCGTTCCGGACTGTCGTCTCGAGGTGAACCATGTGGTCCACGGTGCAACGATTCTTGCGGAAACCGCACTGCTCCCTGGCCAGAAGACCCTTCGCTTCCATTATGCCACACCAGGCGGCTGTTGACCATCTTCTCCATCACCTTACAAACTCAGCTGGTGAGTGCGATGGGCCTGTAATTGCCGGGGTCCTTAAGGTTCTTGCCGGGTTTTGGGATAGGGACAACGCAAGCCATCTTCCAGGACGGGGGAAAAAACCCCGTCATCCAGATCCGGTGGTAAACCCTCAAGAGGGTCCGCAGACATACCTCCGAAGGTGCCTCAGAAGGCCATAATATACCTCGTCTGGGCCCGCCGAAGTCTTGCCGCAAGACTGCAAGGCGCTCTTCAGCTCCGGGAAAGAAAACGGCAGGTTGTAGACCTCCTCATCACTGGACGCAAAACTCAAAGGCACTCTCTCCCGATGCTGCTTCATGTTCAAGAACTCCTGGGTTTTCGTTTCGGCCGACAAGTTTCCCCTCAAGGTGGCAGCCAGCAGATTAGCCACCGCCTCTCTGTCGGTGACCAAAGCGTCCCCGAGCGCAAATGATTGATCGACGTGGAGGCGCCCTGCCCCTTGATCTTCGCAATCACCCTCCAGACCTTCTTGCTGGAGGTCCTGCTGTTCAGCTTGGAGCAAAAGCGCCTCCACGCCTCACGCCTGCTAGACTTGAAAACGAAATGGGACTTGGCCTGCAGCTTCTGGTGGGCCGAGACCGCCGCCGGACACGGTTGCTGCCTGACCCGACGCGGCACCTTTTTGCGTTCCTTCCTGACTGCCCTGCATTTCTCGTCAAACCAGGGCACCCTGGGCGCCCCGGTTGACCGCTGGTCCTGGGAACCGACCGCCTCGCAGCCTGAACCACACACGACGTCAGTGCCTCCGCCGGATCTTCCACAGACAAGACAGCCTCCTCATCCATCCCGGAATTAAGGTCGGCCCTGAAGGCATCCCAGTTGGCCCTCCTGACGTCGAACCTCTGCGTACGGGCTTCCTCTGCCGCCCCACTCCACGCCAAGACCACCGGAAAATGGTCGCTGCCATGCAGATCGTCACGCACTTCCCACCAAAAGTCCAAGACCATTGAGGGATCGCAGGCTGACAGATCCAGACACGACAGCGTACCATTTGAGGAATGCATATAAGTAGGAACCTTGCCGTTCAGCATGCACAGGTCCTGCTCCAGAAACACCTCCTCAAGGAGGAGGCCCCTCGCGGACGACTTTTCGCTTCCCCAAAGGGGGGAATGCCCGTTGAAGTCCCCCAGCAACAGGAAGGGGAGAGGTAACTGCCAAACCAACGACACCAAGTCCGCCTTCCTCACCACCACCGACGGAGACAGGTAGATGCTGCAGATAGTGACTGTCTTGTGCAGCGTGATCCTAGCGGCCACCGCCTGGAGAGGAGTGTCGAGGACCACACAGCTGTACAATAAGGAATCTCTGATGAGCAAGCTCACCCCCCCCGGAGGTTCTACGCTCGGTGGGCTTGGCCCTTTCATGGATGGAGCTAAAACCGGACAAATTAAAATCTTTTCCCTCCCTTAAAAGCGTCTCCTGGAGTGCAACCACGGCCGGTCTGTGGTCCCGGCAGAGAAGCTGCAGCTCCTCCCTGTTGGACGCCAGACCGCGAACGTTCCATTGTAAAATGTTAGTCATAAAACGTTACTTTGGTCACTCCATCTCCAACGTATCACCAAAAAGCATGGAAAACCGACTTTCGTGCAGAAAGTCTTTCTCTGCTTTCTTCGGCCTGTCCGAGAGATTTTTGACCACCTTTTTCTTGGGGGGCGACTTTTGCTTCCCCGCCGCCACCACCACCACCTCGGCGCCTCTACAGGCACCGGAGGAGACCTTCTCCAGCCCTCGACTGGTTTTGGGGAGGGGCCGGTTTTTCTTTGGATCCGGGGATCGGCAGTTTGGACCTCCGGACGGGAGCTGGCGTTTTCTGTGCGCCAACAAGGCGCACAGGAGCGGGTTTTAGGCCCCTGCCAGAGGCCTTCTTCACCGGGGTAGGCGCCCGGTCAGCGGTGCTCGGTCGGCTGGGCCCAGCCATTCCAGAGCCAAAGTCCGTCTGACAGGCCACCGACACGCACGACCTCTTGACCACTGTGCGTATGACTGAGTGCTGCCGTTGCTGTTACTTCCCTACACGATCTTTCTGGCCTCAAAAAGGACACCCATTTTTCCACTTTGACCCACTGAATCTCCATTTCAAACACCCAAGTGGGGCACTGCTTGGACGAGGAGGCGTGGGCGCCTCCGCAGTTCACACACAGAGCGGGGTCCTGACATTCCCCGTCGTGTACCCCCTTCGCACAGACGCCACACACCTCCTGTCCAGGGCACGGGTCCCTCACGTGGCCAAATTTCTGGCATCTGAAGCACCTCAGCGGAGAGGGGATGTACGGCGTGACCTTCATGCTGAGGTACCCCACCTTGATGTTTTGAGGCAGCACGGTCGTACAAAACGTCATGAAGAAGGTGTTCGTGGGGACCTTGTCCCCCCCTTTCCGGATCTGCACTTGATACACATCCATGACTCCCTGAGAAGCCAGCTCGGCCTTGATCTCTGCCTCGGACACCCCCTGCAGGTCTCTGCACCTGACCACCCCTTTGCTGCTGTTCAGGGCCTTGTGGGCGGTCACGCTCACAGGGCACGTCACCAACTTATCACACTTAAGGAGTGTCTGGGATTGCTTTTTGGTTCTACATTCCACCAGCAGCGTGCCGTTCCTCAATTTTTTTTTACTGTGTTTAGCTCTCCTGCAACACCCTTTAGGCCCTTGGCCACCGCGAACGGACTGAGTTTCGCCAGAGGATGCTCCTCCTCCACCCCCTCAACCACCAACCAGCTCGGGCAAAAAACACTCTTCTCTCTTACTTCCGTCTCCGACTTGCTGGACAAGTCGCCGGCGGAATCTGACTCTCTCATTCCTCTCTTTCTTTTTATTATTTTTTTTTTTACATGGAGCGTAGGCTCAATGAGGGCAGAACTAATCGGTCACCTTGGCAGAGCTGCCTTACCGAGGAAGAGGCTAAATTTACCCGTATGGAAACCGCCCCGCACGATTCCATACGGGGCTCGTTCACGGCTAGAGTAACGTACAGCCATCCAACCCCTGGCCACGTCGCTCCAGCGTGGGATTACGGGTTGCTTACGGCAACCACTCGGCAGCAGAGAAATGAAGAGCTGGATAAAGAAGGCTTGATGGGGAGCTGATGATAGAATTAAAAATCCCGTTGACAGAAGAGGACAGTCCACAGAAAAAGGGGGGGGGGGGGGGGGGTGAAAATGGAGATGGGGAAGACGTGACGATGGAGATGTAGGCCTAATGAGAAATTCCGTGACCAAGAGTTTCTGGAAAAAAGGCAGGAGAATGAACCCAGAAGGCAGAGAACAGACGAAGAAGACTGACAGGTAGTAAAGAGACAAGGCAGAGGCAGAGAGAGGGACAGAATAGAGGGGATTCCTAGCACAGAATCTCCAGAAGGTGGGGATACTATTTATACTAAAAGGCCCCCGGTATCCCCACGGGGGGCTCTGAATAAGTCAGAAAGATAAAAAAACAAAACAAATGAAAGCATAATATACACATTAATAACAGCAAGAAAATTTCTCAATAAATGATAGGATATTTACATGTGTAAGCCATGTGATACAAAACCCAAATTTGACCTCATGAAGACTGTCTTTTTAAGGTAAGACCCTGGCAAAAAGAGAGAAAAAAAGGCAGACCTCCAACTTTTTTTTCATCAGCAGCACCACCAAATTGTGTAGCATGAGAACCCCTGAAGTCAATAGGGCCAGCCAAGACCGGAGCAAATGGAGAAGGAGGATCCTGTTGGAAGTTATTGGGTGCAGCAGCCATCATATCACCATACTGGTGATGCCGACAGATGAAACAGTTGAGACTCGTTTTGTAAGAAGTACAGGCAGTGTTCTGGGATGATACAGGGGTGCAATATGAATTAAGTCAAAAGAAGTTAAATTCTTGTCATGTTTCATTTTGTAGTATTATGTTCTGGAAAGCTGTACTTACTGCAGACTTTCTTGTGCTGTCCATTGACACACACCATGCCTGTACTGCAGATTTGTGGATTGTAATTTGCAGTATCATTGCATTCTTGTCCTACAGAAACAACTGGATAACAACAATCACCAACACACACACACACACACACACACACACACACACACACACACACACACACACACACACACACACACACAAACACACACACACACGCACATGCACACGCACACACACACGCGCCCCACACACAACACACACACACACACACACACACACAGGCACAGGCACAGACACACACACACACACACGCACGCACACACACACACACACACACACACACACACACACACACACACACACACACACACACACACACACACACACACACACACTATTTCAAACATTCATCTTTGAATATTAAATCTAATCTAAAAATTACCAACCATAATAACAGCATTTGCATAGGCTGGATGAGTAAACATCCAACAAAGAAGATTGTAAACAACAATTTGCTGACAATAAATGCACAATTTTGGGAAGCGGTAGTATCAGATGAACGATCAAAACCTGAAATTCTCTCCAGGATAGCCCATACCACAGCTGCAATGACCAAACTTAAAGTCCTCTGGAATGATAAGAACATCGCCACCAGCTTCAAGATCAGATTGACGAGTTTCGTGATCATGTCCATCTTTTTGCATGCTTCTGAAACATGGACCACAACAGCTGACATTGAAAGAAAGATACAGGCATTGGAGGGGAGATGCTTTCGCAAACGCCTTGGCATTTTATGCAGAGATCAGATCACAAATGAAGAAGTGAAAACTAGAATAAAGAACGCTATCGGTCCATATGAAGAGCCTCTAACTACAGTGAAAAAACGCAAGCTAAAGTGGCACGGCACATCAATTGATCATCTGGACTGGCCAAGATCATCTTACAGAGAACTGTAAAGGGAGGGAGATGAAGAGGCAGACAGAGGAAACGATGGGAAGACAACATCATAGAGTGGACAGGTCTTGGGTGGAACAACCTACTATGGAGGGCTGAGGACCATGGGGAGTGGAGGAAGCTGGTTACAAAATCTTCAGTTGTGGCCCCATGGTCCACGGGACTACGGGACAGGTGAAGGTGAAGATGAATGCACAAAGGGATCATTTTACCACGAACCCACTCAAACAGACATCATGTAAAAGGACATGAAGAAGTTAGAATGCACACAAATATTGAGATTATCAATTTATTATGTGATGATGCCACTATAACATATGGAAGTGCATGTGTTTTGAGTCAAATTGACGGATATGTTCTCCACTTTCCTATCATGATATATCTCCTCCATGAACTGGGCCCAAGAGATATAGACGCCTGCAATGCTTGTTTGGTGACATCCACAAAGTGGATAAAGCTCAATTGTGTGATCACAGTCTCCCCCATGAGCCCATAGCAAACTCATTTTGCATAGAGTTGACCAGGGTCCAAACTAAAAGTCCCTATGACTCTTATGGAATTCGAACCCGCAACCTTCCAGCTAATGACACAAGGTGCCATGGCAGTTGGCAAGTGCTGACAATTAAGATTGGAATAGAGTGTTTTACAACCTAACCACTCAATCACATATTATGCTAAAGGATGTCAAGAAGTCAGAGTACACAAAAATCTTAAGATTCTTCTGCAACATGAGTTTTAGAACAAGTGGGAAGTAAAAGAGTAAAGCTATGATGCTGGGTTTGTGCATGAAAAATTAGAAACTTGGTAGAAAAACATTGAAAGAAGCGTTTGATAGTCTATATTGCTATACTCTGATTATGCAGACTGTCTACTGGGTAGCTGCACTGACATTTGAACAAATGAACATGACACGAGCAAAGGTACAAGACAGTTCATTTACCGCCACTTAACACCAAACTTGGTACCAGCAATGCAACACCACATGAAAGCTCATGTTGGTGTTCCCTAAAGCAAAGAAGACAGGGAAACGGATCAATGCAGTGTAATAAACTAGTCCAAAGTCCTTATCAGGTTCAGGGATAGGGCTGTCATGGGTCATCCGCTGTGAAGGGAAAATTTCGTTATCCAAATATGATTGTATACTTTTATGAGTATTTGCAAGGATCTGTCTGGGAGGTGTTTAAAAAGACTGTAGTGTATCCCATCAGTCCCTGCCGAGGTTTCTCCACATGTCTTTAGACCACTTTTTAGTTCAGGCAAGGAAAAAAGGAAGATAATAGCTTGTCATTCCGGGAGACCAATTTTAAGGTAGCTCTTTCCTTAAGCAGTTTTGGAGATCATATCATCAGCCTGATCAACTATCCAAGTAAATTCATGTTAAGAATCCTCCTGCAAAGACTGAAGCCAAAGAAGAACAGGAAGGTTCAAGAGCAGGGTGGGAGAAATAACAGGCCAGATTTTTTACCTTAAAACACTTGTTTGATGTACGTACACCACCACCAAGATAAAGTTTACCATGCCTTTTTGGCCTTTAAGAATACTTCTGACAGTCAGAGTTTGCAACGCAGCTTTTGAGGCAACAAGAGGCTTTATAACATCAAAGCCAACTTTATCAGAACCTTAGAATGCCTCTCTGACAAAGCAATCAGCGCAATCCACTATGACAGTAACTTAGGAGAATGGTTCCAAACTACAATCGGAGTACGCCAAGGCTGTCTGTTCTCCCCCACCCTCTTTAGCATCTTAGAGAAAGTAATAGACGGCACATTTGGAAACCATGGAGGCAGGACAATTGTAAGTTTACATTTTGCCTACAACATCAACGATGCTAGCAGGAAAAGACCAAGAGCTGGTCAGCTTGGTAAATCACCTCTTCAGCATATGACATGCAGATTAACACAGAGAGGAGTCTTTTGTTGGCAAATAGTGACAATGACATCAGCTCTGCCATTACCATTGACAAAAAAAAAAAAGAGACCGTCCTTAGCTTTCATATCTGGGAGCTGATGACAGGTGAGGGATTAAAACCCAAATTTCTCTCCAGGATAGTGCAGACCACAGCTGCAATGACCAAATTAAACGTCATCTGGAACAGCAGCAAATATCACCATTTGCTTCAAGATTAGGCTGGCGCGTTTCCTGGTCACATCCATACTTGTGTATACATGTGAAATGTGGACTATAATAAGACATTGAAAAAATAATGCAGGCAATGGAAACAAGATACTTTTGCAAACTTTATGGAATCTCATTCAGAGATCACATAACTAACGAGGAAGTGAAAAAACAGAATTGAAAACGACATAGTGCCGAAAGAAGACCTCCTGACTTCGGTGGAAAAAAGCAAACTGAAGTGGTACATGCACGTGACACGAACATTTGGACTGGCCAAGACTGTCCTGCATGGAACAGTACAAGGAGGGAGACCATGAGGCAGACAAAAGAAAACGAGGGAAGACCTCGGAGAATGGACTTCCCCCTGCACAGCACTGTTGACAAATCTTTTGACATTCAAAGGGACTGCTCTGTGAGCAGCAGGTAACATAATGATCACTGCAAACAGAGAAGGGGTTATTTAGAATTTTGTTAAATTCGTTCTTTCAGTTGTGAAAAAAAAGTTTCGTGGATAAATGTCTCAAGTGGGGGCACACTATAAGAAGCTAAATGGAATCCGTGAATGATTTGCATGCTGCTGATGCTGTATATCATCAGCAATAAAGTGTGAATTTTAGAACCAATAAAAACATCCCCAGCAACTTCACACGTAATAAATCCAACCAACAAACTGATAAGGGAAGACCAGTTGATGAAGACCAAGCAGCAGCCTTCTTAAAGGTAGTACAGTTATTAGAAGAAGTGATGATAAACAAATTACTCTCTCAGATCTCACACAAAAAGTGCACCACATTCTTCAAGAAGCTGCGATTGAAAAAGAGCCTCACATTGAAAAAACATCAATGAAAAAAGAAAAGAAAACCAGTTTGGTGAAGCCATTGTTGTCATATGCATTAGAGGGAAAGCAAGTGTAATAACTTTGAGGTCAACGGATGAGAAAACCCTCTAGGACTTTTCCAAAGAAGAAAAAGACAATGAAAAAGAAAAACTCTGCATTATCACAACAACTTCCCTTCTCTTGTCAGACACCAAGACCGTGGATACGACAAAAAAGGATTACCTATCAAGTTCTGACATTGCTACCCTGGACAACAATGTCAACTTTCTTCCATCATCTGTCACACTGCTTCTCAGCACACTGCTTTGTGGTCAAAGAGATCACAAACTGATGAATGCTTCCATTTGCCCCTATCTTGTCCAAGCAGCGAGACCAAAAGTATTAATATCATCATTGCAGTTGGTTGTCAGAGTGGAAATTCACCACCTTACCTGTTCCAGATATCTTGTTGACCATTGATACAGGCTGGGGTTCTCTTCCTCCTGTGCTGAAGTGGAGAGATATGAACAGTATGCAGCACTGATGTAAGACATTTGCTTACGAGGCTTGACTCCAACCAGCTGTGATCAGTTTGTTGCAGATAAGGTAGATCACAATTTCCAAACAATAGACGGCACTGGTACATTGATTTTCATGGCATGGGGAGGATTGCAGCTGTCACTCCTGCCATTGGAACAAGCCGGTCCATCAAACGTGATACTGCTGCAACAGCTGAGCGGGTGAAAGTCAGTGAGAGCATTCCAATCAAAATATCCAGTTCATCCGCCTCTCAGATAAAATGAGACTCCATAGCCTTCTCCAAACAAGCCACAGTGCTGTCAACACCTTTCTTGACCTTCTGTGGAAGGTATCATGGCCACCACGATGCCTACAACCAGACTGGTCAGGAACTATGCAGGCACTGTGTGATGGCCACCATCCAGGACAGAACTGCTTCACCTTCATGCCCATGATGGACATGGACCCCAGAAACAGGAGCTTTTTTTTTTTTTTTTGCTGCGTTGTCTTCTGTGACGTTCCCGTATTGCTGTTCCCACGCCGCTCAATTCAATCTCCCCGCCACAGCCATACCCAGATTCGTTGTGTCTCACCCCGGGGTCGGGAGTCCACAGGGATCCCATCAATATTAGTCCGCCGCGGGGCCACCAGCCAGAGGGGCCCTGCACTTCTGCTGGGTCACTTTGGTGGTGTTCAGTGGTGCCTGTTCTGAGCTAACATACGCAGGACACCACCTACTAAGCCCCCTACTAACGACAGTATTACCTCAGTCGCGGAGCCAGACTGAGTGAGCCACCCACCCAAGGTGGCGACCACCACAACGTCCCTCCAACGACCGCCTCCCAGTGAACCTCCCACCCCAAAGGCTCTGACACAAATTCACCACAGGCACAGAAGCGTATGGGGAAACCGAATCTGAGGTCACCATGAAACCAGAGCAACGGAGGCCACCGAATCAGAGGCAATTTTTATTATTGCATGATGATCAATGATGAGAGGATGATGTAATGATGCTGCTGTGGAGGTGCATCCGCTTTGAGACTTCTTGACAGGGTTGTTCTCTACGCTTACTGTCATAATATATCCCGGCGTCAACCAGGCCCGAGAGATACAGACACCTGCAGTGTTGGTCAGGTAATTTGAGCAACACTCTCAAATTCGCATCCGTAAAGTGGATGAAGCTCGACTGTGTGGTCCCAGTCTCCCCACTGAGCCCACAGCACACTCACTCTGGGTAGGAGCCGGCCGGAGCCCGAAAAATCCCTATGACTTATGGGATTCGAACCCGTGACCTTCCAGTCCGAAATCCAAGGCGCTAACCACTGCGCCATGGCGGCTGGTCCACAAACAGGAGCTTTGTGTTCACATCTCTGCACTTCTTGTCAGCATTGGCAAGCCAGAGCCACGTGACTCCGGTCATTACTTTTGATCAACCTCTTTGGTGGAAGGCCAGGATCATTGATGTCAGTGAACCAAATGGCAGCCCTCTTTGTTCCATTGTCCAATGACAGGGTGGCTTCCATGCTGAGATGAGTCTACTGGGTTCCATAGGATGCCTGATGGCAGGATCTGATGCTATTGAGCACTAGAGTTGACAAGAAAGTGGAGGGCCAGAGCTGTTCATGGGCATTTCACAGTTGATATTATTTTATATGTCATTGCACTCCAGGCTTTCAACAATTCTCTTAACAGCATCATGGAAGAAGAGGACAAGGAACCAGCAGTGGCTGATGTTGTAGACAATGAAGATCTTAAGTCATGCATGAGCATGCAAAATCCTAAGAGCGGAACTTATCACTTGTTGTGGGTGAGTGCTTAAGGTGGAAACGAAACCAACCACTTAATTGTCTTGCACTTTGAGATAAAGTGCAATTAGTTTGATAATCTAATGATATATTGATTTTTATAGCCCTGAATCTTGTAAAGCAAACAAATCAAAGTCTTTGCATTCGAGTCGTTGATGCCTATCCGACCCTTCAAAAAAATAAAAGCCAACAAATTTAGACTCACAATCAGACACACACATACACCCATACACATAGACAAGCACACACACACACAACACACACACACACACACACACCACACACACACACACACACACACACACCCCACACACACACACACATACACCACACACACACACACACACACACAGATACATGCGCGCGCAAACACACACACACGCACGGCGCGCGCGCACACACACACACACACACACAACACACACACACTCACAGTGCTAAGGCAGGGTGATGAAAATGTCGTTGAAAGTAGGATATATAAGATGTGTAACTGTGGGGGAAGATCCTAGGTCGGAAATAAAATAATATGCCTTGAGGTTGGAATTAAAAGAAGCAAGTGTAGGCTTTTGGTAGAGTGAGAGAGAGAGTAATTTTATATGGTTGGACTAGAAAATTATTTTTAAAAAGAGTGACAGCCGGCAGTAGATAGTTTAAATCTGGATGTTTGGACACATCATTTTCATATCTTTATTGACTATATTATGCGTATTTTCACAATCAAGAAGCAAAGCGATGTTATTTCTAAGTGAATCATGAGAAGACCTCTAATGAATTGTTACAGGGTCATATTTGAAGTGACAGTCGTGGAGTTCTAAAAATAGAAATGGCATGACACATATCTGTCTAAATTATATATAAACGCACTGCGTTATCATTCTCAACCTTTCAGAATTTGTTTGTCACTATAAACCCTAAGACTGGCTCAAAAAAGTAACTGTGGCAATCAGTTCCTAACTTTGTCTTTAAATCATACCATTACTGGACTAGAAAGGAAATGGGAGAAAAAACTGGACGGCAGCAAGAAACAATGATAAATCCGAGGGTAACTAACTCCTGTAGGTCATGACTCACGCACTCTTCTTCATCAGCTAGTCAATCTCCATTAGAGAAAACATATGGAAAAAGATGAAATCACAAAAAGATCGGAACATCAAAATAATGGATTCTCAAACAAGTCCTGAACAGAAATGGTGTGGCAAGATATTAGTAGATCAGGTGAAACCATACACCTTGCTTGTAATTTTGCTATGGTTGGGTTAAAAGAAAGGGGAGGGGGAGGGGCATCTGCTGTCTTCAATATAAAAAAGTAAAAACTCGTTTTACCTAAAATAGCAAGATTCTGCCAAATATAGCACCACTAATGAGGACATGGCTGAAGACAAAGCAAAGAAAGATCATGCTCTTGTGAGACAGAAAACGTTGATGGTACTACGTGTATGCGCGCGCGCGCACACACACACACACACACACACACACACACACACACACACACAACACAACACACACACACACACACACACACACACACACACTTCACTTTTTCGAAATTTCAGTCAGAAAAGTTGAACACACACACCACCACCCACCACACACCACCACACCACACCACCACCACCACACCACACCACACACACACACACACACACACACACACACACACACACACTATTCATTTTCTGGAAATTGCAAGTTTTCTTTGATTCTCCCAGACCAACTTACCCGTCACAGGCGTTGCATACACCTCTAACTCACAAAGGTTAAGAGTCGCCAACATGATGGACGATTTATATCGTATTGGACTTCATTAGCAGAGTAAGGTACTGACCAATGATTATGCCTGTACAGTTCAAACGGCTGTCCGCCCAGGTCCACAGGTTTTCTCCGATAGGCGCAGATTTTGTCGTCGACTAAGACAGGGGATGTGCGGTTGTCAAGTGTCCTGGCCACACGAATATGAAAAGTCCCTCAGTCGATAGGTCTAGAAAAGATAAATACAATGGTGCCAATAGCAGAGTGCGTATATTATGTGAGTGTAGGCGACACAATGTCCTGCTTCTTTGATTGAATTGGTTTGTTTGGGTTTTGTTGTTTTTGTTTGGCTGTTTGGCTTGTATTCATCACAGCACATAAAAAGTATGATGCTTAGAATATTGTGTGACTTGTTGATCTTTGTCAGTTTTTAAATCCTGTGGAAGTCATCCATCACTATGGGGGCAAGTCTATTGTGCCAGGACTGTGTTGTGTCTACTAGTTAGCTGCCCTGACAAGAGGACGCTTGTAGGACTGCCAGCACCTTTTCATAGTCTGCTAAAAAAAAAAAAAGCACCTACACACCAGGGTCTGGCTCCTTTCAAACATGATATGTTGTTCAGACTCTATCCCTTCGGACTTGCACTTTTAAAGTCTAGTGTATGATAGACTTTAAAAGCACTCTAGTTAGTTTTTTCCATTTTTTTCTTTTATAGTTTAATTCCACAAAGTACAAAATAAATGACGTTTAACAGCTTTTGATTCATAACCAGACAATTACAAACTCAAATTGCAAAACCCTAGACTGCCCATTAACAACCTCCGCTTTGCTGACGATATTGATCTCATGGGAGGCAGTAACAAGGAACTTCAAGACCTTACCAACAGACTGGTAGACAGAGCAGGCGCATATGGGATGGAAGTCAGCACAGAAAAGAGTAAAGTAATGGTCAACATTGCAAACGACACCACAGCACAGACCTACATGAATGGCCAGCAGCTGGAAGACGTAGACGCTTTCAAATATCTTGGTCGCTACCCTCACGAAAGATGGATGCTCCACCACAGAGATCAAGACCAGGCTAGCCATGGCAACATCAGCTATGGCAAAACTGAACAAGATATGGAGAAGCAACGACATCAGCTTCAAAACAAAGGTCAAATTGTTCAGATCCCTGGTCACTCCATCTTGCTCTACGGCTGCGAAAGTTGGACAATGAACCGCTGAATCCACCAAGCGGATCCAGACGTTCGAGACAAAATGCTTAGAAGACTGCTTGGTATTTCCTGGAAGGATGGAAAACAAACACCTAAGTGCGAAGTCAAGTCGTACTGCTGGCTGGTCCTCAGGAACCCCTATAGCCACTGTCAAGAAAAGGAAGCTGGCATGGTTCGGCCATGTCACACGCCACAACACCTGCCCCAAGACAGTCCTACAAGGAACGCTAGAAGGTGGCAGACGCTGAGGCAGACAAACCAAAAGTGGATGGATAACATCAAGGAGAGGACCCGCCTGGACAGTCCAACACTCATTCGGAAGGCGGAGGACAGGGCTGGTGGCGACGGCTGGCTGCAGAATCGTCTCCATGTCTCCTCCACGACCATTCCGGTCATGAGAAAGAAGTTCAAGAAGAAGTTCTTTAATGCTCTAACATAAACACAAATGTAACACGAAAAGAGAAAAACAATAAAGTGTGGGATGTTTATACTTCTCGATTTGTAATTACACTACCATCTTTCTTTTTTTTTTGTTCTTGCTACCCAGTCTTCTGTGATGATCCTGTTCTGCTTCTCCCACGTAGCTCATCTCGATCTCTTTGCCTCAGCCAAACCTAGGTTTGTAATTATAGGATAGGGGCGTGGGGGACGGGACAGCCTAGTGGTCAGAACATTGCGCTCACAATTTGATGACCCGGGTTCGATTCCCATTCGAGGGGATTTTTCCCCCTGAGTTAACATCAGTGCCTACTCCACTCTCCCAAAAAGTCCTTCGGATGAGACTATAAACTGAGGTCCCATGTGCGAATGCTCGCAGAAAATCTTGCGCATATTAAATCCTGTTCTGCTTTTCGTAAGAGGGGTCATTGTGTGCCTGTGGGAACAGATGACAAGATTTACAAAACTGCATGCCCACGGGGACTGGATGTAAAAAAGCACCTGAGTGCTTATTCCATTATCCTCGATATAAGAGAACAATTGATGTCGCATCCCTCTGGTCAGAAGTTCACAGAGAACCTATTTATGTTACACCGCTGACCAGCCACATGTCAGAAGGGCTCTGCACTGTTGCTGGGTCACTTTGGAGGTGTTCAGTAGTGCCTGTCCTGAGCTAACGTCCGCACAACACACCTAACAGCCCCAAACTGACGACAATAATGGCTTAGTTGCAGAGCAACACTGAGTGAGATGCTCACCAATGGCAAATATCACCACAATATCCCTCCAACAACCTTCTCTCGTGCACCCGTGGGGGGGGGGGGGGGGGGGGGGGGGGGGGTTAGAACGTTGCGTATTGCGCTCACGATCTTCCGACCCGGGTTCAAATACCATTCGAGGGGATTTACCCCCTGGGATTAACATCAATGCCAACTCTAAACACCCACCCACCCTTCAGCGCCCCCCCCCCCCCCCCCCCTTCCGAAACAGTTTTTTTAAAGAGACTACCAACCCAAATCCTTGTGCGAACGCACGCAGAACGTCTTGCGAACACGTTAAACCTGTTTTGCTTTTCGGAAGAGTAGGCCATTGTGTGACAATGGGGAAGGATGACAACATTTACAAAACCGCATACAGACAGAGATCGTGTGTAAAAAAAAGTGCATTAGTGCTTATTCCATTATTCCGAAATAACAGAATAATCTTTCTATAAATGATAAAACGCAAAACCTAAATAGAATCGCTTCGACACTTACTCACCACAGGTTCAGAAGTGTAAGGGAAACCAGAATCGAAGTCATCCTGAGACCAGAGCCACTTGGAGGCCACCAAAACAGAGACAACTTTCTTTTATTTCGTGACGATCCATGACAATGAGGATGATGCAATGATAACGCTATGGAAGTGCCTGTGCTTTGAGATGTCTGACAGGGCTGCATGCTACGCTTTCTATCATGTTTCCCAGCATAAAATGGGCCTGAGAGAAACTGGCGGCGGTCAGATGAACTTGAGCCCCCAGGAGATGATGATGCATGATACTACAGGTGTGGGCAGTAGAGATTACCCAGCGTGTCTCTCCCGAACCCGGCACCTCTACGATCGATCTTGTACTTCGGTGTGAAATTGGCGTACTACAGTTGTTAGGTCCCTGATCGGCATAGCTTCTCCATTTTCAAGACTGCCGAGCCATTTGCCATTTGGCCGCATCCTTCAAGAGATGACCGCTGTGATCGGGTAGCATACACCCCCGGGACAGAACATAACAGATCTAGAGGAGTCTAAGGTAAACAGCAAAGGCAAAGGTGTCCCATAACCTATGTGGTCGTAGGGGAGTGAGGCATCACAGATCTCAGCTTCTTTAGGGGCCAGCATATTGAGGGTGGATCGGTGGTCTAGGTGGTCACGCGCCTTGCCTACAAAGCAAAAAGTCCGGGTCGGAGTGTGCGGGTTCGTATCCCGTTTGGACCCAAAACTTTTTCCCCATCCACTAGACCCTGAGTGGGTGGTCTGGGCGCTAGTCTTTCGGATGAGACGATAAACCGAGGTCCCGTGTGTTACACATCACTATTTAGCGCACGTAAAAGAACCCACGGCAACAAGGGGGTTGTTCCTGGCAAAATTCTGTAGAAAAAAGCCACTCTGGTAGGGAAACAAATACACTTGCATGCAAGAAAAAGAAAAAAAAATGGGTAGGCGCTGCACATGTGGCGACGTGCTCTCCCCGGGGAGAACAGCCCGAATTTCACGCAGAGAAATCTGCTGACATAAAGTGGTACAAAATACAAAATAAAAAAAAATCTCCTCTCCTTTACTGCTTTACCTTCCCTGACCCTAAAGAGGGAAAGTACCCATCTACAGCTGGTTAACTTGGGAGCTGTATTGAAACCAAGGTGCGCAAACGGTCACTGATCTAATTGGTAACCATGCTCGATGCTGCTTAATCTTGGCTGGGGGAACATGAGTTCTCTGACAACTGAGCTATCTCGTCCCCAGAGGAGTCTAGCCTCGATAATAAAAATCTAAGACAAGGAAAATTCTGGTGTAAAACCCTTGAGGGAGGAGACTTGGCCCCCTTAACGAGAGGCATGGAGGCCCACCGCATTGTTAGTTAGTTCTTCAGTTTAATGTCCTTCCACTAAATAGTGATATCAGACGGGAAAGTGTATATTATGAGTGAGTGAGAGTGTTTATGGAGGGGGGGGCTGGGGGGGTGGGGATGGATGACACATAGCTAATTATCTGCATTAAACAACTATAAGAACCAAAAATTAAAACCATAGAACAAGAATAATGAAAAGAAAAAAATAACAGCTTAAACACTAACTTTCAATTCATAATTACAACTAGTAAAAAAAAAATCATTAAACTATAAGAGCCTGATAAAAGGACTATGACTTAATGACAATACACCGCATTGTGGATACGCCCTGATGCCCACGAACCAGCCCCCATGTATGGATCAATACCAAGCGGACAACTCAATGCGGAAAAAGGCAGAAGAGAAGAACATGTTTCCCAACGGTCCTGAAGGCCAAGGAGGATGGCCTCGAGGGCAGACTGGACTCTGCAGCTCAGTGAAAGCAACCGGTCTAGGAGAACGTCCACTCTGATGTAAAAACACGCCGAAGTCGGATTTCGCTGGGCCTGACTTGTCAGGCGCTTAACGGTAGCGCAAGGCATTTTCGCTGACATGACAATCCTGGAGACTATAGATGTGGTGCTTGTCCACTGGGGACCTGCCAGGGTGGAGGAGTGCCGGACCCTGAGCCTCAAAAGGGCCCATGCCATGCCACTGGTGGTCTCCATTCTCCGTCTGTCAGGGTCTCCTGTCTGAGCGTTCGACAAAGAAGAAGAAGAGACACAGACATCTGCATTTACAACACTTTAAGTCACGGCAGATTTCCCTGCGTGAAATTCGGGCTGCTCTTTCTGGGGAGAGCGCGTCGCCACAAGAGCAGCACCACCCAGTATCTTTTTTACACTGTCTGCGACTGTATTTGTTTCCCCATCACTCACTCACTCACTCAGTCCCATGTCCCAAAGGACGTAGGGGGGACATGAGAGAAGACGCAACGGAGATCTTTTTCCATGCTTCACGGTCCTGTGTGGCTAGTAGGAGGCGTTGCAGGGGTTGGGCAGTCCAGTCTTTGATGTTGTCAACCCATGATTTCTTTTGGCGGCCTCTTCTTCTCTTGCCCTCGACTGTTCCTTGCAGGATGGTTTTTGCTAGGGTGTTGTGTCTTGTGGTGTGACCAAACCACATCAGCTTTCTCCTCTTTATGGTGGAGAGCAAAGGCTCTTGGGGGCCCACACGCTTTTTGATTTCCTCTTTCACATAGTTATTGGTCTTGTGTTCTTTGTATGATATTTTGAGGAGTCTTCTGTGGCACTTGTTCTCGAATGCTTGGATTCTTCTCTCTAACTCTGCTGTCAGAGTCCATGATTCACAGCCATATAGGAGGATAGATATTACGAGGGATTTGTAGAGGTGGTATTTGGTGCAGAAGCTGATGTTGTTGCTTCTGATGATCCTCTGGAGTCTGACTAGAGCAGATGTTGCTGTTGCAATGCGAGCTTTCACCTCATTGTTTGATGTGCCATCTTTTGTTAGGATGGAGCCTAAGTATTTGAATTGGCTCACCTCTTCCAATATTTCTCCATTCATCTTTATTTCCGTGCTGTCATTACTCGCGCTGTTGACCATGATCTTCGATTTCTCTGTACTGACCTCCATGCCGTATGCGCTCGCTCGGTCTGTTAGACTGTCTGTGAGGATTTGCAGTTCTTGTTTGCTGCTGCCCATGAGGTCAATGTCATCTGCAAATCTGAGGTTGCAAAGGGGTCTTCCACCAATGGAGATGGAAGTGTGGTGGTTTTGCAGTGTCTCTGTCATGATGTTTTCGAGGAAGAGGTTGAAGAGTACAGGTGAGAGAAGGCAGCCCTGGGGTGTATGGGGTGCTTAAGGAGAGGTGGTACCTTTGTAAACCTGGCAGTAGCATCCCTCGGGATGGACGGGAGCACTGGTCCTCACTTGGCACTCAACTCTCACTTCTGGGTCCGGGTCCTTAACCCACCCACACCCCGGTAACCGCTTCTACTGGCGGGCGAAACGTTGTGAGGGGCTGGTGCATTCTTAATCACCAGTAGGAGTCTTGGAGAGGAGATGGGCGCCACCAAGCTTCCTCAAGCCCACTGCAAGGACATGATGAGAAAAGCAAAACAGAAACACATGCCGGATCGGTCGAGGCCCGGATCAACAACGACCGCGCTACCCACTGTAAGCCTCCAGGGTGGGAGTGACAAGTGTGCCACTGGAGCAGAACTAACCCTAAAGCTTCCAGCTAAAGGGGTAACCATTGGTACATGGAATGTTAGAACTCTGTACCAAACAGGAAGAGTACAGGAACTCACACATGAATTACAGAGGTATAAATGGGACATCCTAGGGCTTGCGGAAGTCAGATGGATTGGCTTCGGAGAAACAACCACGCAAGACGGCCACAAAATATGGTACAGTGGAGATGAGAAACTACACCAACACGGAGTAGGCTTCATTGTCAGGAAAGAGATTGTGTCAAGCATCATCAACTGCACACCAATATCCAGCAGACTCATCTCAATCAGAGTCTCTGCAAAACCCCAGAATCTCACCATCATCCAAGTGTATGCTCCAACATCTGACTACGATGATGACCAGATAGAAGAATTCTATGAAGAACTTGAAAACGTCATCTCCAAAACGCCCAAAAAAGACATCCTTATTGTGGAAGGCGATTGGAATGCTAAGGTGGGACCTGATGCCTATGACACCTGGGCAGGAACCACAGGACGCTTTGGACTGGGAGAAACAAATGACAGAGGACAGCGGCTGCTGGAATTCGCAAAGAAGCACAAACTAACTCTGGCTAACACACTCCACCCTCACAAGCCATCTAGAACATCAACCTGGCACTCACCAAATGGTCTGATTCATAATCAAATTGACTACATTCTGTCACCCCAAAGATTCAAATCCAGCATAAACAAGGCAAATACAAGAACATTCCCAGGAGCTGACATTGGCAGTGACCACGACCTTGTACTTACCACCATCAGGCTGAAACTGAAAGCAAAACAACAGCCAAAAAGCCCACGCATAAGATTCGACCTGGAAAAACTCAAAGACCCAACAGTGGTTGAGATCTTCCAAGCCAACATTGGAGGAAAGTTCGCCGCACTCACAGCCATTGACAATGATGTGAACACATTAGCCAACAACATCAAAGAAGTGCTAACGACAGCAGCAGAAGAAACATTAGGCAGAAGCAGAACAAAGAAACAACCCTGGGTGACAAATGAGGTTCTTGACCTCTGCGACAAAAGAAGAGAACTTAAGAAGCAAAAGTTCACAAGTCAAGAAGCCAACAACAAGTACATGGATAGCCACAGAGAAGTGAGGAAAAAGATAAGAGAAGCCAAAGAAGCGTGGATAGAAGAACAATGCAACAACATCGAAGATGGAATGGCCAAGGGAAACAGCAAAACAGCTTACAACACTCTGAAAGCACTAACGAAAACCACACAGCCTAAAGCCTCTGTTATTGAAGACAAAGAAGGAAATCTTTTAACGGAAAACAATGCCATCCTCCAGCGCTGGACAGAATACTGTGAGGGATTGTATAACTACCCACTACGCCCAGATACCAACATAGTTTCCAACAAACCCCCTGAACACCAAGATAAAGACCCACCAATACTAAGGTGTGAAGTAGACACAGCTATTAAACAATTGAAGAAGGGGAAGTCCCCTGGAATCGATAACATCCCAGCTGAACTCATAAAAAATGGAGGGAATGAAACAGCAAGGCGATTCACAGATCTTTGTCAGAAGATCCACGACACCAAAGAATGGCCAAAAGAATGGACACAGTCTCTTGTAATACCCCTGCCAAAGAAAGGAAACCTCAAGCAATGTCAGAACTACAGAACCATCAGTCTCATAAGCCATCCTAGCAAGATCATGCTGCAGGTAGTCCTCAACAGACTGAAAAACCAAGCAGAAAAAACTCCTGGCAGAAGAACAAGCGGGCTTTAGACCAAAATGCAGCACAATGGAACAAATTTTCAACCTGAGAATTCTGATAGAGAAGCATCTCCAACACCAAAAAGACTTGTACCACAATTTTATAGACTTCAAAAAGGCCTTTGACAGGGTATGGCATGACGGCCTCTGGCAAGTACTCAGGCACTTCAACATTGACAACTGCCTAATTGAAGTCATCAAGGCTCTGTACGAGAATGCAAGAAGTGCAGTTTTCATGAACAACCACGTGGGCGAGTTCTTCAAGACCACGGTTGGAGTCCGCCAGGGCTGCCTTCTCTCTTCCCCATCAGAGTGGCTTTTTTCTACACAATTATGCCAAAGACAACTTTCTTGTAACTGTGGGTTCTTTTTTATATGCTGAATAATTTTGGGTAACATACAGGACCTCGGTTTATCATCTCATCCCAAAGACTAGCACCCAGGCCACCACTCATGGTCTAATGGATGGGGGGAAAGTTGGGGCCCAAACGGTGTTCGAACCACCGCACACTTCCGATTCAGACTTTTTGCTTTCTAGGTAGGCACGTTACCTCTAGACCACTGATCCAACAGTGTTGATCAAGTACTTTGAAAAACACTCAACATGGCATCTATAAAGTTGATGAAGTTTGACTGTGTGGCCCCAGTCTTCTCAATGAACCCATAGCAAACTTACTATGTGTGTAGGAGATGATTGAAAATTTAAAAAAATAGAAAAGAAAACTACGAAGACTTCAAACCTATCAATTCCATGTAAATACTCGTAGAGTTGAGTGCCCTGATACCGAGTATATATATATATATATATATATATATATATATATATATATATATATATATATATATATATATATATATGACGTTCCACCACATGAGACGGAGTACACATGGGGTCAATTTTTAGTTATTGACGTGTTATTAATGTGCAATAAAGTGGCTATCAAATGCAAAAAACAGATAGAAAATCGGACAATTCTGTGCAACATTATTACAAATTCAAATGATCGACTGCAGGATGTGACAAAATGAGAAACGGGCAAGTTTATTTTAGTAACAGGTTGTCAGAATGAGTGCTTGGGTATTTTCAAAACACATTTAAAAGTTAAAGGAATAAAAATTATGCCTTGATATTTCATGATAAAGTAGATAAACAGATCTAGTTTAATAATCAATCAAAATCTCAAAATTGACAGCTTGACCCCCACCTGCCTTTAAAGGCCCCTAGCGCAAAATTGGGTAATGTGCTAAGCGACTCATTTCGTGGTGGAGCGTCACACACACATATATATATATATATATATATAGAGAGAGAGAGAGAGAGAGAGAGAGAGAGAGAGAGAGAGAGAGAGAGAGAGAGAGAGAGAGAGAGAGAGAGAGAGAGAGAGAGAGAGAGAGAGGACATTTGTGATGTCCCATCTCTGCAAAGCTTCTCGGGTGGGTACAGCTAGCCATTCAGGATGTGACCTCTAAAAAGAGGTTGCATACATTCTACTTTTCACCATGAAGTTGGAGTGCATGGAATGGAGGGCTTTTGACCACCACCCAAGGAAACAGAGCATCGCAGGTGTGTCCCAATTTAGTAACAATGCTTAGACAGGGCTCTGATTGCATGGGAGGCAATCTACTTACCACCCCATCACATCCACTCCAGCCAACTTGTACCACATCCCAACTTGTACCACATCCCAACTTGTACCACGTCCCAATTTGTACCACGTCCCAACTTGTACCACGTCCCAACTTGTACCACGTCCATATTTGATGCTCAGAACCAGTAGCCTCTAAAGGCCAGTATATTTGATGCTCAGAACCAGTAGCCTCTAAAGGCCAGCATATTTGATGCTCAGAACCAGTAGCCTCTAAAGGCCAGCATATTTGATGCTCAGAACCAGTAGCCTCTAAAGGCCAGCATATTTGATGCTCTGAACCAGTAGCCTCTAAAGGCCAGCATACTTGATGCTCAGAACCAGTAGCCTCTAAAGGCCAGCATATTTGATGCTCAGAACCAGTAGCCTTTAACTTCATCACCCCCGCCAGTGGGAGGCAGCCTGCACCCAGTCAGTTATAAAAACACTTTGGGGAATGCATCATACTTCTGATACCATTGTAACAGAGTGGACATTTGTGATGTCGCATCTCTGCA
>CM060337.1:29724668-29779668 GCA_030674155.1 Stramonita haemastoma
GCCTACAAAGCAAAAAGTCCGGGTCGGAGTGTGCAGGGTTCGTACCCCGTTTGGACTCAAAACTTTTTCCCCATCCATTAGACCCTGAGTGGTGGTCTGGGCGCTAGTCTTTTGGATGAGACAATAAACCAAGGTCCCGTGTGTTACACATCACTATTTAGCGCACGTAAAAGAACCCACGGCAACAAGGGGGTTGTCCCTGGAAAAAAAATCTATAGAAAAAAGCCACTCTGATTGGGAAACAAATAAAGATGCATGCAGAAAAAAGGAAAAAATAATGGGTAGGCGCTGCACATGTGGCAATGCACTCGCCCTGGGGAGAGCAGCCCAAATTTTATGCAGAGAAATCTGCTGTGATATAAACTTGTACAAAATACAAATAAAAAATACTGTTATTTTTTTTGTTTGCCCACCAATGTTTTAACTTAGTTTAAAATGAGAAAGATAGGGGGAGGGGGGGGGGGGTATCTGACGTGAACATTTCAAACAAGGTAAAGAAGTGGGGTGAGGGTGTCGTATTTGATAGTGTACCCCCTGTGGCAGGGTTGAGGTCTGGTGCTACAACGTCCCGCTCTCCCTAGGGAAAGTGAATGCGCAAAACATAGCCTCTCCTTTCCAGGTGTAGTGATCTCCGAGGGGGCCCCTGTCTGGTAACGGGCAGGTGGTCACTTGCAATGGGCTCTCCTACATTACTGTGCCTGTAGCAACACCTTCCCATGGTGCCGCCTATTCTCACTGAGCTTGCTACGTCATGGCGCGACCGAGTACCGGAGGTAAAACTGGGTCAGGGAGGAAAGCTGGCCCCCTTAACGTGCAGCACCCATGGCCCACTGTTGTGTAGATACGCCCTGGTGCCCACGCTCCAGCCTCCCAGCTATGGGCAAATAGCGAAGACTGAAAGACCCTGCTGGCAGGCCAAAAGAATTGAGGGCTGGTGCATCCCTAATGGAGACCCGGAGAGGAGATTGGCGCCACCAGGGAATACCCGAAGCCCACTGAAAAGTCATGAGAGACACAACCAGAGCCAACAATATGCTAGATCGGTCGAGGCCCGGAACACCAACAACTGCGCTTTCCATCGACGAGCACCAGGATGGAAGTGATAAGTGTGTTACTGGCGCTCAAGACATAAAGACTTTAAATTTGCCATCTGAAAACATCACCATTGGTACATGGAATGTACACACTCTCTACGCTTGCGGAAAAGTGAAAGAACTGGAGCACGAAATTGAAACGTTACCAATGGGACATAATCGGACTATCAGAGGTAAGATGGACTGGATTTGGAGAGTCAGTGACTGATGAGGACACAAGATTTGGTTCAGCGGAAGTGAGACAGTGCATGAGCATGGCGTAGCCTTTATCATATGCAAAGAAGTAGTTGGTTGCATCCTGAGCTGTACACCAATATCCAGTAGGATTATCTCCATCAGAGTGTCAGCCAGGCCAAAGAACATCACCATCTTTCAAGTGTATGCACCAACAACAGCACATGATGAGGAAGAAGTCAAAGAGTTTTACAAAGAGCTGGAAAACACAATCAAGAAAGTTCCCAAGAAAGACCTTCTTATTGTACAAGGAGCCTTCAACGCGAAAGTTGGCCCTGACACTTACAAACAATGGGCTGGAACAGTTGGTCAGTATGGCACTGGTGAGACCAACGATAGGGGACTCAGACTCTTGGAGTTTGCAGTTAGCCATCAATTAACCCTTGCAAACACCCTCTACCCACACAAGCTGTCAAGAAGAACTATGTGGCATGCGCCAAATGGGAAGATCCACAATCAAATTGACTACATCCTCACCCCATGGCGCATCAAGTCAAGCATCAACAGAGCCAAAACAAGAACATACCCCAGAGCTGATGTGGCAGTGACCACGATCTTGTACTGCTCAACATGAAGATGAAACTGAAGAAGAAGTACCAAGCTGCGCGCACATGTATCAAGTTTGACCTGGAGAAGTTGAGAGATCCAGAAGTTGCTGAAGTTTTCCAGGCACAGCTTGGGGGCAGGTTTGCGGCACTCAACATCTTGAACAACGACATCAACAACCTCACCAACAGCTTCAACGAGGCAATCCGAGTAACAGCAGAGGAGGTACTTGGCCACGAAAGAAAGAAACACAAACCCTTGACCTCAAATAACATCCTTGACCTGTGTGACAAGAGAAAATCCTTGAAGAAAACCAAACACTCCACCCTGCAAGATACAGCACAGTACCGTGAGACCAACAATCTGGTGAGAAAGAAAATGAGAGAGGCAAAAGAGCAATGGATCAATAAACAGTGCGAGAACATCCACGCAGGCATGACAAAGGGGAACAGCAAACATGCCTATGACACCCTAAAGAAGCTCACAAAGGCACAGCAAAATAAATCCTCAGTCATCGAGGATTGTTCAGGCAACCTGCTGACTGAAAGCTCAGCAGATTTGAATAGATGGTCACAGTATTGCTCGGACCTGTACAACCACCCCTTACAGCCCAACCACAGCCTGATTGATGAGGACTCAACACCACAGAGGGAACCTTCACCACTACCACAGTGCTGAAGGAAGAAGTGGAGGAAGCTATCTGTAGTTTACCAACAAGAAAGTCACCTGTAGCAGACAACATACCAGCAGAGCTGCTCAAGAATGGAGGGGAACACCTGGTCACTGTCATTACACCTCTTTGTCAGAAGATCTGGGCGACAAAACAGTGGCCAGCAGAATGGACACAGTCTCTTATTATCCTCCTGCCCAAGAAAGGAAACCTCCGTCAGTGCCAGAATTACAGAACGATCAGCCTCATTAGCCACACCAGCAAGATCATGTTAAGAGTGATTCTGAACAAACTCAAAAAGGAGGCGGAAGAGCACCTGGCAGAAGAACAAGCTGGGTTCAGGGCAGGAAGGAGCACGGTAGAACAAATTTTCAGTTGCCGAATCCTGATGGAGAAACATCTGCAACATCAGAGGGACTTGCTACACAACTTCATTGACTTCAAGAAGGCCTTTGACAGTGTGGCATGCAGGCCTTTGGCAAGTCCTCAGGAAGTTTGGCATTGAGGAGGGTCTCACCCAATCATAGAAGCGCTGTACAACACCTCCAGCAGTGCAGTTCTCCTCAATGGCCAAATCAGAGACTACTTCAAGACCACAGTCGGCATCCATCAGGGTTGATTGCTCTCTCCTACTCTCTTTAATCTATTCCTGGAGAACATCATGAGGGAAACACTTTACGACTTCCATTCTACCATCTCAATAGGAGGGCAACCCATTAACAACCTGTGCTTCGCTGACGATATTGATCTCATGGGAGGCAGCAACAAGGAACTCCAAGACCTTACCAACAGACGGGTAGACAGAGCAGGCGCATATGGGATGGAAGTCAGCACAGAAAAGAGTAAAGTAATGGTCAACAGTGCAAACGACACCACAGCACAGATCTACATGAAAGGCCAGCAGCTGGAAGACGTAGACGCTTTCAAATATCTTGGCGCTACCCTCACGAAAGATGGATGCTCCACCACAGAGATCAAGACCAGGCTAGCCATGGCAACATCAGCTATGGCAAAACTGAACAAGATATGGTGAAGCAACGACATCAGCTTCAAAACAAAAGCCAAATTTTTCAGATCCCTGGTCACCTCCATCTTGCTCTACGGCTGCGAAAGTTGGACAATGACTGCTGAAACCACCAAGCGGATCCAGACGTTTGAGACAAAATGCTTCAGGCGACTGCTTGGAATTTCTTGGAAGGATAGGAAAACAAACACCTATGTGCGAAGTCAAGTCGCACTGATGGCTGGCCCTCAGGATCCCCCACTGTCAAGAAAAGGAAGCTGGCATGGTTCGGCCATGTCACACGCCACAACACCCGCCCCAAGACAGTCCTACAAGGAATGCTAGAAGGTGGCAGACGCCGAGGCAGACAAACCAAAAGCTGGATGGATAACATCAAGGAGTGGACCCGCCTGGACAGTCCAACACTCATTCGGAAGGCAGAGGACAGGGCTGGCTGGCGACGGCTAGCTGCAGAATCATCTCTCATGTCTCCTCCACGATCATCCTGGTCATGAGAAAGAAGAAAAAGAACGAAGTTTATGTATATAAGTATTTTTTTAGGTCATGACAGTCATCATCCATCCAGTCAATTTCTAAATCTTTTCTATGACTCAACTTAAAATCTCTGTCTCTCTCTGTCTCTCTATTCTCTCTGTCTCTGTCGGTCTGTCTGTCTCTCTCTCTGTCCCCACAGAACACTTTGCTTACACGTTGAAACCCTTGCCCTTTGTGGAAGATTAGGTCATTGTGTGCCAGTGGGAACAGATGACAAAATTTACAAAACTGCATAAACATGAATGGGAATAAAAAAGCACACGACTGTTTATTTCATTATCCTCCAACAAAAGGCTCTCTCTCTCTCTCTCTCTCTCTCTCTCTCTCTCTCTCTCTCTCTCTCTCTCTCTCTCTGGCTTCCCTTGCTTGGCTACCAACAGGAAGGAATTTTGAAATGCAGTGAGTAATTGTGGCGCTCCACCAGAAATGAGTCGCTTAGCACATTACCCAATTTTGCGCTAGGAGCCTTCAAAAGCAGGTGGGGGTCAAGTTGTCAATTTTGTGATTTTGATTGATTATTAAACTCACTCACTCACTCAGTCCCATGTCCCAAAGGACGTAGGGGGGACATGAGAGAAGACGCAACGGAGATCTTTTTCCATGCTTCACGATCCTGTGTGGCTAGTAGGAGGCGTTGCAGGGGTTGGGCAGTCCAGTCTTTGATGTTGTCAACCCATGATTTTTTTGGCGGCCTCTTCTTCTCTTGCCCTCGACTGTTCCTTGCAAGATGGTTTTTGCTAGGGTGTTGTGTCTTGTGGTGTGACCAAACCACATCAGTTTTCTCCTCTTTATGGTGGAGAGCAAAGGCTCTTGGGGGCCCACACGCTTTTTGATTTCTTCTTTCACATAGTTATTGGTCTTGTGTTCTTTGTATGATATTTTGAGGAGTCTTCTGTGGCACTTGTTCTCGAATGCTTGGATTCTTCTCTCTAACTCTGCTGTCAGAGTCCATGATTCACAGCCATATAGGAGGATAGATATCACGAGGGATTTGTAGAGGTGGTATTTGGTGCAGAAGCTGATGTTGTTGCTTCTGATGATCCTCTGGAGTCTGACTAGAGCAGATGTTGCTGTTGCAATGCGAGCTTTCACCTCATTGTTTGATGTGCCATCTTTTGTTAGGATGAGCCTAAGTATTTGAATTAGCTCACCTCTTCTAGTGTTTCTCCATTCATCTTTATTTCCGTGCTGTCATTACTCGCGCTGTTGACCATGATCTTCGATTTCTCTGTACTGACCTCCATGCCGTATGCGCTCGCTCGATCTGTTAGACTGTCTGTGAGGATTTGCAGTTATTGTTTGCTGCTGCCCATGAGGTCAATGTCATCTGCAAATCTGAGGTTGCAAAGGGGTCTTCCACCAATGGAGATGGACGTGTGGTGGTTTTACAGTGTCTCTGTCTTGATGTTTTGAGGAAGAGGTTGAAGAGTACAGGTGAGAGAAGGCAGCCCTGGCGGACTCCAACCGTGGTCTTGAAGAACTCGCCCACGTGATTGTTCATGAAAACTGCACTTCTTGCATTCTCGTACAGAGCCTTGATAACTTCAATTAGGCAGTTGTCAATGTTGAAGTGCCTGAGTACTTGCCAGAGGCCGTCATGCCATACCCTGTCAAAGGCCTTTTTGAAGTCTATAAAATTGTGTTACAAGTCTATTTGGTGTTGGAGATGCTTCTCTATCAGAATTCTCAGGTTGAAAATTTGTTCCATTGTGCTGCATTTTGGTGTAAAGCCCGCTTGTTCTTCTGCCAGGAGTTTTTTTGCATGGTTTTTTAGTCTGTTGAGGACTACCTGCAGCATGATCTTGCTAGGATGGCTTATGAGACTGATGGTTCTGTAGTTCTGACATTGCTTGAGGTTTCCTTTCTTTGGCAGGGGTATTACAAGAGACTGTGTCCATTCTTTTGGCCATTCTTTGGTGTCGTGGATCTTCTGACAAAGATCTGTGAATCACCTTGCTGTTTCATTCCCTCCATTTTTTATGAGTTCAGCTGGGATGTTATCGATTCCAGGGGACTTCCCCTTCTTCAATTGTTTAATAGCTGTGTCTACTTCACACCTTAGTATTGGTGGGTCTTTATCTTGGTGTTCAGGGGGTTTGTTGGAAACTATGTTGGTATCTGGGCGTAGTGGGTAGTTATACAATCCCTCACAGTATTCTGTCCAGCGTTGGAGGATGGCATTGTTTTCCATTAAAAGATTTCCTTCTTTGTCTTCAATAACAGAGGCTTTAGGTCGTGTGGTTTTAGTTAGTGCTTTCAGAGTGTTGTAAGCTGTTTTGCTGTTTCCCTTGGCCATTCCATCTTCGATGTTGTTGCATTGTTGTTCTATCCACGCTTCTTTGGCTTCTCTCATCTTTTTCCTCACTTACCAAAAAAGGGGGGGGAAGAAACAACCGGCAGAAGAAACCCCAAACTGGGGTTTTAGGGAAAGGAGGGAAAGGTAAAACAAATTTTCAGTTGCCGGGAAACCTGTGGAAAACATCTTAACACCCGAGGGAAAAATTTCTACTAACAACCTTCATTGAATTTCAAGAAGGGGGCCCTTTTAAAATGTGGCATGCAGGCCCTTTTGGGAAAATCCCCCCAGGGAAATTTTTTGGGATTGAGGAGGGTCCCCCCCCCAATCATAGAAGCGCTGTACAACACCTCCAGCAAATGCAGTTCTCCTCAATGGCCAAATCGGAGAAAAACTTTTAAAACCACAGTCCCCGGATCCATCAGGGTTTATTTCTCTCCTCCTACTCTCTTTAAAAACAATTTCCCGGAAACATCATGAGGGGAAAAACTTTACGACTTCCCCCCTTTTCTAAAACCCTCTCCCAAAAGGAGGGGAACCCAAAAACAACCGTGCTTCCCCTCCCATATTTTGGAAACTCATGGGGGGCAGCAACAAAAGGGAAACCCCCGACCTTACCCAAAAGACGGGTAAAAACAGAGCAAAACCCCATAATTTGGGGTTGGGAAATCAAACACAAGGAAAAAAAATTTAAATAAAAGGCAAACCCCTGCCCAAAAGACACCCCCAAAACACAGATCTTCATGAAAGGGCCCGCAGCTGGAAGAAATAGAAAGCTTTTCCCAAAAATCCTTTTTGGGTTGGGGTAAACCCTTTACGAAAGATGGAGCTCCACCACAAAGATCAAGACCAGGCTAGCCCCTGGGAACAACACTTTTGGCAAAACTGAAAAAAGAAAATGGGGAAGCAACACATCAGCTTTAAAACAAAAGCCAAATTTTTTCAGAAACCCCGGGCACCTCCCCCTTGGGTCAAGGGGTTTCGAAAGTTGGGAAAAAACTGGGTGAAACCACCAAGGGATCCAAACGTTTGAGGGCAAAATGCTTTCAAAGGGGACTGCTTGGAATTTCTTGGAAGGATAGGAAAACAAACACCTATGTGCGAAGTCAAGTCGCACTGATGGCTGGCCTCAGGATCCCCCACTGTCAAGAAAAGGAAGCTGGCATGGTTCGGCCATGTCACACGCCACAACACCCGCCCCAAGACAGTCCTACAAGGAATGCTAGAAGGTGGCAGACGCCAGGCAGACAAACCAAAAGCTGGATGGATAACATCAAGGAGTGGACCCGCCTGGACAGTCCAACACTCATTCGGAAGGCAGTAGGACAGGGCTGGCTGGCGACGGCTAGCTGCAGAATCATCTCTCATGTCTCCTCCACGATCATCCTGGTCATGAGAAAGAAGAAAAAGAACGAAGTTTATGTATATAAGTATTTTTTTAGGTCATGACAGTCATCATCCATCCAGTCAATTTCTAAATCTTTTCTATGACTCAACTTAAAATCTCTGTCTCTCTCTGTCTCTCTATTCTCTCTGTCTCTGTCGGTCTGTCTGTCTCTCTCTCTGTCCCCACAGAACACTTTGCTTACACGTTGAAACCCTTGCCCTTTGTGGAAGATTAGGTCATTGTGTGCCAGTGGGAACAGATGACAAAATTTACAAAACTGCATAAACATGAATGGGAATAAAAAAGCACACGACTGTTTATTTCATTATCCTCCAACAAAAGGCTCTCTCTCTCTCTCTCTCTCTCTCTCTCTCTCTCTCTCTCTCTCTCTCTCTCTCTCTGGCTTCCCTTGCTTGGCTACCAACAGGAAGGAATTTTGAAATGCAGTGAGTAATTGTGGCGCTCCACCACGAAATGAGTCGCTTAGCACATTACCCAATTTTGCGCTAGGAGCCTTCAAAAGCAGGTGGGGGTCAAGTTGTCAATTTTGTGATTTTGATTGATTATTAAACTCACTCACTCACTCAGTCCCATGTCCCAAAGGACGTAGGGGGGACATGAGAGAAGACGCAACGGAGATCTTTTTCCATGCTTCACGATCCTGTGTGGCTAGTAGGAGGCGTTGCAGGGGTTGGGCAGTCCAGTCTTTGATGTTGTCAACCCATGATTTGTTTTGGCGGCCTCTTCTTCTCTTGCCCTCGACTGTTCCTTGCAAGATGGTTTTTGCTAGGGTGTTGTGTCTTGTGGTGTGACCAAACCACATCAGTTTTCTCCTCTTTATGGTGGAGAGCAAAGGCTCTTGGGGGCCCACACGCTTTTTGATTTCTTCTTTCACATAGTTATTGGTCTTGTGTTCTTTGTATGATATTTTGAGGAGTCTTCTGTGGCACTTGTTCTCGAATGCTTGGATTCTTCTCTCTAACTCTGCTGTCAGAGTCCATGATTCACAGCCATATAGGAGGATAGATATCACGAGGGATTTGTAGAGGTGGTATTTGGTGCAGAAGCTGATGTTGTTGCTTCTGATGATCCTCTGGAGTCTGACTAGAGCAGATGTTGCTGTTGCAATGCGAGCTTTCACCTCATTGTTTGATGTGCCATCTTTTGTTAGGATTGAGCCTAAGTATTTGAATTAGCTCACCTCTTCTAGTGTTTCTCCATTCATCTTTATTTCCGTGCTGTCATTACTCGCGCTGTTGACCATGATCTTCGATTTCTCTGTACTGACCTCCATGCCGTATGCGCTCGCTCGATCTGTTAGACTGTCTGTGAGGATTTGCAGTTATTGTTTGCTGCTGCCCATGAGGTCAATGTCATCTGCAAATCTGAGGTTGCAAAGGGGTCTTCCACCAATGGAGATGGACGTGTGGTGGTTTTACAGTGTCTCTGTCTTGATGTTTTTGAGGAAGAGGTTGAAGAGTACAGGTGAGAGAAGGCAGCCCTGGCGGACTCCAACCGTGGTCTTGAAGAACTCGCCCACGTGATTGTTCATGAAAACTGCACTTCTTGCATTCTCGTACAGAGCCTTGATAACTTCAATTAGGCAGTTGTCAATGTTGAAGTGCCTGAGTACTTGCCAGAGGCCGTCATGCCATACCCTGTCAAAGGCCTTTTTGAAGTCTATAAAATTGTGTTACAAGTCTATTTGGTGTTGGAGATGCTTCTCTATCAGAATTCTCAGGTTGAAAATTTGTTCCATTGTGCTGCATTTTGGTGTAAAGCCCGCTTGTTCTTCTGCCAGGAGTTTTTTTGCATGGTTTTTTAGTCTGTTGAGGACTACCTGCAGCATGATCTTGCTAGGATGGCTTATGAGACTGATGGTTCTGTAGTTCTGACATTGCTTGAGGTTTCCTTTCTTTGGCAGGGGTATTACAAGAGACTGTGTCCATTCTTTTGGCCATTCTTTGGTGTCGTGGATCTTCTGACAAAGATCTGTGAATCACCTTGCTGTTTCATTCCCTCCATTTTTTATGAGTTCAGCTGGGATGTTATCGATTCCAGGGGACTTCCCCTTCTTCAATTGTTTAATAGCTGTGTCTACTTCACACCTTAGTATTGGTGGGTCTTTATCTTGGTGTTCAGGGGGTTTGTTGGAAACTATGTTGGTATCTGGGCGTAGTGGGTAGTTATACAATCCCTCACAGTATTCTGTCCAGCGTTGGAGGATGGCATTGTTTTCCATTAAAAGATTTCCTTCTTTGTCTTCAATAACAGAGGCTTTAGGTCGTGTGGTTTTAGTTAGTGCTTTCAGAGTGTTGTAAGCTGTTTTGCTGTTTCCCTTGGCCATTCCATCTTCGATGTTGTTGCATTGTTGTTCTATCCACGCTTCTTTGGCTTCTCTCATCTTTTTCCTCACTTCTCTGTGGCTATCCATGTACTTGTTGTTGGCTTCTTGACTTGTGAACTTTTGCTTCTTAAGTTCTCTTCTTTTGTTGCAGAGGTCAAGAACCTCATTTGTCACCCAGGGTTGTTTCTTTGTTCTGCTTCTGCCTAATGTTTCTTCTGCTGCTGTCGTTAGCACTTCTTTGATGTTGTTGGCTAGTGTGTTCACATCATTGTCAATGGCTGTGAGTGCGGCGAACTTTCCTCCAATGTTGGCTTGGAAGATCTCAACCACTGTCGGGTCTTTGAGTTTTTCCAGGTCGAATCTTATGCGTGGGCTTTTTGGCTGTTGTTTTGCTTTCAGTTTCAGCCTGATGGTGGTAGGTACAAGGTCGTGGTCACTGCCAATGTCAGCTCCTGGGAATGTTCTTGTATTTGCCTTGTTTATGCTGGATTTGAATCTTTGGGGTGACAGAATGTAATCAATTTGATTATGAATCAGACCATTTGGTGAGTGCCAGGTTGATGTTCTAGATGGCTTGTGAGGGTGGAGTGTGTTAGCCAGAGTTATTTTGTGCTTCTTTGCGAATTCCAGCAGCCGCTGTCCTCTGTCATTTGTTTCTCCCAGTCCAAAGCGTCCTGTGGTTCCTGCCCAGGTGTCATAGGCATCAGGTCCCACCTAAGCATTCCAATCGCCTTCCACAGTAAGGATGTCTTTTTGGGGCGTTTTGGAGATGACGTTTTCAAGTTCTTCATAGAATTCTTCTATCTGGTCATCATCGTAGTCAGATGTTGGAGCATACACTTGGATGATGGTGAGATTCTGGGGTTTTGCAGAGACTCTGATTGAGATGAGTCTGCTGGATATTGGTGTGCAGTTGTTGATGCTTGACACAATCTCTTTCCTGACAATGAAGCCTACTCCGTGTTGGTGTAGTTTCTCATCTCCACTGTACCATATCTTGTGGCCGTCTTGCGTGGTTGTTTCTCCAAAGCCAATCCATCTGACTTTCGCAAGCCCTAGGATGTCCCATTTATACCTCTGTAATTCATGTGTGAGTTCCTGTACTCTTCCTGTTTGGTACAGAGTCCTAACATTCCATGTACCAATGGTTACCCCTTTAGCTGGAAGCTTTAGGGTTGGTTCTGCTCCAGTGGCACACTTGTCACTCCCACCCTGGAGGCTTGCAGTGGGTAGCGTGGTCGTTGTTGATCCGGGCCTCGACCGATCCGGCATGTGTTTCTGTTTTGCTTTTCTCATCATGTCCTTGCAGTGGGCTTGAGGAAGCTTGGTGGCGCCAATCTCCTCTCCAAGACTCCTACTGGTGATTAAGAATGCACCGGCCCCTTACAACGTTTCGCTCGCCAGTAGAAGCAGTTACCGGGGTGTGGGTGGGTTAAGGACCCGGACCCAGAAGTGAGAGTTGAGTGCCAAGTGAGGACCAGTGCTCCCGTCCATCCCGAGGGATGCTACTGCCAGGTTTACAAAGGTACCACCTCTCCTTAAGCACCCCATACACGCCCTTATTAAACTAGATCTGTTTATTCATCTTATAATGAAATATCAAGGTATCAGTTTTATTCCTTTTGTTTTTAAATGTGTTTTGAAAATATCAAAGCACTCATTCTGACAACCTGTTACTAAAATAAACTAGCCCGTTTCTCATTTTGTCACATCCTACAGTCTATCATTTCAATTTGTAATAATGTTGCACAGAATTGTCCGATTTTTTATCTGTTTTTTGTATTTGATAGCCACTTTACTGCACATTAATAACATGTCAATAGCTAAAAATTGACCCCATGTGCACTCCGTCTCATTATGTGGTGGAGCGTCACAATTGTGGTGATATTTTGCATCAAAGGCATTCAGAATGCCATTGACAGGACTGCCTACAGGCTTAGAGTGTGTTCTAAACACCTTTTTGCAAGAAATGTCCTGAAAGTCCTTTGAAAAAGACAGTAAGGATGATCAAACAGTTATTGTGTTGTGTCTGACACCAACTGGCAAACCTGTTGCCCACACTACAACTGACAGTGCTGTGTATTGTAGAAAGTGTTCAGCTCAGTTTGCCAGGACCAGAAGGTGGGTGGAGGCACACATGACATTAAGGACAAAGCAACAAATGCAGGCAAGTCAATCTTCACCTCCCTCAGGCCTTTTTCCCCTACGTTGCCCAGTCTTTTCTATACAACACAGAATGCCACTACACATGACACTTTCTATGCCAAAGATACATACAACCTGGCTCCATGTGTGGCTGAATATGCATGTGCAGCACAGCAGGCCAACCAGACCCTGATACAGAGTATGAGGCGGGAAATTCCTTGCTAGTGAAAACACAACAAGTGGATGGGAGTGTAAATGATAGTGATGATGGACAGATTGGTGATGAATGGAATTAACAAGCAGAAGAGTTTTCTGATGAGACAATGACAGTGTCACAAACACTGACAGAACACACAGCAGAGGAAGCTATGGCTGAAGATAATAAGACTGTAACAGGGAGAGGTTTTGATGTGGAAGGTGCGTTGTCCCTAAGCAAGTCAAAGCAATCAACTGTCTAGTGACAAATGCAGACAAATCATCGAGTGTATTCAAGAAATACAAAGAGATATGGATGAAATTAAAACCTCCTGCTCAAGAGAAGACAGAGTCCAGCAAATGGCAAAAATGGAAACCTGTCTACATCACTCAGAAATTAGATGACATTGTGGCCACACCAATAGAGACACGACTTCCACAGGCTTTACTATCCTCTTCATACAGTGATGACAGCAACAGGGATAACCCCCCACATTATTGTTGTAATGTGACTTGTAAACATGTACCCTATCTGACATCCATTCATGGAGATCCTGTGAATGTAAATTGCTTGATTGGATATGAGCTTTCGATCCCCTTTCACCCATGTGAATGGGCCCAAAGCCTAACACATTAAACCATCTCTCTCTCTCTCTCTCTCTCTCTCTCTCTCTCTCTCTCTCTCTCTCTCTCTCCCTCTCCTCTCTCTCTCTCTCATCTCTATGCATCTCTGTATGTATGTATATGTTTAATGTTTACTACACTACGTCTCTACGTCTCACGATATGTATGTGTATGTGTGTGTGTGTGTGTTTGTGATGTGTGTTGTATTTTCTCCTCTCTGCTCATGTATATGTATGTATGTATGTATGTATGTATGTATGTATGTATGTAGATGTATACATAGCTACATATATAATATATAAATATATAATATATATAATATATATAAATATATATATATATATCAAAATCACGTGTGCTCCGCCTGCACACACACACACACACACACACACACACACACACACACACACACACACACACACCACACACACAACACACACAGTGCACACGCACACGCACGCACACACACACACACACACACACACACACACACACACACACACACACACAACACACAACACACACACCCTTGACGCCGTTTCCTTGCTCGTTTCCTTGTCGTCGTCTGCTCGTGGCTGGCATTCTCTTCCGCAGTCGCTTTGTTCTGACCTTGTCCACTAAAAGACCGTCATCTGGCCGTTCCTTTGGCATTCGTTGGACCACTAGCCATTTTTTGAAGTGTGGTTGACGCTTTCCCCTGCTTTGAACTTTGTGTTAAGCCTGCTAAATGAGAAGCATGGTCGTAAAACATGGAGCGAGACTGGTTGTTGATCTGATTTGAAAACACTTTCAAAATGCAGGGGAAAGCTAGTTTTGTGCTAAGCTGAAGAAGTTTGCTGTGAGACTGTTCAACTTGACTGTTCTGCTGTTCTGTGAGGCAAAGCAAACTAATGTTGCCATGATTTTGTGGCTGGTTGTCGTTGTTGTTAGCTTTAATGTGGTGCTCCTCTTTCCTAGCACTCTTGTGAAAATCATCATCGTTTCTGAATGTCTCTTCACTTGGTCCTAACAAGGCATTGCCCTTATCTGATGGCCAGTGGGAAATGGTGCGTCTTTCTTGTCATTGCTATACTGCTTTTTTTCTGGCGACTGACTGGTGCACCCAACATTATCTTTGACTTTGAGATTATGGGGCATCATTGTAGTTTTGATATTGGATTTATGAATCAGCCTGTTGGACTGTATGCCCTCTCTGCTCTTTAAGTCAATATGCCAATTGTCTGAAGCATGAGACATGGCGATGACTGCTTGTGAGTCCCCATGCTCCAGTGGGCCTCGGCTCCCCTTCCAGGAGACATCTGTTCCGTGGCCACATCTGAGGCTGTGGACAATCATAGCAGGTCATTCTATTTAAAAACATTTATTGTTACACAGCCAGCATCTTGAGATCACCCAGTCAAAAACAAGCAATGTTGCACAGTAATAGTACTGATGCTATTTCAGTTAAAACAAGCATGTTGCACAGCAATAGTAATGAGGCTATTTCAGTTAAAACAAGCATTGTATGCACAGCAATAGTAATGAGGCTATTTCAGTTAAAACAACATTGTTGCACAGCAATAGTATGAGGTTATTTCAGTTAAAACAAGCATTGTTGCACAGTAATAGTAATGAGGCTATTTCAGTTAAAAACAAGCATTGATGCACAACAAATAGTAATGAGGCTATTTCGGTTAAACAAGCATTGTTGCACAGCAATAGCACTGAGGTTATTTTAGTTAAAACAAGGGATTGTTGCACAGCAATAGTACTGAGGTTATTTCAGTTGTTTTTTAAAGCATTGTTGCACAGCAATAGTAATGAGGCTATTTCAGTTAAACAAGCATTGTTGCACAGCAATTGTACTGAGGTTATTTCAGTTAAAACAAGATTGTTTCACAGCAATAGTAACGAGGCTATTTCAGTTAAAACAAGCATTGTTGCACAGGAAGTATGCTGATTTCCTGTGCTAAGTGGTTAGAGCTCAGATCTAATGGCATGAGCTCACGCTCGAGTCACCACCGAGATGCTTGTTTGAGAGTATTTTTTCCCTGGAGTTAACATTCGTATTGACTCCACATCCCCAATATTCCTTCGATGAGACTATGAATAAATAGATGTCCCGTATACAGGACATCTTGTGCACACTTTGAAACCTTCTGCCTTTCAAGAGTAGGCCATTTCCTTGCCGGAAGAAATGGGTGACAAAATGTAGAAAAAAATTCACGCGCACTGGTGTCATGTTTAGACATCGTATTGTATTGAATTGTATCGTATTTGTACTGTACTATGTATGTACTGTACTGTACTGTACTGACTGTACTGTACTGTGACTGTACTGTACTGTACTGTACTGTACTGTATACTGTACTGTACTGTACTGTACTGTACTGTACTGTACTGTACTGTACTGTACTGTACTGTATTCTACATCACTTAAATTCACGGCAGATTTCTCTGCGTAAAATTCGGGCTGCTCTCGCCAGGGAAGCACATCACCACAAAAGCAGCCCCATACATTTTTTCCTTTTCCTGTTTAGATGTGTACTTCTTTCCCTATCAGAGTGGCTTTTTTCTACCTAATTTTTGCCAGGGACAACTCTCCTGTTCCCATGGGTTCTTTTACGTGCACTAAATACGTGTTGCATAGGGGACCTTGGATTATAGTCTTATCCAAGAGAGAAGCGCTCAGACCACCATTCATGGTCTAGTGGGTGGGGGAAAAGTTACGGGCACAAACTGGGATCAAACCACCACTCACTTCGGACCGGAGTTTTCGTTTTCCTAGGAAAGGTGCGTTATCTCTAGACCACTGATAGTGGACGATTGGGTCACATACACAAAATCTCACCATTGGTAAATCTTGGAATTCTAGCCAAGGAGCTACACACACCACACACACACACACACACACACCACACACACACACACACACACACACACACACACACACACACACACACCACACACACACACAAAACAACAACAACAAAAAAGACACCGTTTCTCAGTGGTGTCATTTTGTCTTAAAACAGTTACCAGTGCCATACTTCATAGTGAGTTATGTAGACCATGTAGTTCGTTGTCAATCGAAAACATAAATAAAAAAGTAGAAACACAGACAGTTACATTCTAAATTAAAGACATGTATACATGAACAAATCAATAAACAAGCATGTCGATTATCTGTCAGTCCTACTGGAGGATGATACATCCACTTTTTTTCCTTCTTTTTTTTTTTTTTTTTAGATATAACAAAGGCAAAAATTCTGAATTTGTCTACAACAGTACTGACCAAAGACAAGAGAAACAGTTTCACAAAATCTCTCTTTAATCTCTCTGCCAACAGGCAGAAAGGGTGAATGTCAAGGATGAAAAACACTTGACTTTACCCACCCACTTGATTTTGCAGGCAAGAGATAAAATATTTTCTTTTTTTTTCACGCACTGTTCCGTTTACTAGTGTCTACCACCCGCGGCCTCACAGCAACAGAGTAGACTTGATCTTTCCCTAATATCTTCAACGGCCATGGCACTGACTACCTCAATCGGAAATCTCGCAGTGATGTAATTTAATTACAACAACAACGACTGCACCGAATTTTTCAAGCCTGGTTTGTCTCTGACTGGTTGGTTTTGTCCCGTTCCTCAGCTAGAGCTCAGAGAATCACCAATGGTGAAATTTTGCGAATGAAACCGTTTTCTGTTGGGGGGGGGGGGGGGGGGGGGGGGGGGGGTCGTTTTAGGGGGCCCACCATGAAGGTAGCCACATATCAACTTCGGGGAGTTTGACAGTTTGAAGCTGGCCTATTCCATCCCTCTCCAAGTCGCAAATGCATGCTGGGTATGTTTGTGCCATACGTACCACCAGTCAAGGCTTGCCCACACTTCTGGGAAAAGTGGATGGGCTGGTTTCAGAATAACATCGGTATAAGATGTTGTGTATACACTAACGCACACGACCTCAGTCAATTAACAGATCTCATCAAGCGTTTTATGATTTTCCTTCATTACAACATTGTTTTGCAGACAATTATGCTTTATTGTAATCCAAAGCAGATCAATACAGTGAATAAAACGGACTGTAAACTATTTCCTTATATTGGCAGCAGTGGTCTGGCTTCAGGTGATTTTTTTTTTCTCTTCTCCCTGATTGGGTCTACAGCTTGTTAACACAAGACACAAATGCACAATTTCAGCATAGCATTTCAAAGCATAAGAACATTTTGATATAAACTCGTTGCCTTACTTGATCAATAACATTCCCCGTGGGGATGCCAGGAGCTTGTCGGTGTAAATAGCACCCCAACCTTCTGGAATTTCTGGGCTAGGAACTCCCTCTTTTCTATCCCTCTCTTTGTTTCCGCCTTGTTCCTTTTCTTCCTGTCACCTCTTTCTTGTCTATTTTCTGCCTTCTTGTAAATATCGTACATTGGTGTGATGAGGCCTATCTGGAGCTAAATGTTTCTAAAACTAAAGATCTTCCTATCGATTAAAAAAAATCAGAGCACACTTCTAAAATACCATCATCCATAATGACGAAGTTGAAAACTGTTTTGAAATACAAATATCTGGTGTTTTTGACCACAAGTTAAACTGGGGCGCTAACACTGGACGACTATTTTCTGAGGAAGCTTAACTGATTTTTTGTCAACAAAAACATTCTTTCTTTGTTTTACAAGTCTTCCATAGAGAGCATTTTAAGTTTTGCTTTCATTTGTTGGTACAATAACCTTAGTATTAAGAACAAGAATGGTCTTCAGAGAATTGTGATAATCTGTTCAAAATTATCGGAGAAGAACAAAGAGATCTCAAGTCGTTTTGCAATCATCAGCATGTACACAAAGCAACTGCCATTTTGGCCGATTCCTTCCACGCTTTGTTTTCAGAATTTCGATTGTTGCCTTCAGGACGCTGTTTTCAATGCCACAACAGCAAAACAGAAAAAAGGAATTCCTTTGTGCCAGTAGCTGTCCCGGTTCTAACTCATAACACTGACTGATGTTTGTTTTTGTTTTTTGTTTGTTTTTGTTTGTTTGTTGTTGTTTTTTCACTTCTCTGAATTACTCACCTGACTACCACTGTTATGTATGTAGCCAATGCATACAGGTGTGCATATACATGCTTATGTACCTATAAATTAAGTGTCTTATTTTTGGCTCTATTGATTTTTTTAATTGCTCGTAAAATCATGTCTTTCGAGTCAATGGTTTAAAACATTGCATTTATTGGTGAGTCTGTGTGTGTGTGTGTGGGGGGGGGGGGGGGGAGGGGGGGGGGGCGAGTGTGTAAATGTGAGTGTGTCACTGTGTGTGTGTGCTTGTGTGTGCTCGTGTGTGTGTGTGTGTGGGGGGGGGTCAATGGTGTGTATGCGATGGGGGGGGGGGGGGGAGGGGGGGTATGTGTGTGTGTGTGGGGGGGGGGGGGGGGTCGGGTGGGTGTGGATGGTGTGAGGGTGGGGGGAACTGTGAATGTGTGTGTGCGTGCATGCATGTATATGTGCGTGTGCGAACGCGTGCGTACAATGCGTAAATAATAGTGATCATGTCTTTTCTAGTCAATGGTTTTCATAACATTGTATCTAAGTATAAGTGTGTGTGTATATGTGCGTTTGTGTGTGTGTGCGAGCGCGCGCGTGTAGAGTGTGAGTGTTTGTGACATTTTTATTTGAAGTTATCTTATAATGTCTGAACAAAATGAAATGTTGCTATTTCGTGTCTTTGATTATGATTTGTATCAGTATGCCTGTCAGTATTGTAATTGTCCTTCAGGGATGATTAAAGTGTTTTTGACTTTACTTTGACTTGACAATATCAGGCTCTCAGGCATGGCAAAGTTGATCAGGATTTGAAAAAGCAGAGATCAGTTTCCTGACGAAATTCAAGTTGTCCAGAGCCCTCATCATTTCCATTCTGCTGTACAGCTATGAAAGCTGGACCTTTGACTACAGAACTGGAAAAGAAAACCCAAGCCTTCGAAATGAAATCATTAAGAAGGCTTCTACACATTTTCGGGGGAAAGGGGGCAGGGGACCACAGAACCAACGAGTGAGAGTGGAAAAAGGTGGCCATGAAACCTGGGCAACAGGAACACATTCTAGCTGTTGAAAAGAGGAGGAAGCTGGCGTGGTTTGGTCACGTCACACGACATAACTCTCTTGCGGGGGGAGGAAGACGCAGAAGATGGATGAAGAAGAGAATATAAAATAAAATAAAAAACTGGACGGACTTGACATGGTGCTGCTTCTTTGAAAGGCTGAAGACTTAATCAGCCTGGAGTAAAATGTCGACCATCTGCCCTGTGTGTACCCCTAACCACTATCTTGGTCAATGGATAGCTAGTGCTGATGATAAAGCTTTTTTTTTAAGCTGAGGGTTTACTGATCATGCATTTTCTCCCTTGCTGACACTATTCTCTGTTGAGCTGTGTGATCTAATTTTTCATAGCACTGACATTCTACAGGTTTAGTTGTTCAAACTGTGCACGTTTCTGTTGCTGTTCTTAATTTCAGTCACTGACATTCTACAAGTTTAACTGCTGTTCAAACAGTGCACGTTTCTGTTGCTGTTCTTAATTTCCATCACTGACATTCTACAGGCTTAACTGCTGTTCAAACAGTGCACGTTTCTGTTGCTGTTCTTAATTTCCATCACTGACATTCTACAAGTTTAACTGCTCTTCAAACAGTGCATGTTTCTGTTGCTGTTCTTAATTTCCATCACTGACATTCTACAAGTTTAACTGCTCTTCAAACAGTGCATGTTTCTGTTGCTGTTCTTAATTTCCAGTGAGGATGCTATGGTCATCACCAAATGAGCCTTGTTGTTCATCCAAGGCCTCTGTATCTGAGTTGGCATCTTTGGTTAAAACAAAAAGCTATGTTTTAAATAGCTAAAGAAGTCTCTGAAAGATAAGTCAGCACCGTTAATTCTACAAACAGTATGGATTTCAATAAATTTATGTTACCTGAGTCACTACCATGTTTCTAAGTAAACAGTTGCAGGTCAACTTACCCAGTAATTGTAAAAGCACAATACCACATTGCAGAAGAACAAAGACCATGCTTAGCATGATCGAAATTTAATTTTACTTCGGCACATTTTAGACAGGCTAGAAGACTTTTTTTTTTAATCAAGGCTTCTTGGGAGGCTCTTGACGTAAGCCTATGACATTAAAACACACAATGACGTTCGAAACTGACGCAGCCTAAATCTAAATCTTAGTATCTATCTGTCCTTTAGTCTGGCGACTGTGGGGCACCCATGGAGACTTGACAACCAGTTCCTTCCATTTCTCTCTCTGTTCAGCCTTTCTCGGGCTTTTGTTGAGTTCTAGGCCTGTCCATTTAGTCCAGGCGAAATTGATATAACCTTGTTCTGAGACATATATTAGGTTTTTTTGGTGATTCTATAGGATTTTGGGGTGCTGAATCCAAATCCGTTGGAGGCCAAGTCGTAAATGTTGGGCATCTTGAGTTATTACGTAATATCCAAGATGACCACCACGGATTCAGAGAATTTTGAAAGTAAAGGATATTTGACTTCTAAATTCAAATTAAATGTTTCCTAAGGCATTATTATTGATTAAATAACTGAAATGGGTTCATATTTCCTTAATTGTGCACTTTTATGCGTAGATTTTTAACGTACTTTTCCTGTTTTCAAGGCAGACAAAAGATGCTTCCCTGGTTATAATAGGCATGCAGACTAGATAAAGCAAATAAATTAACTCTTTCATTCCCCAATTTACACTTGCTATTGCTTCCCTTTATTCCCAGCTTCCTCTTGTCTGTTTCTTCCCTTCATTCCCGGATTTACAGACCAAAACACTTAGCATAATGGGGTACTTACTTTACAGACTTATGGCAGTAGCCCATATTATATGAACCAAAGAATGTCATATATCATTGTGTAGGAAATTGATGTGAGATGGTGTTGGTGACCATGTTGACACTTTACAGTAACATGACAGATGACACAGGTGTAAAACAGGTAAGTTGACAGTAAAAAAAACAGGTATGCCATCATGCACTCCATGCAGATCAGTATTTTTCTAGCCAGTTGTATGTTTCGTGCTTGTACTCACCAACTGATGCCTCATGTACATCCCTTGCATTGTTTATGTGAATACTCCATGAGAACTGTCTCCATTGTCACCCTGATTGTCCCCAACACATCAACAGTTTATTCTCTTTTTTGTAGACTGTGTATGACTACCACACACCAATAAAGAGAGCAAGCCCCACACTATTTTGCACACTTTTTATATACAGATAGTATTTACATGTTCTCTAAGTACATATGTTTCAACTTCTGTCTAAGAATCACATGATATATCACACATAGGTGACACATGTATGATACACCTTGATCAGAATCCGAATTCTCTCCACCTTCCATTTTCACAGCCAAGAAATAAGCCACATCTTCACACACACTCTTACACTCATTCTAAAACCAACTAATTTCTCAAGCGACTACTTTCTCACGAGTGGGGGGGGGGGGGGGGGGGGGGGTAGAGGGGGGGGGGGGGATTAGAGCTGGAAGACCAATGCTGGAACTGCATTCCATTCACAGCTACTACTACATAGACTGGGTAGTGGCTGAAGGGGCAAGATGCTGACAGGTCAAGATTGATGAGGGGGGGGGGGGGGGGAGGAGGAAAGGAGGCTGCCCAGCCTGGAATTTCTTACATAAACAAAGACCCGTTAGTGGCTGACAACTGATAAGCAACTAACGGGAAGAACAGAGCGCTCCCTGCTGAGCCCGGTTTACAGGGCTGTGGGAAGGAAGGTTGTTTGTTAGTGGAGACCGGTATATCGGGCGCTGGGATGGAAAGGAAGAAAAGTCTGCAGACCAGTAAACCGGGCTGTGGGAATGAAAGAATTAAAACAAATAGAAACAAACATACAAGCAATCAAAACAAACAAACAAACAAAACTTATTCCAGTTATGAATAATTATTGGTTACATGCGCAGGAAAATATGATTAAAAAAATCAGGTACATACGTCCAAATCCGATCAGCTCTCAGCTCTCGCACAGATCTACTCCACTTCATCATTTTCAGGGTCTCTAATGACAATTGTCATGGGGTTTTTGCACATAAAATATCCTTTGCACTTGCAGAATTCCGTGCAGGTCAGTGCTAATTTGGTGCGGGTGCACATGGTTGTACTGCATCCAGTCTTGCAGGTGCAGCTGATGAAATTCAAGACCTCGTCTGGTGCTGGTAATTGTCCCTGCAATCCATGCTGTGGAATGAGTGTGGACCCACACAGTTCCCAGCCACAGTTCAGAGGACTGATGTCTGGAGTTGTTGGATGTCCTGCTGCTTTCCACAGGGCCACCTGATAATGGGCTCGTAAACAGTGTGCTTCAAAGCTGGTCTTGGTTGGTGGCAGACTATTCAGTTCGGGAGCAATGTGTCGTTTCCCTTTTATTTTTTGCCTGAATATGTCGGCACGCATGGTTTCCAGATCTGTTCCTTGCTCATGGTTGTACAGCATGGCAACAAAATCTAGGCTTGGATGTATGGTGTCCCCCTTCTCTGCTGTCAGATCCCCAAGTCTCAAGAATCCATCAAATGAAGCAAGCTTCTTCAGCACAGTTAGCTTGCCAACACCAGAAAAGGAGGACACAGTGTCACAACCAGTGAGTGCATGAGCACAGAGAAGGTTTGGCATGATCTTTGCGTGTGCTCTGATGACTTCATTCACGCTAATAATGGATTTGCCTGAACTGCGTGACTCCATGGTCAGAAGAAGGTCTTCAGGTAACCCATTAGTTCTGCAATACAAATGGTGAGCCAAAATCACAAGGACATCTGTGTCGTCAGAAATCACCCTGATGGATTTGTGTCCATGCCTTGCTTCTTGAAGCATATGATGTGCCATCAACACATTTACCTCCTCATGGTGGACAGCTGTCTGTACTGGACTAACACCCATGCACACTGGCTTCAGATCTGGCCCAGTAGTAATGATCTTCTTTCCCTCCATTGGTTCCATGACACTCAGTTTGTCTGCAATCATTTTGATGACTTGCTGCTTGGCTGTCACATTCAAGACCGATGTTTGCTTTGGAAGAGGTGTGCTCTCACTGAGGGTGTATAGCCGGCTGAATCCTCTCTGTCGCCCAGCACGACAACATGACTTGGTACTCATTTCATGGTAGCGGTCAAACACCACATGCAGAACTTGTGTAGCAGCTTCAGCATAGCGGAGAATGGTAGCAACAGCTGCATTTACAAAATCTGACACTTTTGCAGGCTGGCCAGGCCACGACACAGTCCACAGTGCAGCACAGGCATCCAGGATGACAACATCTGGAGGGTCCAGACGACATGTTCCATGTGCAACCATCAGCTTGTTCTTCAATGCAGACTTGGTTGTTGTGCACATACCACCACTGACATCAAAAAGTGATGTGGGATGAGGTGCTAACTCATGAGAAAAGAGAGTTTCCAGTGAGATAGTGTTCCTCGTTGAGGCCATGATTCCAAGAACACGCGCATAAATGAACTCAGTGTCCATGTGTGAATGTCCAACCTGGTCCTTGGGGGCTTTCTTTGTTACAGAAGCCATTGTCTTGATGCATCTTTTCAATTTCATGTGGAAACCAGTGGGCCAGTGACTTTCAAAATCTCAACATTGCTGGGATCCAATTTCAACAGCTTCATGAACGTTCAGGGAGGGCTCATCTACAACATTGTCAGAGTAGATATTGATGATGCCATTTTCAGGGTGTTTGCTGATGTCAAACACATCAACACATGTTGACAGGGCCTCTCTTATTTTCTCTCGGTCTGCAGCATCTTCTCTCAGGCAAGTATTGCGTTCTTCTTTGTGAGAATTCACAACTGTTTGGCATTTTTTTCTTCCCTTCATCTCTTGAAGATCGTGCAGGATCTGTGTCATTGTGCTGTGAGAGTATGCCCAGACAGCCAGTGTTGACTCACTCAGTGTGCATCCAATGATCCCAGATGGTCCATGGCCATAGCGCATGTATGTGGTTTCAATGAAGAGGTCAGACCATATGCCATTCCAGAGTCCTGCTTCATGGCGCATGACATGTTCTCCAGAAATGAACTTTTTGGACAGATCAGGATGCAGACAGAGCATTGAACGCAGATAGTAGAGCCCATAGCGTGCGTAGTTGAAGTGACCAGCAGCAAAAAAGTATGGCATCATTTTATCAACTGCAAACAAGTGAAGTGGCCAGTCACCCTCTCTCTCTGCCCTGACGAATGCCATGATGATAAACAGAGGTTCGATGAGGCCTTGTACCCACAACTTGGTTGTCTTGCTGCCATCAGACATGTTGGACAAGACTGCTGTCAAATCTGCCATTGTGTGGATGTTGGAACTGGATTGCAAGAGTGGCCTGAGCAATTCCTCAACAACGAACCTGAGGGCCCTGACATTCTGGGGATATTTCTTTCCAGAGAGCAACTTGGGAACTCCAGCAAATGTTGTTTCCAGAATCTGCTCCAACCCACTGCCTCCCATGAGATGCCCAATACAGCCAATGAAGCTCATGAGCATATGCATACCTCCTAACCTGGGTATGAAGTCCCTGAACAGCTCTTTGTCTACCTATGTAATATGCATAGCTGCTGGTCATTTGTGAAAACAGTCCACTTCTGTCCAGCCATAGATGTCAGACGTTGTCCTTCTACCATAGCTGTTTTCATTGTGTCTGCTTCTGCTGGAGGCATGTCCAAAAAAGGAGTATACATGAGGGCTGTTTTTGCTCCTGGTCGTTGGCAGTTTTTCCGAGCCTGTTGGGTATTGTATCCGCCGTATTCAGGACAAGAATCGTCATTGATGATGGCATTGAAAAATGCAAGATCTTCTTTTGCAACTCAATTCAGAGACACCTGTAGCCTAGCTAGAAAGGCAAGGGAGGGGACCGATTTCAGACTGTATTCTTCTGGCATGGAAGGCTTCCTTTCTCTATCATATCGCTGTACTGGAATCTCCCCCAGGCTCATATTTTCTGTCTTCACCTCATGTGCTTTGAGGCGCTTGATGGATGGCATATTTGCTGTGTCATTCAGCTGTATGGGCTCCTCATGATTTGCTTGTGTGATAATCATAGCTAAACCATGAGTTGACTTTTGGCCATTCTGTGAGGAAATCTCAGCATCAAAATTGTCAGCAACAACCTGCACCATACCTTTGTCACTGTCAAACTGCACCATGTGTCATTCTTCAGGAGCCATTGCAGTTGCAGCTGAAATTTTGAACCTTCGGGAATTCATCTATGTTGAAGTCACTCCATAGGCATGCAATTCATCAATCATTTTTCGATGCCTGTTGAGTAGAACACTGAGTGCCAGCTGAAGACTTGTTGCCTGATTACTGACAGCACTTGCAACGATGTGGCCAATCATGGCTGCTGGCAGTGTTGAATCAAGGTCATGTTCGTTCATGTTGTTCTCCTATCTCTTCCTTGTCTGCCTCTTTTTCTTCCTCTTTGGACAGTGCCTTGCAGTATTGTTTTTGCTAGTCCTTTTTATCTTGTTACATGCCCCTACCATTTAAGGGTTTTTTTTTTAACGATTGATAGGTTTTAGTAGGGATCAATGGTTTGCTGGATTCCATTATACATATCTTCGTTCCTTATGTGGACTCTGTAGGCGATGCCAAGGAGTCTCTGGAAGCATTTCATCTCTACTGCCTGTACTCTTCTCTCCACATCTGCAGTCAGGGTCCATGATTTACAGGCATACAGGGATGTGGATATGACAAGGGAGCGAATTAGTCTGATCTTGGACTTGAGTGAGATATTTTTCTTTCCAGATGGCGTTCAGTTTTGACAGTGCTGCTATTGTATGAGCAATCCTGCATACTACCTCTGGCTTGGACCCCTTGTCTGATACAACGGCTCCCAAGAACTTGAAGGTTTGAACTGTTTCCAGCTTCTGGTCATTGACCCTGATATCAGTGCTGATGCCCTTGGCGTTATTGGTCATCAGTTTGGTCTTCTCTGAACTGATTTCCATGCCGTATGTTTTAGAGGCCTTGTTCAGGTGTTCTTTTTAATTTAATTTTATTTATTTTATTCTTCTATATCGAGGATAATAAAATAAGCACTCATATGCTTTTTTTCATCCGGTCCCGTGTGTATGCAGTTGTGTAAATATTGTCATCTGTTCCCATAGGCACACAATGGCCCACTCTTACGAAAAAAGGAACAGGATTTAACGTAGGCAAGATGTTCTGCGTGGGTTCGCACACGGGGCATCGGTTTATAGTCTCATCCGAAGGACAGTTTGGGGAGAGTGGAGTCAGCACTAATGTTAACTCCAGAAGAAAAATCCTCTCGACCGGGAATCGAACTCGGTCGTCAAATTGCCAGAGCAATGTTCTGACCATTAGGCTATCCCGTCCACCCGTTCTGTTAAGCTGGCAAACCCCTGTTCTGTTCCTGTTAAATGATGTTAGCACACTAGGCCAGATCTAGATGGGGTATTTTTCTTTCTTTTGGTTTTTATAAATGTGCCTGTAAATATCATGTATCTGCAATTTTTTACCTTGGCAGTTTTGGTGATCCAGCCAATGTCTCAAAGCGCAAAGTATTGCATAATATTGGAAGATACAGCCCTAAGTATGAATACCCTTCTGAAACTGCTCAATCTGTTAGATCTATCGAAATGTGTAGTAAGTGATGAGCAGAAGGGTCTTGGAGTCATCATCGATAAAGGCCTATCCATGACGCATATATCAAAAGGACTGAGGGTAGTTTATGTTTAAAAGAATGTTATTTCACTAGGTTATATATAACATCTCCTTCACAAGATGTATTAGCACAACATGTATATCCCACTCTTTCCCTCTCTCTCTCTCTCTCTCTCTCTCTCCCCTCTCCTCTCTTCTCTCTCTCTCTCTCTCTCTCTCTCTCTCTCTCTTTTTGTATCTATTGGTATTCATGTTTGTGTGTGTTCATCTGTATCAACTGCTTTGTTTTTCCTCTTTTTTTTCTGAGGGTTGGATGAAAAAAAGTCTTGTAACTTAATCTATTACCCTCGTAAAATAAAATTGCGTTTGCGTTTGCGTCTCTCTCTGCTGGGTACCATAAATAAGAGAAATATTATGTATGACTGGTTTAAATATTGTTTGGTTACAGCAGATTGTTGGGAATGTAAAAACGTTTCTGCATACATTTTGGCAGAGGCTTGTGGATATGTTTGTATCGGTATCAACCTCTTATGGTCACCTGTCTACGAAACCATGGTTACTATACATGTACAAAACTAATAAAACAGGTGGCTTCAGAAGTTACTTTGTTTACATACGTGGCACCCAAAACGAACACGCTGTCTTGTCTAATATGTTTTGAATCTGAATGCTGTATGAATTGAGTCTGTGTGCAAACCAGAAGCCATTACATGATGTCAGAAGTTAATCGAAAGCAGATCAGTCAGTAGATAAGTAGCAGAATGGCGAAATTCCCTCCACCAGCGAATTTCGACTTTTCCAGGCCAACTGAGTGGCTGGAATGGAAGGCGCGCTTCCAGCGTTTTCGCATCGCTACCAAGTTGAACCAAGAAGACGGCGTTGTGCAAGTTTCAAGCCTGATTTACGCAATGGGCCCGGAGGCTGATAAGATTTTCAGCACCTTCAACTTCAGAGCAGCTGCAGATGGTGAGCCCAACCTTAGAGACGATTTCAACACTGTCTTGGGCAGGTTTGATGAACATTTTGTGCCAAAACGTAATGTCATATACGAGCGTGCCAAGTTCTACAACAGAAGTCAGCAGGCAGGGGAATCTGTGGAAGAATTCCTACGATCACTGCGGGAGTTGGCAGCTACGTGTGACTTTGTGACAGGGAGGAAGAGAGTATCCGTGACGGGATCGTTCTCGGGCTGCAAGACAGTGATGTGTCTCAGAAGTTACAACTTGGGGCAGAACTGGATCTCAAGTCAGCAGTTGACACTGCACGTCACTACGAGCTCGTGAAGACCCAGATGAAAGACCAGCGGCCAGCAGAGAAAGTTGACGCAGCATTTTCTCGTGCCAGATTCAGCCAACGTGACAGAGGCCAGGCCCATGGAGGGGGCCGAGGTGGCAACAAGCAGTCAGGCTTCAGTGTTCCCCGGGATTGTGGGAAGTGTGGCAGGTCTCATCCTCCAGCCAACTGTCCAGCCGAGGGGAAGAAGTTCCGGAAATGCGGAAAATTATCCCATTACGCTGCTGTGTGTCGTTCCAGAAAAAATGTCAACAACGTGGCAGCAGGAGGGGCGTATGACTACGAACAAGAGTGTGCAGAGACTTTTAGTCTAGGAGCAGTCCATGGTGCGCACGCTCCTGAACCTCCGTGGACCATTTCCCTGGACTTTTGTGGCAGTGCTACAGAATTCAAGATTGACACTGGCGCTGATGTGTCAGTGATCTCCAATACCATTTACAAGACCTTGAGTGCACCACCAGTTCTTAAACCTTCAAAGGCAGTACTTAGAGGAGGGGTGGGGGGGGGGAGTGGGGGGGGGGGGGTGTAATCAACACAGAGGGTGATTTCAATGCTCAAGTGCGTCACAAGGGCAAGTCACATCAGGTGAGATGCTTTGTGGTAAATACACGAACGGACAACCTACTGAGCAGAGATGCCGCCACGCACTTGGGGTTAATTCAGCGCATAGCTAGTGTGGGGAAAGATAGCGATCCACTATTTGCAGAGCTGAATGAGAAGCCAGCAAACTGTAAGCCAGTACATATTTCATTGAAAGAGGACACAACCCCTTACAGTGTCCATACAGCACGCCGTGTACCCATCCCATTACTCCAGAAAGTAAAGGAGGAGCTCGACAGGCTAAAATCAGCAAAAGTCATTGAGGAGATCCAAGAACCGACAGACCGGTGTGCTGGAATGGTCCCAGTGCTGAAACGCAACGGCGCAGTGAGGATCTGTACTGACTATAAACAGCTCAACAGGAACGTCCGCAGAGAAAGATACATGCTTCCTACTTTGGAAGATATTCTTCACAAGCTTCAAGGGGCCAAGGTATTTAGTAAGCGTGACTGTACCTCAGGCTTCTTCCAGCTACCTTTGGATGAGGAGTCATCAAAGTTGACTACATTCATCACTCTATTTGGGCGCTATATCTACAAGAGGCTGCCACAGGGCATCACTTCAGCTCCAGAAATTTTTCAACGGACAGTTGAAGAGGTTTTGAACGACCAGCCTCACACAGTGTGCTTTTTCGATGACATTTTAGTCTTCAGTAAAAACACAACTGACCACAGGGCCCACCTGGAGGCTACAAAACAGAAGCTGCAAGACGCGGGGTTGAAGCTGAACAAAGAGAAGTGTGATCTTGACAAAACCGAACTCAACTTCCTGGGCTACCGCATCTCAGGTGATGGCATCGGCCTTGATCCAGCAAAGGTGCAAGCTGTCACTGAGATGGCTGACCCAGAGAACGTCGAAGAACTGAGATGATTCATCGGGATGGTGAACTTCTTGGGCCGCCATCTGCCAATCTCTCTACAACGATGCATCCACTGACAGAACTTCTTGAGAAGAAGAATGCTTGGGTTTGGGGTCCAACGCAGTCCGAGGCGGTCAAGATGATCAAGACGCTGATCTTCACAGCGCCTACGCTTTGCTTCTTTGACCCAGGCAAGCCAACAGTGGTCAGCTCAGATGCAAGTTCTTATGGGATTGGAGGTGTTCTTCTTCAGGAGCAGAAAGACGGTGGTATGCGACCAGTCGCCTTTTGTTCAAGAACACTGTCTCAGGCAGAGAAACGCTACGCGCAAATCGAGAAAGAGTGTCTAGCAGCTGTCTGGTGTTGTGAACGGTTTGACAGATACCTTGTAGGTCTTCCCAAGTTCCAGTTGGAGACGGACCACAAGCCGCTCGTACCCCTGATAAATAACAGACAACTTTCGGAGACGCCAATACGGTGCCAGAGGATGCTCATGCGGCTAGCGGTTTTCAACGCTGAAGCAACCTACACGGCAGGAAAGAATATGCACGTGGCAGACCACTTGTCACGTAGCCCACTGCAAGAAGCGGCGAAAAGCAACGCTGAGGAGCTCATCGCCAAGCGTGTAAACGCGGTGTCGGCACAGTTGTCAGCATCCGATGCATGTCTGGATCGTCTCCGAGAGGAAACCAGAAAAACGACATCCTGCAAATAGTCAGGGACTATACAAGAAATGGCTGGCCAACGTACAAGGAAGACGTCAAGCTGGGGGCACGCCACCTCTTCCCTGTGAGAGGAGAGCTGAGCGTGTGGGAGGGATTCTAGTGAAAGGAGACCGCCTTCTCATCCCACCATCGATGCGGAAGGAGATCCGTCAGAGGATTCACGAGGGCCACAATGGCATAAATAAATGCCGATGAGCGTGCTGCAGATACGGTGTGTGGCCTCACATTAGCCAGGATATCAAAGACCACATCAGCAGGTGCAGATTATTGCCTTGAAAAGCAGCCATCACAGAGGAAAGAGCCACTCATTTCGTCCGTCCTTCCCAGCTACCCATTCCAGAGAATCAGTGCTGACATCTGTGAACTGAACAATGAACACTACCTAATTGTCACAGATGCCTACTCTAGGTACTTAGAGATAGCCTACCTTCATCAGCTCACCAGCACCACAGTCATCAACAAGCTGAAAAACATCTTCGCTCGTCATGGCATCCCTATGACAGTCATCTCGGACAATGGGGGCCAGTTTTCGTCCGACGCCTTCGCACAGTTTGCGGAAGAGTGGAACTTCAACCACAAGACGTCAAGCCCGCATTACCCGCAGGGCAACAGTGGAGCTGAGAAGGCAGTGCAGATTGCGAAGAACATCCTACATCAGAAGGAAGTCTTCAAGGACATTCTTGCTTACAACGCAACACCAATTCCAGAGTTGGGAGCCAGCCCAGGAGAGCTAGCTTTCGGAAGGAAGCTGAGGACAACACTACCAGTTCATCTTCAGAAGTATACCCCAAGATTGTTCCCAGAGATGTCCTCCAACAGAGAGACAAAGTCTCCAAGGATCGCCAGAAGAGGAACTTCGACAACCACTATGGTGCTCAGCCATTGCCTCTTCTTCACCCTGGCGACCCTGTTCTCATCAGATTGCAGGGGGAGAAGAGGTGGGAGAAACCAGGAGAAGTTGTTAAAGAATGTGCTCCAAGAAGCTACATCATCAAAACCCCTTCTGGAGAGCTGAGGCGCAACCACAGACATCTTCGTCTTGCAGAATATGTCAGTCCACCACTGATTCCAACTCATCAGCAATCAGCAGCACCTGCTCAACCTATCTGCCAGCCAGGGCAACCTACCGACCAGAATCTACCAACACCTGAGAGGTCCAAGCCAGCAGTGCCAGCAGTCACACCATCAACACCTGTAATCACTTCATCAGGTAGACACACCAGGTGTAGCAGGAAGATAGTCTTACCTGCAAGATTCCGCGATGAGTGATCCCCGTAGAGACCCATGGCCTGTCATAGGTGGCAACAGTGTAGCTAGGTTGCCTTCCTAGTTAGTCTATTCAATTGTCTACATGAGTGTGACTATCTATCTAGTCATTGGTAGAGGACAGCAGACTGTCCTGTAGTAATCATTGTGCATGTCCTGTTTTCCAAGTAAGCAGCATGTGTAGCTAGGCTGATCTTACTTGATGAATATTAAGTAACCATGTAGCTTGGTTACAATTATAGGTTTGTGTTAAGTTTCATCAAGGAGTCCAGAAACAAGAAGAGCCGTGTATCCTTTTACCTGTTTGATATTCCCAAGAATTGATTGACAGTTTGCATGTAAGAATGAAAACTTAGAAAAGTGATCATATGAAAGACTCATTGACCAAGTGTTTTGAAAGTTTATTTCCACAGATATTTTAAAAGCATTTAACATTGTAAGAACATTTATAAAGTTTGAAGAGTTAATCCAGTGTAAAGGGGCAACCTTAATTTTGATGGAAATTCTAACTTAAAAGGGGGAGATGTATCGGTATCAACCTCTTATGGTCACCTGTCTGCGAAACCATGGTTACTATACATGTACGAAACTAATAAATAGGTGGCTTCGGAAGTTACTTTGTTTACATACCTGGCACCCAAAACGAACACGCTGTCTTGTCTAATATGTTTCGAATCTGAATGCTGTATGAATTGAGTCTGTGTGCAAACCAGAAGCCATTACAATGTTTGCCCAAGAATGGGCAGGCACTCTTAGAGAGCGTGACAGATATCAGCTCTACACATCATTCAAGACTGTTTTTGAAAGGGAGCAATATATTCTGGATATTGATGTGTATTGCTTTCGTGTTTCCATTTCGCGTGTTAGATTCAATGTTCTCCCACTGAATAACAAGCAAATCACTACAAGGATTCTAACCAGGACAAAGTGTCTCCATTTTGTAAAAATCATATTGAAAATAAACAGCATTTTCTGTTTGCATGTCCAATGTATGATGATTTGAGGTCTAAATTTGTAAAGGAATCAAAATATCTTTCTTTGTACGTTTTGCTTAGAGCCACAAACCCTATTCATAGACATAATCTATCAAAGTATGTCTTTCATGCAATCAACAGACAGAAGAAAATATTTAAAGGCATTAGCTTATCATACTCTTTACTGCTATGTGTGCCTTCCTATTTAATAGGGGTATCAACTCTGTGTGTGTGTGTGGTGTGTGTGGTGCGTGGCGTGGTGGTGCGTGTGGTGGTGTCGTGCGTGCGTGCGTGGTGCGTGCGTGTGGTGCGTGCGTGCGTGGTGTGTGTGTGTGTGTGTGTGTGTGTGTGTGTTGCAAAAGCAACTCAAATAGAAAATTGCAGGGTTAAAATGACTGTGCAGTACTGGAATTCAATTCAGCAGCTTTGCCGTGTTAACTACCTGAATGCTGAATCTAAAATGTATGTTACAAATCTTTTCTCCTTGTCAAGTAGGCGTCTTTGGTTTTCTATGATTGTAAAGTATTTTTCTGTTTCTCCCCTTGCTTTACTTGAATAAAAACCTGTTGCATTTGTGTATAGCAAAATGCAGGGAATGGTGTGTAATGTAGTTATATTAACAGTTTTGCATTCAAGGAAAAACAAAATAATGACGAAGAAAGACACCAGTCACTGCTGTTACTACCCTTACTTTTAGTGCCTGGCTCAGAGTTCATGACTTGCTGCTATCAGCCGGAGTTACCACAGCAGGAAAAGGACGGTTGTATAGCAACTACTTCAGGCAGTGCTGTGAGGGGGGATTTGACTTCCTGTATAGAATAACTACTGACATTCATGGCTTACAGGAAACAAGCTGTGACCCCCATCATTAGAAAGATAATAATAAAATAAAACATTTGTGACATACATTTTAGATTCAGCATTCAGGTAGTTAACAGGGCAAAGCTGCTGAATTGAAATCCAGTACTGACACAGTCATTTTAACCCTGCAATTTTCTGTTTGAGTTGCTTTTGCCACACACACACACACACACACACACACACACACACACACACACACACACACACACACAGACACACAACACACACAAGACACAGATTAAAAAGCAGATTATTTTGATACCAAACACATACAAGTTCAGTTTCTATGTCTATCTGCTATGGCAGATTAAACTAAACTAATTAATTTACAATAAACACAACTTCCTCATATAAGCTTCCTCATTTTCCAACTGCCGCATCTTAGAACAGTCAAATAAAGTAGAACAACAACAACCAAGGCCATGCACTGCAGGCTACAGGGATGCATGGTGCCTACTTTTCTTGCGAGTACTTCAATGCTTGGGGCTGTAGACACCTGCTAAGTACTCCACTGTAAACAATCCATCAGCCGGCGTCGTCTGCCGCTGGGCGTGGCAGTGCAAAGGTAGTGTATGTTTCACAGAGCTGTTTATAAGCTGTGTACTGTTCTTTCACAGCTACTACAGCAGTGAGGGGATTTCTTGGCACTTTGGCTAGCACTCTGATAACAGATTGATGATGCACCCAGTTCTACCAAACACATAAATTCCACAACGCTCATTTTGCTTCTGGAATATATGATGAAAATGGGTGACTGAAAACATAACTGCTACTTATCCTCTCCACTACACTTTGAGTGTCTGCATCTTCCTTTTTTCATGTGCTTTTAGATTATTTACATTTAAGGTATGTACAAGCAATGTCTCATTTTTTTTTTCATCTGGTGGATTTCTGTTGTGCTGTGCAGTTTGGGAGAAACAACAGTGAGCTGCTCTTGCATCATGATTTGGATCTGCTCTCCTTCCTCTCTAATGTCACACAGCTCTGACATATTGTTTACACTTTGATAATTCACTGATAGAAAAAAAATACACAACACTCAAACCCTGACAAAAAGGACTGCAGGTCTGTATAGCAACATGATCACCACAAGTCAGTGATATTTTTTTCATGAACAGCTACGTAGACATTAATGCACAGAGTAGTTTTTCCTAGTTTTGTTCACAATATTGATTCGAATCAGCTCTTGACACACTAAATTACAGTCCATAATGTTTGTCATCACACACACACACACACAGAAGGGTGTGAAAATAAAATGTTAAAAGATCAGCACTGTGGGATATGAGATAACAGACAGACAGAACCATAAAAAGAGGAGAAAAACAACCCTGAGTACAGGTTTTTAATACTTAACAAATAGGGCACTAAGAGAGCCAGCCAGCCTTCCTTCCTTTTCAGGAGAGGAATGTCTGGCGGTTGAGAGGGTTAGCAGCTGTCTGCGCTGCGGAACTAAAAGTGCGAAAAGGGGCTCTGTGGACAGCAGTGCAGTATTTGGAAATGCTGTTTTGTACTATAGAAAATCAGAAGGAAGACATTCACTTTAGTATTTAGTGCCTAGTGTCTAGTATCACAGAACAAAAACAAAAAAAAACCTCAATGTGATAGAAGTAGCCATAAAGTATGGAACTATTTTCTTCTTGTATGTGTATGTACTCATAATATGGGTTCTGATAATACTAGGGAAGTGAAATCAAGCAAAAGTGAATTTAATCTGCACCTTAGAATTGACACTAATAACCCCCAAATGTGTATGGAATGTTGATAACTGTGTATCTATGTACTGCTTTATATCGTTTTGCTTTCCCAAAGAAGAGGATAAAAACAATAAAAAGAGGAGAAAAACAACCCTGAGTACAGGTTTTTAATACTTAAATAGGGCGCTGAGAGCCAGCCAGCCTTCCTTCCTTTTTTTGTATTGTATTGTGGCCCAAGGCCGAAGTGCAATTAAATCATTTCAGTGTTAAGTGTTAAGTGTTCTGCTCTCTTCTCTCTCTCTCTCTCTCTCTCTCTCTCTCTCTCTCTCTCTCTCTCTCTCTCTCTCTCTCTCTCTCTCTCTCTCTCTCTCTCTCTCTCTCTCTCTCTCAAGAACCACACACACACACACACACACACACACACACACACACACACACACACACACACACACACACACACACACACACACAGGGGGACGATAGCCTAGTGGTCAGAACATTGCACTGGCAATTTGACGACCCAGGTTCGAGTCCCGTGACGAGATTTTTTTTTTTGGAGTTAACATCAGTGCTGACTTCCACTCTCCCCACAAGTCCTTCGATCAGACTTTAAACCGAGGCCCGTGTGCGAACGCACGCAGTACATCTTCGCACACGTTAAATCCTGTTCCTTTTCTTAAAGTAGGCCATCGTGTGCTGGTGGGAACAGATGACATTTACAAAACTGCATACACACGGGGACTGGATATAAAAAAGCACGAGAGTGCTTATCCCATTATCCTCGATTAAAAGACTCAATCACTCAATCACTCAATCAATCAATCAATTAAACACACACACACACACACACACACACACACACACACACACACACACACACACACACACACACACACACACACACACACACACACACACACACACACACACACACACACACACACACACACACACACACACACAATGAAACATGACAAGATTTACGAACTGCATACACACGGGGACTGGATGAAAAAAAGCACACGAATGCAAGCACGACGCACGCAGCACGCACGCACAGCTCACCCCCACACCACACACACACACACACACACACACACACACACACACACACACACACACACACACACAACACACACACACACACACACACACAGGCGCACTCGCAGATCAGTTGGTTTCATGGAAAGGAAGACTATTTCAGATTTAAGTATGGTTATATCACAAAACAAGCATACACATAAAAGATTTGTTTTCCTTGTCATTAATCATTAGTAATGTAGGTTTACTTATTATGTCAGAGAGGGAGAGAGAGAGAGAGATTTGATTTGATTTGATTTATTCTTTTATATCGAGGATAATGGGATAAGCACTCTCGTGTTTTTTTTTACATCCAATCCCCGTGTGTATGCAATTTTGTAAATGTCATCTGTTCCCACCAGTACACGATGGCCTACTCTTACGAAAAGCGGAACAGGATTTAACGTGTGCGCAAGATATTCTCCTGCGTTCGCACATGGGCCTTGGTTTAAAGTCTCATCCGAATGACTTTTGGGGAGAGTGGAGTCATCACTGATGTTAACTCCAGGAGAAAAATCTCCTCGACCAGACTCGAACTCGGGTCTTCAAATTGCCAGCTCCATGTTCTGACCACTAGGCTATCCCCTAGGCTATCCCCCGACAGAGAGAGAGAGAGAGAGGAGAGAGAGAGAGAGAGAGAGAGAGAGAGAGAGAGAGAGAGAGAGAGAGAGAGAGAGAGAGAGAGAGAGAGAGAGAGAGAGAAGATTACGCTTGCTAAATTCAAAACAATAATAACCATGGAGATAAAGAAAGAATGGAAGTTGGGGGTGGTGGGGGATATATGGTAGCAGATGGAAAGTGCAAGAATGACGAGTAGGGTTGTTTTTTTTTAATTAAAAGGTAACTGGCTGATAATGCAAGCGTGGATCAAAATGTTCAACATAATATTTTTTTTATTGTTGAATCAAATTTTGAGTGACTAGTCATTATTATGCGATTCAACACTAAAAAACACACATCTGGCTCAGTCAACTGTCCATAAGGTCGAAAGCAAAAATTACTTATAATGTATGAACTGGGTGAACACTGTATTGTATTGTATTGTATTGTATTGTATTGTATTGTATTGTATTGTATTGTATTGTATTGTATTGTATTGTATTGTATTGCATTGCATTGCATTGCATTGCATTGATTGTATTGCATTGTATTGTATTGTATTGTAATGTGTTGGTTGTTGCATTGTTTTGTTTTGAATATATATTGTATTGTATTGTATTGTATTGTATTGTATTGTATTGTATTGTATTGTATTGTATTGAATTGTATTGCATTGTATTGTATGCTGTTCATTGTATTGCATTATTGTATGCACTGTATTGTATGTCCCTTTCGTCATGACAAATTCATCTGCGTGATATTCAGGCTGCATAAATACTTCTTTATTTAGGGTAAGCATATCGTTTTATGGGATAACCTCATGTTTTCCATAGTCTGATGCACATAAGGTAGAAGATTTTAGGAGAACTGCTTTGAGTGCTCTTTTGTAAGTGCTATTAAGAGGTTTGAGAGCATTAGCAAAAAGGGTAGAACAATAGTTAATTGAGGATAAAATGTAAGCATGTAGGAATACTTTTCTAGCATCTGCATTGATAAAGTGTTTAATTTTACAAAGTTGGTATACATGCTTTAATATAGTTTTGGATAATTTATTTATGTGTGCCATCCATGAAAGTATTGTTGTCAATCACAATGCCTAAAAGTTTATGGTTATCAACTTCCTCAATAGTTTCATTGTTCATAAAGATAGGTGGAAGTCTAAGTGTCATGTTCTGTCTCTTTTGTCTTGTTGTTATAAGCATGACTTTGGTATTTTCGGGGTTTAGTGCCATAATTATGGTTGTAATTGCACCATTTGCTTAAAGAATCAATGCTACTTTGTAATGAGGCAGATACTTGATTAAAATTGGTGTGGTTAGTATGAATTGTAGTGTCATCACAAACAGTTTCACATGATTTTTTCATATAGAATGGAAGGGCATTAACATATATAGAGAATAAAAGTGGGCCTAAGAAAGACCCTTGTGGTATCCCATATTTTACTGGTAGTGTAGATGACTTAATGTTATTGATCGAAATATAATGTTGTCTATTATGTAGGAATGATCTGATGAACTTCAGACTGTTTATCATAAAGTTTTTGGCATAGAAGTTCATGGTCAATTACATCGAAGGCTTTGGCAAAGTCAACAAAAAGGGCTCCACAATATCTGTTATCATTTATATTGTTGTGCCAAGAATCTACAATGTTGCTAAGAGTGGTGTGGCAAGAGAGAATTTTCCTGAATCCTGACTGGTTATTAATTAAAATTCTGTATTTTTCTAGATGATGGCTACGGTGCTTTTGTATATGGTTTTCCATTGGTTTGGATATAATTGATAACACTGACATTGGCCTGTAGTTACATGGGTTTGAAGAGTCACCAGACTTATGAAAAGGAATGATTTTGGCCGTTTGAATCGTGATGGGAAATGGCATTTTGCAATACACAAGTTATAGACATAAGTGAGTGTTTCAGTTATAAAAGGAGCTGCGACTTTGAGAATTTTCCCATCCAGACCATCTGGTCCATGACTATTTGTTTGTTTTAAGCATTGAAGGGATTGATAAACTTCTACTATGTTCAATGGTGGTAGTTTCATGTTAGAATTGACATTTTTGGATCACAAAATCTTTTCAATTTTTTAATGGAATTTTTTTCAGCATCATTTTGTTTTATCAATGAATCTGTCATGGTAGTGTAGTCAGTCCTTGCATTTCGCAAAGAACTAATTGTGATAGTTTTCAAACTTGATGCAAAGGGTAGATAAAAATACCATAAACAAAATTCTCCCAACAACCCTTTCCCTTGAACCTCCAACCCAGAAAATTTGACACAGACTCATTACAGGTACAGAAGTGTACTGGAAAACCGCAGCTGAGATCACCATTAGATCAGAGCAAACGGGGCTACTGAATCAGAGACCTTTTTTTTCATTGCATAATGATCACTGATGATGAGGATGATGTAATGCTGCTGCTTTAGAAATGTATGTGTATTAAGACTATGTAACAGGGTTTACTTTACGCTTTCTTATGATATATCCCGGCGACACCGGGCGAGGGATACAGACACCTACAGTGTAGGTCAGGTAATTTGAGCAACACTCAAAACTGCATCGTGAACTGTATAAAGCTCGACTGTGTGGTTCCAGTCTTCCAAAAGAGCGCCTAGCAAACTTACTCTTGTTAGGAGCCCGCCCCAGTTTGAAAAATACCCATGACTTATCAGATTTGAAGTTGCAACCTTCAATTTAACTCAAATTCATCTCAACTTTGTTATCTGACAGAGAATGTCACAGTCTTCAAGCTACAGCCCAAGGTGGTAACCACTGCGGGCGTGTGTGTGTGTGTGTTGTGTGTGTGTGTGTGTGGGTGTGTGTTTGTGTTGTGTGTGTGTGTGTGTGTGTGTGGTGTGTGGTGTGTGTGTGGAGGGGGGTGTTTTGTTGTTGTTGTTGTTGTTTTTAGGAGGCGGTTATGGTTACTGTTGGTTGGTTTTCAATGTTTCATTGATAGCTGTAATGTTTGCTTGTTTTCAAGGACAGATTGTAAGACCAAGCCCCGCGTAAAATCCCCACCCCTGTGTATTAATAAAGATCGTTTGTTCGTTCAGTCATTCATCCCGTCTTTCGCCTAGCCTACCATGATTAAAGGGAGGACATCAATAAAATGTGTAGACATAGAAGCTATACTTCACTCCCATTTGCTGCTACAACTGTGTTCAGGGTTTTTGGGGCAGGAATGAGTCTTTCTTTGTTTTGGTTTTTTTGTTTCTGTGTTTGCAGCTTTTGGTTTTGTTTACTTTTGTTTGGGGGGGGGGGGAGGTGGAGGGAGGGAGTGGTTGTCAAATTGATTTTTATTGAGGGTACAGAATTACATTTACTCAAATTTTCATCTCCTCTCTCTCTCTCTCTCTCTCTCTCTCTCTCTCTCTCTCTCTCTCTCTCTCTCTCTCCTCTCTCTCTCTCTCTCTCTCTCTCTCTCTTTTCTACCCAGTTACCTGTGCAGACGTGTGCTCTCATGCTCTCAAGAAAATGTTAATTTAGGGCAGAACCTGGTTTCCAATAGTGCTGAACTTTATACAGTTGTTTTCTTTCATCATGTGGACTGCACCGGTGATGTCAATTATCTTCCAACAATGTGTTCTTGTAAAATATTAGTAAAAAAGTAAGTGGATTTTATTTCTCACTGAACACAGATACTGATGTATATATTTGTGACCACTGTGTCGAGTCAGTGTCTATCCAGCTGATTGTCAACATGTAAAGGGCCTCACAAGGGCCTCTCAAGCTCCATGGGACTGGCTGCCTAGGCAACTTACTCATGAAGAAAGAGAAATGTGTGTGTGTGTGGACCTTCACAGCCGTCATGTTTAGTACGGCATCTCCCCACCATGGAGACACTAGGCCTAGCTTGTGTTGAGGGCTAGACTATTAACAGCTTCGCACCTGCCTTCCCACCCCCCCCACCCCCCCTCCACCTCTGCTGCAACACTGGAGACCAGACGGAGTGAAGCGTGACGGCCGCCCTTCTGTGTCCAGCCTCAAGTGGTGTTGTGCTGTGACGCTCCAGTGGGTCTGCATTCGGTCTAACATCTGTACTGCTGTAGCAGACGACATTCAAACCGCCCCCTTGAGGTTTGCTTCTCAACAGGCGGTTTCGTCCAACTCTGCCGTTGAGTTGCTATTGCGCTCGGCTTTGCTCTTCTACGGCAATTGGACCTCGCTGGAGTTCGTATGGGAAATGGTTTTTCTTCTGTTTAATTTTTGGTGCACTTGGCCAGGGGCCAATTTTGGACAGCTTTATTAGATATGCTATTGCTGACAGTGTTGGAATGAATGTTCATGCCCTGTACTGTCTCCCTACCATGGTAACATCTCTTAGTGTCCACTTAACTCTCTACTGAGCCATTGATTACCTTGCCCTTACCCCCTCCCTTCCCTCCACCCCTCTTCCTCCCTTTTTTTTCTGTTGTTATTGTCTGGGGTGATTGAAACTGCCCCCACGGTCCTGTATACAGTGAAGAATGCCATGTACTTAAATATGTGAACTGTAGGACTAAGGACCATGGGTTTAAAAAAAAAAAGCACAAGAATCACTAGTTCCCCCATATTCACCCCACTCCATCCCACATCTCCAATCCCCTTGTCACCCCCCCCCCCCCCCAATATGTCTGCTGTCACCAATGACACCCAATGTACCTGGATCCCCCAAATAGATATAAAGATAGACACAAAACAATTAACTTTTCAAGTCCCATTCCCACTGCTTCCAGTAGCAAGATCTGTCTTTTATAAACGTTACATGTACAGTGTCAGTAATCAACCAGGCTTTGACACATATTGGAAGGATTACTCAAAGCCTAATAAACCCCTTTCCTTCAGTGACATTGGCAACCTCTTTACTATCCCCACCACCCTACCCAGTGACAAAATTTACAAGACTAAAATTCAAGTTAATTGTGCTGACAAAAAAATGATCACCATCACCACCTTTTACACAACAGGAACTGTACTGGTACAAGGGAACTTGTGCAGAAGATGGCTCAGAAACGAGTTCCAATCACTCATTCAGGTGATTCGAGCCATCTTCAGTCTGACAAGAAGCAGAGAGACCCAACCAAACCTGGACGAGGCTGTGCATGACCTGTCGGAACTACCCCTACCCAACGCAAACCTTCCAGATCTGATAGAATAGTTCCCCAGGATATCCCCTCCCCATCCAGGAGTCCCTGCCTCTCCAGATTGCCCTCATTGATCAATCCCACCACCAGCCCACCACCCAGCACTGATAATCAGCTGCCTGATCTATCACCACCCTCACCCCCACCAGTCCAGCAGTCAGGCCAGATAAACTCACCTGTAGGGAACACAAAACAAACCCTTCCACAAAACAGAGTACAAACACCACACCCACACCCTGTGCAGATGCATGGTCTCCCTCACACAGCTGAAAACAGGAAAGAGATCAAAACATGCTGTCAATCCAACAATCAGCCAAAAAACAACTCACAAAATACACAGACTAATACTGTGCGACATGTTTCCTCATCAGTCACTCATCCTCACAAAAAAACATGTCACCTTCCTCGTTTCCTCTGCAAATATACACCCACCCTAACACCACAACAACAGAAACAAAAAATACACTCACTATCCACTTCAATCAAAAAAAACCACAAAAGCCTTAGGTTCTCTTACCAAGAATGTTCTCAAACTGCAAAAAGAAAACCAATACTTAAAGACAGAACTGAAACAGCTGAAACACACATCAAAAGAACACACACAAAAGCACTCAACTGTACAGTCAGATGAAGAACAAGACACCCTCCTATCATCCTTCCTAACCACCAACAGATTCTCTCTTCTCTCCCACAATGAGGAAAACAAAAAAACAATGTATTCATGACAACACTGACCAGAAGCCAGCCCCAGCTGATCGAACTCCACCTTCACCACAAGACACAGTCAACACTGTCAAAATCAACACCCAAACAGACTCTGTCAAACAAACTTCCAACACCACCGAAGAAATCAACAACCAAACAACAGTCAACACTGTCATCACCATCAAAAACAACAACCAAACAGACTCTGACCAACAAACTTCCAACATCCCTGAGTCAATGACATAAACCCAAATGTATGGACAAAAGGCTCTCTCAAAAAAAGACAAAAAGACACAAAACTCCAAACACACACTTCTGAAGCACAACAAACTACTACCAACAGCACTCTCACACCACGCCAACAACTAGCAGAACATAGAGTACATTCCAGCACAACTAATATCATCTTAGGTGACTCAGTAACACGACACATCAAATCTGATATTCTATTCTACAAAGGCAAAACTCAAAACATTAATATCTCAGGTCTCACTGTCGATGACCTTATTCATTGGCTCCATCACATTCCCAACAACAAAGAAGTACAGCACATAATTTTTCACACAGGAATCAACACATGCAAACACACAGCTATCACATAAAGCAAATGGACACAACTCATCAGAAACATCAAACACGTGTTTCCCCGAGCCAGGCTGCTGGCATCGTCCATCATTCCCCCAATGGGACAGCACCCCCTAAAGAAAACAGTTAACATTTCCAACATATCCCTAGCCAAAGTGTGTGCTGCAGAAAACATCCCACTTGCAGACCACTCTACCATATTTATAACCTCCAGTGGGGCCCCATGCAAAGATCTGTATTCTGACCCTCTTCACCCCAGCCCCAAAGGTGCAGACAGGTAAGTGTACAGCCTCAAATATGCCGAACCCTGACATAAAAGTCAGCCACTCCTGACAACACCCACTACACGACCTACTGATGAACATATGACCCATCCACCATGGCTAGTATACAAAGGGTATCATCCACACTCCAGTGTTCCTGGATACCCTTTCTCAAAGCAAATGTCTGGATGCCATCCCACCCCCCAACCCCGGAAGGACAATGTCTGGGCCAACAGACAATCCCTCAGGCAACTACATCCAGTGACGACCCTGCATTATCCCTACCACATGCCCCCACCCTACCCAGCAATGCCTTCTACCAGACCTCACCCAGCTCCAGCTTCCCTCGTAAATCTTCCTTACCACCAGCCCAACATAGCATACACCATAGAAACTCTAGTGTGATAAAGTCACAATCTGCCAACACTGCAATAATGAATAAGAGTGTGCATGTATGTTTGAGTATATGTGTATGCATGTGTGGACATACATACATGTGATATGTTTATGCATATGTACAATTATATGTAAGTGTATGGATGTGTGTTTATATACATGTATATGCACACACACACACACACACACACACACACACACACACACACACACACACACACACACACACACACACATGTGTGTATGTGAGCTGTGAGCAAGATGGTAGTGTATTTGTGCACATGTGTATAAGTGCATGAGCACAACTTGACCTTCAAATATAAATTGATAAAAGTAATGAAACAAGATTGTGAAGACCATACTCATGCTCTGCAACCCATGGTATTGAATTATCAACTTGTGACAGAGTGGAACTATAGATATACATACCAGTTTTTCTGTGCTCCAGACACGCCCACCCAACCCAGTGCTCCCATTGTGTAGCAAATTGTGACTGGTCATTGCCAGACCATACTTATGCTAAAAAGACTGTGACTGAATCTTATCTTGTTTATATATATATATATATATATATATATATATATATATATATATAATATATATATATATATATATATATATATATATACATACATATATATATATATATAATATATATATATATATATATATATATATATATATATATATACATATGTACACACATACACACATGTGTGTGAGCCTGTGAGCAAGATGATAACATATTGTGCCCATATGTATAATTGTGTGAACACAACTTGATCCTTCAACTATAAGTTGATAAAAATAATGAAACAAGGTTGTGAAGACTGATATTTGTGCTCTGCAACCCATGGTCTTGAATTGTCAACTTGTGACAGAGTGGAAGTATTATATATATATATATATATAATATATATATAATATATAATATATATATATATATATATATATATATATATATATATACCAGTTCTTCTGTGCTCCAGGCACGCCCACCCAACCCAGTGCTCCCATTGTGTAGCAAACTGTGACTGGTCATTGCCTGACCTTACTTAAACTGAAAAGACTGTGAGTGAATCCACTGGATCTTGCTGATTGTGCGTGGACATCTGGTATCCCAGGAATTGTGTAGACTGTGCATCAAGAGATACTTTTATTATTCTCACTTCTGTTGCATTGCTGTTGTTTACAAGACTTGCTTGGCATAGTATTGCCTTGATTGTTCTTGATTTTTATTTTATTTTTTAATTTTTTTTTAAACCTTGCTCTGCCTTATCTTTTTTTTATGTTTTTGATGGTCTGTTGATTTGTTTGATTTGTTTTTTTAATTTTTTGATCTGATTTTATTTTGATTTGTTTGTTTTGATTTGTTTGATTTGATTTATTTTTTTTATTTGTTTTTTATTTGTTTTTTCTGAAGAAGCCTGACAGTTATTTTAACTGACTTACTATATTATTGTGTGTTAAATGTAAAGTTATTTGATTTTACTCCTTAACCCATTTCATTTGTTCTTCTGAAGAAGGCTAACAGTTATCTTGACTGAATCATTATATTATTGTGTGTTATATGCAAAGTGATTTTGATTCTACTCTTTAATTCATTTCATCCCCTACCCCCAATCAAGTACTTATACTCCCCCCCCCCCCTTATTAGTAAACTTTCAACATATTTTCATTTTCCCCATTCACCAAATAAGGCAAATTTTACAACACATTGTTAATTCTCACCAAAGTACCTATAGCAGATGCATCCAAGACATAATACCTGGCCCTCCAAGGATGGCTTACGAATTTGCCACCTAAAGATAAACCATGCAATTAACAAAATTGAAGATATATCAACACTCATCACAAATCAAGGTAAACCATTTCACATACTAGGGCTTTCTGAGTCAAGGCTCTCAGAACATATAATGGACACTGACATACACATACCAGGTTATAAAATCTTGCAAAAAGATCCACATAAGCCAAAAGAAACAGGTGTGTTAGTATATGTTAGTGAATCTGTAACATTCAAACATTTCCCTGACCTAGAACATCATGAAATAGAATCTATCTGGATTGAAGTTTCAGTGAAAGGTACACGGCCTGTTGTAATAGGGTTCTGTTACAGGAATCCAACAGAAAGAACAAATTGGATAGACAAATTCGACTCCATGATGAATGAAGTCCTCCTTGAATGTCAGGAACTAATCTTACTGGGTGACTTTAATATTGACCTTACTAAAGTACATAATCAATGGACCCAAGTTACGAATTCCTTCAATCTTCACCAATTAGTTAAATCTCCCACGAGAGTCACATCAAATTCAAGCACACTAATTGACCATATCTATGTATCAAACCCAGAAAACATCATAGAAACATGTGTCCCTGTCTATAACTGCAGCGACCACTACCCAGTCTGTGCCACTTGGTCAAAAAAAGGAACAACAATTCCCAAACCTGGCCATAAAACTATAACCTATCGTTCTTTTGCAAAGTTTAATGAACAACATTTTCTCCTAGAACTAAGTAACTCCACGCTGTCGGAAACATTCAACATTGCTGATCCAGACTTAGCTATTGAGTTCTGGTTAAAGACATTCACTGAAATATATAACAAACATGCCCCACTAAAAACCATTAGGATCAAACACGTCCCCAAACCACCTTGGCTCACAAAGGAACTAGAGGAAGCACATTATGTAAGAGATTTTCTAAAAGAACACAAATATTATGAGGAGTCCAAAAAATTAAGAAACGCCATAATCTCACAAAATCGGTGTGAAAAAAAGAAATATTTTCAAGACTTACTATCTTCCAAACAAAATTCAAAGACTGTATGGCGAGCAATGAATCAAATAACAAACAATCAATCATCTTCCAAATCGAATAGAATTAAAGACATCTCTGCTGAAAAACTTAACAACCACTTCATCAATGTTTCTTCTGACATAATTAGCAATGATAACTCAGAATCCAATGACCTCAATAAATTAAAACAATACTGCCAAGAAAAGCATATACCTTCAAAACTTCACTTACCATTCATGTCTGTTTCAGAGGTCTATAACTATCTGACTCACCTCAAACAATCTAGAATGCATGGTCTTGATGGAATAGACAGCAAAATATTGAAATTATCAGCTCCAGTTATCACAGACACCCTAACATATATATATATATATATATATATATTATATATATATATATAATATATATATATATATATATATATGATATATATACAACCTTTGCCTTGATAAGAACTACTTCCCCAACGCCTTCAAATGTGCTAAAGTGATCCCCATCTACAAGTCAGGTGATACTTCAGATCCTTCAAACTATAGATCAATCTCTATTATACCTATCCTTTCAAAACCCCTGGAAAAACATATGAATAAACACTTAGTCCATCATAAGGAAACCAATAACTTACTCCATCCTAATCAGTCTGGATTTAGACAAAAGCACTTGTGCCATACAGCACTAACCAGTCTTGTTGGCAACTGGCTATAAAACATAATGACAATAAATTTTGTGGAGTATTATTTGTTGATTTCAAAAAAGCATTTGATACAATTGACCACAAACTTTTCCTTAAAAAGCTAGAACTGTATAACATTTCTACAAAAACCCTAGGACTACTAGATTCCTATCTTACAAACAGGCAACAGTGTGTTTCAATAACTACATCAACATCCAAACTAAAAACCATTCATTATGGAATACCACAGGGATCCATATTGGGACCAATTCTCTTCTCAGTATACATAAATGACCTTCCTCTACATATCAATTCCAAATGTGAACTATTTGCTGCTGACACAACCATACATACGAGCCATAACAACATTGATTATCTTGCAACCATACTACAAAAAAACGCTGACGAACTTGTCAAATGGACAGAACAAAACCACATGTCTACTCATCCCCCAAAAACAAAATGCATGCTTATCACCACCAGACAATAGCGACAAAATTTATCACATAAAATGTTTAAAATTCACATACAAAAAAGGAAGCAATTGAACAAACCTCTCACCACAAAGTCCTAGGAGTGACAATCAATGAAAATCTCAGCTGGTTCTACCACATATCTCATCTATGCAAATATTTGTCCCAAAAAGTCTACCAGTTGACTAAAAGCAAACACTTTCTTGACTTCCATTCAAGAAAACTATTCTTTAAAGCTTATATACAATCCTCAATAGACTATGCAGCAACCCTGTGGGATTCTGCCAGTGCAAATACCATAAAACCGTTACTTAGTCTGTATAAACGTGGTCTTAAGCTGGTCCTTTTGAAGAAAACAACCTTGCTAGAAGTAGACTATACTCAGTTAAATATTCTCCCCCCTACACCAACACTAAAATATAACAAAGGCATCATGATGTTTAAGATAATGACAGGAAATGTCCCCACATCATTAAAAGATAAATTCCCAATAAATATTCCAGAAGTATGGAAAAGCCAAGTGTCCCAATCCCAAGAATAGACCTGTTTAAATCTAGTTTACTATACTCAGGCCCTACACTGTGGAACTCCCTTCCTGATTCAATTAAACAGCACCAATCATTAACAACCTTCAAAAATTACCTTCTAAACCACTTGATGCATTAAAAACAACAAACCACACTCCCCCCCCTCCCCCCCCCTCTCTACCACACTGTGTGTGTGCATGGGTGTGGATGTGTGTATGTGTGTAATTCTTATCTGTGTGTCTGTATGTCTGTGTGTGAGAGTATGTGAGTATGTGGAAATCATTATCCTATTTCTAAAAATGTTTTGCTAATTCTATAAACATCTGGGATGTTTGTTTTATGATTTTATTTTTATTTTTGTTGTTTGTTTGTTGTTGTTTGTTGTTGTTGTTGTTTTTATAGTATTCTCCCCCACCCCTTCAAATAAGAATATAATTTATTTTCCCCCCTTTTATCCAAATGTATGATTTAAATGACTTGTATAACTTTAGACATATGGACGTAGACTGATGTTTCAGTTGTTTATTATAATGTCCTCCTGCTGGCTCCTGCTGGCTCTTTGTTTATTAGCGGTTTTTTGTTGTTGTTTTGTTGTTGTTTTGTTTTTTGTTTTTTTTGTTGTTTTTTTGGGGGGTTGTTTTGTTTTGTTTTTGTTTGTTTATTTGTTTGTTTGTTTGTTTGGGTTTTTTGTTTTGTTTTGTTTGTTTTTGTTTGTTTTTTGTTTGTTTATTTGTTTGTTTGTTTGTTTTGTTCTGGGTTTTTTTTTTTCGTTTCTATTCTTCTTCTTAAATAATCCAAATTATTTTATTGTGACTTCTGATTTTCTCTTCTGAATGAGTGCACCTTTCTCACCTTATTATATGTAGTGTACTGTCGCATTTCTCTTACCTTATTATATGCAGTGTACTTATTTCTGTATGTTGTTTGGTACTGCGTATAGTTTTATTGTTTAATATCTTTTATTTTGATGTTATCCCTGAAAAGGGCGGGGACTGGATGTAAAAAAGCACATGTGTGCTTATCTATTATCCTCGAATAAAAGAATTTGCCTTGCCTTGCTGCCTTGTCCTTGCCTTGCCTTGCCTTGCCTTGCCTTGCCTTGCCTTGCCTTGCCTTGCCTTGCCTGTGTCTCTCTAAACATCAAAAATAACAAACCACACTCTCCCCTCTCCCCCCCTCTGTGTGTGTTGTGTGTGTGTGTGTGTGTGTGTGTGTGTGTGTGTGTGTGTGTGTGTGTGTGTGTGTGTGTGTGTGTGTGTGTGTGTGTGTGTGTGTGTGCGTTTAAATGTTTCACATGTATCTTACCATTGTATCATTGTAGCTGATCTTTAAGACTGAATTTCACTATCCACTGTCTTAATCTAGCTCTATTACACATTCATCTCTTCTTCTCTCCTCTCCTCTCTCTCTCTCCTCTCTCCTCATCTCTCTCCTCTCTCTCTCTCCTCTCTCCCTCCCAATTCTCACTATTCCATCTCTTCTTTACGTCTATTTAACTCCCTTTTGATCTCTCTCTCTCATCTCCTCTCTCTCTCTCGTCTCTCTCTCTCCTCTCTCTCTCTCTCTCTCTCTCTCCTCTCTCTCTCTCCTCTCCTCTCTCTCTCTCTCTTCTCTCTGTCTCTCTCCTCTCCCCCCCCCCCCCAATGTCCACCTATTACCATCCATTTTTAGTCATATTTTATACTCCCTTTTTGATAATCACGTGTGACGAATGTAATTGATTTTATGTAAAATTTTGATTAATGATTGTTAAAAAAACAACCCAAAAAAACCTGAATAACTTTGTCCATTACCACATATATAATTAAAAACATAAATTTTATGATGTAATCATAAGATTGATATGATATTAGGGTATATATATCCCAAAATATGTGCCTGACAGCGGATAGAGTATTCGTGTATCCTTTATGATTTTATTCAGAATTCAAGGCATATATTTTCCTTAGAATGCAGTTTATTGATGAAATGTATCAGAACCGGTGAAAATGTGTGTGTGTGTTGTGTGTGTGTGTGTGTGTGTGTGTGTGTGTGGTGTGTCGTGTGTGTGTGTGAGTGTGTGTATGTGTGTGTGTGCGAGCGTGCGTGTGTGTATGTGTATGTGTGAGTGTGTGTGTGTGTATGTGTGTTGTGGTGAGTGGTGTGTTGTGTGTTGTGTGTGATGTGTGTGTAGTGTGTGTGTGTGTGTGTGTGTGTGTGTGTGTGTGTGTTGTGTGTGTTTGTGTGTGTGTGTGTGTGGTGTGTGTGTGTGTGTGTGTGTGTGTGTGTTTGTGTGTGTGTGTGTGTGGGGTAGTATATGTTTGTGTGTATTGTGTGTGTGTGAGAGTGTGTTAGTGTATCTGTGTGTGGTTGTGTGTGGTGTGTGTGTGTGTGTGAGTGTGTGTGTGAGTGTGTGAGTGTGATGTATTTTGTGTGTGTATGTGTGTGTGAGAGTGTGTTGTGTGTCTGTGTATGTGTCTGTGTGTGTATGTCTGTGTGTCTGTGTGTGTGTCTGTGCGTGAGTGAGTGTGAGTGTGTGTAAAACATTATCCGATTGAAAAAAATGATATGCCTATTTTTTTGAAACATCTAGGATGTTTTATGTTTGTTTGTTTTTTCTTTTCTTTTTTTATTATAATTTTATTGGTAGTATGTCTCCCCCCCTCCAATAAGGATGCTAGTTTTTTTTAAAATCCCCTTTTATCCAAATGTATGATTTATTTTACATGTACAATTTTTGATAGATAGTGGTGGATTGATGTTTTCGTGTTATTTCATTTTGTTCTCTTGTTTGCTCCTTATCTACTAACGCTTTTCTTTTTTTTCCATAATCAAATTTTTTATTGTTACTTCTGATTTTTGTCTTCTAAAGAGTGCATTTTATTACCTTATCATATATAGTGTCCTTTATTCTTGTGTGTTTTTTGGTACTGCGTAAAGTCTTATTGTTTAGTATATTTTCAACTTGATGTATCCCTGAAAAGGGCGGGGACTGATGTAAAAAAGCACACGAGTGCTTATCTATTATCCTCGAATAAAAGACTTTGCCTTGCCTTGCCTTCCTCTCTCTCTCTCTCTCTCTCTCCTCTCTCTCTCTCTCTCTCTCTCTCTCTCTCTCTCTCTCTCTCTCTCTCTCTCTCTCTCTCTCTCTCTCTCTCTCTCTCTCTCTCTCTCTCTCTCTCACACACACACACACACACACACACACACACACACACACACACACACACACACACACACACACACACACACACATACGCACACACTCAAGGAAATTTACTTATAAACACAAACAAAATGCAATGTTAATCAATGTTAAAAAAAGAAGTACGAATGAAATGAGAAACAAAACATCCAGGTCTCACATTATAAGATTAAAAACAACAGCAACCAAAACCAAGACAGAATGATATGATCTCAATTCAGACAGACATAGTATGGAAGAAAACAAGACAACACAACTAGGGTATGTCTCATTCCTTCATGGAGTATGCTTAACCCCTACACCCTCCCCCAACCTTTCCCACGCTAGATAACTTCCCCACAATACCAAGAACATAGAACACAGGAGAAAAATTTTCAGATTTTATTTTTTCAAAACTTCATACTTAATAAAACAACAATACACACATTCCAATTTCAGACTACACATTAGTTTTGACATTTTTTTTTATCCTTCCACCCTCCTCCCTAAAATTCCTCAAACTGGTTTGGATCAAAGTCTACCAGTGTTCCGACACTGACATCGTCGTGCAGAGTTCCTGGGCTGTTGAGGTCCTCAGTGCAGGTTGAAGGGTGACGACAAGCACTAGGAGCAAAGGGATGCTCTGTAGGGAAAGGATGCAAGACCCAGCGCAGGGCAAGGAAAAAGGACGAACTTGGAATGGGAGAGGACAACTTGCATGGGGGCATTCCAAAATGCGCAAGGCAAGAGGAACCTCACCCACCAGACATTGATTCTACTGCTGGGGGCCAACAGGAAACGGTCACCAGGAATTGTAAAGACGCACATCTGTGCCTGAGACTGCACACCGACAAGGACACGGGACGACGAAGAGACACTGAAACTATGCTCCGCCAGGAGTCAGACCTGCAAGGAATACCACTCCCCACCGCTCTCCAAGTAGAGATGTCACTCTTGCGAGGCCGCCAACAGCCCACGCTAGAACGGAGACCACGTATGTACCCATCTCTTCTGGCCAAAGACGACTCTCCTCACTCTGGATCCAAAATATATCTCCCTCCTACAACTGCCACTGTAGCTCATTCAGCTAAAACTCCAGAACCTCACTAACAACCAGGGACTCTACAAGTTCACCCGCATGCAAAAGTGCAGAGAAGAAGGAATGAGCAAACAAGCTGGCTGTAGTTTACTACATAGGTGAAGACTACGCCTGCACACACACACACACACACACACACACACACACACACACACACACACACACACACACACACACACACACACACGCACGCACGCACGCACGCACGCACGTACGCACGCACATACACACACACAAAGCAAATATGGGGTAGAACTATTCGAACTGTGAAATGGTAAAAATAACAATTTCTGAAAAAGCAAACAGGTTGTGTGTGCAAGATTTTGATTTCTAAGACATGGGTATGAGCCTGTTTCTTGCCCAACAAAGTCCGTCAGGCTCTTTATTTAAGGTTTGACTGGCTCTCTGAATCTGTTTCAGCTGATTTGGTTTCCTCGACCTACGGAGACTCCTTCCACGGTGGTTTCGCAGGCGATGACTTGGATGACTCTGACTCAGACAACCCTCAGCCTTTGATGGCAACTGAGGGCTCAGCCAATGAGGAACCAGACAATCAGGGCTTATCCAATGAGGACTCAGCATTTGAGGGCTCAGCCAATGAGGAACCAGCCAATGAGGACTCAACCACTGAGGACTGAACAGTTGAGGACTGAGCCAATGAGGACTCAACAGTTGAGGACTGAGCATTTGAGGGCTCAGCCATTGAAGACACGGCCAAGGCTCCAGCTTCTAATTCTGCCATACTCTGCCTGAAAACGAAGAAATGAAAGGAATATATTTTATTATTTATACCTCACAAATCAATCTATATCTCAGCATATAAGACTATACTGTTCACTAAAAGCATGATGTTGCCATAGTTTTATTTTGAAACAGAATAGTTCCATGCTACATGCACTTAGCGTATGATGAAAACAGTAGAGATTTCAGACTGACAGGCAAAACAGTGAATAGAAAATGCTGGCATTGCTTGAAGGAGCCCACCCTGTGGGCTGACCCTAACTGACATCAGAGGTGTGGTCTATGACTCTCAGGTAATGGGCTGGTTATATTTCTGTTGCAATTGTGTTGTAGACTTATACAGATTTCACTTGGTAGAAGTTTTGGTTTTGAAAAAAACCCTAAGGTATGCACACCAGGCTGAGTTAGATTCAAACTTTGTTTCATGTGTGTTCAGTAGTCTGTATAATCTTTGAATGTGCATGTAAAGTTTGCCCAGCCTTATGATCCATGTATAAAATAAACCCTAGTAGTAGGTAGGACCACGGCAGCCGCTAGCCAGTAAAGCGTAGCCGAAAGTGGCAAATTCGATCCACTTTGCACCTAAATTTCTCCATCCAAATCTAAAAGAAAGCTAAAAAAAAATATACTAGTAAAAAGTTTAATGCATTAACTTAACGTCTGTAATATCATTTCGCAAGAATGATGACTGGATAAGTGCGAGCGATGCGTTTAATATCGGTAATAAACTTAAGAACTCGCCCCTACGGGAGCCTCACTGGCTGAAAACGCGACTCGGTGAATTTTCGAGCTTCGTCTTCCAACACGATCTCTGACCCCTTGACTACACAAACCTATTCATAGCGCATACCATTAGAAAGAAGAAACTCTCCACTAACTGATTCAATTGGAGACATTTAGTGAATTAAAAAAAAAAAAAGTATTATGCGTTTAAAAATACCCTACATTTTTCGGAAGTCGTAAAAATTTCCTATTAATTGTACAAAAAATTCCGACACAGCATTAAAAAGCTCGTTTTTTCAAGAACAAAAATCTCATTTTCAGTTTATCGGTTATTTCTGTTAATGACGTCTCAGTCTCATTTCTAACTGACCAAAATGGCGGCCTCAGCGGTCTACACATCGATGCTTTAGACTTGCGAACGTTGATAGAAATTTTCGATGTGTACAGCGCATTTACACTCACATCTGAAGAAGTAAATGCTGTGCTTTTATTTTGTACGTAGTTACTATTGAATCTCGATTATTTTAGATCTAAAAACTTCCCGTTGATCGCAAGTTTATCCGGGACTGGGATCGCAGGGAGCAAAGAACTAGGTCATCGAGGGGTGCTCTCATGATTTATGAGCTCCCGTGAAAATTTTCAATTATAACAATAAATGAGGGTGATGATTCTGTTCAAAATAGTTTCTAGTAGTGTTTGTTTTTTCTTAGGATCTGTACTTTGTTGTATCGTGCCGAAATGTTCGAGGAAACATCGTGAAAACAAATGTAAGAATGATAACTCTTGCCTCAATCTAATTTCTAATACAGATTTGGCCGATTTTGTTTACCGTTTGTTGTGTCTGTGTGCATGTAAGACCGCATTTTTAACAGAAATAGTGATTTAACAATTAGAAAACACTCATGAATGCATCCATTTACATTCATGCAAAACAAAACTTGTTTTTTTTCTGAATCAGAGCATACAAGTGCTAATCAAATTGAGTAAAACTTTGTTCTCTTTTGGTTTCACATT
>CM060337.1:29782168-29794668 GCA_030674155.1 Stramonita haemastoma
GATGACTTTTCGCTTCCCCAAAGGGGGGAATGCCCCTTGAAGTCCCCAACAACAGAAGGGGGGAGGCAACTGCTGCACCAGCGATACAAAGTCTGCCTTCCTTACTGCCATCGATGGAGACAGGTAGATGCTGCACACTGTGATTGTCTTGTGCAGCGTGACCCTAGCAGCCACTGCCTGAGAGGAGTGTCGAGGACCACACGACTGTACAGCAAGGAGTTCCTGATGAGCAAGCTCACACTGCCAGAGGTTCCACGCTCGGTGGGCTTGGCCCTTTCATGAATGGAGCTATACCCAGACAAGGTAAATTCTCTTTCCACCCTTAACTGTGTCTCCTGGAGTGCCACCACAGCCGGTCTCTGGTCCCAGCAGATAAGCTGCAGCTCCTCCCTGTTGGACGCCAGACCACGAATATTCCATTGTAAAATGTTTGTCATAAAATGTGGTATTGCTGCTCTTGCTCATTCCATCTCCGACATATCCTTAGAAAGCACGAAGAACCGACTTTCATGCAGAAAGTCTTTCTCTTTCTCGGCCTTCTTTGGCCTGTCTGAGAGACACTTGACACCTTTTCTCTTGAGGGGCGACTTTTGCTCCCCCGCCGCCACCACCACCTCGGCACCTCTACAGGCACCGGAGGGGACCATTCTCCAGCCTTCAACTGGTTTTGGGGATGGATTGGGTTTTTCTTTCGATCTGGGGATCGGCAGTTTGGACCCCTGGATGGGGGCTGGCCTTCTCTGTGCGCCAACAGGGCACACAGGAGTGGGTTTTAGGCCCCCGCCAGAGGCCTTCTTCACTGGGGCAGGCACAGGGTCTGCGGTGCTCGGTCGGCTGGCCTCAGCTATGACAGAGCAAAAATCCATCTGACAGGCCACTGAAATGCACAACTTTTTCACCACTGCTGCATAGGATTCTTCTCCTTCTTCTGTCGTTCGCTTTATACTGTCAGATGTATCTGGGAAAAATAATGGCAAGTCGTTTCCAGCTCCCCTCGTGGGCCGTACAGCTTGGTCTGTAGGGTTATCTCCGTCGGCCACACTTTCTTCCTCAGGTCGCTGAATAGCGTACACCTTTGAAGGATGTGCTCGCCTGTCTGGTTGTCTTTACCACAGGCAAACAGGGGAGAAGGAGCAAGTTTCAGCTTTGTGGACATATGGTGGTTTAGCCTGTTTAGCCTGTTGTGCCCAGTGCGGAGTCTTAGAATTCTGACTTGATCTTCTCTTTTGAGGTGGTGGTAGACCCTCCTCAATGCCAAACTTCCTGAGGACTTGCCAAAGGCCTGCATGCCACACTCTGTCAAAGGCCTTCTTGAAGTCAATGAAGTTGTGTAGCAAGTCCCTCTGATGTTGCAGATGTTTCTCCATCAGGATTCGGTAACTGAAAATTTGTTCTACCATATGTACTGACGTACTGATGCTGAAAAACTATCATGGATAGATACAGTGGAGATGTGCTGAAAAACTATCATGGATAGATACAGAGGAGATGTGCTGAAAAACTATCATGGATAGATACAGTGGAGATGTGCTGAAAAACTATGATGGATAGATACAGTGGAGATGTGCTGAAAAACTATGATGGATAGATACAGTGGAGATGTGCTGAAACACTATGATGGATAGATACAGAGGAAATGTGCTGAAACTATTGATGCTGGATAATAAATACATTGTGAGATGTGCTGAAAAACTATATGGATAGATACAGTGGAGATGTGCTGAAAAACTATATGGATAGATACAGAAGGAATGTGCTGAAAAACTATATGGATAGATACAGTGGAGATGTGTTGAAAAACTATGATGGATAGATACAGTGGAGATGTGCTAAAAAAATATGATGGATAGATACAGTGGAGATTGCTGCTTGTGGGCTTAACAAAAACTATGATGGATAATACAGTGGAGATGTGCTAAAAAACTATGATGGATAGATACAGATGAAATGTGCTGAAAAACTATGATGGATAGATACAGATGAATGTGCTGAAAAACTATGATGGATAGATACAGTGGAGATGTGCTGAAAAAACTATGATGGATAGATACAGAGAATGTGCTGAAAAACTATGATGGATAGATACAGTGGAGATGTGCTGAAAAAACTATGATGGATAGATACAGTGAGATGTGCTTAAAAACTATGATGGAAAAGATACAGTGGGGAAGTGCTGAAAAACTATGATGGATAGATACAGTGGAGAGGTTCTGATGCTGAAAACTATGATGGATAGGGTGAAGATGTGTTCAAAAACTATGATGGATAGATATAGTAGAGATGTGCTGAAAAACTATGATAGATAGATATATAAAGTTGAGATGTGTTAAAAAAAAACCTATGATGTATATATACAATGGAAATCTGATGATGATGAAAAACTATGATGGATAGATACAGTGGAGATGTGCTGATGCTGAAAAACAATGTTGGACAGATACAGTGTTGATGCAGTATTAGAAAATTACAGTATTGAAGATACAGTAATGAAAAACTATGATGGATAGATACAGTAGAGATGCACTGATGTTGAGAAACTATGATGGATAGATAAACTGGATATGTACTGATGCTGAAAAACTATGATGGTTACATACAGTGCAGATGTACTCATGTTAAAAAACTATGATAGATAGATACAGTGGAGAGGTGCTGATGCTGAAAAAACTATGATGGATAGATACAGTGGAGATGTGTTGAAAAACTATGATAGATTGATGCAGTGGAGATGTACTGAAAAACTATGATGGATAGATACAGTGGAGATGTGCTGAAAAACTCTGATGCATAGATACGGTGGAGATGTACTGATGCTAGATAAAACATAATGTATGTATGTAATACTATGTGGATGCAGAATGTACTGATGCTAAAAAATCTATTGGATAGGACTAGTGGAGACAGTGGATGGATAGTGTACTGATCTAAAAAATCTATGATGGATAGATACAGTAAGAGATGTACTGGAAAAATTTGCTGATAATAAAAAACTATAATAGATAGATACAGTAGAGGTGCACTGGAAAAAAAAAACCCTATGATTAATAGATACAGTGGAGATGTGCTGATGCTGAAAAACCATGATGAATAGATACAGTGGAAATGTGCTGATGCTGAAAAACCATATTGGATAGACACAGTGGAGATCTGCTGAAAAACTATGCTGGATAGTTACAGTGGAGATGTGCTGATGCTGAAAAACCATGATGAATAGATACCGTGGATATGTACTAATACTGACAAAACTGTGCTGGATAGATACAGGGAAGATGTTCTGATGCTGAAAATCTATAATGTATACATACAGTGGAGATGTGCTGATGCTGAAAACTATAATGGATAGATACAGAGGAGATGTGTTGAAAAATTATGCTGGATATACAGTGAAGATGTTCTGATGCTGAAAAACTATAATGCATATATACAGAAGAGATGTGTTGAAAAACTATGCTGGATAATACAGTGGAGATGTACTGATGCTGATAAACTTTGATGGATAGATACATTGGAGATGTACTGTACAACTATGATGGATAGATACAGTGGATATGTGTTGGAAAAAACTATAATGGATAGATACCATAGAGATGTACTGAAAAAGTATGATGGATAGATACAGTGGAAATGTACTGTTTGGAAAAGTCTATGATAGATAAATACAGTAGAAATTTGGTAATGCTGAATGATTATGATCACTAGATACAGTAGAGCTGTGTTGAAAAACTATGATCGATAAATACATAGATATGTACTGACGTTGGAAAACTATGATGGATAGATAATGTAGAGATGTACTGATAACCTACAATGGAAAGATACAGTGATGATGTACTGAAAAACTATGATGGATATACAGAGTGGAAATGTGCCGAAAAAACTATGATACATACATTGGAGCTGGTCTAATGCTGAAGAACTATATTGGATGAATACAGTTGAGTTGTACTGAAAAACTAGGATGGATAGATACAGTGGAGATATGCTGATGCTGAAAAACTACGATGGATAGATACAGTAGAGATGTTCTGATGCTGAAAAACTATGATGGATAGATACAGTAAAGATGTTCTGATGCTGAAAAACCATGATAAATAGATACAGTAAGAGATGTGCTGATGCTAAAAAAAACCATGATAAATAGATACAGTAGAGATGTGCTGATGCTAAAAAACCATGATAAATAGATACAGTGGAGATATGCTGATGCTGAAAAACGACGATGGATAGATACAGTAGAGATGTTCTGATGCTGAAAAACCATGATAAGTAGATACAGTTGAGATGTGCTGATGCTAAAAAAAACTCTGATGGATTGATACAGTACAGATGTGCTGATGCTAAAAAACTATGATGAATTGATACAGTGGAGATGTGTTGATGCTGAAAAACTATAATGGATAGATACAGTGGAGATGCTCTGATGCTGTACTGCTATGATAGATATAATATACAGTTAAAGTTTACTGAAATTCTATGATAGATAGATACAGTGTAGATGTACTGGAAAACTATGATGGTTATATACAGTGGATATGTTCTGATGCTGAAAAAGTATAAGGATAGATAGAGATGTACCGATGGTGAAAGACTATGATGGACCGAAACAGCGAAGATGTTCTGATGCTGATGGATAGATATAGTGGAGATGTGCTGATGTTGATGGATAGACACAGTGGAGATGTGCTGATGCTGATGGATAGATATCAGTGGAGATGTTCTGATGCTGATGATATGGATTAGGATAAGCAGTGGAGATGTGCTGATGCTGATGGATAGATACAGTGGAGATGTTCTGATGTTGATGGATAGATACAGTGGAGATGCTCTGATGCTAAAAACTATGATGGATAGATACAGTGGAGATGCTCTGATGCTAAAAACTATGATGGATAGATACAGTGGAGATGTGCTGATGCTAAAAAAACTATGATGGATAAATACGGTGGAGATGTTCTGATGCTGAAAAAGTATCAAAGATAGATACAGTGGAGACGTACTCATGTTGAGAAACTATGATGGATAGATACAGTGGAGATGTGTTGATGCTGAAAAACTGTGTCGGATGAATACTGTGGAGGTGTTCTGGTGCTGAAAAACCATGATGGATAGATACAGTGGAGATGTTTACAAAAGCTATGATGGATACAGTAGAGCTGTTTCCAAAACCTATGACGGAAGGATACAGTGTTGGTAACGATGCTCAAAAACTATGATGGATAGATGCAGTGGTGGTACTGTTGCTAAAAAACTATGATGTATAGATACAGTAGAGATATTTACAAAAACAATGATGGATAGAATCAGTGGAGATGTTTACAAAAGCTATGATGGATAGATACAGTGGAGATGTTTACAAAAACTATGATGGATAGATGCAGAGGTGGCAATGATGCTAAAAAAAAACTATGATGTATAGATACAGTAGAGATATTTACAAAACCTATGATGGATAGAATCAGTGGAGATGTTTACAAAAACTATGATGGATAGATACAGTAGAGATGTTTCAGTGGAGATTTTTACAAAATCTATGATGGATAGATACAGTGGAGATGTTTACAAAACCTATGATGGATAGATACAGTGGATATGTTTACAAAAACTATGATGGATAGAAAAATCTGTGGCGATGTTTACAAGACCTATGATGGTTAGCATCAGTGGAGATGTTTACAAAACCTATGATGGATAGAACCTGTGGAGATGTTTACAAAAACTATGATGGATAGAATCAGTGGAGATGTTTCCAAAAACTATGATGGTTAGAATCTGTGGAAATGTTTACAAAAACTATGATGGATAGAATCAGTGGAAATGTTTACCAAAAATGATGGATAGAATCATGGAGATGTTTACAAAAACAATGATGGATAGAATCAGTGGAGATGATGGATAGAATCAGTAGTGGTACTGATGCTGAAAAACCATGATGAATAGATACTGTGGAGATGTGCTGAAAAACTATGATGGATAGATACTGTGGAGATGTGCTGAAAAACTATGATGGATAGATACTGTGGAGATGTGCTGAAAAACTATGATGGATAGATACTGTGGAGATGTGCTGAAAAACTATGATGGATAGATACTGTGGAGATGTGCTGAAAAACTATGATGGATAGATACTGTGGAGATGTGCTGAAAAACTGTGATGGATAGATACTGTGGAGATGTGCTGAAAAACTATATGGATGGACATTGTGGAGATGTTCTTTAAAAGTATATTTCCATTTCTGCCAACTGGTTTGTGCCAAGACAGTTGCAAAACATGAAGGAATAAAGCGTTAAGAACAGATTCTCCATAGGGAATACCTTAAAATTGTTTGACATTTAGTTACCCATTAGACAGTCTTGTCACTGAAAGCTCATATATCAGCCAACGTTCTGAAGATGCCTGTGTGCTGTACTAGTATGTGAAGCAAGCAGACAGAAAAGTGCTACCTGAGGCAGGCATAAGACGTGCCAGCCTACTACAAGAGTCAAAACATAAGCGATACACAACACAGAGAGACCCAATCATGTGCTTTACAAACGGGCTACACGTTCTCCGTGATCAGCTCTGCTCTCATCTGGGTAGACAGTGTGCTACCCACACGTTACAGACTGTGACAAATTAAGTCGTTCTGGGATAAATCTACTTTTGTGTGTATAATTTTATCAAGTAATTATATTTTTTCAAAGAACTCTCACCCACACACAGCTCAGGCATACAGGTCACAGAGAGAGAGAGAGAGAGAGAGAGGAGAGAGAGAGAGAGAGAGAGGAGAGAGAGAGGAGAGAGAGAGTTTGATATGATGTGATTTGATTTGATTTGATTTGATTTGACTTGATTTAATTTAGTCTTTTATATCGAGGATAATGGAATAAGCACTCTTGTGCTTTTTTACATCCAGTCCCCGTGTGGATGCAGTTTTGTAAACGTCATCTGTTCCCACCGGCACACGATGGCCTACTCTTACGACAAGCAGAACAGGATTTAACGTGTGCACAAGATGTTCTGCGTGCGTTCGCACACGGGGCCTTGGTTTAAAGTCTCATCCGAAGGACTTTGGGAGAGAGTGGAGTCAGCACTAATGTTAACTCCAGAAGAAAAGTCTCCTCGACCGGAATCAAACCCTGGTCGTCAATTTGCCAGCGCAATGTTCTGACCACTAGGCTATCCGTCCCCCCACAGAGAGAGAGAGAGAGAGAGAGAGAGAGAGAGAGAGAGAGAGAGAGAGAGAGAGAGAGAGAGAGAGAGAGAGAGAGAGAGCATACCTCCGGAGTTTTACTTCACTGGTGAGTTTGTCTGAAAATAAAAGTGCATTCAAAGCATGAGTGCAAAACAGGCATATTGTCAGGGAAATGGTAAAATAAACCACAGCAAAAAACCTAAAAGGAAAGTTTTTCACCCTCTGACCACGTGATTTCACATTTGCCTCAAGTATAAGAGCCCTGCATGTTCAGTGTCCTCAGCTGCAGTTTCAGAAGTGAATATTTGTGGACTACTCCACACTTTGACGTTTGTGTTATACGTTATGTATGCGTCACAAGCTAGAAGCTGTGAAGAGAGATCTGCCAGGTATGTATAGTTTAAATGCTTACTGTTTTCCAAAGTGACATACTCATAGTTTCAGATCACAGATAAGGATAATATTCTGATTGTGTTTTTGTGCATGATTTATAACAGGTGGCTTTTTTCACATGTGACTTGGAATCCATGGCTGGTGCAAATATTCAACTGAGCCACAAGACCTACAGTTATATCTTTTCACAAAAATGCGGGAGTTAACTTTACAGATTCTTTGAAGAATTACTTGGAAATCAAAAGATCTCATTTAAAACACTGCAATTACCAAAAGTACGCCAAGCTATGAATATTTGTGACGAAAGGTTACAGAGATTCAAGTCCAAACTATCACACACACACGCACGCACGCATGCACGCACGCACGCACGCACACACACACACACACACCACACACACACACATGCACACACACACACACACACACACACACACACACACACACACACACACACACACACACTCCAAATTCTTTGTCTGGCGTGCCAGTATTGTGGTTCTAAAGAAACAACACAAAGCCCTGGAAATAAAACAGATGAGAAATGAGAGTTGGGGTGGGGAAGGAATGAGGAGGGAAGCAAGCAGACTTTGACAGTAACAAAATGGACACTACCAGTTCTGGGTGTGAAGACTACTGTTTGAGGAAAGGAGCAGGTATACTTTGACAGTAACAAAATGGACACTACCAGTTCTGGGTGTGAGGACTAGTGTTTGAGGGAAAAAGCAGGCAGACTTAGACTGTAACAAAATGGATACACAGGTTCTGGGTGTAAAGACTACTGTTTGAGGAAGGGAGCAGGCAGACTTTGACAGTAACAAAATGGATACTACCAGTTCTGGGTGTAAGACGACTGTTTGAAGGAAGGGAAGCAGGCAGACTTTGACAGTAACAAAATGGATACTACCGGTTCTGGTGTGAAGACTACTGTTTGAGGAAGGGAGCAGGCAGACTTTGACAGTAACAAAATGGATACTAACCAGTTCTGGGTGTGAGGACTAGTGTTTGAGGAAAAAAGCAGGCAGACTTTGACAGTAACAAAATGGATACTACCGGTTCTGGGTGTGAGACTAGTGTTTGAGGAAAAAAGCAGGCAGACTTTGACAGTAACAAAATGGATACTACCGGTTCTGGGTGTGAGGACTAGTGTTTGAGGAAAAAAGCAGGCAGACTTTGACAGTAACAAAATGGATACTACCAGTTCTAGGTGTGAAGACTACTGTTTGAAGAAGGGAGCAGGTAGACTTTAACAGTAACAAAATGGATACTACCGGTTCTGGTGTGAAGACTACTGTTTGAGGAAGAAAGCAGGCAGACTTTGACAGTAACAAAATGGATACTACCAGTTCTGTGTGTGAAGACTACCGCTTATCCCCAATTCAGCGTTAAGCCTACCTTTGCGCCTCTTACGTCGTACAGTTCGGAAGACCAGGAAAGCGATAACAGCCAAGATTATGAGAAAGCAAACAACAACTCCCAGCACAATGGCTAGAGGGTATTCTGCACACACACCACACACACACACCACGCACCACGCACGCACGCACGCACGCACGCACGCACGCACGCACGCACGCACGCACGCACGCGTGTACGCACCGACGCACACACACACAGCACACGCACACGCACACGCACACATGCATACAGATACATACATGCACACATACATTGAGTGCAGTAATGACCCATGGCAACAATTGTCCCAGGCAAAACTATGCAGGAAAACATCACTTTCAGAGAGAAACAAAAGCATGTAGACTTGATATTTTTAAAACGGGTAGCCCTAAAATTGTTATGTACTACTCTCTCTCCTTGGCGGGAGCAGCCTGGTTTTCACACAGAAAAACCTACTACGACTAAAAGAAGTACACAATACCATAGAATGTCATACTATACAACAAAATACCATAGAATGCTATACTATACAACACAACACAATGCAATATAATCCTATACTTTACAACACAGTACAATACAATATGATGCCATACTATACAACACAATATAGTATAATTCCATACTATACAACACAAGACAATACAATATAAATCCATACTAAACAACACAATATAATATAATGCCATGCTATACAATACAATATGATGTGATGGGGTGGTTAGAAGATTATCTGCCATGTGATTCGAGCTCGGTAGTCTCAGTGACGTGTTTCTATTTTGAGACATACCTGTGAATTGTGCGATGTTATGTTTGCTTGGGTGGTGGTCGAAAACCCTCCAATGCATACACTTCGCCTTCACGGTGAAATGTAATTAAAATGTATGCAACCTCGTTTTAGAGGTCACATCTGGATCTCTCTGGCTGTGCCGGGTTTCGAAGTTTGAGCAGAGATGGGACATAAAATATGTCCACTCTGTTACATACTATGTCATACTATACAATACAATACAATAATTATAATGCTATACTATACAGTGCAATACCAGATAATGTCATATTATACTATACAACACCAAATAATGCCTTACTATACAACACGATATCATATAATGCCAGGCTATAAAACACAATATCATATAATGCCATACTATACAATACAGTATAAATGCCATACTATAAAATACAATACCATATAATGCCATACTATACAATACAACAATATAATGCCATACTATATAACACAATGTATTATAATGATATACTATACAATATAATATAAAGCCATACTACACAACACTATAATACAACACCACACAATATAATGCTATACTCTACAACACAACACAATATAATTCCATACTGTACAAGACTAATATAATACCATACTATACATCTGCCATGGCCCAGCATGCTGGGAGGGTGACAGCTAGGTCCTCCATAGGCAGATTTACAACTGGTGGCTGAAGGCTCAGCCAGCCATATATTAGGGATGCACCAGTCCCCAATTCTTTTGGCCTGCCAGCAGGGTATTTTAGTCTTCGCTATTTGCCCATAGCTGGGAGGCTAGTGCGTGGGCACCAGGGCGTATCCACACGACGGTGGGCCATGCGTGCCGCACGTTAAGGGGGCCAGCTCTCCTCCCTGACCCAGTTACACGGCCGGGTACTCGGTCGCGCCATGAAATAGCAAGCTCAGTGAGAACAGGGGGCACCACGGGAAGGTGTTAGCTACGGGCACAGGAATGTAGTAGAGGCCATTGCAAGTGACCACCTGCCTGTTAACAGGCAGGGGCCCCCGCGCCAATCACTACACCTGGAAAGGAGAGGCTATGTTTTGCGCAGTCACTTTCCTTAGGGAGCGGGACGTTGTAGCACCAGACCTCAACCCTGCCAAAGGGGGCACAGTATCAAATACTGACACCCCCATGACGAAGACGGAGTTTTCACACACTACCGCACAGATGGCAGCCTATTCAACCTGCGGAGTCTTCAGGCCCACATCAAAACCCTGGAGCAACAAATTCGAGAGCTACTTTTTGCTGATGATGCTGCCCTTGTAGCCCGCACAGAAACCGCCCTGCAGCATAAAACATCCTGTTTTGCAGAGGCAGCCCAGCTCTTCGGACTCGAGGTCAGCCTGAAGAAGACAGAGGTTCTCTACCAGCCCACATCTCAGGTAGCGTACCACCCACCTCACATTACAGTTGGTGAGACAGAACTGAAGACAGTCCAGCAGTTCACCTACCTGGGATGCACAATCTCCTCTGATGCAAAGATTGATAAAGATGTAGACAACAGACTGGCAAAGGTAAACGGTGCTTTCGCCAGACTCTACCACCGTGTCTGGAAAAACAAACACCTGAAGAAAGACATCAAGATCAGTGTCTACAGAGCCGTGGTACTGACCACCCTCCTGTGCGGCTCCAAGTCATGGGTCACATACAGACACCACCTGCGAATTATGGAGCGCTTCCACCAACGCTGTCTCCACTCCATCCTCGACATCCACTGGAGCGATTTTACCACGAATGCTGAGGTGCTGGAGCAAGCAGGGATCACCAGCATTGAGGCCATGTTGCTGAAAACGCAGCTATGCTGGGCAGGGCATGTCCCTAGAATGGAGGACCATCGCCTACCGAAGATGGTTCTCTACGGTGAACTTTCCACTGGACACCTCTACAGAGGCGCACCAAAGAAGAGATTTAAAGACTCTCTGAAGAAATCTCTGTCAGCCTGCCTCATAGACCATAACCAGTGGTCATTCCTTGCTGCTGACCAGCAGGCCTGGCGACACACTGTGCATCAATCGGTCTCCTTTGAGGACAATCGCAGAGCCACCCTTGAGGAGGAGTGAATGAGAAGAAAAACCGCGTCCCCCCTACATCAACCCCAGAATCAACTTTCCCCTGCAGCCGCTGCCAACGGGTTTGCTTGTCACGCATTGGACTGAACAGCCACCAGCGTGCCTGCACCAGACGTGGACAGTGCCCTTAATCTTCGTTCGCGAAGCCAAGCCATAATGATGATACTATACAATGGTGCCACCCTCAACATGCTGGCCCTTAGAGAAGCTGAGGTCTCTGAAGCCTTGCTCCCCTACGACCACACAGCTTATGGGACACATTTACCTTACCTTTGACTATACAATACAATTCAATACAATACAGTATAATACCATATAACACAATACAATATAATGCCATACTATGTAATACAGTACAATACAATGCCATACTATATAACATAAGACACTACTTTACAATGCAAACCAATGCATGTGCATATGTGCATATACGTTGAAAGACATTAATTTGTACATGAAGAGTCCACAATAAACAAACAGTAATCTGTACAAGAAGATTCCACAATGTACAGACAGTGATTTGTACATGACGAGTCCTTAATGTACAGACATTTATTTGTACATGAAGAGTCCACAATGAATGTACAGACAGTGATCTGTTCATGAAGAGTCCACAATGTACAGTGATTTGTACATGAAAAGTCCACATTGCACAGACAGTGATATGTACAT
>CM060337.1:29804668-29817168 GCA_030674155.1 Stramonita haemastoma
AAGAACCCCAAGCTCTCAACCCCTGAGGCAATGAATGTTTTTAAACATGAAACATGGATAGGTAGGTCAAGAGCAAGTTTATATGCCCTGCAGTCTATGCTTTGGAGATTTTTCAAAACATATTTTGGGGCATCAAAAAATACTTCCTGGGCAAAGGTTAATTTTGAAGGAATTAACAACGTTGAAAGATGCAACAAGGTGAACATATCTTGGCCCTGAGGCTGTTTACTGAAAATTTTCAAAATGTGTAAGCTTTTTCTCGCTTTACTTAAAATGTATTCAATATGTTTATGCCATGTTAATTTTGATGCTAGAAAAACTCCAAGGAATTTAACTACTTGTTTATTATTGTAAAATTCCACCATTTATTTTTAAAGTAAGCATTTCAATTGGATTTGCTCCCTTATTAAACAACATCATGTGCGTTTTATCTCTTGATTGTTGTAATCCATTTTCAACCATATAATTAGCTATAGCATTAAAATTGTTTTGATACAACTTTTTAGCATAATTTATAGACCTAGCAGGAGTGTTCTTTTTCATCGCAACTTTCATCTATACACATATAATCATCAGTATATGAGCCAATTCTACTTCTTTTTTTTTTTAAAGATTATCTGTCAAGTCATGCATCAAAATATCAAATAACATGGGAGCAATAACTGAACCTTGTGGAATACACATTTGTAATAATCTTGTAGACTAATATGTAGTCCCTATTTTAGCCTGATTTTTTTCTGTTTTCTAAGAAACTTTTGATAAAACTATACATCTGCCCTGACAAACCAATATTCTGGAGTTTAAACAGTAAACGTGAATGCCATACCTGGTCGTAAGCCTTAGTTATGTTAAAAAAAATGTTGCTAATAGACATTTCCACCTCACAAACTGATACTTAAACTGAGTTGTCAGCTTTACTAAATGATCAATAGATGATCTGCCTTTCTAAATCCTGCTTGATTCACAGGATTAATTTTATTCTTTTCACAATGATATACAAGTCTGTTTAAAATGATTTTTTCAAACAGTTTACAAACGTGAGACGTAAGTGCTATGGGCCTGTAGTTAACCATATTTGTTCTTGGTTTACCGTCTTTGTACACAGGGACAATAATTGATTGTTTCCAAACTTGTGGTAATACACCACTCTCCCAATATTTTTGAAAAATATTGTAAAGAATGTGTATCCATTTGTCTGGCAAGTGTTTGATCATTTCATTTGAAATAGCATCAATTCCAACTGATGTGTTCTTGTGCGGTAAGGATGAGATTGCATCTTTTATTTCTTGGATGGTTAATGGAGCACAGGAACAGGGTCAGCAAGATCAACTGATTTTTCTCTTTGGCTCTGTAGATTTTTTGTTCTGGAGATAAGCCATCTAATCTACTTGTGTTGGAAAAAGAGTCTGCATTTGCTTCAGCCTTTTCCCTTAGGGAAGAAATATGTTGTTTTGTAACTGAATTGGATAATCCAGAACTTTTATGCCATTTTAAAAATTATATTTGGCTGTCTCCAAATCTTCTTGGTATTCTTATGACTTGAGACTTCAGAATTGCAAAATGTTGACCAGTAAGTTTTCTTAGTTTGCTCTATTATTAGGTTGCATCTGATATTAGCATTTTTCATGGCCTTGTGATTTTCAGTTAATTTATCTTTAGTGTACAATTTGAACTTTTTTTTTTCATTAACTGCCTTTTCACAGTTGACATTCCACCATATATTGCTCAAATTACAGTGATTTTTTTTTGTAGCACTTGTGTTTAGTTTTGGAATGGTTTCATTGGCTACATTTAAAACAGGATTGCAGAAAGAATTGTACATTGTATCAATATTGCCATCACTAAATGTACTTACGACTAAATTCTGTAATATGTTTTTGAAGGTGTCCAGTCTGCTTTCTTATTATTGTATTTTGGAATAAAGTCTGGGTCAGTATTTGCAAGGTTAAACTTTTCATTTATCTTGATACAGATAGGAACATGATCACTACCTAATGTTTTATCGTATACATTCCATGAGTATGACAATGTTATTTTGGGAGAAACTAATGCAAGATCTATAGCAGTTGGCCAATGCGTTAATACATCAAGGATTCTGGTGTAAGACCCATTGTTAAGCAAAACAAAAGGTTAATCTACTGTGTTTTCAACAAGCCTGTTACTAGTAATGTGAATACAATCTTTTTCCCAAAATGGTGAATGGCTGTTAAAATCACATCCTATAATCCATTTTTGTTGGTCATTTATAGTTCTCAGCCAATCAGTGTTATCATTATCAGGACCTTTAGGGAAATAAAGACACACACAGTTGATGGTGAGAGATTCCAAAAACTGTACAGTAACAGCACATGATGAAACATTTGTTATGTTTGTTGGCACAGGAGACTGTATCATGCAGTACTGTAAGCCAACACAAATATAAATTGCAGTATTAATCTTTCCATCAGTCTGTTGTAGTTCACAAACTGGTGGATAGAAAAACTGCTTCAGTCTTGGAACTTTGCTCTTTTTAACATTTAGAGACTGAAGAATAAGTACGTGGTAATAAGTTGACATAAGATGTTGGTGTAAGTATTCAACATTTGTAGCAATAGATCTGCAGGAATCTCTGCTTTTTGAGGAGAGCATCATTGTTGATGAAGAGGTTATCTGTGAGCACTTTAAGGCAATAAACATTAACAAATTTCCTGGGCCAGATGGTATATGTGGTAGAACCCTTAAGGTATGTGCTACTGAGCTTGCAAGTGTCTTTCATCATCTGTTCCAGACCTCACTGGACACTTGCCAGATTCCAGTTATTTGGAAGACTTCCAATTTATACCTCTTCCAAAGAAACTCAATCCTACTTGGCCTAACGATTTTAGACCTGTAGCTCTCACATTACTTGTGATGAAAACATTAGAAAAGATGGTAAAATCTTTCATTCTCTCTGCTGCAGAGAAAGACCTTGGCCCACTACAATTTGTGTACAGTCCAGAAGGGGTGTCAAAAATGCCAAACTATTCAGTTTGAACAAACTGCACAGCCACCTGGAAACACCTGATTCTCATGCCAGAATATTGTTTGCTGACTTTAGCTCAGCTTTCAATACAGTGCAGCCTCACATTCTGGTTAACAAAATACTTTCAAAATTTTACATAGGCAATCAACTTGTTCGATGGCTGTTTGAATTTTTAACCGACAGGCCACAGCATGTTTGTGCCAACAAAATATCTTCATCCGTTAGATATACCTGCACTGGTTCTCCTCAGGGCTGTGTTCTCTCGCCACCTCTGTGCATTCTATACACAGATGACTGCAGAAGCAGCTATGAAAATTCATTTCTGGTCAAATTTGCAGATGACAGTGCTCTTTTGTCTCTCTTATCTGGATCAGTCCTAGACCATGGTCCAGCCCTCACCGAGTTTGTACATTGGTGTGATGAGGCCTATATGGAGCTAAATGTTTCAAAAATAAGATCTTCCTATCAATTTCAGAAGATCGCAGCACACTTCTGAGAATACCATCATCCACTACCAAGAAGTTGAAAACGTTTTGAAATACAAATATCTGGATACTGTTTTTGACCACAAATTAAATTAGGACGCGAACACTGATTATTGTCAAAAAGGGGCAACAACGTGTGTATTTTCTAAGGAAGCTTAACTCATTTTTTGTTGACAAAAAGGTTCTTTCTTTGTTTTACAAGTCCTACATTGAGAGCGTTCTAAGTTTTGCTTTCATTTGCTGGTACAATACAGTATTAAGAATAAGAATGGTCTTCGGAAAATTGAGAGAATCTGCTAAAAAACTAATTGGAGAAAAACAAAGAGATCTCAAGTCCTTTTGTAATCAGCAGCTGGTACGCAAAGCTACTGCCATTTTGACCAATCCCTCCCATGCTCTGTTTTCAGAATTTCAATTGTTGCCTTCATGATGTTGTTTTCAATGCCACAACAGCAAAACAAACAGAAAAAGAAATTCCTTTGTGCCAGTAGCCATGGAGTTCTAAACTCACTGACTACCCACTCTTTTTTGTTCACTTCTCTGATGCACATGTACTCATAGAATAAGTATGTCATATATTTGGCTTATTGATTTCAATTGTTCATACAATCATGTCTTCTAGCCAATGGTTTCAAAACATTGCATTTATTGGTGTGTGTGAGAGAGAGAGAGAGAGAGAGGAGTGGGGGGTGGGGGTGGTGGATGATGTGTGGGGGGAGGGGGGGCGTGTTTGTGTGTATGCCAACATGTGTGCATGTATATGGGCATGTGCGAGTGCGTGCGTACATACATGCGTAAATAATAGTGGTTATGTCTTTTCTAATCAATGGTTTTAATAACATTATGTCCATATAGTGGTGGTGGTGGTGGTGGTGGTGGTGGTGGTGGTGGTGGTGGTGGTGGTGTGTGTGTGTGTGTGTGTGTGTGTGTGTGTGTGTGTGTGTGTGTGGTGTGTGCGTGCGTGCGTGCGTGCGTGCGTTCGTGCGTGTGTGTGTGTGTGTAAGTGTGTGTGTTTGTGTGTGTGGAGTGTGTGTAGGTGTGCGTATGTGCATGCGCGCGCCTACGAGTGTGTATTGTGATATTTTTATTTAAAGGTATATTTGAACAAATATGAAATGTAGCTGTCTTGTATCTTTTGATTATGATTCGTATCAATATGCCTGTCAGTATTGTAATTGCCCTTCAGGGATGATTAAAGTGTTTTTGACTTGACTTTCACTTGACAGTATTGAAATGATATCACTTTGGTGCATTTCCAATCAGAGCGCTATACCAATATATAAATGTATACAGGAAGGGGGTACAAGTAAAAGGATATTGTGAAAAAAACAACTGAAAAAGCTAAAATCCCAATAAAAACACAAAACCCCCAGCAAAACCAACAACCATAAAACAAACTAATCTGATTCAACTATCAGCAAGGTAATAAAATTGTTTAGAAATAACACTACTATTTCATTCAGATGTATACGCCAGATATAGGATAATACAATATAGTCAACAAGATATCAACTTCATTTTGTTGTTACTAAAACCCACTGCAAAATAATCACAATAGATTGCCTCTGTTAATATACCATTCAACAATGAAAGAAAAAAACACATTTGTATAACTTTTCCCTTTTCCCTGGGTCTGGCAAGAATGAAGAGATGAGCACACAGTTCTGTTGGAATGATGATATTGATAATTTTCATATCAATAAGTAGAGTTGTTTCCCTTTAGTTTGATTCTGTGCAGGAATGAGAAAGAAAAAATAAAGAAACGTTTCCATGACCACATGTTTGTGGCTTGTTAACCAAATGAGTGAACCATTGTGCATTTATGCTCCATTATGTACAATTCTACAGGTTATGGCCCCAGTGCCTCTCAGAGTAGGTATTCAAGATTGATTTTCGATGGAGATGAAAGGAAATACGAACAATGGGAAGTGAAATTTCTTGGTTACATGTGCCTACAGAAGTTGCGTGATGTCATTTTAATGGCAGACGATGACAAGATTGATGAAGACCAGGATACTGAAGCTTTTGCTGAACTGATTCAGTTTTTAGATGACTAGAGTTTATCTTTAGTAATGCAAGATGCAGCTGATGACGGCAGACATGCTCTGAAAATTCTTTGTTCACATTATGCAAGCCCGAGTACTCCAGGAGTAATTTCTTTGTACACAGGACTTACCTCACTTGTCAAACATTCAGAGGAGACTGACTGTTTATGTGATATGGGCTGAAACCAAAGCAGCAGCTTTAAAGACTGCAGGAGAAACAGTGACAGACAGTTTACTGATTGCCATGATCTTGAAAGGTTTACCAGATAGTTTTCAGTGTTTTGTTACTGTTGTCACTCAAAGTGAGAAGAAAAAAAGATTTGTTGAGTTCAAAACACAACTGCGTAGTTTCGAGGAAACTGAACGATCAAGATCATCAACAAGTGAAGATTCAGTTTTGTAGTCGGTGCAGGGTCGTGCTCCTCATCCTCATTCTAACCCTGGTGAAGAAGCAAAAGGTCCCATTTGCTACAACTGTCACAACTGTCAACTGGTTGGTCACATTGCCAAGAACTGCAAGAAGCCAAAGAAGACATTATGGTGTAGCATCTGTCATAAAACCAACCACACTAACAAGACTTGTCAATGCAACAAGATTTTTCGCACAAGGTCAATGAAGTGGGTGATTCGTGCTGTGAAGATGATGGACATTCTTTTGAATTTGAAGCAAATACCCATGATGGCAAGACTTCCAGTAGAGGAAACACATTGCTGGTGGATTGTGGAGCAACCAGGCATATCATCAATGATGAAACAAAGTTCAGGAAATTTGATGACACTTTCCAACCTGCAAATGGGGAGAAAAGCAACAACATTGCACTAAAAAGAGGAGAAGTGAATTTCATGATTAAGGATGTGTGAAAGCATGTTTGAAAAATGCATTGTGTGTCCCCACATTTCCACAGAATATTTTCTCAGTTTAGGCAGCAACTGAAAGAGGGGCTAGTGTTCATTTCAAACCAGACAGTGCAAAACTTGTGCATAAAAATGGTACCAAGTTTGACATTGAAAAGTATTGGAAACTGTATTACTTACACACATGTGATCTAAACAATTGCCAAATGGATGACAGTGTGAGTTATGCAAATGATGTGAAAAGTTGGCATGAGACTCTGGGTCATTGCAATTATGATGATGTGATGAGTGTGGAAAGAGTGGTTGATCGCATGAAAATTGTTGGTAAGACTAAGAAACCTGTTGATTCTGATGTTTGCTTTCAGGGTAAAATGACCAATGATAGAAGCAAAAAGCCAAGGGTCAAATCTAGTGTTCCCTTAGATCTAGTTCATACTGATCTTGCTGCTTCAATCTCGCCAGAGAGTACTGAAGGTTTCAAGTATGCATTATCTTTTACTGATGACTACTCAGGAGCCTGCTTTGTGTACTTTCTAAAGAACAAAAGTGACACGTTGTCACTACAGAAAAGTTCTTGGTTGATTCCACTCCTTTTGGTAAGGTTAAATGCATCTGGTCTGACAATGGCACAGAGTTTACCTCTGGGGCATTCAAGTCACTCCTGAGAAAGAACAAGATAAGGCATGATATGTCTGACCCTTATTCTCCACATCAAAATGGCACTCCTGAAAGGTATTGGGGGACTCTTTTCAAGATGGAAAGATGTCTCCTCCTTGAAGCAAAGTTACCCAAAGACCTATGGCCATATGCAGTCATGACCGTTGCATATATTCATAACAGATGTTACAACGAAGGACTGAAGCAGACCCCACACTTTGCTCTCACTGGCAAAAGGCCAAACCTCTCTCACATGAGAATATTTGGATGTGAGTGCTATGCTTAAACGCAAAACAAACAAAAGCTTGATTCAAGATGTAGTAAAGGGATTTTTGTTGGATATGACAGTAATAGTCCAGCATACCTTGTCTACTACCCAGAAACTGGCAAAGTCTACATAGAGTTGTGAAGTTTGTGTCAAACTTGGAAAGAAAGAGTGAGAGTGAGCCTGAACATGTACAGACTAGAAAAAAATATCTGAGTGTGCATGAGTATGTAGATACTGAATGTTTTGATATTGATGACTTTGATGATGCAAGGGCCAAAGGTTCTAGAGACAAGAAGAAAGCAGAAAAAGCTCAGAGGGGGTTGGAATGCATGTCTGAAAACAAAGAGCCTTCTGTTGAAGAAAGATATCCTACAAGTGAGCGAAGGCCTCCAGTTCATTTGGCAGATTACAAAACCAAATTTGATGATGGTGATAATGATGATCAAGTAATGATGAACATTGATTACTGTTGCAAACTGTGACATTTCCGCAATCATACAGTGATGCATGAAATCCCCTGATTCTGTACTTTGGAAAGTAGCTATGGATGAAGAAATGAAATCTTTGAATGAAAATTACTTTCATTCTGACCAATTTGCCAGAGGATAGAAAAGCAGTGTGTGTGTGGGGGGGGGGGGGGGGGGGGGATGGGTATACACAGTGAAAGAAAAAGTTGATGGTTCAAACCTCTACAAAGCTAGATTTGTGGCAAAGGAGTATAGCCAAGTTGAAGGTGCTGATTATACAAAAACATTTGCACCAACAGCAAATTTGATTTCAGTTTGTGCTGTGATGCTGCTTGCATCACAACATGATCTAGTTTTGCACCTGATGGATGTGAAGAGCGCGTATCTTAACGCACAAATTGACTGAGATTTTCATGGAACAGGCTGAAGGTTTTGAAGTTCCATCTAAAACTGGTGAAAAGCTTGTCTACATGTTGAAGAAATTTGGAATGACACTGTAAACCAAGATGTACACCATCTAAACAGAAGCTCGAGTCTGTTACTGATGATAACCCTGTTGATCCTAGAAAATACCGGGACAGCTTTGGGAAGCTTGATTTACACAATGATGTGCACTAGACCTGATATCTGCTGGATTGTTTCCAAACTGTCCCAGCATTTGTCCAAACCATTCCAATCTCATTGGGTAGCAGTAAAGCAGGTGCTGAGATACTTGAAGGGTATTGTTGACAAAGAACTGGTCTACACCAAGTCCAGGGAGGGAATGATGCTAGTTGGCTACAGTGATGCTGACTGGGCATCATCTGTTGACAGACACAGCACATCAGGCTACTGTTTTAGCCTGACCAAGTCTGGACCCTTGGTTTCCTGGAAATCAAGAAAACAGCTCACTGTGGCATTGAGTTCTTGTGAGGCAGAATACATCGCTCTGGCATCTGCTGTGCAAGAGAGCCTGTATCTCAGGAAGTTGATGAAAGATATTGACACTGACAGACAAGGTGAATATGACTCTGTGTTGATCTTTGAGGATAATCAGGGCACAATTGCTTTGGTAAACAACCCTGTGAACAGGCAAAGATACAAACATATTGATATCAAATATCACTTCATTCGTTCAGAAGTTCAGAAGGGCAGAGTCTTTCCAGAATACTGTCCTTACCACAGAGATGCTGGCTGATCTCATGACAAAACCTGCCAACAAAGTCCAACTCCAGAAATTTAAATTGAAGATTTTTGGTCAGTAAACACATGCAGTCCTACATTGTTCAGTTCAGATAAAAGTAGTATATTAGACTGTAAGAATAGTGATCTATAAATATCTAACACTGTGCATATCACTTTAAATGTTGAAATTGAAATGAGTCTGATATTGACACTCTGCTGCTGAATGGATATCAAGTGGGGGTGTTGGAATGATGATATTAATTTACATATCAATGACAATGGTTGTTTCCCTTTAGTTTGATTCTGTGCAGGAGATGAGAAAGAAAAAATAAACAAACATTTCCATGACCACATGTTTGTGGCTTGTTAACGGAATAAGCGAACCATTGTGCAATTATCCTCCATCATGTACAAATCTACAGCTTCCTTTAGTAACAATGTCTGAGAGCATCAAACATGCTATACCAAGGATGTCAGGGACCTAAGCTCATCAAGGGGGCAGTTCCTGCTGCTGGAATGGAGTCACCCCGGGCTGTTGTGCAGACCTCACCATTCATTTTGGCTTTGTCCAAAACAGCTGACGTAGGTGACGGCCATGGTTGACTACAGGATGGTGGAGCCCTTCATGGTGGGGTGTATCCCATCCTTCAGGTGGCTGGTGTGCAGGTTGTCATTGGATATAAAGGATACTTTCTTCATCCCCAGTAGTTCTTTTACTACTAAGGCATTAAACAACTGTCTTTTGATCTCTAACACCTCATCATGAACATGTGATACTTTACTTATAATGATAAAAGTGTTAGGGTGCTGCTTGTGGATTTGTTTCACTGAATCAAGAAATATTTTACTTGTAGAAGTAGCTTCTCTTCTCAGATCGTTTAGGCCATAATGTAAAACGATGCCAATCAAAAGATTTTTCCGGATTGCAGGAAGCAATCTGTACATTTTCTTGGAGATCTTTTTATCACATGGACTTTACGGTGAATAGTAGAAAATCCATATGACCCTCCTAATCTTTTATACTGGACTCCTCTTAATATGGAATCGTGCAAGGATAGGACATCAGTAAAACCTTCCGAGTTCTTGATGTTTTCTTTCATGGTCTTTGATATCACTGTTACCTTGACGTCATTTTGAACTTTGGCATTACTGCTTGTTCTCAGCTTTGTAGGCTTTTCCTTATTTTGTTTTGCATCTTGCTGTCTATTGATGGCAGGACGCACAGAAGGCCTGAGTGGTGCCTTGCGTGTGCTGTGTGCAGCAGGCATGGCTTTCGTGGCATCAGCGTAAGTTGGAGAAATGTTTTGTCTGTCTGCGTGCTTATGTGATGACATTCGTGAAGACATGGCGCGCCCGTGTGTGTGTGTGTGTGGTGTGTGTGTGTGTGTGTGTGTGTGTGTGTGTGGTGTGTGTGTGTGTGTCTGTGTGTCTGTCTGTCTGTCTGTCTGTCTGTCTGTCTGTCTGTCTGTGTGTGTGTGTGTGAGCGCAAGGTCGTGTGCGTTCATGTTTGTGTGTGTTGCGCGGGCTTGTGTGTGCGCGCGTGTGGGTGTGCGCGTGCTCATGACTGCGCACATGCTTTGTGAGTGTGTGCATGTGTACGGAAATAGTGTATATGGGGTTGTGTGGGTATATGTGTGTTAGTAGCAGACTAGTAAACCAATTCACACTCAAACATCAATGGCTATTTAAGAACGTATTATGTCTACTCATTTGGATGAGACTCAAAACCAAGGCCCCGTGTGGGAATGCACACAGAACATCTTGCGCACACGTTAAAATCCCGTTCCACCTTTCGGAAGAGTAGGCCATCGTGTGCCGGTAGGAGCGGATGACAAAATTATAACAAACTAGCATGCACACAGGTGTCGTGTTTAGACACCATCCCTGAGGAAAAATCGGGGAGTTGGAGTCCCAGAGCGGCTCGGGGCTGTAGGTATATGGCAACGTTCTGGTGGCTCCTGCGACGGTACTGGAACCATTCGTATCGGTCAATGCCCTTCCAATGGATCATTCCAGTGCCGTGGAGAGGGGGGTTCTGTTGCATGGGTAACAGCTTGCCCTCCATACATACTTGCCCAGGCTTTGCGCTCTTAAGACTAGAGCGCAACTCCATAGTCTTCCGAGACTGATGGGTGCCTACTACTATGTCTACCTTCTTAGGATATATTCAATATTTTATTTTTCATTATCTTTGTTTTACTTCTAGATGTGATTTTTAGTGCTCTCCTCCCCCCCCCTCCCCCCTTTCTCCCCTCCCCATCCCCTTCTCTCTCCTTTTGTTTTCCTGTCCCACCCCCTTCTTTCCCTCTCTTATCCCCCCCCCCCCCCCCCCTTCTCTCTCTTCTTTCTGCTTCCCTTTTCCCTCGCTTCCCCCGCCCTAACCCCCTTTCCCCCCTTTTCTTCCAAAGAATTTGCATTGTTTTTGATATAGTGATACTCTTATATTTTACTTATAATGGAGGTTTTATCCCATGTCCAGTTATCTCTTTACCTAAGCCTATCGTATCATTTAGACCTTACTATTTTTTTACTAGCCAATTTATCCTATATCTATCTTGCCTTGTTACGCGTTGGTGTTTTTTAAGGCCTTGTGCGTGTCTTTTTAATTACCTAATAGTTTACTTTGTACTTATATTGTGTCCTCTTCTACCTTATGTTTCTTATGCTGTGTACATACATTTGTAGGATCTGATTGTTGAATGCCCATAACACTACTGGATTTTCCCCCTCCATCTGTCTGTCTGTCTGTCTGTCTGTCTGTCTGTCTGTCTGTCTGTCTGTCTGTCTGTCTGTCTGTCTGTCTGTGTCTGTCTGTCTGTCTGTCTGTCTTCTCTCTCTCTCTCTCTCTCTCTCTCTCTCTCTCTCTCTCTCTCTCTCTCTCTCTCTCTCTCTCTCCTCTCTCTCTCTCTCTCTCTTCTTCTCATCTATCTATCTATCTATATATCTATCTCTATCTCTCTCACCACCATTGAACATAGCTGAAGTTTATCAGACCCTCCAACGATTAAAACAAACTAGCAGTCAAAGTCTAGATGGTCTGGATGGAAAAATTATCAAAATCGCAGCAGCAATTATACTGAAAGACTCATTTATATCTATAACTTGTGTATTGCAAAGTGTTACTTCCCATCACAGTGGCCAAAATCATTCCCTTTTATAAATCTGGTGACTCTTCAAACCCATGTAACTATAGGCCAATATCAATATTATCAATTATATCTAAACCACTTGAAAAACATATACACGAATATCTTACCCAACATTTAGAAACATTAGGGTCTTTTAACTGATAACCAATCAGAATTTAGGAAAAATCATTCATGCCACACAGCTCTTACTAGCATTGTAGATACTTGGCACAATAACATAAATGATAACAAATTTTGTGGAGCCCTCTTTGTAGACATCGCCAAAGCGTTTGATGTCATTGATCACGAACTGCTATGCAGAAAACTATCGCTCTATGGAATATCTGCTAACAGTTTGATGCTGATTAGATCATTCCTGCATAACAGACAACAATATATTTCAATCAACACCACAAAATCATGTACACTA
>CM060337.1:29827168-29829668 GCA_030674155.1 Stramonita haemastoma
AAGATGTCAATTTTGAGATTTTGATTTACCATTAAACTATAGCCATTATTCTACCTTGTAGTGAAATGCCAAGGCATAATTTTGTTTCTTTTTTCCTTTAAATGTTTCTTCAAAAATATCCAAGCCCTCATTCTGACCACCTATTACGATATCAAATATGTCAATTTCTTATTTTGTCATTTCCTGCAGTCTTTCATTTCAAGTTGTAATAACTTTTAATAGAATCGTCCGATTTTCAATTTGTTTTTTGTATTGTATAGATATTTCATTGTGAATTTATAGCATGTCAAGAACTAGAAATTGACCTCTGGTGCAGTGCAACTTCTTATGTGGTGGAGGGTCACATATAATTCAACCTGTCACTGGTACTGATACTTGTTAACTACTCTTGCTTATATATATCTAGAAGTCTGTTTGAATGATAACAAGAAATACTCCTCATTATCAACTCCCTGAACCAGCCAAACATACCCAAATCCCGAACTTTGTAACATACCCTTCAGTTTAGAAACCTAGTTAACTTTACCAGCCTCATCTAAGGCTACCATCATCTGGTAAGCTTGCTTACGTAATCGCGAACCGTCCATCTTAAGTAGTCGAAAACAATACTTCACTACACGCATGCGACAGTTGATCTCCAGGGGATACCTCCCAAGGTCTCCATATAACATTTTATTTGGAGTACAGCTGGAAACATTTAAAAATCTCTTGCAGGCAAATAAATGTACTGCCTCCACTGGATAATTATCATAGAGAATGCCCCAAACTTCAGAAGAATACCAAACTATGGGTTACACACACACCACACACACACACACACACACACACACACACACACACACACACACACACACACACACACACACACACACACACACACACCACACACACAACACCAACCAAAGAAAAATACAGCCACTTACGGCACAACAGCCCGTTCCTGATGGAAGTAGATTCATCTTTGCAGTCACAGACTTTCTCCCGACACTGTGCTCCAGCCACACACGGGTTTTGCTCCGCATTCTCCTGGCAGGTTCCCCCCAATGGAATGCCTGTTGTGTGTGCACACAGCCTCCCTTGTTACTCGCCTTTTTTTTCGGGGGGGGGGGGGGTTGTTTTGGGCTTTTTTGACAGAGAGCCGTCAATACCAATACCAATACCAATTCTCCACTACATCCAGCAGCAGAGAATCAGATGGTTTGGACACCTGGGTACGCACGGTACCTCATCAGCTTGCCAGTAAAGCGTACAACATAAGGATGCCCGGGTACAAGGCAAGGTGAAGACCGAGGAAGACCTGGATCGAGGTGTAAAAGAAACCTGAAGACCCACACCATCCCACCCACCCAGGGTGCCACTTTATGTCTCAGCAGATTTATCTGCGTGAAATTCGGGCTGCTCTCCCCGGGTAGAGCGCGTCACCACAAGTGCAGTGCCTACCCATTTTTTTTTCTTTTTCCTGCATGTAAATGTATTTGTTTCCCTAAATGTATTTGTTTCCCCAAAGTGGCTTTTTTACTACATAATTTTACCAGGATCACCCCCCTTGTTGCCGTGGGTTCTTTTACGTGCGCTAAATAGTGATGTATAGCACACGGGACCTCGGTTTATCGTCTCATCCGAAAGACTAGGATTACAATAATGTTGTTGTTGTTGTGGAGGGGGGCCGGGGTAAGGGTGGGTGTGTGAAGGGGGTGGAGGTGTTTCGTGTGCGGGGGGCTGGGGGAGTGGAGGGGTGTTCTGTGTGTGTGTGTGTGTGTGTGTGTGTGTGTGTGTGTGTGTGTGTGTGTGTGTGTGTGTGTTGTGTGTGTGTGTGTGTGTGTGTGTGTGTGTGTGTGTGTGTGTGGTTGTGTGTGTGTGTGTGTGTGTGTGTTGATGCTGATGTGTACCTTAGGGACAGGATACCTTAGTGGTCAGAACATTGCGCTGGCAATCTGACGACCCGGTATCGATTCCAGTTCGAGGGTATTTTTCTCCTGGAGTTAACATCAGTGCAGACTCTAAAAGGTAATGAGGTAAAGGTGTCCCATAACCTGTGTGGTCGTAGGGGAGCGAGGCTTCAGAGACCTCAGCTTCTCTAAGGGCCAGCATGTTGAGGGCGGCGCCCATCTCCTCTCCCTCGCTGCTTTACCTTCCCTGACCCTAAAGAGGGCAGGTACCCATTTAAAGCTGGGTGAACCGGGGTAACTGTACTGTAGCCAAGGCGCGCAAACGGTCACCCATTCAATTTGCAGCTCGACGCTGTTTAACTTCACTGGGGTAAAGCAAGCGCTCTGACCACTGAGCTACCCCGTCCCCATGCAGACTCTACTCTCCCCAAAAGTCCTTCCGATGAGACGATAAACCGAGACCTCGTGTGCGAACGCTCACAGAACATCTTGCGCACATGTTAAATCCTGTTCCACTGTTCGTAAGATTAGGCCATTGTTTGCCGGTGAAAACAGAAGACGTATAAAAACCGCATACACACTGGGACTGGATATAAAAAGGCACACAAGTG
>CM060337.1:29834668-29837168 GCA_030674155.1 Stramonita haemastoma
AGGAATCATCATATACATTAGTGAATCTATAACATTCAAGGGTCTCATCCATCTAGAACATTATGATGTAGAATTTGTCTTGTTTGAAGTGTCCATAAAAGGTTCACCACCTATTGCAATGGGATTCTGCTATAGGAATCCATCAGAAAGAAAAAAATTGGATTGACAAGTTTGACGCAATGATGAACGTAGTCTTATTAGATTCCAGGGAAGTAATACTACTAGGTGATTTTAATATCGATCTAACAAAAGTAAATAATGCATGGACGCAAATTACTAATTCACTCAACCTTCACCAACTAGTTAGTTTACCCACGAGAGTCACACAAAACTCGAGCCCAATAATTGATCACATCTACGTAACAAATCCTAAAAACATCATAGAAACATGTGTCCCTGTCTATAACTGCAGTGATCACTACCCAGTATGTACTACATGGTCAAAAAAAGGAACAAAAATCCCCAAACCTGAACATAAAAACATAACATATCGCTCTTTTGCAAAATTTAATGAAAAGCTTTTCCTTCTGGAACTAAGTAACTCGATGCTCTCAGAAACATTCAACATTACTGGTCCAGACTCGGCCATCGAGTTTTGGATAAAAACTTTCACTGAAATTTACAATAAACATGCTCCACTTAAAACCATAAGGGTCAAACATGTCCCCAAACCACCTTGGCTCACAAAAGAAATAGACGAAGCATGCTATCTTAGAGATTTCTTTAAAAAAACATAAATATCATGAAGAGTCAAAAAGATTATGAAACGCCATAAACTCACAGAAACGTCGAGAAAAAAAGAAATATTTCCAAGATTTACTATCTTCCAAACAAAACTCAAAAATCATTTGGAGGGCCATTAATCAAATAACAAACAAACAATCATCATCCAAATCAAATGTAATCAAAGATGTTACTGCTGAACAACTCAACAATCACTTCATAAACGTTTCTACTAATGTTGTTAGCAATGACAATTCGAAATCCAATAACCTAAACACATTTAAAAAATACTGCCAAGAAAAGCATATTTCCTCAAAACTCCACAAACCATTTATTTCTGTTTTTTAGGTCCATAATTACATGATTACACCTCAAACAGTCAAGGACACGAGGTCTTGATGGAATAGACAGCAGAATTCTAAAACTTTCAGCGCCAGTTATCACACACACACACACACACACACACACACACACACACACACACACACACACACACTAAACAACAATATATATATATATATATATATATATATATATATATAATATATATATATATATATTATATATATATATATATATATTATATATATATATATTATATATATATTATAACCAATGTCTTGAAAAGAACTATTTTCCCAATGCCTTCAAAACTGCTAAAGTGATCCCCGTCTTCAAATCTGGTGACACTTCAGATCCCTCAAATTATAGGCCAATCTCTATTATATCCTTTATATTCTTTCAAAACCCCTGGAAAAAACATATGAATAAACACTTAGTCAGTCATATAGAAACTAACAACCTACTCCACCCTAATCAGTCAGGATTCAGACAAAATCACTCGTGTCATACTGCACTGACTAGTCTCATAGACAATTGGCTAACAAACATTAATGAAAATAAATTTTGTGGAGAATTATTTGTAGATTTCAAAAAAGCATTTGATACAATTGACCACACACTTCTCGTCAGAAAGCTAGACCTGTACAATATATCATCAAATAGTCTAGAACTACTTGCTTCTTATCTCAAGAACAGACGTGTGTTTCAACAACTACATCCACATCAAATCTAAAACCCATTCATTATGGAGTACCACAGGGATCTATACTAGGACCAATTCTCTTTTCATTGTGTGTGTGTGTGTGTGTGTGTGTGTGTGTGTGTGTGTGTGTGTGTGTGTGTGTGTGTGTGTGTGTGTGTGTGTGTAAATGTTTTTATATGTATCCTATCATTGTGCACTTATAACTGATTTCAAAGAGTAAATTTTTAATATTTTATTTTCACGTCACATTTATCATATGGTATATTCTCTATATATGCATAAGTAAAAGATAGGGAGTGTTTAAGTAATGATATTATTGGTCAGTTGAAAATTGTGCCCAACACTACCTGGCTAAAAATGTACTGTGTACCTCTCTCTCTCTCTCTCTCTCTCTCTCTCTCTCTCTCTCTCTCTCTCTCTCTCTCTCTCTCTCTCTCTCTCTCTCTCTCTCTCTCTCCTCTCTCTCTCTTGGCCTAAACATGTTACCATCCATATTGAGAAATACCTTATTCACTATTTGTACTATTTAATAATCATGTGTTGAATGCAGTTGATTTTGTATAACCTTTTAATCTTCAAGTAAGCTGAATAACTATGTCTATCATGATTACAAAATGGTTATGAACATGATTTTTATGACCATAATTGCATAATCATAAGATTCAGGTACTAGAATATGTATGTCCTAATATATATGCCTTATAGCAGATGGATTCCTTTTGTGTTCCGTTA
>CM060337.1:29839668-29842168 GCA_030674155.1 Stramonita haemastoma
CAACGTGCCAACACACACAGTCATGTTTCTCTCACATGGCGAACCACTCCCTTCTGCAACCGTCAGATCACTGTTTAAGGATCGTGAAACAAATCTCTCTGTCTGTCATCGTCTGTCTGTCTGTCTGTCTGTTGTCTGCTCTCTGTCTTCTCTTCTCTCTTCTCTCTCTCTCTCGTCTCTCTTCTCTCTCTCTCTCTCTGTTCTTCTTTCTGTCTTCTCTCTCTGTTTTTTTCTGACTACCCGGGGGCTCTGTAGCTGTCTTCATTCATTCTTCTTCTCATTCTTCATCTTCATTCATCTCTCTCTCTCTCTCTCTCTCTCTCTCTCTCTCTCTCTCTCTCTCTCTCTCTCTCTCTCTCTCTCTCTCTCTCTCTCTCTCTCTCTCTCTCTCTCTCACTTTATGTGTTTACAACTCAACGTCAAAGTTATAGACATGTATTGGTGTGTGTATAACCCATGCTACCATCTGTGCATAATTATGTGGTAATGAGTGTAGGCGTGCACGATAATGCGTGCTGTTCTGTACTAAACAGAAGTGTATGCAGTTGTTGGGTGTTCCCGGGCTTAACACCCTGGGAGTCACCCAACTATACACCTTGTCACACTCATCACACCCGGGAATTGCTGCGGAATAGTAAAGTGCATACTGGATAAGAAGTTTGCGTATATAGCTATTTTCAAATGACTAGTTGCCAAATATGCAACCACACTCCGGCTTCAGAGGATAGTTTTATCTTTGGTGTTGACAACATATTCCTGTTATTCCTGGATCTTGTCATGGATGAAGATGATTCCAACATTATAGTTAACTACCACGTTAAGTCACGACAGATTTATCTGCATGAAATTTGGGATAGTCTCCCCATGGAGAGCACATCGCCACAAGAGCAGCACGTCCCATCGTCTTTTTTTTTTCCTTTTCCTATCTGCAACTGTCTTTGTTTCCCTAGCAGGGTGGCTTTTTCTACAGAACTTTGCCAGGGACAACTCCCTTATTGCTGTGAGTTCTTTTACGTGCGCTAAATATGTGTAACACGCAGGACATCGGTGTATCATCTCAACCGAAAGACCAGCACTAGACAACCACTCACGGCCTAGTGGATGGGGAAAACGTTTTTGGCCCAAACGATCGAACCACCACACAATCGAACCTGGACTTTTCGCTTTCTATGCAGGTACATTACCTCTAGAGCACCGATCCACTATTTCAAAGCATGACAACACTTTAAGGTAGACCTTGGTGTTTTGCTTGGATTAGTAGTGACTGACAACGTTTGCTTTCTGGGCTAAGAACAACATAATTATGTAAGACAGCTTTATAATAGTTCTACTTGATTTGTATTTATCATCATGTTTAACATGGCAGACAACTTATACTAGATACGGAGGTGGGATAGATAGCATCGCAGTTAGAACGTTGCTCTTGTGATCTGACTGCCCACCATCAAGCCACCATCAAGCCACCCATTCGAGGGGATTTTTCCCAGCCCTGGACTTAAATCAGTACCAAATTCACTCCCTCCAAAAGTCTTCAGATGAGACTATAAACCGAGGTTCTGTGTGTGAACGTACACAAAACATCTTGCGCACATGAGAAATCATATTTCTCCTTTCGAAAATTATGCCATTTTGTGCCATTAGGAACTGATGACACAGGTCTGTAAAAAAGACCTGCATGCATACCAGTATCGTTTTCAGACACCATCCTCAAAGTTGAAATGCAGCTACTTTAACGTTGGGCGAAAAAGGTTGCATACACAAAATCTCACCATTACTGAACTCCTAGCCCTAGCTGAGGAACCAAAAAATAAACTAGATATGATGAAACTTGGACGTTTGAACACAGCATTCTGTCCGAGGTGTAAAGCATATGATAAGTAGCTTCACATAATATTGGTAATCTCATCAAGGTCCTCGATGTGTAACGTGTAACACACAACACAAACCAACACACACCACCCACCACACACACACACACACACACACACAAAGCCCGCACACTCAAGAGCGTGATAAAAACATAGATAAACATACAGAAACCCACACACTTTCTCAGTCACACTCAAGTTGTCCTGTTTTGGTCTCTCAGCTGCTAATGGTAAAGAGATAGGGAGGCAAAGAATTAGCAACAAGCACGTACAGTGGTGAACGCTGAACAATGACCTCTAGCCATATTACAAAGACGTATTGTAATTGACTCCAAGCCCTTCCAAAGCGGTTTGGATTAGGAGCTTTGCACACTGTTGTAGTCCTTAGCTTTGCACACTGTTGGAGTCCTTAGCTTTGCAAATTGTTGGAGTCCTTAGCTTTGCAAACTGTTGGAGTCCGTAGCTTTGCCCGTTGGAGTCCTTAGTTACTTTGCGCAAACTGGGCTAGGATGTGATCCTTAGGCTTAGCCAAACTGTTTTTTAGAAGTTCCTTAGCTTTCTGCAAACTTGAGTCCTATGCTTTGCTATAATCGTTGAATGATTTTTTAACGCTTTCAACTGCTGAAGTTTTA
>CM060337.1:29847168-29852168 GCA_030674155.1 Stramonita haemastoma
TTTCCATCATCCACATAGGCGTCTCTGGAAACTTGGGAAGGTCGCAGATAACACCCAAATTGATACCCGCCTCCCGGAGATGGGGAAGGATCCAAATGCCCAGAGCCGGGGTGGCAGAGGGCGATTTTTCAAACCTGGTCTGAAACCGGGGGTTTCGAACACAATCATAAGCCGGGTTGTTATATTCTAAATAAAACTTCATGTAATAGTTCAGTCAATTTCAGACGGCGGTTTTTTAGTGAAGGCTCTCCCGCTTCCGCGTACAGGCTGTACACCGGCGTCGTTGGAACGCTCCGAGACAGATCCGGATCCCCTGGTGGTGGATAGGGTCCAGAGCTTTCAGATATGAAGGCCTCGCCAAGCCATACACCTGACATCCGTAGTCCAGTTTGGAGCGCACCAGCGCCCTGTAGACGTGCAACAGTGTTTTCCTGTCTGCTTCCCAGTTAGTATGGGCGATCACCGCAGGAGGTACAACCTTTCTGACATGACGTTTTCAGATGTTGAATATGGCTCCTGATATTCAGCTTTCGGTCAAACACAATCCCCAAGAATTTGGCCTCCGCCATCGCCGGGATGGTGGTTTTTACCAAGCGGATGACGGGGTCTGGGAAGTGCTCTCTGGATTTGTTCGTGAAGTGAATGCACTTCGTTTTAGCGACCAAAAACTTGAACCCATTGTCCTGCACTCATTCCTGAACCTTGTTCACGAAGAGCTGTATCTGCCTCTGAACACCCGCAAACGAACTGCCCGTAGCGTACAAAGCAAAATCGTCTACGAACAGTGAACACTCCACCCCCTGATGGACCGACCTGACGATGTCGTTGATTTTGACGCTGAGGAGAGCTGGGGAAAGGATGCTCCCCTAAGGAACCCCCATCTCCTGCTCAAAGATCTCCGAGAGCGTGGAGCCCACCCTCACCTAGAACCGTCTTTTGGCCAAAAACCTCTGCAGAAACAACGGCAACCGACCCCGAAACCCCAAGTCCCGCGGGTCCGACATGATGCCGTACCTCCGGGCGGTGTCGTAGGCCTTCTCCAGGTTGAAGAAAACGGCCACCACGTGCCGCCCGTTGACAAGGTGTTCCGGACTGTCGTCTCGAAGCAAACCAGGTGGTCCACGGTGTAGCGATTCTTGCGGAAACCGCACTGCTCCCAGGCTAGGAGGCCCCTCGCCTCCAGATGCCACACCAGGCGGTTGTTACCCATTTCCTCCATTACCTTACAGACGCAGCTGGTGAGCACGATCGGCCTGTAATTGCTGGGGTCCTTAAGGACTTTGCCGGATTTTGGGATAGGGACAATGCAGGCCATCTGCCAACACGGGGGGGGGGGGGGGGAGGGAAACCCGTCGTCCAGATCCAGTTGTAGACCTTCAGGAGGGTCCGTAAGCAGACCTCCGGAAGGTGCCTCAGAAGGCCATAATGGACCTCGTCTGGGCCCGCTGAAGTCTCGCCGCAAGACTGCAAGGCGCTCTTCAGCTCCAGGAAAGAAAACGGCAGTTTATAGACTTCCGTGTTGCGGGACTCAAAACTCAAAGGCACTCTCTCCCCACGCAACTTCGTGTTCAAGAATGCCTGCGTTTTCGTTTCCGCCGACGAGTTTACCTTCAAGGTGGCGGCCAGCAAGTTAGCCACCGCCTCCCTGTTGGTGACCAAAGCGTTCCCCGAGCGCAAATGATTGATCGACGTGGAGGCGCCCTGACCCTTAATCTTTGCAATCACCCTCCAGACCTTCTTGCTGGAGGTCCTGCTGTTCAGCTTGGAGCAAAAGCGCTTCCACGCCTCATGCCTGCTGGACTTGAAGATGAAACGGGACTTGGCCCGCAGTTTCTGGTAGGCCGAGACCGCTGCCGGACACGGTTGCTGCCTGACTCGATGCTGCGCCTTTTTGCATTCCTTCCGGACCGCCCTACATTTCTCGTCGAAACAGGGCACCCTGGGTGTCCCAGGTCGACCGCTGGTCCTGGGAACCGACCGCCTCGCAGCCTGAACCACGGACGAGGTCAGTGCCTCCGCCGGATCTTCCGCAGACATGACAGCCTCCTCGTCCATTCCGTAAACAATGTTGGCCCTGAAGGCATTCCAGTTGGCCCTCCTGACGTCAAACCTCTGCGTACGGGCTTCCTCTGCCGCCCCACTCCGCGCCAAGACCACCGGAAAATGTTTGCTGCCATGCAGATCGTCACGCACTTCCCACCGAAAGTCCAATACCAACGAGGGATCGCAGACTGACAGATCCAGACACGACAGCATACCATTCGCAGAGTGCAGATAAGTGGGAACCTTGCCGTTGAGCACGCATAGGTCCTGCTCCAGAAACACCTCCTCCAGAAGGAGGCCCCTCGCGGACGACTTTTTGCTTCCCCACAGGGGGGAATGCCCGTTGAAGTCCCCCAACAACAGAAAGGGGGGAGGCAACTGCTGAACCAGCAACACCAAGTCTGTCTTCCTTACTGCCATCAACGGAGACAAGTAGACGCTGCACACCGTGATTGTCTTGTGCAGCGTGACCCTAGCAGCCACCGCCTAGAGAGGAGTGTCAAGGACCACACGGCTGTACAGCAAGAAATTTCTGATTAGCAAGCTCACACCCCGGAGGTTCCACGCTCGGTGGGCTTGGTCCTTTCATGGATGGAGCTATAGCCAAACAAATTAAAACCGTTTTCCTCGCTTATCTGCGTCTCCTGGAGTGCAACCATGGCCGGTTTTTTGTCTTGGCAGAGAAGCTGCAGCTCCTCCCTGTTGGACACCAGACCGCGAATATTCCACTGTAAAATGTTTGTCATAAAAAGCGGCATCGCTGCTCTCGTCACTCCATCTCCGACATATCCCCAGAAAGCACGGAGAACCGACTTTTGTGCAGAAAGTCTTTCTTGGCTTTCTTCCCCCTGTCTGAGAGACACTTGACACATTTTTTCTTGGGGGGCGACTTTTGCTCCCCCACCGCCAACCACTACCACCTCGGTGCCTCTACAGGCACCAGAGGGGACGTTCTCCAGCCCTCAACTGGTTTTGGGGGAGGGGCTGGTTTTTCTTTGGATCCCGGGGTCGGCAGTTTGGACCCCCGGACAGGAGCTGGCATTTTCTGTGCACCAACAGGGCGCACAGGAGTGGGTTTAAGGCCCCTGCCAGAGGTCTTCTTCACCGGGGTAAGCGCGTGGTCAGCGGTGCTCGGTGGGCTGGGCTCAGCCATTCCAGAGCCAAAATGCGTCTGACAGGCCACTGAAACACACGACTTCTTAACCACTGCTGCGTAGAAGTGAGTGCTGCTGTTGCTGTTATTTCCCTGAACAATCTTTCTGGCCTCAAAAAAGGACACCCTTTTCTCCACCTTAACCCGCTGGATCTCCGTTTCAAACACCCAAGTGGGGCACTGCTTGGACGAGGTGGCGTGGGCGCCTCCGCAGTTCACACACAGAGCAGGGTCCTGACATTCCCCATCGTGTACCGCCTTCGTACAGACGCCGCACACCTCCTGTCCAAGGCACCGGTCCCTCACGTGGCCAAACTTCCGGCATTTAAAGCACCTCAGCGGAGAGGGGATGTAAGGCGTGACCCTCACGCTGAGGTACCCCACCTTGATGCTTTGAGACAGTACGGTCGTACAAAAGGTCACGAAGAAGGTGTTCGTGGGGACCTTGTCCCCCCCTTTCCTGATCTGCACTCGATACACGTCAACTACTCCCTGAGAGGCCAGCTCGGATTTAATATCTGCCTCGGACACCCCCTGCAGGTCCCTGCACCTGACGACTCATTTACTGCTGTTCAGGGCCTTGTGGGCGGTCACCCTCACAGGGCACGTCACCAGCTTGTTGCACTTAAGGAGCGTCTGGGACTGCTTTCTGGTTCTGCACTCCAACAGCATTGTGCCGTTCCTCAACTTTTTGGCAGTGCTCAGCTCTCCCACAACACCCTTTAGGCCCTTGGCCACCGCAAACGGACTCAGCTTCGACAGAGGATGCTCCTCCTCCACCCCTTCAACCACCATTCAGCTCGGCCAAAAACCACCCTTCTCTCTCACTTCCGTCTCCGACTTGCTGGACAAGTCGCCGATGGATTCCGATTTCCTCATTCCTCTCTTCCTTTTTATGGTTTGTTTTTTATACATGGAGTGTAGGCTCAATGAGGGCAGAATTATTCGGTCACCTTGGCAGAGCTGCCTTACCGAGGAAGAGGCTAATCTTACCGCCCGGCACGATTCCATTATGGGGCTCGTTAACAGCTAGAGTAACGTACAGCCATCCATCCTCTGGCCACGTTGCTCCAGCGTGGGATTACGGGTTGCTTACGGCAACCACTCGGCAGCAGAGAAATGAAGAGCTGGGCAAAGAAGGCTTGATGGGGAGCTGATGATAGAATTAAAGATCCCATTGACAGAAGAGGACAGTCCACAGAAAAAGGGTGGGTGAAAATGGGAGATGGGGAAGACATGACGATGGAGATGTAACGAGATATTCCATGACCAAGAGTTTCTGGAAAAAAAGGCAGGAGAATGAACCCAGAAGGCAGAAAACAGACGAAGAAGACTGACAGGTAGTAAAGAGACAAGGCAGAGACAAAGAGAGGGACAGAATAGAGGGGATTCCTAGCACAGAACCTCCAGAAGGTGGGATACTATTCTAACTGAAAGGCCCGCGGCATCCCCAAGGGGGGTATGGTCTAATGGATTGGAAAATTTCGGCCCAAGCTGGGACAGAACCACAGCACAATTCCAACAGAAACCTTTCACTTTTTAAGAAGGTGCGCGTAGAGAACTGTTATACATGACTAATTTGCGTGGGTGCAGGTCCTCGTGTGTATATGAGATGTGTTGTATTGTGTTTGTGTGTATGTTGTGATGTATTGTATTACTTGTGCGTTCATGTGTGTGTCTGTGTCTGTGTCTGTGTGTGTTTCGTATTGTATCATATATGTGTATGTACACACACATGTGTGTGTGTCTATGTTTCTTGTAAAAAGGTAAAAGGAAAGGTGTCCCATAACCTGTGTGGTTTTGA
>CM060337.1:29854668-29857168 GCA_030674155.1 Stramonita haemastoma
TTAACGTGTGCGCAAGATGTTCTGCGTGCATTCCCACACGGGGCCTCGGTTTCGAGTCTCATCCGAATGACTTTGACATTCAGTTCGATTTTTTCGTTAAACTGGGAAGAAAGGGCGAGGCCAGGTTCGAACCCAGAAACTCACGATTTACATATTGGCAGACGAACGTCTTAACCATCCTGCCACCATCCTTCCTAACATAAATGTGTGTGAGTGTGTTTTTCTCTGCTCAATAATAACAATAATAGTAGGTAGTAGGCCTCCGTCAGTTGGTGTCCACTATGGAATTTGTGCCAGAAGGTCATTTGTTCAGCAACAGCGCTGGCTGTGGCTGGTCAGTCCAATGCGGGAGTTGCAGTCTCTGTCGCATCTGATGCATATGTGGCTTGTTGAAGTGGCTGGAGTACATGCCTTTGGCTTGGCTTTCTTTACGTTTTCTGCAGTGTGGATCTTTTCTTCACCATACTTCAGCTGTTTGTTGAGAACACTGAGCCATTTGCTGTGGCCAGCCGCTACCTCCTCCCAGTTATCTGTGCTGATGTCCAGGGCTTTCATGTCACACTTGCAGACGTCTTTGTAGCCAGTTGGAGGTGGCCAATGCTTCTCTTGCCGGAGGCAAGTTCACCATAGAGATCTCTAGGAATGCGTCCATCCTCCATCCTTTGCACGTGACCAAGCCATCAGAGTCTGAGTTGTCTGAGGAATGTGTATATGGTGGAAAGACCTACAATGTCGAGGACCTGAGCATTTGTAACTTTGTCACTCCAGTAGATGCAAAGGATGCGGCGGAAAGAGCGCAGGTAGAAGCTGTTCAGTTTGTGCTCCTGTTTGAAGTATGTTGTCCATGTTTCACTGCCATAAAGGAGAGTGCTGATGATGCAGGCGATGTACACTGCCATCTTGGTTGAGATTGTCAGTTTTGGGTTCTCCCAGATGTTGGTGAGGAGGCATCCGAAGGTCGTAGCAGCCTTGCGATGTGCTTGTTGATCTCAAGGGACAGGTTGTCACTGATGGTGGATCCCAGGTAGGTGAGCTGGTGTATGATTTTGAGCTGGTAGCTATCGATGCAGATGGCTGGTGTAGTATCATGTCCTGGCTCAGGACATTGGTCTTTTTCATGCTGATTGTCGGTCCAAAGTCTTTGCAGGCCTGGGAAAACCTGTCCATGAGACATTGGAGTTCTTACTCAGTGTGTGATGTGACAGCAGCATCATCAGCAAAAAGCATGTCTGTAATTGTTTTCTCCATCACTTTTGTTTTTGCTTTCAGCTGAGCCAGGTTGAATAGTCGACCACTGGATCTGGTGAGTAAGTATACTCCTTCTGTTGCAATTCCAAAAGCGTGCTTTAGGAGCAGGGCACAGAAGATGCCAAAGAGGGTGGGAACAAGGACACAGCCTTACTTGACTCCACTCTTAATGTCAAATGGGTTGGACATACTGCCCTCATACTGGATTGTTGCCTTCATGTCATCTTGAAAGGATCTGATGAGACTATGGAGTTTTCGGGGGACAACCAATTTTTGGAAGGATGATGAATAGCCCTACACTGCTGACTAGGTCACAGGCCTTGGTCAGATCTATGAAGGCTATGTAGAGGGGTTTGTGTTGTTCTCTGCATTTCTCCTAAAGTTGGCATAGGAAGAATATCATGTCCACCATGGAGCGTTCAGCTCAGAAGCCGCATTGTGACTCAGGGTAAACATGCTCAGCAAGTTTCTGGAGATGCACAACCACGACACGAGCAAAGTTACAATTGCTCCTGTCACCTTTATTCTTGTAGAGGGTGACAAACTTAGCATCTCTTATGTCTTGCAGCATGGCTCTCTCCCTTCAACACTGGCATAGGATGTTGTGAAGGGGTTGTAGCAAGGTGCCTTTACAGCTTTTGATGAGGTCTGGTGAAATGCCATTGGTGCCAGGTGCATTGCCACTAGCTAAGCTGTCAATTGCTTTGCAGAGTTCAGCAAGGGTTGGTTCTAAATCTAGTTCCTCCATGATGGGCAGAGGCTCAATGGCATTAAGGGCTGAGTCGGAGACAGTGTTCTCTCTAGAGTAGAGCTAAGAGTAATGCTCCACCCACCTGTCCATTTGTCTACTTTTGCCGGTGATCACATCCCCATTGGCAGTCTTGAGTGTGGCAGTTTTGCTCTGTGTTGGCCTTAGAGCTGTCTTGATGCCTTAAAACATTCCTCTGATGGTGCCTGAGGCAGCTGCAGACTAGATGGGGGCACTGGGCTGTTGCCAGTATTCATTGACACAGCATCTTGCAGTCTGTTGCACCTTGTTTCTTGCTGCTCTGAGTGCTTGCAGGGATTTCTCACTAGGGGAGCACTTGTATTGGGCAAGGGCAGTACGTTTTGCATCAATGACGGGGGACAGCTCGCTAGGCTTGGCATGAAACCAGTCATTGTTCTTGGGGGTCTTTTTCCCAAAGGTTGCAAAGGCTGTTTTCTGAATGGCTTCCCAGAGGTGGTTCCATTTTTCAGAGGCTGAGCAGTG
>CM060337.1:29862168-29885374 GCA_030674155.1 Stramonita haemastoma
AGCAGACAGTGAAAGTCCTCCCCCCCTTCCCCCTATTTCCCTCTTCCTACCATTCCTCTTCACCCCTCTCTGCCTAGGCTTACAGCTACAACGGACATCCTTCTGCCAACAGATACCTAGTAGATTGGTTCTCTAAGGGTTTCCTTATTTTTCTTCTTTTTTTTTCTTTTTGGGGGGTTCCATGAATTCGTGGAGATAATTATACCAATCCTGTTACATGTGCTAAATAAGTATGTGTAACACATGGGACCTCAGTGTATCATCTTATCTGAAAAAACTAGCACCCAGACCCTACTCACAGTAGATGGGGATGGGGGAAAAGTTTCTAGCTCAAACAGGGATCAAACCACCACACACTTTAAACCGGGATTTTTTGCTTTCTAAGCAGGTGTGTTATCTCCAAACCACTTGATCTATCATATATTCAGTACATAGGGTCCCTACGAAATTCTTCTCTCAATTGTAAAGAAGCCTAAACGTAAATGGTATGGGCATGTCACAAGATCAAAAGGACTAGCAAAATCAAAACTGCAAGGCATTGTCCAAGGAGGAAGAAAAATAGGCAGACCAAAGAAGAGATGGAAGGACAACATCAGCAAATGGACAGGCCTAGAACTCAAAAAAAACCCTGAGAAAGGCAGAAACGAGATAGGAATGGAGGGAACTGCTTATCAAGTCTGCATGGGTGCCCCCACAGTCACCAAAGGGATATGTGATGCTCCACCACATAATGAGACGGAGTGCATCTGAGGTCAATTTTAAGTTGTTGACATGTTATTAATGTGCAATAAAGTGGCTATCAAATACAAAATACAGCTTGAAAATCGGACAATTCTGTGCAACATTATAACAAATTGAAATGATAGACTGCAGGATGGGAGAAAATGAGAAGAGGGCAAGTTTATTTTATTAACAGGTTGTCAGAATAAGTGCTTTGGTATTTTCAAAACACGTTTAAAAGCAAAAGGAATAAAAATTATGCCTTGATATTTTATTATAAGGTAAATAAACAGATCTAGTTTAATAATCAATCAAAATCTCAAAATTGACAACTTGACCACCACTTGCCTTTAAAGGCTCCTAGCGCAAAATTGGGTAATGTGCTAAGCGACTCATATTTGTGGTGGAGGTGGAGCCCACATAGATAGATAGATAGATAGATAGATAGATAGATAGATAGATAGATAGATAGATAGATAGATAGATAGATAGATAGATAGTAGATAGATATTCAGTACATCTGGAAATTAGCAATGATCCTATACCATCAACCACTTATAGGCAGTAGCATTAAATTCAGTTCACCTGAGTTCACTGACAATCCTTCAACATTAAGCACACACGGACAGTAGAATTGGATTCAGTTCATCTGAATTCATCCATAATCTTATACCAACAAACACACCTCAGCAACATGCAGAATGTGATTCAGTTCGCTTGAGTTTATCAATATTTTCTGCAACCCCAAATACCCAAGAATGTCTCCAACACATTCAAAACATCCAGTGTTCATCCATAATCTTATACCATCAAAAACCTACTTATGACACTTTTCAAATCTAACCTAAAGACACACTTATTTCAAACCTAAGATTTTTCTCCTTCTGTTTCCATCTCTTATCTGTCCCCGCCTTCAACATCTACCTGCTAAAGTGTATAACCTTTATATGTGCATGTGCCTGCGCATGTGTGTGTGTTGTGTGTGTGTGTGTGTGTGTGTGTGTGTGTGTGTGTGTGTGTGTGTGTGTGTGTGTGTGTGTGTGTGTGTGTGCATTCAATTTCCTCAAGCTATAAATGGTTATTGATTGATTGTGTGTTGTATAGGTCGAATGCAAGGGCTTTGATTTGTTTTTACAAGATATAGCACTATATAAATTCCATGTGTTATGATGATGATGATGATGATGATGATGATGATGATGATGATATGTTATTATTATTTTATTTATTTATTTATTTATTTTAAATTATTGTTGTTGTTGTTGTTATTGTTATGATGATGATGATGATGATGATGATGATGATGATGATGATGATGATGATGATGATGATGTTGTTGTTGTTGTTGTTCTTTCTTCTTCTTCTTCTTCTTCTTCTTCTTCTTCTTCTTCTCTTCTTCTTCTTTCTTCTTCTTCTTTTACATCATCATCATCATCATCATCATTATATCAGCTATAGATTCAGTTCATCTGAATTTATCCATAATCTTTTAATATTAAACACACAATGACAGCAGATTTGGATTCAGTTAATTTGAATTCATCCATAATCCTATACCATCAAACACACCTCAACAGCAGAATTGAACTTAGTTCATTTTAATTCATTGATAATCCTATACCATCAAACACACATCGTCAGCAGAATTGGATTCAGTTCATCTGAGTTTATTGATAATCCTATACCATCAAACATACATCGATAGCAGAATTGAATTCAGTTCATCTGAATTCATCAATATTCCCATACCATCAAACACATATCCATAGCAGAATGGAATTCAGTTCATCTGAATTCATCAATAATCCTATACCTTCAAAATACACATTGACATCATGCAGGAACCATAGGGGTTGGTCTTTATCCTTTTCTTTTTTTTTCTTTTTTTTTCTCCTTTTTTGCTCTGTCTATATCACCAGAGAAGACATGAAATCAGGATGCTGTAAGAGCCTGTACCGTTTGAGGTATGTTGACAGAGTGGCATAATCAGGAAAGCTCTTGATCCTTTTTTTCTCTTTTTTTTCTTTTTTGCTGTCTATCCCACCAGAGAAGACATGAAATCAGGATGCTGTAAGAGCCTGTACCATTTGGGCTATGTTGACAGAGTGGCATAATCATGAAAGCTCGCCTTCAGTGCAGTTCTACCACCCAGCTTTAACTAACAGAAAAAAAAATCACAGGGCCCTTCTACTCCCTCCCCTCCTTCCTTCTGAAAAAAGTGCTAAAACGAGGGAAAACACATACAGACACAGACTGACACAGTGCTTCTCTTTATCTGCCAAGGGGTTATAAATATACATTTTTGTTTGGATTAAGAAACATATGACTAAGTTCTGTCCATTCAAAAAGCTTATTGATATCTGCCTGCATATCTCTCACAAGATGGTGTGAATCACTGTTGTTACATTGATCGGGTGTATCATCAGCAAGCATTTGACATAAGCAATGAATATTCAGAGGTAGGACGTTAATATTAATAGAGAAAAGAAATGGTCCTGTATTGATCCCTGTTGTGTTCCATATTTCAAGGGTAATAAGATTGATCTTCTAGGCACAATTTCAACTGGTTGTTAGCAATTGCTTAGAAATGAGTCTAAAAACTTTATGGCTTGATTGAAAATTTCAAGGCATTTTATTTTTCCAATGAGGAGAGATTGGTTAATAACGTCAAAAGCTTTAGCAAATACTGGAAAAGGACTGCTGCGATTTCATTATTATTGATATTAAAAGACATTGCTCAATTAGTTGTATTAAGGATCTCTGGCAAGAATGGTTTTCACAAAATCCTAATTCGTTGTCACTGATTAGATCATATTTAAAAACGTGAATTTATGTTAAATTGTATATGATTTTTTTTTCTAATTGTTCAGATAGGACTGCTTTTGTCTTGAATTATTAGTCAAGGTACCTATAGCTTTCCAAATCGTTTCTTGATTTTGAGCTGAAGACAGCAAATCTTGAAAGTATTTTGTTTTGGCTTTGCCTTCGTTGAATTAACTTTGTTTCATTGCTTTTTAAATTCATCTTTCTGTTTCTATTTTAATGAATATTCTCTTACATTAATTTCGTTTTCAATTTCTTTTGTTAAACACAGACGTTTCATGACATTTTTTGCCCTTTTTTCTAAATAAATTGAGCATGTTTATCATAAACAGCTATAAATGTCTTTATCTAATAATTACTAGCATCGTCTGCATTTTAAATCTGATAGACATAGTCTAATTTTAAGTGAAGTATATCATTAATGAAGGCATCTTTATCAAAATGTCTAAAGGAGCTGTATGATATCCTCTTGTGTCCTGATTTAGGTATTTTTCTAGGTTTTTTTCCCACCACATTAAACAAACAGAAGATTGATTGCTACAACCTGTCTGCACTGAGCATGTTTCTGCTATGTTGGTCTTTGAAGTAGTGTAGATTTGATCAGTAATGGTGTTAGTGTTATTGGTAATGGCAGTTGGACGATCTATTAATTGGTCTAAACCCTATATGGCGTAATTATTATTCCACTTTGATGTCAACAAAATGGTTATATGATTAATATTTATCTATTTGTGACGCTCCACCACGAAATGAGTCGCTTAGCACATTACCCAATTTTGCGCTAGGAGCGTTTAAAGGCAGGTGGTTGTCAAGTTGTCAATTTTGTGATTTTGATTGATTATTAAACTAGATCTGTTTATTTATCTTATAATGAAATATCAAGGTATCATTTTCATTCCTTTTGCTTTAAATGTGTTTTGAAAATACCAAAGCCTCATTCTGACAACTGTTACAAAATAAAATTGCCGTTTTCATTTGTCACATCCTGCAGTCTATCATTCAATTTGCAATAAGTTGCACAGAATTGTCCGATTTTCAATCTGTTTTTTGCATTTGATAGCCACTTTATGCACATTAATAACATGTCAATAACTAAAAATTGACCTCATGTGCACTCCGTCTCATATGTGGTGGAGCGTCACATTTGGTATAAATATCTACAAAAACAATTAATAAAAAAAAAAGTTTTTAAGAAATTATTCCACTTTGATCCAGGGACTGTGAGTGCTATGTTAAATCCCTCAAAGAAATTTCTTTGGACTCTAGAATTGCAGCTTCCATCATAGAGATTATGATTCCTATCAATATTCCTGTCATTATTGTAATTGCCCTTATGGGATAATTTAAGTGTTTATGACTTGACTTCACATTGAAGTAAAATCACATTACTGGTCAATTAATTCAGCTTGGTTCCTGTAGATGAAACCAAGTATAATCATTTACAATGTCTAAACGTGATTTCTACCCATATAGATTCTATAGGAAACTGTTCAAGATGTGCTAATCTGTCCCCAAAGTCCCCAGTGTGAAAGCGAAAGGGTAGATCTGACAATCATAGGATCAAGTCTTACAGTGTTATGACGGGGGCAGATTTCATGTACAACACTATTTTTTTACCGCTCACTGCTGATCTTAGCAGATTGCTGTTTGCACACGGCAGCACAATGCCCAGGCGCTGCAGGCCTTTAGGGGACTGCATATTTCCACACAGCATGCATGCTGCACCAGCGACCAGGCATGGAAGAAGGAAGCTGGCACAGTGGTCAGAAATAATGCAGCCTTGCAGCCTGCACATGAGCCCCCACCCCCCACCCCGACTAAAAAGGCAAGGAAGGCTATCCTCCAATCAAACCTATGGTTCCAGCACGTGGTCAAGCGGTGGGATCTTCATATAGCATACCTGGATGTGGCAAAAAGAAAGGGAGCCCAGACAAGAAAGAAGGAGAGAGCCATGCGAGAGAGATAGGCACTTAGGGTGATAGGGAGTGAGTGTGCAGGTTAGACAGAGAGATAGACAGATAAATGTGTCTAAGTTTTAGATTTAGATAAATAAGTCACGGGCATTGAGAGAATCAAATCAAAATGGTGTTGGTAGGATTAGTTGTTGAAATTAGGGGATTCGATTTCAAGAGTAGGTAGTGCCAGAGATTCAAACTCCCCACGAAGGTGGTGTGTGGTGGGGGGGAGGGGGGGGGAGGGGGGGGGCTATTCAGACAGAACTATGGGAAGTCCAGGTAAGGAGACCCTTTTTGTGTTTTGCATGTTCTTGATTTGCTTCACTGGTGGTGTATATAATAAATATAAGTCACGTATTAATATTTGTTAGGACCCCCTCACTGCATGTAGGCTGAATGCAGTTTATGTGATCTGCCTCCATCTCTGCCTCATCTAAGCTCTCACTCTCTAAACTAGCCTGTTCCACTGTTTGTCCTCTTTTGTCAGTGCTCTGCTGTGTGTCTTTTGTTATTCATCTCCTACTATCCGTCTCTCACCTGTGAGATTATAGAAGGCTACATCCCCAAAGAAGCAGACCTACAGGTCATGACATCCAGACCTAGAGTTAATCCCGTCGCCTATCACTGGGTCAACAAGATTCGAACCCAAGATCCCTGAAGAATAACAACGCGTGTCGCCGCCGCTACGGCGCACACGGCGATAGTGTCATAACATGACATGTACATATCTGAATCAAATATTAAATTGTTGAGTCTTGATTCAGGGACACAAAACATGAAAGCTACTTCCTTTATCAAGTATAACTGGTGATTTTATTTCTTAGGTCTTGTGTCTGGAACTATTGATATCTAAGTATCCTAGCGCTATACAAATTCCATGTATTATTATATTATTATTATTATTATTATTATTATTATTATTATTATTATTATTATCATTATTATTATTATTATCCTACACGAGGTCCTTCCAGAGAAGACCATATATCTAGAGTAGAAGACTTTGTAGTTGGACAAAATTATGTGTATCTTGTATAAACAGAATTTAGAGCGTTGTTGTAAATACACACTTACTAAAGGTGATGTGGGATAACGAGTCACAGTATTAGTTACATAGATACAAATCACTGATTCCGTGAAAACGCTTAGTTTTATACTGGAGATCCTCTAGCCCTTTTTGTTGAATATAAACAATCATTATCATAAAATCACAGCCTTCACATCCACAAAATAGTGATTAGAATTTAAAAAGAAAAGAAAAATGTAGAGCAAATTGTGTGTGTGTGTGTGCGTGTGTGCGTGTGTGTGTGTGCGTGTGCGTGTGCACGCTTTTTCACATTCGCTCTACAGTTGTGAGGAAAAGTATAAACGTAGCCTAAAGTTTCTCCCAAACTCGTAATTCTAATGAAATCAAATGGGATGTATAGGCAACACGATCTTTGAATATGTTACTGTTTGCGGATTGTATGGTGTGTGTGTGTGTGTGTGTGTGTGTGTGTGTGTGTGTGTGTGTGTGTGTGTGTGTGTGTGTGGTCGTGTGTGCGTGTGTGAGTGCGTGCATGTGTGTTTGTGCGTGCGCGCATGCGCCCGTATATGTGTATGGGTGTCTATGTGTGGGAGAGAGAAAGAGAGACAGGGAGGGGGGGGGGGGAGATGGGTGTCACAACACAAAAAATTCAAAAGAGTTTTCCACCCTGTCCCAGAAAGGACAGTCTTAGCTTTTTGTTGTGACTAGCTCGTTCTTAATTCGTCCGGAAAAGAAAAGGGGGGGGGGGGGGGGGGGGGGGGAGCGCAATCACAGCAATCTCACAAAACTCGACTCAAAAGGCAAAACATTACAAACACAACGCTTTATTCAACTTCGATACAAATTTAAACAACTCTAAGCTAACATCCCCCCCCATCCGCCCTTTACCCCCTCCTCCCTTCCTAACGCCCCTAACCCCCTGCACAAATATATAAACAAGAAAAAAGAAAAAAAAAACAATGAAAATAATACGCTCACACACACACACACACACACACACACACACACACACACACACACACACACACACACACCACACTCCCACAGTATCTTTACAATGGGGGGATAGACATGAGGACAGGAGGAAACGTGGGGGGACACTCAGCTTATGCCACTGCGACAGCGCCGACGATGAGGCGATGGACGTCGCTACTCAAGTGTCTAGCACAGCTTCCGCAGCATCCTTTAGAATGGGGCCCATGCTCCTCGACCTCTCGTCATCTCCCCGTTGAAACGGCCCGGGGAACTGCTTGAAAGCTGGGTGCGGAGGTTCGCCCAACACAAGTTGAGCGCTGCGGTCTGCCCAACATAAATGTCCAGTGCCCAGCCTGCCCAACACAAGCGTCCAGTTCCGGGGCCTGCCCTACACAAGCGTCCAGTGCTGCCGCCTGCCCAACATAAACGTCCAGTCCCGCGGCCTGCCCAACACAGCTGTGACCAGGGAATTAGCATCTTATCACAATATGAGTGTCAACTCCTCCCTCCATCCCGTGCTTTCCCCCACCTTAACAATTTATACAAATTCCATCCATAAACTTCTCCATGAGGTTACAACTGTAAATTACTACAAATAGGCTGTCACACAGACATACAAATAAACACGACATAACCCCTGACTGCCCTTTTAAATTCCACATATATTTCTACAGTCAGAGGAACAGGATGGATTACTGGGGATAGTGCTTGAATTAGACGACACCGGTGAACCTGTGGTCCCTTCCATTTCCAATCCACCGCAACAGTCCCAAACCCCAGAACACTAAAAAGAAACAAAAGAATTGAGCGCTGAAAATAAGAAGTCTTGGAAACAAAAGGAATCTGAATGCTTGGAAAAATCTACCTTCTCTCTTCCCCCACCAAGGCAGAGTTCCAGAGAAGCGACTATTGGAAATAAACATAAAGTGGTGAAGTCGTGGGTTTGAAACCCAGGTGCAACACCCACCCACTCCAGTCAAGGGAGTGATTAAATAGTTTCAAACAAATGATTTGCCTGCATCGGAACGAATGGTATTCGACACTTTCGAGTGTCCAAACCAAATACAGTAAATTTCAATTCCTGCCCACACGCTACCTACCTCAGTCAGCTTGTGTGGTATTTAGCATCACGGTGCCGATCGCGGCACCTATCCTCCTGCGTCGGCTAGGAGTTCTGTCCACTTTGGCTGCCGAGCTCAAAGTGTCGTGGTGGCATCCATACAGGCGACACAGACCTGCCGTCACCTGAACTCAGGTGAGATGCCACCCCGGTTTCGGTGGAAACTCCGCCACGCACGGGCGACTCGTACGCAGTCACGCGGCGGAGCTCAGCGCATCTTAAGACATGCAGAACTAGATAAATACACATCTCCATGCACACGGTAGCCTGCGCTCAGGGGTACGATCACAAAAAACTAAGTGGGAGGGGGGGGGGTGGAAAAGAAAAGTGGTGTGGAGGTGAACGACCTCCTGTCAGTCCCCTTGAAACCACACCTCTCCCTCCGTGTCCAGGGCGCTAGTCCTTTACCCTGGTGGTCAGGAGAGATGTAAGTGGGGTCGTGAAGGGATGCCAGGATTCGAACCTGGAACGATTCGTCACAATGGGCAAGGGACGCTGGAAGAGAGTGGAAGCATGGTGGTGGGGTAAGTGGCTTTTCGGGGTGCTTAGTTAAGTATCGCGCACACTCTGTGTGTGTGTGTGTGTGTGTGTGTGTGTGTGTGTGTGTGTGTGTGTGTGTGTGTGTGTGTGTGTGTGTGTGTGTGTGTGTGTGTGTGATATGAGAAAGTGAAAACCAGAATGAAAAGTGTCATGCGACCATAGGAAGAGCTCCTGACTTAAGTGGAAAAAAACTGGAAAGTAAAGTAGAGTGGGCATGTCACACGAACATCTGGACTAGCCAATACTCTCCTACAAGGAACAGTACAAGGAGGGAGACAAAGAGGCAGACACAGAAAACAATGGGAAGACAGCATCAGGGAGTGGGTGGATCTTGGGTGGAGCGATCTGCTATGATGGCAGAGGACCGACCGTGAGGGTGAAGGAAGCTGGTTTTAAAATCTTAAGTGGTGCCCCCATGGTCGCAGAACTACGGGACAGGTGAACATGAGGTGAAGGTCAAGGTGAAGGGGGTGTGTGTGTGTGTGTGTGTGTGTGTGTGTGTGTGTGTGTGTGTGGGGTGTGTGTGTGTGTGTGTGTGTGTGTGTGAATCAATCAATCAATCAATCAATCGATCAAATTTTTATTTCCAGATGGTACATTGAGTAAGCATCGATTTGCTTTTTTTCCATCAAGCCATCTATCTAAAGAAAAGAAAAAAAATCAAAACAACAACAAAAATTAAATCAAAACAAAACAAAAAACAAACAAAAAACAAAGCAGAAAATCCCTAGCAAACAATAAAGCCAACAAAAGAAAGAAAAGGGGAAAAAGCAAACAAACAAATAAAACAACAACAAACAGTTCACCAACATTAATTAGCTAACATGATTTTAACAGCTTTAAAATAAAATATGCCTATAAATAATACAAGCTACTACAAAAACAGCAAAAACAACCAAAAGAGAAAAAAACACACACTCAAAAGCAATACACACATACACACACACACACACACACACACACACACACACACACACACACACACCTACACCTACACACACATACCTACACCTACACTACACCTACACACACACACCACACACACACACACACACACACACACACACACACACACACACACACACACACACACACACCCTTTGCGCTCATCCACTCAGCACGTACATGCGCACATTTCGAGTCTTTTAAAAATCTTATAGTGTCAAAACCCCCAACAAAAACAGCTTATATCAGTTCACAATGTAACCCCAAACCATTATTTAAGACTTAAAAAAAAAAAATCCATGAAAATGTCTATAAGCAATTTATGTCAGATTACAATATCTCTATACTTCATTTCATACTGTATATTTTTAGAAGGAAGATAAGGAAAAAACAACAAACGCAACAATACCTTAAAATAATACCCATCATCACTGAGAGGTGACGCTCCACCACATAATGAGGCGGAGTGCACTTGAGGTCAATTTTTAGTTATTGACATGTTATTAATGTGCAATAAAGTGGCTATTAAATACAAAAAAACAGATTGAAAATCGGACAATTCTGTGCAAAGTTATTACAAGTTGAAATGATAGACTACAGGAAGTGGCAAAATGAGAAACGGACAAGTTTATTTTCGTAACACGTTGTCAGAATGAGGGCTTGGGTATTTTCAAAACACATTTAAAAGCAAAAGGGATAAATATTATGCCTTGATATTTCATTATAAGGTAGATAAACGGATATAGTTTAATAATTAATCAAAATCTCAAAATTGACAACTTGACCCCTACCTGCCTTTAATGGCTCCTAGAGCAAAATTGGGTAATGTGCTAAGCGACTCATTTCGTGGCGGAGCGTCACAAAATTAGGCTAACAAACATACAATCAAACAAAAGAAAAACAAAAACAAACAAACAAACAAACAAAACCCCACAAAAAGCACATAAAAAAGCAAACAATCAAACCAAAAGAACAAAAAACCAATCCACATGGGTTATGTATTAGAAGGAAGAAAAGAAAAAAACAACAAAAGCAACAATACCATATGATAATATCCATCACCACTGAGTGGAAATAACATAACAAACATACGAGCATGCACACATTTAAGGTTGTTTTTTTTTAATTGTATAGTGTCAAACAAACAGCTTATATCAGTTACAATGTCACCAACCATTATCTAAGACTTAAGAAAAAGAATCCATGAAATGTCAATAAGCAACTTATGTCAGATTACAATATCTCCACACTTCAGTTCATACTTATATATTAGGAGGAAGAAAAAGAAAAGAAAAAACAAAACAAAACAAACGCAACAATACCATTTGATAATACCGATCTCCACTGAGAGGAAATAGCATATGCACTAACAAACTTACAAACAACAAAAAACTAACAAACAAACAAAAGCAACAGACAACCAAACAAACAAAATAAAGGAATAACCCAAAACAAAAGCAAAAAACAAAAAAAATCACACACAAAAAAGAGAAAATTGGGAAGGGGGGTGGGGGTGGGGGTGGGAACGGGTGGGGAGGGGGTATCAAGGAGGAAGAGGAAAAACACAAACAGCAAACAGAAGAATTATAATAATGATTTATGATTATATTCAAAATCCCTACACATATGAACAAAAAACACAAACACACACACACACACACACCACACACACACACACACACACACACACACACACACACACACACACACACACACACACCATCAACAACAACAACAACAACAAGAACAAAAAAGTAAGGCCTTATCCACTAATCAAAATAATATAAATATAATAGTGCTGATAATCCCATTGGTAAAATTAATAAAATAAATTGAAAAAAAACATTTATACTGAAACTATTAAACTGGATAAGAAAAAAAATGCATAAAAAAATTCTCCAATCTAGTCATGGGATCAGTGGTTTGGTTTTCTCCTTTTGAATTTGCAGAATATACACGTGTTCACATACATCACTTATTCCCTATCCTGCTCAAAATTAAATTACAGAAAAAAAATTAAAAAACCTTTCTCGGCCTTTCCCCCCTTCCACATACATATATAACAAGCAAAGTATAGATTTTTCAGTCACAGTAAACCACACCTGAAAGATTTTTCGGGGTGAGCACAGAGTACCAATATGTTTAGTTTGTTCTAAATATGGTTGATTGGATTGATGTGTAGTTCTTAAACATTTTTGATAAGTGCATTAAGTGATTTCTGAACTGATTTTTGAACTGATTTTTTTTTTGATACATTTTTAATGTTTGGGGAGCTTGTTCCATAAATCACTACCTGAATATAGGAAGCTTGTTTTGTAAAGATTGTTTCTGGGTCTGGGAAATGTTAGTAGATGGTTATGCCTGTGCTTATTAATTTTGAATCTATTGGTGATCTTGGGAGGGGAATTTCCATTGATAACTTTTTGTACAAATAGAGCTTTATTGAAATAAAGCCTGTTTTTGGAATGTAAGAATATTTGTTTGCTTATAACCATTGATGGTTAGGGAGCTTGATTTTATTAGGACAAGTTTTAGTGCTCTTTTATATAATCGATGAATGAATTTCAAATTAGTTTCACTGCAGTTGTCCCAAAGAGATGAGGCATAGTCAACTATAGGCAAGATGTGTCCACAAAAAAGAGTTTGCGTGAATGACTATCTAGAAAGTGTTTTATTTTTGATAGCTGACGTACCTTGTTTGTAAGACGTTTTCCTAGTGCCATCACATGGTCAGTCCAAGTAAGATTTTTGTCAATAATTACTCCCAGAGTTTTGTGTGAGTCAACTTCTTCAATAATTTTTTGATCTATCAACAGAGGTTGAAATTTCCTTTTCATTTTTTGCCTTTTTTGTGTTGCTAGTACGTACATACTCTTAGTTTTTTGTGCATTTAAGGACATATGATTTAATTGAGTCCAAGTAATCAATTTGTTGATATTGTTTTGTAGTTTGAGTGTTAGTCTGTGGGGGTCACTATCACTACAATAGAGGGATGTGTCATCAGTAAACATTTCACATCTACAATCTAGAAATAAGGGTAAGTCATTTACATATATTGAGAACAACAGAGGACCCAATATTGATCCTTGTGGTACTCCATATTTAATAAATACTAATTCTGATGTTTGATTATTTGCAGTTACCAGCTGCTGTCTATCTAACAAAAAACTTTTTAAAAGATTGATTGTTTCAGGTGTTAGTTTATATAGGTGAAGTTTACGCACTAGCAAGGAGTGATTAATCATATCGAATGCTTTTTCAAAGTCAACAAAAATTAGGCCTGTATAGTTATTTTCATTTATGTTGTGTAAGAGACTGTCTGTAAGTTGAGTTAGAGCTGTGTGACAAGAATAGTTTTTACGAAAGCCTGACTGATCTTTATTTATTAGATTGTTGTTAACAAAGTAGGAATATAAAGATTTTTTAATATGATTTTTCGATGGGTTTAGATAAGACCAATAGGATTGAAATTGGTCTGTAATTTGAAGGACAAGAAGAATCTCCAGATTTGTGGACTGGTATGACTTTTGCCTTTTTAAATATGAGAGGAAAGTTGCTTTTATCTATGCACAAGTTATATAGATATGTCAGTGTTTCAGCTATAATAGGACTAGAAAGTTTCAATATTTTTCCATCGTGATAGTCAAGGTCACGTGTTCTGGAATTTTATTTTAAAGATAGACTTTCCAACACGTCTTTAATTGTCATTGGCAATAATTCAACCTGGAATTTTATCTCTTTTGATTCAATATATTTTTGAAAGTATTGGAGATCATTTTCATTTGACTTATCGCATGATATGACTTTAATAGCAATGATTGAGAAATGGGTGTTCAGTTCATCAGCTGTTATGTCTTTAACTGTCTTTTGGCTTTTTGATATAGGTCTATTACATAAAATATTGATGGCTTTCCATACCTGGCGAGAGTCGGTAGTTGTGATTAACAGTTTTTGAAAGTAATCACGTTTTGATATGCGTTTTAGTGAAATTACTTTGTTTCTTTGCATTTTAAATTCTTCTTTTGTACCATGGGTTTTTAAATAGTCTCTTAAGCGCATTTCAGACTCTATGTCTTTTGTCATCCAACGAGGTTTAATTTTTTCTTTAACTCTTTTTTTGATGAAGGGGGCATGCCTATCATATACTGAAGTAAATGTGGTAATCCAGAATTCTGCAGCTTTGTTGGGGTCTCTGATTTGATATATGTCTTTGAATGGTGAGTTTATCAAGTCTGAAAGAAAGTCTTGTTCGTTAAAGTTATCAAATTTTCTGTAAGAGGGTTTTATGTCCTACTTTGGGAATTTTGACACAATGTTTAAAACAAGTAAAACACACAGAATTGTGATCACTGCATCCACAGGAGGGGGCACATACTTCTGTTATGTTTTGTTTTGTAGTAGTATAGATATGATCTATCAAAGTTCTAGAGTTATCTGTTACCCAAGTTGGTTAGTTTTAGTTGTTCCAGGTCATGCATAGTAATGTTGTGACTCCATTTAGGCTTGGGTTTTAATAAGTTGATGTTAAAATCCCCAAGAATAATTGTTTCATAGTTTAAAAGTGTCACTTCATCCATAAGAGAGTTGCATTTTTCAAACTGTTCTGTGGTTTCCAAGGATTTCTGTATATGAATCATTAATATTGGACTATTGTGTTTTAATTTTATTTCAACCCAAATCTATTCAATGTCATAAACATCAAAGTTGTATAGTCTTTTACAACTCAGTGCAGAAGCGAAATATGTTAATAACCCAGTGGACTAGGGCTGGTGTGGATCCTGTTCAAAGATCTGATATCCTGGAATATTCATGTATGTGTCAGTTACGTGTGGTGAGAGTCGAAATTCAGCAAGGCAAAATAAATGAAATCGATTCCCATCGTTGTGCAGTCTGTTTGAAATATCATCTTTTTTGTTTGTTGCATTGTTGATATTGAGGTAGCCTACACAAAGGCCTTGCTTTGTGGGCCACTTGTCTAAAGTTACAGACATGCTAAGATTGATTGTTTTTATATATGTATGTATATAAGATCCATCAAAATAGGAGACTTGATTATAAATTTTTTAGACAAAATAAGCTATAATACAATTTCAAAAACTAAAATATCAACACAAATCTAAATCTGTAAGGAATGAATGTGTTATAATAAACAACTTTTTGAATCCAGTCCCGTTTTTACATAGATCATATAGTCATAAAAAATAATAAAGCATATAAATTGGGAAAAATTATTTTGGGAACTAAGATACAACAATTTTTGCGAAATCAATATAACCAATCACACACTAAATATTAATTTGATACTAAACACAAAGAGATATAGTGACGAAGAATAATAGATGAAAAAGCAAATGAAAATATAGTATCCCAGAATGGGTTCAAAAACTCCAATCCACACTAGCCCAAGGCAACAACTGCCCTGTTGCAAGAGTCTCTGGATCCCCATATACCTGCTAGATATAGAAGGTTATTTATCCACTCAAATGGAATACACACTGCAGCATGACATTGATCAACATCATTTGATGTTGGGGGGGGGGGAAAGAAAAAAAAAAAGGGGGGGGTAGGGGGGGTAGGGGCTGGGTGAAAGTATGGAGAGAGAGAGAGAGAGAGAGAGAGAGAGAGAGAGAGAGAGAGAGAGAGAGAGAGAGAGAGAGAGAGAGAGAGAGAGATTTCCATTTACGAAAAATTGAAGCAATCATTTATCATGAATGCAACACTAAATTTAACATTTGGACACCTGCACAAACACATTTGTAATTATTTAGAACATTATACATGGGTTGTATGTTTGATGCAGGTTTGCAGGCAGACATTTATCGCATGCATGCACACACATGCACGCACACACAGTTCACATAATTATTATACACCTACACACGCGGTGCATACAAACAAGCATGCATGCTTACATACCAGGCAAGCACGCACATGCTCACCGGCATATCCACAGACACACAAACACACACACACACACACACACACACACACACATACATACGCACGCACACACACACACGCACGCACTCACGCACGCACGCACGCGCGCGCACACACACACACACACGCACTCACGCATGCTTACATAAACACAAACACACCTACACACACACGTGGTGAAACATGCATACACATGTTCACTTACACATACACTCAAACACACACTCCCCCCCTCTCCTTCCCCTCCACACATACTCACTGGTACACACACACACACACACACACACACACACCACACACACACACACACACCACACTATTGTGTCAAACAATGGAGTAGATCCGAATGTACTTTCACAACTGGCTGTGTATCTGCCACGGAGTGTTGTCTCCCTAACATACTTGTGACTTCTGAACAATGGGGGTTCCTTGGCTCGGGTATGGGAAAGTTTCTGTCTAGTAATAGACCTAGTGTGGTGGGCCTATTGTTGCTAGTTGCACTGTGGGGTGGGGCTGAAGTAGTCTTTATGTTGAAGGCAGCCGATCGTGAATGTACACCTTTGGCTGCATCAGCATAGCTTGTCATGTCATTGGACTTTATATTGGGTCGGTAGTTTGTCTCAGGCCTCACGGCTGGCGGCTGTCGAGGGTTTCCGGGGAAACGGATGTTGAGGGTAAGAGTTCTGTTACCTTGAGGACTGGGATGGATTGGATCATCATATAGCGCTTTTTTAGGCGCTCCAGTCCTGGTGAGGAAGTCAAGTCAAGTCAAAAACACTTTAATCATTCCTGAAGGGCAATTGCAAAGGAGGGGGTGTTGTGAATAAGTACAACCCTCTCTTGACGGCAGGTTTCCCCAAGAGTAGACGTCGACCGTGAAGCCTTGTCCCTCAGTGGATGTCGTCGGAAGGGGGACAGGATGGAGGAGGCCTGTAGAGCTGCATGGGGGAAGCTTTTTATTAGCAGGTGGATCAGTTTTGTTCAATCTGCTTTTGTGACTGATCCTGCTTTACAGTCATTGATCCCCACGTGCAAGGTGACGTGCTGTATGTGTGGAGAGGGGCGGCGTGTTGACAGCCACTGGCACAGGTGTTGTACTGTCAGGCCTGGTACTGACAGGTTGCAGACTTGCCGGCCCCCCACTGACATCTTTTTCTCGTCCACCCCTTTCAGCACTGAGTCACCTAACAACAAGGTGTTACACTCTACGGGGACTGTTTTTTGTTGGAGGGTTTTCAGGGGGTTGGAGTGGGGGGTGTTTTCATGGTGCATTTGGGAATGGGAATTGGAGTGTGGGCTTTGGTGGGTGCGGGAGTGTGTGCGTGTCTGATGTGATGTGTTTGTAAGGAGAGACTGTTTGCTTGTGTTTTTGCGTGAAGTTGCTGAAGTGTTGTTGCTTGTCTGCTTTTGTATGAGTGTGGAGTATGAAGAATTGTCAGTCATGGTTTTGTCTGTGAGGAGAGCATATCTGTTGGATGTGTTTATATTGTATTCTACCTCTGTGAGCTGTTCTGCAAGTGGTTCAGTATTGTTGTCTGTCTGACTGCTTGAGTGTTTTGTGTGTTTAGTTGCACTGAGTGTTTGTATCTGTTTCTTGGTAGTATTGTTGATGTTGTGTTGACTGTCTTTGAGTGATTGTAGTTTGGAGTTGATTTCTTTCATTTGATCTGTCTGGTATTCTTGGCTGTTTTGTAGTTCTGTTACTTGTTGTGAAACATCTCTTTTCATTGTTTTCATGGAGTTTTTTACTCTGGTTTCAGTGTCAGAGATGACCTGGCTGTTGTGTTTTGTTTCTTGACCTATTTGTGATATTTGTGTTTTGAGTGTGTGTATTTCTTTCTGCATGTTGGAGATAGTGATATTGGCTGCAATGAGTTGTTCATGAAGCATTATTGTAATTTCTGTGTTGTTCATTTGAGAGATATTGCATGGTGCATTGTTTGTTTGTGTTGTGTTGACTGCTGTTGTGGGAGATGTTTTGGAGTGGAGAGTGGGTTGGTTGGAGGTAGAAGTGGGAGAGGGATGAGGCTGATGATCACATGGGAAAGGGGAGGGGGAGGGGAGGGGGGGACTGAACTATACCTTGATCTTTGGTGGAAGAAGGGGTGGAGGGGGAGAGGGGCCATGTTGCAGTTTCTTCCTCAGGTGGATGGGCAGCCGTTGAGGGAGGGGGTAGAGGATCAGCTGAGAGGTCGGAGGGAGGGTGAGAGGGGATGGTCTCATTGTCATCAGTCAATGGAGGGGATGATGTAGCCTGGTCAGGGGGGGAGACGTGGGGGGCGATGTAGCCTGGTCAGGGGGGGAGACGTGGGGGGTGATGTAGCCTGGTAAGGGGTGCGTGGGGGGGAGTGCTGGTCAGGGGGGGGGGAGACGTGGGGGGTGTGGAGGGCATGGAGTGGGATGGATCAGCTGAGAGGTCTGAGGAAGGGTGAGAGGGGATGGTCTCGTCATCAGTGGATGGAGGGGGTGATGTAGCCTGGTTGAGGGGTGAAAACGTGGGAGGTGTGGAGGGCAGGGAGTGGGGTGGAGTGGAAGGGGAGGGTGTCGACTGAAGAAGGGGAGGAGAGTTGTCATCCCTCTCTGTTGTCTGGTCTGGCTGACATGGTTGGTCGTCAGGGGCGCTGTCTCGTATGGCCAGCGGAGCACACTGACGGCTTGAGGATGCCACGGAATAGAGGACGTCAGTCACAGTTTCCGTGAGGACATTTAGTTTTGCCAGCTCATTGACTATTGTTCTTAGGTTGTCGAACACCTCTTCAACCCACTGCTGGCATACGTTGCCTTGTACTAGGATTTTTCCAGAGCTGTGGTATAATTGTCAGTAGTTTTTCTCCATCAAAACAAACTTGAAAGAATGAGCGCCAAAGTTCACTGGGCAATGTTAATGTAAAGTCTGTGTTGTAAAGCTTATTTCTTCGCTGTTATTCTTTTTATACTCATTGAATATTGAAGTGATATTTAGGGGCTGAAATTGTCTACAATATCTTTCAAGGAGAACAAACCTCCACAAAGGCAAGTTAGTACGAGGGGCTTCAAAGGTAACTTGGCAGGAGTCCTTAGTGTATTTATTTTAATAGTCTCTTTTTTGAGACGTTGTGTACTCATAGAGCGAGTCATGGGCCTCATGGTTAAAGGATTACATCACTCAAAGATTAACATCCTAGTTCACATGATTGATGGTTGGAATTGAAAGTGAAAGAATACAGATTTATTTGAGAGGGAAAAAAAAAGAAGAAGAAGAATACGCGTGCCTGCATTTATGCATGCTTGCCGATAGATGCATGCATGCTTACTTGAGTATGTGTGGGTAGATGGGTAGATGGGTAGATGGGTGTGTGTTAGTATGAATATGAACGAATTGTGATAGAAGAGTACAAGGTTGGAAGAAGAATGGTCGGAAGAAGAAGAAGAAGAAGAAGAAGAAAAGAAGAAGAAGAAGAAGAAGAAGAAGAAGAAGAAGAAGAAGAATGGTATTTGGAAATATGTCAACATGTTTAAAGAGCTATATGCATGTTATTTTAAATCACATCGTGTTTTACATCCTGTGGCCTAGTGCAGTCGAGAAACATTTTTCCACATGAGAGCGGGCAAAAAAGGCTGTATCTTGTATCTTGCGCGCTTGTGGAGGAGGGCACCCCCGTGCGTGCGTGCGTGCGTGCGTGCGTGCATGCGTGCGTGCGTGCGTGTGTGGTGTGGTGTGGTGTGGTGTGGTGTGGTGTGGTGTTTGTGTTGTGTGTGTGTGTGTGTGTGTGTGTGTGTGTGTGTGTGTGTGTGTGTGTGTGTGTGTGTGTGTGTGTGCGTGTGTGTGTGTGTTTGGTGGTATTATGTCGTGTGTTGTGTTAGTTTGTTGTGTTGTGTTGTGTTGTGTTGTGTTGTGTTGTGTGTGTGTGTGGTGTGGTGTGGTGTGTGTGGTGGTGTGGTGTGGTGTGGTGGTGGTGGTGTGTGTGTCTGTGATTGTGTCGGTGTAAAGTAGATGCATAAATAAGTACAAAGAAACAGAGAAACATAGAAAGAAAGAGGGGGAGAGGGGGAAAAAGACAGACAGACAAACAGAGACATGAAGAGAAAGAAACATGGAAAAGACTGCAGGTTAGACAAACAGACAGGCGGGCAGGCAGACAGGCAGGCAGGCAGACAGGCAGGCAGACAGACAGACAGACAGACATAGGCAGAGAAGGTTACTTACGGCACTTCCTCAAATCGTCACAAACTGTACCACTTTTGCATTGGCGGAGATTCCCGCTGCACTCTTCATTAATAGCAGGCACTGGAAGAAGAGACTTCAGACTTCAGATGGTTATTCATCAAGGTCATAGCCCCAATATCAAAGGGGGCAAAAGTGTCGTGTGGACAGAACGACTTGTAAAAGGAAAACCAGGGCAAGTTCCAACAACATGATAAAGAAAAACATAGGAATATCAGGAGATTAGCGTGTCCCATCACTGAAAAGCTTTGTGTAAGTACAATGCTAGATTACGCACAACATTTTCGTTATCTGCTGCCATCATTAGGAAAAACCGTAATCAGCAAAGCCTGTAAGACTGGGAGTGACGGTTTTTGGAAAATAACAACTAAAAGCTTGTCTTCAGATTAAATAGGAAACACCATATTTAAAGCCATGGATCCTATGGATTTTTTGCTCTTTTTGTTTTTGGAGGGGGGTAACCAAAAATTAGGAAAAGTGCCTTAGTCTACCGAATAAACAGGAAAAAAAATAGTCAAAACGATTGTGACGTTCCACCACGAAATAAATAAATTGCTTAGCACCTGACTCACTTTTCGCTAGCAGCCATTACAGGCAGGTTTGGGTCGAGTTGTCAATTTTAAGATTTTGATTGATTATAAAACTATAGCCATCATTCTACCCTGTTATGAAGGCATAATTTTGTTTCCTTTTGCCTTTAACCGTGTTTTTAAAATTCCAAAACCCTCATTGTGGCCATTGGGATGCTTGACATGTCAATTTCTCATTTTGTCATTTCCTGCAGTCTATCATTTCAAGTTGTAATAACTTTTGATAGAATTGTCAGATTTTCAATCTGTTTTTTGTATTGTATAGCCATTTTATTGCAAATTGAAAACATCTCAATAACTAAAAATTGACCTCTGGTTCAATGCAATTCCTTACGTGGTGGAGCGTCACAATTATCTGATTAGTCATGAAAAGGAGGGGGGTGGTACCTAGTGCTCAGAGCGTTGAGTTTGCAAACTAATGACCCGGATTTGAGCCATCACCGAGATGCCCCTTTCCAGGGTAATTTTTTCCCCGGACTTAACATCAAAACCGACTCCATTCCCGAAAGCCTCCCGAGTGATGTGCTGTGTACGAACACACGCATTACATCCTGTGCACAGGTTAAGAACTATTTCGTCTTTTAGAATAGTAGGCCAATGCATGCCAGTAGGAACAGATGACAACTTTTTTTTAATGCACTCTGATATTGTGATTAGGCACCGTTCCCGAAGTTGGAATGCAGCTACTTCAACGGTGGCAAAAACGGTGGCATACGAAAAATCTCACTATTGGTGAACCTCGGAGCTCTAACTGAGGAATGAAAAAAAAAGCAAAGAAAATGCATGCTGTGACTTTAGAGAAGAAGAGCAGACTACTTACAGCAGACGTCGTCTTCACAGACTGTAGATACTTTGCAGTTTCCTCGATTCTCACCTGCACAGCTCTGCCCTGCATCCAGCTCTGTTTGCACACACACACACACACACACACACACACACACACACACACACACACACACACACACACACACACACACACATACATATATATATATATATATATATATATATATATATATATATATATATATATATATATATATATATATATATATATATATCCATATATCCATCTTGTTTTATATATAATATATATATATATATATATATATATATATATATATATATATATATATATATATATATATATTATATATATAATAAAACAAGATGGATTTTTTTATATACATTTTAACACATACAAGTCGTGAAGACTGACTTGACTGATTTCTTCCTTAACTTCTTGTGAAATAAAATGACAGCAAAAATAAGGGTGCTATGTGACTGGTTTAAGCTTGATTAGACTAAAAGAACGAATCTATCATTTCAAACTTTTTTTTAAACTGCTACATGATTGTGTAGACCACTGATACCCACACATATCTTTGCTAAGCTACCTCAGAATACACACTGAATGAAATTGGATGAAGTGGTAGCATATATGGGAAAATCAGTTTGAACTCTATGGTGCGCCTGATTGGTTTAAAGACGAAGTTGTACATAAGCGTGTAGGTCGAGTATTGCAACCATGGTGTTTTTATGTAAATAGCTCGCGATAATATATAATCTTCCTTTAAGATTTGTGCTTTGTCAAGCATTACTATAAAAACACTCCACCATGCAGTTGCTGTACTGTCATGATGGATAATCATGATTGTTGGTATTTCTATTGCTACTTTCTATCCGTCCCCCCTCCACCAATCCTTTTTTTTCTTTTCTTATCTCCTCTGTTGTAGTGGTGTTATCTGTGCCGGTATAGATATTGCTGGATGGTTTTGTATTGTCTGCAACAAAGTTGTCATATGAAAAATGTGATAGAAGGAGTTGAAAAACTAATACACAGAGGCACAATCCCAGTCATGACAGACAACTTACCACAAATCTTAAACGTAGTGCACTGACTTCCAGAACTGCAATTAACCCCAGGGTTATTATCACAAGAAGAGCCTGGAGCAAGTCCTGAAAATAATCATTATCCATAATTTACACCTTTTGTCCATTCCAGGGTGAGAAAGATCAAACACACAAACAGTCATTGTGGTCGTTATGATAGCTGCAGAACTACTACTACAGTCATCAGTAGTCATCGTCATAATGGCAGAACTATAACTACAGTCATCAGTAGTCATCGTCATAATGGCAGAACTATAACTACAGTCATCAGTAGTCATCGTCATAATGGCAGAACTATAACTACAGTCATCAGTAGTCATCGTCATAATTGCAGAACTATAACTTCAATCATCAGTAGTCATCGTCATAATGGCAGAACTACTACTACAGTCATCAGTAGTCATCATCATAATGGCAGAACTATCACTATAATCGTCAGTAGTCATCGTCATAATAGGCTGGAGAACTATTACT
>CM060337.1:29910001-29925001 GCA_030674155.1 Stramonita haemastoma
AGCATCTCCAACACCAAAAAGACTTGTACCACAATTTCATAGACTTCAAAAAGGCCTTTGACAGGGTATGGCATGACGGCCTCTGGCAAGTACTCAGGCACTTCAACATTGACAGCTGCCTAATTGAAGTCAAGGCTCTGTACGAGAACGCAAAAAGTGCAGTTTTAATGAAAAACCACGTGGGCGAGTTCTTCAAGACCACGGTTGGGGTTCGCCAGGGCTGCCTTCTCTCACCTGTACTCTTCAACCTCTTCCTCGAAAACATCATGACAGAGACACTGCAAAACCACCACACTTCCATCTCCATTGGTGGAAGACCCCTTTGCAACCTCAGATTTGCAGATGACATTGACCTCATGGGCAGCAGCAAACAAGAACTGCAAATCCTCACAGACAATTTAACAGATCGAGCGAGCGCATACGGCATGGAGGTCAGTACAGAGAAATCAAAGGTCATGGTCAACAGCGCAAGTAATGACATCACGGAAATAAAGATGAATGGAGAAACACTAGAAGAGGTGAGCCAATTCAAATACTTAGGCTCCATCCTAACAAAAGATGGCACATCAAACAATGAAGTGAAAGCTTGCATTGCAACAGCAACATCTGCTCTAGTCAGACTTGAGAAGATCATCAGAAGCAACAACATCAGCTTCTGCACCAAATACCACCTTTACAAATCCCTCGTGATATCTATCCTCCTATATGGCTGTGAATCATGGACTCTGACAACAGAGTTAGAGAGGAGAATCCAAGCATTCGAGAACAAGTGCCACAGAAGACTTCTCAAAATATCATACAAAGAACACAAGACCAATAACTATGTGAAAGAAGAAATCAAAAAGCGTGTGGGCCCCCAAGAGCCTTTGCTCTCCACCATAAAGAGGAGAAAGCTGATGTGGTTTGGTCACACCACAAGACACAACACCCTAGCAAAAACCATCCTGCAAGGAACAGTCGAGGGCAAGAGAAGAAGAGGCCGCCAAAAGAAATCATGGGTTGACAACATCAAAGACTGGACCGCCCAACCCCTACAACACCTCCTACTAGCCACACAAGATCGTGAAGCATGGAAAAAGATCTCCGTTGCGTCTTCTCTCATGTCCCCCCTACGTCCTTTGGGACATGGGACTGAGTGAGTGAGAGTGATAATTTTCATACCTCTCTTTATCTCTTATGGTCCCATGCCACTCACGAAGAGAGAGAGAGAGAGAGAGAGAGGAGAGAGAGAGAGAGAGAGAGAGAGGAGAGAGAGAGAGAGAGAGAGAGAGAGAGAGAGAGAGAGAGAGAGAGAGAGAGGCAAGGCAAGGCAAGGCAAGGCAAGGCAAGGCAAAGGCAAGGCAAAGGCAAGGCAAGGCAAGGCAAGGCAAATTCTTTTATTCGAGGATAATAGATAAGCACTCGTGTGCTTTTTTACATCCAGTCCCCGCCCTTTTCAGTGATAACATCAAGATAAAAAGATAACCTCAATTAAACAACAACAATTATAATGATCCAAATACCAAGAGCAAGAAACTATACCAAGCATCAAAGCAACAGGTAAGAAATAAGACAGAGATACAATAATAAGGTATTGATATAAAAAGGCACTCATTCAGAAACGAAAATAAGAAGTAAGAATCAATGATGATTTTGATCTGAATAATCAAAAAGCGCAATAATTAAAGAGTAAACATGAGAATATGATAGGTTAAATGACTTAAAACATCAATCCACCACCATCTACCATCAAAATAAGTTATGTAAGACATAGTATTTTGATAAAAGGGGAGAACAAAACAGAAAAAAACAAACAAAAACAAGCAAACAAACAAAAATAAAAAATAAAAGTAATAAAAAAAATAATAAAAACCCCTCTCCTCTCTCTCTCTCTCTCTCTCTCTCTCTCTCTCTCTCTCTCTCTCTCTCTCTCTCTCTCTCTCTCTCTCTCTCTCTCACACACACACACACACACACACACACACACAACACACACACACACACACACACACACACACACACACTCACTCACTCACTCACTCACTCACTCACTCACTCACAGGTTCGCCTGCATGTCATCCATAAACTTCATTCTAAAGGATCTATATGCCTTGACTTTTAGATAAAATCATGTATCGGAACACAAGAGGAGTCTATGGCTGTAGGGCATATATTTTGTTCCATATATATGCTAACACCTCACTTAATCTTATGATTATGGTCATAAGATCACATTCATAACCATATCCTAATCATGATGGACATAGTTATTCAGCTTACTTAAATGGATCATTAATTGAATTTACATAATATCAATTACATTTAATACACATGATTATTAAAATAGAGAGTACAAAATATGAATAGAACATTTCTCAATATGGAAAGCAAACATTTTTAGACAATAGGTGACACATTCACAGACAGACAGACAGACAGACAGACAGACAAAGAGAGAGAGAGAGAGAGAGAGAGAGAGAGAGAGAGAGAGAGAGAGAGAGAGAGAGAGAGAGAGAGAGAGAGAGAGAGAGAGAGAGAGAGAGAGAGAGAGAGAGAGGTTTTCCAACAGGATGCCGTGCAGTTAGTTACTTCTGATGCATCAAGTGGATTAGTAGGTGATTTTTGAAGGTTGTTAATGATTGGAGCTGTTTAACTGAATTGGGAAGAGAATTCCACAATACAGGGCCTGAGTACAGTAAACTAGATTAGAACAAGTCTATTCTTGGGATGGGGACAACAGACTTTACAGTATTTCTGGAATGACTCATAGGAAACTTGTCTTTTAAGGATGTGAGGATAGCTTCTGCCATTATCTTGTACATCATGATGCCTTTGTTATATTTTAGTCTTTGGTGTAGGGGAAGAATATTTGTGGCGCTCCACCACGAAATGAGTCGCTTAGCACATTACCCAATTTTGGGCTAGGAGCCTTTAAAGGCAGGTGGGGGTCAAGTTGTCAATTTTGTGATTTTGATTGATTATTTAACTAGATCTGTTTATTTATCTTATAATGAAATATCAAGGTATCATTTTTATTCCTTTTGCTTTTAGATGTGTTTTGAAAATACCAAAGCACTCATTCTGACAACCTATTACTAAAATAAACTTGCCCGTTTCTCATTTTGTCACATCCTGCAGTCTATCATTTCAATTTGTAATAATTTTGCACAGAATTTTCCGATTTTCAATCTGTTTTTTGTATTTGATAGCCACTTTATTGCACATTAATAACATGTCAATAACTAAAAATTGACCTCATGTGCACTCCGTCTCATTATGTGGTGGAGCGTCACATTTAACTGAGTATAATATACTTCTAGCAAGGTTGTTTTCTTCAAAAGGACGAGTTTAAGAGAACATTTCACTCACACTCTCACTCACTCAGTCCCATGTCCCAAAGGACGTAGGGGGGACATGAGAGAAGACGCAACAGAGATCTTTTTCCATGCTTCACGATCCTGTGTGGCTAGTAGGAGGTGTTGCAGGGGTTGGGCGGTCCAGTCTTTGATGTTGTCAACCCATGATTTCTTTTGGCGGCCTCTTCTTCTCTTGCCCTCGACTGTTCCTTGCAGGATGGTTTTTGCTAGGGTGTTGTGTCTTGTGGTGTGACCAAACCACATCAGCTTTCTCCTCTTTATGGTGGAGAGCAAAGGCTCTTGGGGGCCCACACGCTTTTTGATTTCTTCTTTCACATAGTTATTGGTCTTGTGTTCTTTGTATGATATTTTGAGGAGTCTTCTGTGGCACTTGTTCTCGAATGCTTGGATTGTCCTCTCTAACTCTGCTGTCAGAGTCCATGATTCACAGCCATATAGGAGGATAGATATCACGAGGGATTTGTAAAGGTGGTATTTGGTGCAGAAGCTGATGTTGTTGCTTCTGATGATCTTCTCGAGTCTGACTAGAGCAGATGTTGCTGTTGCAATGCGAGCTTTCACTTCATTGTTTGATGTGCCATCTTTTGTTAGGATGGAGCCTAAGTATTTGAATTGGCTCACCTCTTCTAGTGTTTCTCCATTCATCTTTATTTCCGTGATGTCATTACTCGCGCTGTTGACCATGATCTTTGATTTCTCTGTACTGACCTCCATGCCGTATGCGCTCGCTCGATCTGTTAAATTGTCTGTGAGGATTTGCAGTTCTTGTTTGCTGCTGCCCATGAGGTCAATGTCATCTGCAAATCTGAGGTTGCAAAGGGGTCTTCCACCAATGGAGATGGAAGTGTGGTGGTTTTGCAGTGTCTCTGTCATGATGTTTTCGAGGAAGAGGTTGAAGAGTACAGGTGAGAGAAGGCAGCCCTGGCGAACCCCAACCGTGGTCTTGAAGAACTCGCCCACGTGATTATTCATAAAAACTGCACTTTCTGCGTTCTCGTACAGAGCTTTGATGACTTCAATTAGACAGCTGTCAATGTTGAAGTGCCTGAGTACTTGCCAGAGGCCGTCATGCCATACCCTGTCAAAGGCCTTTTTGAAGTCTACGAAATTGTGGTACAAGTCTTTTTGGTGTTGGAGATGCTTCTCTATCAGAATTCTCAGATTGAAAATGTGTTCCATTGTGCTGCGTTTTGGTCTAAAGCCCGCTTGTTCTTCTGCCAGGAGTTTTTCCGCTTGGTTTTTCAGTCTGTTGAGGACTACCTGCAGCATGATCTTGCTAGGATGACTTATGAGACTGATGGTTCTGTAGTTCTGGCATTGTTTGAGGTTTCCTTTCTTTGGCAGGGGTATTACAAGAGACTGTGTCCATTCTTTTGGCCATTCTTTGGTGTCATGGATCTTCTGACAAAGTTCTGTGAATCGCCTTGCTGTTTCATTCCCTCCATTTTTTATGAGTTCAGCTGGGATGTTATCGATTCCAGGGGACTTCCCCTTCTTCAATTGTCTAATAGCTGCATCTACTTCACACCTTAGTATTGGTGGGTCTTTATCTTGGTGTTCAGGGGGTTTGTCAGAAACTATGTTGGTATCTGGGCGTAGTGGGTAGTTGTACAATCCCTCACAGTATTCTGTCTAGCGTTGGAGGATGGCATTGTTTTCCGTTAAAAGATTTCTTTCTTTGTCTTCAATAACAGAGGCTTTAGGCTGTGTGGTTTTCGTTAGTGCTTTCAAAGTGTCGTAAGCTGTTTTGCTGTTTCCCTTGGTCATTCCAGCTTCGATGTTGTTGCATTGTTCTTCTATCCACGCTTCTTTGGCTTCTCTCATCTTTTTCGTCACTTCTCTGTGGCTATCCATGTACTTCTTGTAAGCTTCTTGACTTGTGAACTTTTGTTTTTTAAGTTCTCTTCTTTTGTCGCAGAGGTCAAGAACCTCATTTGTCACCCAAGGTTGTTTCTTTGTTCTGCTTCTTCCTAATGTTTCTTCTGCTGCTGTTGTTAGCACTTCTTTGATGTTGTTGGCCAATGTGTCCACATCATTGTCGATGGCTGTGAGTGCGGCAAACTTTCCTCCAATGTTGGCTTGGAAGATCTCAACCACTGTTGGGTCTTTCAGTTTTTCCAGGTCGAATCTTATGCGTGGGCTTTTTGGCTGTTGTTTTGCTTTCAGTGATTGTGTCAAGCATCATCAGCTGCACACCAGAATCCAGCAGACTCATCTCAATCAGAGTTTCTGCAAAACCCCAGAATCTCACCATCATCCAAGTGTATGCTCCAACATCTGACTACGATGACGATCAGATAGAAGAATTCTATGAAGAACTTGAAAACGTCATCTCCAAAACGCCCCAAAAAGACATCCTTATTGTGGAAGGCGACTGGAATGCTAAGGTGGGACCTGATGCCTATGACACCTGGGCAGGAACCACAGGACGATTTGGACTGGGAAAAACAAATGACAGAGGACAGCGGCTGCTGGAATTCGCAAAGAAGCACAAACTGACTTTGGCTAACACACTCCACCCTCACAAGCCATCCAGAACATCAACCTGGCACTCACCAAATGGTCTGATTCATAATCAAATTGATTACATTCTGTCACCCCAAAGATTCAAATCCAGCATAAACAAGGCAAACACAAGAACATTCCCAGGAGCTGACATTGGCAGTGACCACGACCTTGTACTTACCACCATCAGGCTGAAACTGAAGAGAACATTTGTACAGGCTTAATAACGGTGTCAAAGTGTTTGCACTGGCAGAATCCCACAGGGTTGAAGCATAATCTATTGAGGATTGTAAATAAGCTTGAAAAAATAATTTCCTTGAGTGAAAGTCAAGAAAGTGTTTGATTTTGGTCAACTGGTATACTCTTTGTGATAAATACTTGCATAGGTGAGAGATGTGGTAGAACCAGCTGAGATTTTCGTCGATTGTTACTCCTAGAACTTTGTGGTGAGAGATGTGTTCAATTGCTTCATTATTGATCTGGATGGGAAACAGTTTGTGAGTTAAATTTTGTCGCTTTTGTCTGGTGGTGATAAGCATGCATTTTGTTTTTTTGGGGGTGTATTGCCATGTGGTTCAGTTCTAACCATTTGACAAGATCATCAGTGCTTTTTTGTAATATGGCTGCAAGAGAGTCAATGTCGTTATGACTCGTATGCATGGTTGTGTCATCAGCAAATAGTTCACATTTGGATTTGATGTGTAGAGGAAGGTCATTTATGTATAATGAAAAGAGAATTGGCCCTAGTATGGATCCTTGTGGTACTCCATAATGAGTGGGCTTCAGTTTGGATGTGGATGTAGCTATTGAGACACATTGTTGCCTGTTTGTAAGATAGGAATTAAGTAGTCCTAGGGTATCTGTAGAGATGTTATGTAGATTTAGCTTTTTGAGAAGAAGTTTGTGGTCAAGCGTATCAAATGCCTTTTGGAAATCTACAAATAATACTTCACAGAATTCATTATCATTAATGTTTGCTAGCCAATTGTCGACAAGACTAGTCAGTGTGGTCCCACAAGAATGAATTTGTCTAAATCCAGACTGATTAGGGTGAAGTAGGTTGTTGATATCTATATGATGGACTAGGTGTTTATTTGTTTTTCCAGGGGCTTTGAGAGCATAGGTATACTAGAGATTGGCCTATAGTTTGACCGGTCAGAGGTATCACCAGACTTGTAGATGGGTATCACTTTAGCACATTTGAAGGCGTTGGGGAAATAGTTCTTGTCAAGACAAAGGTTATATATATATATATATATATATATATATATATATATAATATATATATATAATATATATATATATGTATATATATATATATATATATATATATATATATATATATATATATATATATATGTGTGTGTGTGTGTGTGTGTGTGTGTGTGTGTGTGATTATATATATATATATATATATATATATATATATATATATATATATATATATATATATATATATATATATGTGTGTGTGTGTGTGTGTGTGATTATATATATATATATATATATATATATATATATATATATATATATATATATATATATATATATATGTGTGTGTGTGTGTGTGTGTGTGTGTGTGTGTGTGTGTGTGATTATATATATATATATATATATATATATATATATATATATATATTATATTATATATATTATATATGTGTGTGTGTGTGTGTGTTGTGTGTGTGTGTGTGTGTGTGTGTGTGTGTGTGATTATATATATATATATATATGTATATATATATATATATATATATATGTATATGTATATGTATATATATATATATATATATACATATACATATACATATATATATATATATATATATATATATATATATATATGTGTGTGTGTGTGTGTGTGTGTGTGTGTGTGTGTGTGTGTGTGTGTGTGTGTGTGTGTGTGTGTTAGAGTGTCTGTGATTACTGGGGATGGTAGTTTTAATATTTTGCTGTCTATTTCATCAAGACCATGTGTTCTTGATTGTTTGAGGTGAGTTAGATAGTTATAGAATTCAGGAACAGATATGAATAGTATGTGAAGTTGAGAAGGAATATGCTTTTCTTGGCAGTATTGTTTTAATTCATTGAGGTCATTGGACTTTGAATTGTCATTGCTAATTACGTTAGAAGAAATATTGATGAAGTGATTTTTAAGTTTTTCACTAGAAATGTCTTTGATTATATTTGACTTGAAAGATGGCTGATTGTTTGTTATCTGATTTATTGCTCGCCATATAGTCTTTGAGTTTTGTTTGGAAGATAGTAAGTCTTGGAAATATTTCTTTTTTTCTCAACATTTTTGTGTTTATGGCATTCTTTTTTTTTTTTTGACTCCTCATAATATTTATTTTCTTTTAGAAAATCTCTAAGATAACATGCTTCCTCTAGTTCTTTTGTGAGCTAAGGTGGTTTGGGGACATGTTTGATCCTAATGGTTTTTAGTGGAGCATGCTTGTTATAGATTTCAGTAAAAGTTTTTATCCAAACCTAAATGGCTAAGTCCAAATCTGTAATGTTGAATGTTTCCGAGAGCTTGGAGTTACATAATTCTAGGAGAAAAAGCTGTTCATCAAATTTTGTGAAACAACGATAGGTTATAGTTTTATGGCCAGGTTTGGGAATTTTTGGTCCTTTTTTTGACTATGTGGCACAGACTGGATAGTGATCGCTGCAGTTATAGACAGGGACACATGTTTCTATGATGTTTTTAGGGTTAGATACATAGATGCGATCAATAATTGTGCTTGAATTTGATGCAACTCTTGTGGATGAATTGACTAGTTGGTGAAGATTGATAGAATTCATAACTTGGGTCCATTGATTGTGTACTTTTGCTAGGTCAATATTGAAGACACCCAGTTAGTTTATTTCCCTGGATTCTTATAGGACTTTGTTCATCATGGAGTCAAATTTGTCTATCCAATTTTTTCTTTCTGATGGATTTCTGTAACAGAACCCCATTACAATAGGGTGTGTACCTTTCACAGAAACTTCAATCTCAATAGATTCTACTTCATGACTCTCTAGATGGCGAAGACGTTTGAAACGTTACTGATTCACTAATATAGATTAAGACACCTGTTTCTCTGGGTTGTTGTGGATCTCTTTGTAGGATTTTGTAACTGGGGATATGTATGTCTGTGTTAATTATGTTTTAAAAGTCTTGACTCAGAAAGAACCCATTATGTGAAATGGTTTGCCTTGATTTGTGATGACTGTTGATATATCTTCGATTTTGTTTACTGCATGGTTTATGTTTAGGTGGCATATTCGTAATCCCTCCTTGGAGAGCCATGAAGTATGCCTTGAGTGCATCTGTCAAGTTAGTTTAGTGAGGAATGTAAAAGTGTGTGCAAAATTTGGTGGAGATGAAGAAAAAATAAGTTGAAAAAGTAATAATAGGGGGGAGTTGAGAGAGCACTTGATTGGGAAAAGATGAAATGGATAACAAAGAATAAAGTTAATAAACACTATACATACAACACACAATAATATATATATATATATATATATATATATATATATATATATATATATATATATATATATATATATATATATATATATATATATATTATAACTCAATTAAACTTTCTGAAGTCTATTCAGAAGAACATGTTGAATAAACAGAACCAGCAATCTGGAGCACAAGTAGTGTGATACAGTTATATAGAAGAAGAGAGGTTAAGATAAAATGTATAGAGATAAGCAAAACAATAAGAAATCACCTTGAACAGTCAAGGTAATACATTTTTAAAAAATATATAATAATTACAAGGTAATACAATGTTGAAAAATATAAAAAAAAGTATGCCTATAAGCAGCAATAGAAACAATAGTCACAGCCAGATTACTGGAGTATATCCTGATGCACAATCAGTGCAGTCCTGAAGAATAAAATTTTGGCACACAAACAGCACAGATCCTGAAAATTTTAGTCATATGAAAGATGATCTGGCACTGATCAGTCACTGTGTGCTACACATGCAGAGCACTGCATCAGGTGGGCACACCTCAAGCACAGAATATCTGATATAATATGTAAGTATCAGGTTGTCACCAGGTAAACAAATCAAGACCATGGGGCGTGGAGCACAGGTAACAGTCTTCATAATCTTGTGGTGTTGTTTTGCACTTGTGTTCATGTGCATGCATACATTTTGTTCACTCCACACACACACACACACACACACACACACACACACACACACACACACACACACACACACACACACACACACATACACATTAGTGAAGGCCAGATTACTAAAATATGTTCTAATGCACAATCAGCCCACTCCTGAAGAATAAAGTGTTGACACACAATCAGCACAGATCCTTAAAATTTTAGTCAAGTCTTTTGTGGAAGAAATATGATCTGGCGCTGATCATCACTGTGGGCTACACATTCAGAGCACTGCATCAGGGGGGCACACCTCAAGCACAGAATATCTGATATGATAATATGGTATAAGTCTGTCACCAGGTAAACAAATCAAGACCATGGGGTGTGGAGCACAGTCAAAGTCAAAGTCAAGTCAAAAACACTTTAATCATCCTTGAAGGGCAATTACAATACTGACAGGCATATTGATACGAATCATAATTAAACACACAAAGGAGCTACATTTCTTATTTGTTCAAACATTATATAACTTCAAATAAAATGTCACAAACACTCACACTCTATGCGAGTGCGTGCACGCAAACACACGCATACACACACACCAATGTTTAGATACAATCTTCTTAAAAAAACCATTGACTAGAAAAGACATATGATCACCATTATTTACACATTATACGCACGCGTTCACACACATATACATGCATGCACGCACGCACACACACACACACCACACACACACACACACACACACACACACACACACACACACACACACACACACACGCTCCCCCCCTCCCCATACAATCCACACCCACCCGCCCCCACACTCACACATACACACACGCTCCCCCCCCCCCCCCTATCCATACACACCATCAACACCCCCCGTCCCCCCCCCCACACGCACATAATTGGTAGAATACATGTGAATTTACAAGCAATTAAAAAAAATCAATAAAACCAAAAATAAGACATACTTATTGTATGGGTACATATGCATGTAAGTGCACACCTGTATGCATTGGCTACATACATAACAGTGGCAGGTAAGTAATTCAGAGAAGCTTACACACACACACACACCACACACACACACACACACACACACACACACACACACACACTTACACACACACACACACACACACACACACACACACACACACACCACACACACACACACACAAAAGAGCAAACAAACAAACAAACAAACAAACAAACAAAACAAAAACAAACAACCTCAGTCAGTGTTATTATGAGTTTAGAACTCGGATAGCTACCGGCACAAAGGAATTCCTTTTTCTGTTTGTTTTGCTGTTGTGGCATTGAAAATGACGTCCTGAAGGCAACAATTGAAATTCTGAAAACAGAGCGTGGGAGGAATCGGCCAAAATGGCTCTTGCTTTACCTACAAGCTGCTGATTACAAAACGACCTGAGGTCTCTTTGTTCTTCTCCGATAATTTTAGAGCAGATTCTCACAAACAGGAAACAGTCTTCATAATCTTGTCGTGTAAAACAACACGCATGTTCATGGGCATGCAAAATTTTTGTTCATTCACACACACACACACACACACACACACACACACCACACACACACACACACACACACACACTCGTGCACACACACACACACACACACACACACTCACACACACACACACACTGTGTATATATATAAAAGTATAGGTAGGCGTGTGCATGCACACACACACTCTCTTACACACACATAATGTTCTTGTAGAGTGTCGGTAGAGTGGAATGATCACACCAGAGTTTCTAAGGTATATAGTAATGTGCTGGACTGGTCACAGGGAGCACTGGACAGGAAGGCTGGAGCCGGGTGAGGTCTGGAGACAGACACTGCTGGGTATGGTGGGGGGAGTGTAGGGTCCTCACAAATCGTGGATGTGGGAGGGTCTGTCTGTTGACCCAGACATTGTCATTCTTGGGTAGGTTGATGGGACCGCATCCCAACATCTGTGATGAAAAAGGGTATCCAGGGACACTGGAATTTTGTTGAGACCCTTTTTGCAGTAGAGATGGGGCTTCTGTCCTCTGTTCGTAGGTGGGCCATGTAGTAGGAGCTGTCACGAGTGGCTGTTATTGATGCCGGGGGTCAGCTACTTGAGGCTGTACACTAACCTGTCTGAACCTTTGGGGCTGGGATGGAAGTGGTCGAGTATAAATCTTTGGTGGGGCCCCACTGGCGGTTGTGAATATGGTAGTGTGGTCTGCAAAAGGGATATTTTCTGCAGCACACACTTTAGCTAGTGAAATATTTGACACATTTACTGTTTTCTTTAGGAGGTGCCGTCCCATTGGGGGGATGATGGATGATGCCAGCATCCTGGCTTGAGGGAATACATGTTTGATATTTCTAATGAGATGTGTCCATTTGTTTTCTGTGATGGGTGTATATTTGCATGTGTTTGTTCCTGTGTGCAAAATGATGTGATGTACCTCTTTGTTGCTGGGAATATGTTTGAGCCAATGAATAAGGTCATCAACTGTGAGACCTGAGATGCTGATGTTCTGATTCCTGCCTTTGTGAAATAGGATATCAGATTTGATCTGTCGTGTCACCAGTCACTTAATATGAGATTGGTTGTGTTGGGATGTACCCTTTGTTCTGCTAGTTGTTGGCGTGGTGTGAGAGTGTTGCTGGTAGTATTTTGGGGTGCTTCAGAGGTGTTTGATTGCAGTTTTGTGTCTTTTCTTTTCCTTTGAGAGACTGTTGTCCAATCATTTGTGTTTGAATCATTGTCCACAGGGATGTTGGAAGTTTGTTTGTCAGAGTCTGCTTTGATGCTGTTTTTGTCAGTGTTGACTGTTTGGTTGTTGATGTCTTCAGTAATGTTGGAGGATTGTTTGTCAGAGTCTGTTTGGTTGTTGACTTCGATAGTGTTGACTGAGGCATGTTGTGGAGTTGTAGAGTCAGATGGAGTTTGCTTCAGGTCAGTGTGGTCTTTGATAGTGTTGACTGAGGCATGCTGTGGAGTTGTAGAGTCAGGCGGAGTTAGCTTCAGGTCAATGTTGTCATGTGTACATTGTTTTTTGTTTTTGTCATCATGGTAGAGAGGAGAAAATCTGTTGGTGGTAGGGAAGGAAGGTAGAAAGGAGTTCTGTTCTTTATTTGATTGTAAGGCCGAGTGTTTTTGTGTGTGTGCGTTTGACAGTGTGTTTCAGTTGCGCGAGTTCTGACTTCATGTCATGGTTTTCTTTTTGTAGTTTGTATACACTCTTGGTGATGGACCCTAACACTTTAGTGGCTTTTTTAATTGAATAAGTTAGTGAGTGTATCTTTTGCTTCTGTTGTTGTGAAGTTTGGGTGACTGCATATTTGCATAGGAAACAAGGAATGCGACGTGGCTTTTGGTAAGGATAGGTGGTTGATGGTGAAAGATGTTGCACGTGCTGCATCTGCACAGGGAGTGGATGTGGTGTTTGTACTATGTTTTGTAGAGCAGTTTGTGTTGTGTTCCCCACAGCTGAGTTTACCTGGCCTGGCTGCTGGACTGGTGTGGATGAGGGAGATGATGGGGATGATGGTGACAGCTGAGTATGAGGACTGGGTGGTGGGCTGGTGGTGGGATAGGTCACTGAAACCAGTCTGGGGAGGCAAGGACTTCTGGATGGGGAGGGTATGTCTTGGGGAATTATTCCGCCAGAAGGGGAAGGTTTGGGTTGGGGTAGAGGTAGCTCAGACAGGTTGCGCACAGCCTCGCCCAACCAAACTTGGGCGTCTTTCTTTGTCAGATTGAAGATTGTTCTAATCACCTGAACCAGTGACTGGAATTCCTTCCTGTGCCATCTTCTGCACAGGTTGCCTTGTACTAGTACAGTACCAGTGGTATAGAAGGGGGTGACAGTGATCAGTTTTTTGTCCGAACAGTTCACTTGTATTTTTGTTTTGTACAGTTCATCACTGGGTAGGGTGGTAGGGATACTAGATAGGTCACCATTGTCACTAACTAAAATCAGTTTGTTGGGTTTTGCATTGTCATTCCAATAAACACTAAAGTCTGGTTGGTTGTTTACACTACACATGTAATGTTTATAAAAGATTTTTCTAGTTAAGGGAAGCAATGGAAAAGGGACACTAAAAGTTAACGGTTTCGGGTTGATTTTGATATGTATTTGGGGGGCCCAGTCACATTTGGTATTGTTGGTGACAGCAGACATTTTTTTTTTGGGGGGGAGGGGGGGGGGGGACAGGGGGAGTAGAGATGGAGTGAATGGAAATTGGTTATTTTGTTTTTAACCCATGGCCCCTGGTCCAACAATTCACATCTTCAGACACATGGCACACTTCACTGCATACTGATCCATTTACACAGAGGGAGTCAGAAGTGTATGTGAAAAAAAAAGGTAAAAAAAAGGGTGAAATGGAGTGATGGAGATTGGTTATGCTGTTTTTATCCCATGGCTCCTAGACCAGCAGTTCACATCTTCAAACACATGACACACTACACTGCATACTGGTCCATTTACATGGAAGCAGTCAGAAGTGTACGAAAAGAAAATAGTTTAAGGGAGGGGGGGGGGGGGGGTAAGAGTGAAGGGGGGGGGGAGAGGTGAGGATGTCAATAGTAGTTAATACAAAGCTAGGCTTGGTGGGATACTATGACAACTGTCTCTATGGTAAGGAGTCACAGTACTTGGCATGAAAACTACACACGAAGTATGACTAGGTAGGCATACTCACACATACACCTGGTGGCGATACTATGACCATTGTCCCCATGGTGAGGAGTCATAGTACTTGGCAGGCAGACTAGACTAGGCCTAAGTAGGCCCACACTCACACACATACACACAAACACTTGATTTCATGAATAGGGGGACAGCTACCCCGCCATGGATGGATGAAGGCTGGTCTTGAGTGGTACTCCATACCTTCGGAACAATCAGCTGGCAACACAGACACAGACACAACTGGGTGGCTGACGCCTCAAGTCTCTATGTGAGATGGGATATAATCCCACATGGAATGGCAAATTTG
>CM060337.1:29930001-29942501 GCA_030674155.1 Stramonita haemastoma
AGAGAGAGAGAACTCGAACTCGAAAGTTTTTTTCATGAAAAAGGCCATTGGCCCATACCTGAAGGGGGTTGCCAAATAACCATAATTGCGCTAAGCTGACACACAATGCCATTCCATGCCATGGAAACCACAGCATGGATTTGTAATGTACATCCAAACACGAAACTCTTTACTGTCCGGATATGTTACAGCATTCCGAGCCTTTCTTTTGTCCAGTCTTTGTCACACACACTTAGGCCTAGGCTAGCCAAGAAAGCATTGTAGTAGTTCTCTAAGTGTAGCTAAGTCACTTGAAGCGTGTGATAGGGTCTCTGTGTGTAGTGTATTCTGGATTTGCTTTCCATTCCACAAACTGGCGAGTTTGACATGTTCCTCTATTAGCATGTTTTTCTCTTGCTGTTTGACAAACCAGTACACACATACTGGCTCAGTGTCTAATTGGCATGCGTACTGGATCCCAATGTCGTCTGACTCACACGCCACAATATCTTCACTATCTGAAAGATGTAGGACAGATTTTTAAAGTGTGTACTTCTTTGTCTGTCTCTCGGCCTTTTCTGTACAAATCTATCAGTTAGAGTTGACATTTCCTGTGTCAAATGCACCAACAATATTATCATCGTTAACCTCAGGCTGCAAGACACACATACAGCACAGTCACTACAATCAGACATACAGGGAGGTTCTAAATCAACAGATGATGGCAACTTAACTGATGTTTTTGTGTTGATGTCCTATGTGTGTGCTGTTGGTAGGTCTACTCCATGTGTATCTGCAAATGTTGCATTCCCCTGTTCTACACCACTGTCAGGCAGACTCGAGGCACTGAAGACACAGTCACTTTCACACACAACACTTGTCTGCTTCTCTTTATGCTTTCTAGAGCGCTCCTGGTCATGGCGTAGTTGAGAGAAAGATTTCTTCCTGTAGTACTGTACTTGTGTGCTGCTATTCACTATTGGATCCGCCATGTTGGTTGACACTGCTGTGTCCATTGGTTTCAGTCGGAAGACAAAAACCACGCTGTCCCTTTCTCCTGCCACTTTCCAGCTGGAGACAGCATTGTCAGTCAGCAGGGTGCCTAAGGTCCTCTCCACAGCTGCTGGAAGTCCAGTAACTGGCATTTTAAAAATGAATTACTAGTTTTACTGCTGCTCACAGAAAATGTACACACTGTCGCTTCACTTCTCGTACCCGAACCAAGAGAAAGATTGATTGATTTATTCTTTTATATCAAGGATAATGGAATAAACACTCTTGTGCTTTTTTACATCCAGTCCCCGTGTGTATGCAGTTTTGTAAATGTCATCTGTTCCTACGGGCACATGATGGCCTACTCTTACGAAAAGGGGAACAGGATTTAATGTGTGCGCAAGATGTTCTGCATGCGTTTGTACAGAGAGAGAGAGAGAGGAGAGAGAGAGAGAGAGAGAGAGAGAGAGAGAGAGAGAGAGAGAGAGAGAGAGAGAGAGAGAGAGAGAGAGAGAGAGAGAGAACTTGAACTAGAATGATTTATTTACAAAATGGCCATTGGCCCATACATGAAGGGGGTTGCCAAATTGCTTAGTATTTTGGTGTGGAATAAAAGACAACACCAATGACAACAGCAAAATTATTGTATAGCAACAAAATCAGTAGAAAAAAATATGACTTATGGTTATAAAGTATCTCTTATTCTAAAGGTTTACTTAATATAGAGTGAGGCTGGCACAACCTCAGGCTGACTTGACACCATGAGTCAACAGAGTCTAAAGGAATTAGGCTGCCTACAATATTTCACAGGGATGTAACTCTGCCTCACATCCTTTAACACTGGACAGCATAACACAAATTCACTTCATCTTCAGGTGCTTGCTTACATAAAGGGCATAGTAACCTGAGGTCATCAACATCATATTCTCTGTATCTGAATTTATGGACATTTATATCTGATACACCAAGTCTACACTCAGACATAATTCTTTTCAAATGTATGTCCATATCAAGATTTAAAAAAGGTTTGATATCATGTGTACTTATAAACTGTCTATATATTTGGTATCATTCACTGGTTTGTATATGATCATTCTATTATTAATGATAGTACTATACATCTTACTACTTATGTCACTAAGATATATTCCCCTGTAGTTATTAGGCTTATCAACATCACCCTTTTTGTGTAATGTTAGGATTATAGATTCAGTCCAGTTATCTGGGAAAAGGCCATCCTCAAAGATTTTGTTTAATGATTTTAGAAGGAAAAGCACAACATTTTCACCTCCATTTTTTTTCAGCAATTCTCCAATGATTTGATCAGGACCTGCTGCTTTATCATTCTGTAGTTTTCTAAGTGCTTAATATATTTTATCTTGAGATATTGGACGATCAAAGTCTTCCTCACTATCATCATAGTCAACATTAGTATTCATGGAGTTATCTGATAAATGTTTCTCCAGCAGGGTTTTGAAATGTTAAAACCAACTGTCAACTGATATTCTATTATTTGGCTGACTATTTCTAAATGATGCCTTCTTAACACTTTTCCAGAACTGGACTTGAGAGAAGATTGAAGATGCCATGTCTGCAAGCAACTTCATACTATACTGTTTCCTTTTCATTTGTAGCATATAATTATATTCCCTTCTTAAGACACAGAGCCTGTTCTTGTCTTCGTTCTTTAACGTTTTTCGGTAAGTCTTCCACAGTTTTCTTACCCTATATTTCATACTTTAACATTCATTATCAAACCATGTAGCATTTGTGGCGCTCCAACATGAAATGAGTCACTTAGCACATATTCCACTTTTCCGCTAGGAGACATTTAAGGCAGGTGGGAGTGAGGCTCTGGATTTTGAGATTTTGATGGATTTTAAAAGTATAGCACTTATTCTACCTGGTAGTGAAATATCAAGGCATAATTTTGTTTATTTTTGTCTTTAAAGGTGCTTTGAAAATAGCAAAACCCTTATTCTGACCACCTATTATGATGCTTAACTTGTCAATTTCTCATTTTGACATTTCCTGTAATCTATCTTTTCAATTTGTGATAACTTTTGATAGAATTGTCCGATTTTGAGGTTGCTTTTTGTCTTGTATAGCTATTTTATTGCAGATTAACAACATGTTAATAACTAAAAATGGATCTCTGGTGCAATGTGACTCCTTATGTGGTAGAGCGTCACATTTGATAAACCTTTATTGAAATGTACCTGTTTCTTCAAATATTCAGCACTGGACATTATGCAACAATTGAACAAATTTAGAGTTTCATTAATGTACTCATCAATCATCTGTGAGGCACTTGAAAAATGTACACATGTCCTCCTTACAAAGATTATCTTTATAAGCTGAGAGTTTGTTTTCATCCCACACAAACTTTTTCACAACATATGGCTCTTCAGCTATTACATGAATTATGTTTTATACAAAGGATTAATATGTAATTCCACAGGAAGGTGATCTGAATCAGAGCGTTCAACAACAAACAAACAACATCAGTCAAAAATCTGAGAAAACAAATCACCTGACACTAAAAAATAATCATCAACACTCCATCCTTCATCAGAAATGTACATATAGCATCCTTGCTGATCACCATTACACACGCAATTCAGAATTTGTAAAAGTGCAGTACACATATTCAATAATAACTTACCATAATTATTGATAACAGAATCTTCAGAGTAACGACTACCACTGAGAGACATGCTTTTACTTTGAAGATCTGAAATAAAGTCATTTGCCATATGAGGACAAGAAAAGTTTGATGTCCTGCTGTTCAAGTCTCCACACAATATTATATCAACTTCATCCAAAATAACTGCACAATTGTCTAAATATTCTTCCGTCACAGCAATCTCATTATCATAGCCAAACATGTTATAAAAAGGAAAACCTTCAGTGAAATATACAAACATGCAACAAAACATTTCTTGAAGTACACAATATGGATTTGTCATAGAGAAAAGAACAAATATTAGGGTATGCAATATCTAAACATTTCACAAGAGCAGCTAACTCATGCTTAATCAAACAAACTACTCCCCTGATCGCCTCCCTTGATAGCTAACTTTATTTGCCGGCCTACAGAAGGCCTTATAGCCACTAAAAACATCTGGTTGGATGTTTTCCAGGAACATTTCTATCAGACAAATAAAATCAAAGCTAAGCACATAAGATACAAAATCTCCATCTGAGAGTATTGAAAACAACCCATTAATGTTCCAGGACAAAAAAGAAAAAGTTTTTTTTTTGTTTGATTTGCATTACCACAATCCAGTTGATCTACTACATCATCCAGACTAACATTTTCAATTATTTCATTAATATTACAAGACACCAAATTAATACTTTCAATAGTACCAGGATCATCATTTAAAGCAGACTCCTTACTTAAACATGGACTATGATATGACTCATCATCATTTTTGGTTAGGTTTATGTCTAGGCCTAGGCCTAGTGTACAGCGGTCTTTGTCATTGTCTCCTTGTGTGGCAAGCCAAGCGCTGTGTCATTCTCACAGGGACAGCACAAAGCCATCTTAAGTGAGTATCTGTCTGATATTTCATGACTGGTGTACTTGTGCTCCCCCTCCCCCCTATAAATTACCTCTTGCAAACAATGTGTGTATGGGTTGGCGAACAAGCCATTCCTTTCTTTCTAGATCGTACAGAGTCACCTTTTCACCATCAATGATCAAATGATCAAAGATCATTCTCACATTTTTTCCTTCTGCTCAAGCACTCTTCAGATATGGGGTCAGTTTGTGCCTAATTTCTCTGACAGCTTAGGAAAAATCTTCATCTACAAAAATCTTTGAACCCTTCAGCCGAGTCTTTGCCTTCAATACGCTAAGCTTATCTTGATAGAAACAACTCCTAGCAGTAATGGTAGAGTTGGGTTTAGAATTTATCCTGTGCATGCTATCAAACTTGACATCTGCTACATCCCTTTTTTCTGAGAGAAGACTTTTTACAACCCTTTCACTGTCAGCTCCAGTCTCATCAGCTCTCTTATCTAAACCATGAAAAATGACGTTGTTTTGCCTGGGTCTTCCTTCTCACTCTTCAGATTTCTTTTTCAGCTTTTCAACCCGATCCATCAATTCAGTATTTGACTGTTTTAAGTCTACATTTTCAGTTCTAAGGATGTCCAAGTCTTGCTTCAGGCTACACATTTCCTCTTTCAACACACCCACACTGTCACCAATTTTATCTCACTGTCAGTTGTAGTTTTCTTCGGCTTTTCCATTTTCTTGATTTTGGCTGTCATGGTGTTGAAGGACAGTTCCGTAGGAGATCCAGCAGAAGAGGAATCCTGGCCATGGTGCATGGTTGTAAGCGTGATGGTAAAGGTGGTCACATCAGCCCTTGTTCTGCTTTACCTGGATGCTGTGCCTGTGATGGTGCTACGACCACCAGCACCACTAACCAAGCTGGTCTGTCTCAGCTTGCAGCCACTAGATCCAAGAGGGAGGGGTGGGTCCAGGATTGTTCTCCACATCACCACACTACAATAAAAGCCCCCTCCCCCCCCCCCCACCAAGATAGGAGGGTGAGGGTCAGTCCTAACAGGACACCAATCCAATGATGTAGCTTACAGCCCCACTGACTGCACAGGCCATATTGGGGCTGTCACCTTGTCACATTTTTACACGTATTAAAAGTGTGTGACTATATACAGTTAAAATGGGGTATAAAACCAATTGACTGTCCTTGCTTGTATTGATGCCCTGGTCAACAATAACAGTCAGCCCAGGACGGCCACCATGTCATGGGAAAACCCACATTGATCACACATAAACTGATAAAACCAAAACCAGATTCCTTAAAACCACCTTGTCCTTACAGACCAACTATTCCACTTTCACTCATATCAGACCAAAAAAGTCCAATTCTCTCAGGAAGTTAAAAACGGTGTCCGGTGGAACATCCTATAGAGGATCTTTAGGGAGTCTGTTGTATATTGCTTGTGCCTAATATCCTGAACATCCCAACACTCAAGAAGCAGATGCTTGATGGTTACCCGCACATAACAAGTCACGCACCATGGGATTCCCTTGCCTTTCAGGAAATGAACATTGAGTGATATGAGAATGACCCATGTGTATCCTGGTGAGCACTGTTGCTTCCCTTTGGTTTTTGACACAGAGGGAAAACCTCTTTTAGGTTGGGACGGATCTGAAAAAGTTTGCTGTCTGTCTGAGTTTTCCATTCCTCCTGCCAGAGGGAGTACACATAATAATTGTTCATTTCTAGGTTTCAGGTCTGTGAATGGCACCAAGGACCCAAAAACCTCCTGCTCCGTGGCACACCTGGTGAGTCGGTCAACCGTTTCATTGCCTCAAATGCCCACATGCCCTGGGATCCACACCAAAACCACATCACACCTATCCCGTCTCAAGGAAGTATACAGTTTGTAAAACTCCTGAAGCTTAGGGTGGTTTATGTTCCTACAAAAGATAACTTCCAGAGCAAATAGCAAATCCACACAGATCAAGAAATTTTTCTTTCCTGATCGCCGGTTCAGTTGCAGGGACAAGACAAGTGCTCAATTCGGCCGGGTACACCAAGCCATCCGAAGGCAAATGCTCAGAAAGCGCAGACTCCTTGATGGTAGGACAACAGGCGGTGCAGGCCACCCCCTCCTCTGACTTGGACCCATCTGTGAAAACCCTGGTGTAGGACGGATAAGACATAGAGAGTTCTCAGATAAAAGACCCCATACGACATGGAGCTAGTGACATCTTTCCTGTGAGCGGCAAGATTGAAACAGACAGCTGGGGTTTCCACCATCCACATGGGTGTCTCAGGGAACTTGGGAAGGTCACAGATGACAACCAAATCAATACCCGCCTTCTGGAGATGTGGAAGGATACAAATGCCCAGAGGCAGGGTGGCAGAGGGCAAATTCTCAAACTTGGCCTGAAACTGGGCATTGAGAACACAATCATAAGCCAGGTTGTTATACTCTAAATAGAGAGCTTCATGTAGTAATTGAGAGTCAGTCTCAGACAGCAGTTTTTCAGAGAGGGCTCTCCCGCTTCCACATACAGACTGTACATTGGCGTCATTTGGAACGCTTCAAGACAGATTCGAAGCTCCTGGTGGTGGATAGGGTCCAGAGCTTTCAGGTAGGATGGCCTGAGCGTGCCATAGATCTGACACCTGTAATCCAGTTTGGAGCGCACCAGCGCCCTGTAGACATGCAGCAGTGTTCTCCTATTTGCTCCCCAATTAGTATGGGCAATCACCCACAGGAAGTTCAGGGGTTTCTGGCAGGACGTACTCAGGTGTTGGATATGGCTTATGAAATTCAGTCTCCAGTCAAACACAATTCCAAGAATTTGGCCTCCGCCATCGCCGGGATGGTGGATTTTCCCAAGCAGGATGATGGGGTCCGGGAAGTGCTCTCTGAACTTGTTAGTGAAGTGAATGCACTTCATTTTCGAAACCAAAAACTTTAACCCATTGTCCTCTGCCCACTCCTGAACTTTATTCACAGAGTTGTATCTGCCTTTGAACTCCCACAAACACACTGCCTGTAGCAAACAAATCAAAGTCATCCACAAACAGGAAACACTCCACCCCTTGATGGACCGACCTGATGATGTCATTGATCTTGACACTAAAGAGAGCCAGGAAAAGGATACTCCCCTGCGGGACCCCCATCTCTTGCTCAAAGATCTCCAAGAGCACGGAGCCCACCCTCACCGAGAACTGTCTCCTGGCCAGAAACCTCTGTAAGAAAAGGGGCAAATGACCCTGAAACCCCAAATCTCGCAGGTCTGACATGATGCCGTACCTCCAGGCAGTGTCGTAGGCCTTTACCAGGTCAAAGAAAATGGCCACCTATGTGCTGCCCATTGATAAAGGCGTTCCATAATGTCATCTCGAGGTGGACCAGGTGGTCCACTGTGCAACAATTTTTGCGGAAACCGCATTGCTCCCTAGCCAGAAGGCCCTTTGCCTCCTGATGCCACACCAAGCGGTGGTTGACCATTTTTTCCATCACTTTACAAATGCAGCTGGCGTGTGCAATTGGTCTGTAATTGCCGGGGTCCTTAAGGTCTTTGTTGGGTTTTGGAATAGGAACAACGCAGGCCATCTGCAAAGACAGGGTAAAAAACCCTGTCATCCAGATCTGGTTATAGACATTCAGGAGGGTTTGCAGGCAGACTTCTGGAAGGTGCTTCAAAAGGCTATAATGGACCTCATCAGGGCCTGCTAAAGTCTTGCTGCAAGACTGTGAGGTGCTTTTCAGCTTGGGGAAAGAAAACGGTATGTTATACGCTTTGTCTTTGCAGGACAAAACGTTGCAGGATTCATGGGGACTCTACAACAATGAGGGAACCCCCACCACTCCCAGTGATGAGGGAAGAAGTGGAAGTGGAAAAAGCCATCTGTAGCCTACCAACAGGAAAGTCACCTGGAGTAGACAACATTCCAGCAGAGTTCCTCAAGCATGGAGAAGAAGAATTAGTCACAGCAGTAACTTCACTCTGTCAGAAGATCTGGGAGACAAAACAATGGCCGGGAGAATGGACCCAATCACTCATCATCCCTCTTCCTATAAATGGAAACCTCCACTAATGTCAGAACTATAGAACAATCAGCCTCATCAGCCACCCTAGCATGATCATGCTATGAGTCATCCTAAACCAGATCAAGAAAGAAGCTGAAGAACACCTAGCTGAAGAGCAAGGTGGATTTAGGGCAGGCAGAGGCACTGTGGAGCAAATATTCAACTGCCATATTCTGATGGAGAAACACCTACAACACAAGAGAGACTTGTTCCACAACTTCATAGACTTCAAGAAGGCCTTCGATAGAGTGTGGCACGAAGGTCTATGGCGGGTCCTGAGAAACTTTGGCATAGAAGAGGGTCTCGTCCAAACCATCCAGGCACTGTATGCCACATCCAACAGTGCAGTCCTCCTCAACAGCCAGATAGGTGACTACTTCAAGACCACAGTTGGCGTCTGACAAGGTTGCCTGCTATCCCCAATCTTGTTCAACCTCTCCCTAGAAAACATCATGAGAGATACCCTCCACGACTTCCAATCTACCATCTCTATAGAAGGGAGAATGTTAAAGAACCTACGCTTTGCCAACGACATTGATCTGATGGGCGGCAGCAACACCAAGCTACAGGATCCCACAAACAGAGTAACAGACAGAGCAAGAACATATGGCATGGAAGTGAGCACTGAAAAGAATAAAGTCCTGGTCAACAGCACAAATAACATCCATGCTCAAATCTTCATGAATGGAGAACAATTGGAAGAAGTGGACGCCTTCAAATACCTTGGTGCCACTCTCACCAAAGATGGCCGCTCTGCAACAGAGATCAAGACCAGACTGGCTTTGGCAACACCAGCAATTGCAAAACTCAGCAAGATCTGGAAGAGTAAAGACATCAGTTTCCACACCAAGATGAAAATCTTCAAGTACCTAGTTATGTCCATACTGCTCTATGGCTGTGAAAGTTGGACTCTGACAGCTGAAACCACCAAGATAATATAATCATTCAAAACAAAATGTTTCAGACGCCTCCCTGGGATCTCATGGAGGGATCACAAGACCAACGACTTTGTGTGAGGCCAAGTTACACAGCTGACAGGCCCCCCAGGAACCCCTCCTGTCAATATTAAAGAGGAGGAAGCTGTCTTGGTTTGGGCACGTCACCCGACACAACACGCTGCCCAAGACAGTTCTTCAAGGAACCTTGGAAAGGGGCAGATGCAAAGGAAGGCAACTCAAGAACTGGATGGACAACATCAAGGAGTGGACCGGGATGGACATCGCCATGCTGATCCGCAGGGCAGAGAACCGGCCAGGATGGAGGAGAACAACATTATCGACATCCTCATGTCTCCTCTACGACCATTCGGTCAGGAGAATGAGGTGAGGTGAGATTGCAGGACGCAAATCTCAAAGGCGCTTTCTCCTGATGCAGCTTTGTGCTCAAGAATGCCTGCATTTTTGTTTCCGACAATGAGTTTGCCCTCAAGGTGGTGGCCAGCAAATTACCCACCGCCTCCCTGTCGGTGACAAAAGCGTCCCCCGAGCGTAAATGGTTGATTGATGTGGAGGTGCCTGCCCTTTGCTATCACCCTCCAGACCTTTTTGCTGGAGGTTCTGCTGTTTAGCTTGGAGCAAAAGCACCTCCATGCCTCATGCCTGCTCAACTTCAAAATGAAACAAGACTTGGCCCACAGTTTCTGGTGGGCCTACACCGCTGCCAGAAATGGTTGCTGCCTGACCAGATGCTGTGCCTTTTTCTGTTCCCTCCAGACCACTCTGCATTTTTCGTCAAACCAGGACACCCTGGGTGTCCCCAGTTGACCTCTGGTCCTAGTAACAGACTGCTTTGCAGCCTGTACCGCGCACGACGTCAGTGCCTCCTCCGGATCTTCCGCAGACAAGCCCTGAAGGCATCCCAGTTTGCCCTCCTGACGTTGAACCTGTCCGAAGGGGATTCCTCTACCGCCCCACTCCATACCAAGACCACCGGAAAATGGTTGCTTCCATGCAGATCATCATGCGCTTCCCACCAAAAGTCCACGACCAATGAAGGATCACAGATTGACACATCCAGACACGACAGCATACCATTTGAGGAATGCACATAGGTGGGAGCCTTGCTGTTGAGCACACACAGGTCCTGCTCCAGAAACACCTCCTCAAGGAGGAGGCCCCTCGAGGATGACTTTTTGCTTCCCAAAATGGGGGAATGCCCATTCAAGTCCCCTAACAACAGAAAGGGGGGAGGCAACTGCTGCACCAGCAACACCAAGTTTGCCTTCATTACTGCCATCGGCGGAGAACAGGTAGATGCTGAACACCGTGATTGTCTTGTGCAGCATGACCCTAGCAGCCACCACCTGGAGAGGAGTGTCGAGGACCACATGACTGTACAGCAAGTTTCTAATGAGCAAGCTCACACCGCCGGAGGTTCCATGCTCAGTGGGCTTGACCCTTTAATGTATGAAGCTATACCCAGACATGGTGAAATCTCTTTCCTCCCTTACCTACGTCTCCTGGAGTGCCACCACAGCCGGTCTCTGGTCTTGGCAGAGAAGTTGCAGCTCCTCCCTATTAGATGCCAGATCGCGAATATTCAATTGTAAAATGTTTGTCATAAAATACGGCATTGCTGTTCTTGCTCATTCCATTTCTGACATATCTTCAGAAAGCACGCAGAACCGACTTCATGCAGAAAGTCCTTTTTGGCTTTCTTTGGCCTGTCTGAGAGACACTTTATACCTTTTTTTCTTGAGGGGCGACTTTTGCTCCCCTGCGACCATCACCACCTCGGTGCCTCTACACACACCGGAGGAGGGGACCATTCTCCAACCCTCAACTGGTTTGGGAGGTATATTTGGTTTTTCTTTGGATCCAGGGGTTGGCAGTTTGGACCCCCAGATGGGAGCTGGCATTCTCTGTGCGCCAACAGGGCGCACAGGAGCGGGTTTTAGGCCCCAACCAGAGGCCTTCTTCACTGAGGTAGGCGTGCGGTCTGTGGTGCTTGGTTGCCTGGCCCCAGACATCCCAGAGCCAAAATCAGTCTGACAGGCCACTGAAACACATGACTTTTTCACCACTGCTGCATATGATTGAGTGCTGCTGTTACTTCCTGGCCTCAAAAGAAGGAAACTCTCTTCTCCACCTTAACCTGCTGGATCTCTGTTTCAAACATCTAAGTGGGGCACTGCCTGGGCAAGGAGGCCTCCGCAGTTCACACACAGAGTGGGGTACTGACATTCTCCATGATTTACTGCCTTTGCACAGATGCCACACACCTCCTGTCCAGGGCACCTCTGCTTTACGTGGCCAAATTTCTGACACTTGAAACACCTCAGCGGAAAGGGAATATACGGCCCGACCTTCATGCTGAGGTATCCCACCTTGATGCTCTGAGGCAACACGGTCGTGCAAAAGGTCAGAAAGAAGGTATTCGTGGGAATCTTGTCCCCCCTTTCCTGATCTGCACTCGATACACGTCAACTACTCCCTGAGAGGCCAGCTCGGTCTTTATTTCTGACTTGGACACCCTATGCAGGTCCCTGCACCTGATGACTCCTTTGCTGTTGTTCAGGGCCTTGTGGGCAGTCACCCTCACAGGGCATGTCACCCGCTTATTACATTTCAGGAGCATCTGATACTGCTTTCTGGTTCTGCACTCCAACAGCAGTGTGCCGTTTCTCAACTTTTTGACGTTTTTCAAGTCCCCCACAACACCTTTTAGGCCCTTGGCCACCACAGATGGGCTCAATTTGGTCAGAGGATGCTCCTACTCCACCCCCTCAACCACCAACCAGCTCGGCCAAAAGCCTCTCTCTCACTTCCGTCTCCGACTCACTTGACGCGTCTTCGAGGGAGTCTGATTCTTTCATGTTCCTTTTCCGTTTTATGTTTGTTTTTTTTCTACATGGAGCATAGGCTCCAGGAGGGCAGAAATATCCGGTCACCTCGGCAGAGCTGCCTTACCAAGGAAGGGACTAACTGGATCCGTAT
>CM060337.1:29947501-29962501 GCA_030674155.1 Stramonita haemastoma
TCTCACGCAAAACGTGCAACACACTCTTCGAAAAGCCGCAATTGAAAAAGAGCCTTACACTGAAAAACATCTACGAAAAAAAAAAGAAAACCAGTTTGGTGAAGCCATTGTTGTCATAGGCATTAGAGGGAAAGCAAGTGTAGCAACTTTTACGTCAAGTATTCAGAAAATTATCTAGGACTTTTTCAAAGGGAAAGACAATAAAAAAGAAAATTTCTGCATCATCAAAACAACTTCCCTTTTCTTGTCAGACATCAAGACCCTGGATACCACAAAACAGGATTACCTATCAAGTTCTGACATTGCTACCCTGGACAACAATTTCAATTTTCTTCCATAATCTGTCACACTGCTTCTCAGAACACTGCTTTGTGGTCAAAGAGATCACAAACTGATGACTGCTTCAATTCGCCCATATCTTGTCCAAGCAGCAAGACCAACAGTTTCAATATCATCACTGCAGTTGGTTGTCAGAGTGGAAATTCACCACCTGCAGCACTGATGCAAGACAATTGCTTTCGAGGCTTGACTCCAACCAGCTGTGATCAGTTTGTAGCAAATAAGTGGATCACAATTTCCAAACAATAGACGGCACTGGTACATTGATTTTCATGGCATGGGGAGGATTGCTGCTGTCACTCCTGCCATTAAAACTAGCTGGTCCATCAAACGTGATACTGCTGCAACAGCTTAGCGGGTGAAAGTCAGTGAGAGCATTCCAATCAAAATATCCAGTTCATCCACCTCTCAGCTAAAATGAGACTCCAGCGTCTTCAAACAAGCTACAGTGCTGTCAACACCTTTCCCGAACTTCTGTGGAAAGTATCGTGGCCACCATGCTGCCTACAACCATGCTGGTCCGGAACTATGCAGGCAGTGCATGATGGCCACCATCCAGGACAGAACTGCTTCACCTTCCTACCCATGATGGACATGGACCCCACAGACATGAGCTTTGTGTTCACATCTCTGCACTTCTTGTCGGAATTGGCAAGCCAGAGTCATGCGACTCCAGTCATTACTTTTGATCAACCTTTTTTTGGAAGGCCAGGATCATTGATGTCAGTGAACCAGATGGCAGCCCTCTTTGTTCCATTGTCCAATGACAGGGTGGCTTCCATGCTGAGATGAGTCTACTGGGTTCCATAGGATGCCTGATGGCAGGATCTGATGCTATTGAGCACTCAAAGTTGACAAGAAAATGGAGGGCCAGAGCTGTTCAAGAGCATTTCACAGTTGATACTATTTTATATGTCACTACTCCAGGCTTTCAACAATTCTCTTAACAGCATCATGGAAGAAGAGGACAAGGAACCAACAGTGGCTGATGTTGTAGACAATGAAGATCTCAAGTCATGCATGAGCATGCAAGATCCTAAGAACGGAACTTATCACTTGTTGTGGGTGAGTGCTTAAGGCGGAGAAGAAACCAACCACTCAATTGTCTTGCACTTTGAGATAAAGTGTGATTAGTTTGATAATCTAATGATATATTGGTTTTTTTATAACCCTGAATTTTGGAAAGCAAACAAATCAAAGTCTTTGCATTCAAGTCGTAAATGCACATCCGACCCTTCAAAAAAACAAAAGCCAACAAATTTAGACTCACACACACACACACACACACACACACACACACACCACACACACACACACACACACACACACACACACACAAGTACACGCACACGCACACATATGCGCACGCGCACAAACACACACGCGTGCGCGTGCGCGCGCGCGCGCGCGCGCGCACACATACACACACACACAACACACACACACACACACACACACACACCACACAACAAAGTGCCTAGGAAGGGTGATGAAAATGTCGAAAGTAGGATATATAAGATGTGTAACTGTGGGGGTAGATCCTAGGTCGGAAACAGATGTGCCGTGAGGTTGGAATTAAAAGAACCAAGTGTAGTCTTTTGGTAAAGTGAGAGACAAAGGTCGTTTTATATGGATGGATTTTTTTTTTTTTTAATGAGTGACATATTTTAAATCTGGGTGTTTGGAAACATATTATTACATATCATTGTCATGTTTTATTGACTATATGCGTATTTTCACAATCAAGAAGCAAAGCGATGTTATTTCTAAGTAAATCATGAGAAGATCTCTCGAATGAATTGTTACAGGATCATATTTGAGGTGACAGTCGTGGAGTTCTAAAAATAGAAATGGTATGACACATATCTGTCTAAATTGTATATAAACACACTGCGTTATCTTTCTCAACCTTTTAGAACTTTTTTGTCACTATAAACTCTAACGACTGGCTCAGAAAAGTAACGACTGGCTCAATCCAAAGTTATTGTGTGAGATTGCATTGTCTCTGATGCGATCCCCAGTATTCTCTTTTTTATAAAGTACTACTGTGAAGATTGTGAACTTATAACACCCTACTGTGGCAATGTACTTTTTGCTTTATTCATGGCAGCCTTTACATGTAGTTTGCAATTGTTCAGCTTACAGTTTTAGATTTTAAAGTTCTCTATTGTTCGATTGTTTTTGTTATTATTTGCATTTCTTATGCCATGTTTTGCAACATTCTTGTTATATAGTTTTGTAATCAGTCTTCATATGTACATAATTACCAACACACTTTTTTAAAACCCTTATCTCTTTATTGCCCCCCCCCCCCCCCCCTCCCTCGTCTAATATCACTTTAAGTGTACAGACGTAAAATCAAAGACACACACATATGGTTCACTTTCTGGAAATTTCAGTCAGAAAACGTTGAAAACACACACACAGACACAGACACAGACACACACACACACACACACACACACACACACACACACACACACACACACGCAAACATCCCTCTAAAATCACCAAATGTTAATAGACGTTACACTAAAGATAACACAACACACACACACACACACACACACACACACACACACACACACACACACACACACCACACTATTCACTTTCTGGAAATTGCATGTTTTCTTTGATTCTCACAGACCAACTTACCCGTCAAAGGCCTTCCATACACCTCTACCTCACAAAGTTGCAGAGTCGACTGCAACTCGGGACGATATAGATCAGTCTTGGTCGACGTTATCACAGTGACGTACTGGCCAATGGTTACATTTGTACAGTTCAAACGGGCTAGTCCGCCCAGTTCCACAGGTTCTCTCCGATAGGCGCATACTTTGTCGTCGACTAAGTTTGGGGCTGTGCGGTTGTTTAGTGTCTTCGCAATTCGAATATAAAAGTCGGCCAGTCGATCCGCTAGAAAAGAGAAATGCAATGGTGCCAATAGCAGAGTGCGTATATTTATGTGCGTGCGTGCGTGCGTGCGTGCGTGCGTGCGTGCGTGTGTGTGTGTACATACCGACTCAATTTTCTACTTCTTTGATTGAATTGGGGTTGTTGTTTTTTTTTGGTTTTGTTATTTTTGTTTGGTTGGTTGGCTTGTAGCCTATTCTTTACAGCACATAACAAGTATGATGCTTAGAATGTTGTGTGACTTATTGATCTTTGTTAGTTTTTAAATCCTGTGGAAGTCAGCAGGGAGGGGAAGTCAGCAGAGAGTGACAACATTCCAGCTGAGGTGGTTCAAGCTGGAGGGTAAGCCATGATCAACGCTCTACTCAAAATCTGCAACAAGATCTGGCAGACAGGAAATACCATAGACACAGTCACTCATCATTACACCCCCCCCCCCCCTCCCCCAAGAAAGGAAATCTTCAGCAGTGCCAGAATTACCGCACAATCAGCCTCATATGCCATCCAAGCAAGGTCATGTTGAAGATTATATTGAACAGACGGAAGCCACAAGGAGAGACCATCATTGCTGAGGAACAAGCAGGTTTCACAGCAGGTTGTAGCACAACTGAACAGATATTTAACCTCAAAATATTCTGTGAGTGGTACCTTCAACACCAACAAGACCTCTACCACGTATGTTTTATTTTGTTTTAAGAAGGCATTTGACAGGGTGTGGCATGCAGCTTTGTGGGCAACTATGAATTTGTACAGCATCAATATAAACCTGATCAGAGTCATCAAAGAGCTGTACAACAATGCCACCAGTGCAGTGTACTACAACAGCGACATTGGAGAGTGGTTTCAAACAACAATTGGATTAAGGCAGGGCTGTCTACCCTCATCCACTCTTTTCAACATCTTCCTTGAGAGAATCATGGCTGATGCACTGGAACACCATAAAGGATCAGTCAGCAATGGTGGAGGAACAATCACAACCTCCGCTTCGCAGATGACATTGACAGACTAGCAGGATCAGAACAGGAGCTTGCCAGCTTAACCGAATACCAGATCAAGGCCTCTAAAACATACCGTATGGAAATCAGTGTAGAGAAGACTAAACTGATGACCAATAACACCAAGGGCATCAGCACTGATATCAGGGTCAATGACCAGAAGCTGGAAACAGTTCAAAGCTTCAAGTACTTGAGAGCTGTTGTATCAGACAAGGGGTCCAAGCCAGAGGTAGTATGCAGGATTGCACAGACAATAACAGCACTGTCAAAACTGAACACCATCTAGAAAGATAAAAAATTATCTCACTCAAGTCCAAGATCAGACTAATGCGCTCCCTTGTCATATCCACATTCCTGTATGCCTGTGAATCATGGACCCTGACTGCAGATTTGGAGAGAAGATACAGGCAGTAGAGATAAGATGCTTCCGAAGACTCCTTGGCAACTCCTACAGAGACCACATAAGCAACGAAGACGTGCATAGCAGAATCCAGCAAACCATTACTCCCTACACACACCTTCTATCAATCCTAAAGAAGCGTAAACTTAAATGGTACGGGCATGTCACAAGATCAAAAGGACTAGCAAAAACAATACCACAAGGCACTGTCCAAGGATGAAAAAAGAGGCAGACCAAAGAAGAGGTGGGAGGACAACATCAGTGAAAAGACAGGCCTAGAACTCAACAAAACCCTGAGAAAGGCAGAACGGAGAGAGGAATGGAAGAATGGAAGAAAAGAAAATCTAAGACAAGGAAAAGTCTGGTGTAAAACCCTTGAGGGCGGAGACTTGGCCCCCTTAACGAGTGGCATGAAGGCCCACCGCATTGTGGATACGCCCTGATGCCCACGAACCAGCCCCCATGTATGGATCAAATACCAAGCGGACAACTCAATGGCGGAACAGGCAGAAGAGAAGAACATGTTTCCCAACGGTCCTGAAGGCCGAGGAGGATGACCTCGAGGGCAGACTGGACTCTGCAGCTCGGTGAAAGCAACCGGTCTAGGAGAACGTCCACTCTGATGTAAAAGCACGCCGAAGTCGGATACGCTGGGCCTGACTTGTCAGGCGCTTAACGGTAGCGCAAGGCATTTTCGCTGACATGACAATCCTGGAGACTATAGATGTGGTGCTTGTCCACTGGGGACCTGCCAGGGTGGAGGAGTGCCGACCCTGAGCCTCAAAAGGGCCCATGCCATGCCACTGGTGGTCTTCATTCCCCGTCTGTCCGGGTCTCCTGTCTGAGCGTTCGACAAAGAAGAAGAAGAGACACAGACATCTGCATTTACAACACTTTAAGTCACGGCAGATTTCCCTGCGTGAAATTCAGGCTGCTGTCCCTGGGGAGAGCGCGTCGCCACAAGAGCAGCGCCGCCCAGATTCTTTTTTCCACTGTCTGCGACTGTATTTGTTTCCCCATCAGAGTGGCTTTTTTCTACACAATTTTGCCAAAGACAACTTTCTTGTAATCGTCGGTTCTTTTACGTATGCTAAATAATTTTGTGTAACTCACAGGGCCTCGGTTTATCGTCTCATCCGAAAGAATAGCACCTAGGCCACCACTCATAGTCTAATAGATTGGGGAAAAGTTTGGGCCAAAACGGGGTTCCAACCACCGCACACTTCCGACCCAGACTTTTTGCTTTCTAGGTAGGCGCGTTACCACCAATCCAACAGCGTTGATCAAGTACTTTGAGCACCAAAGTCCAAATGGCATCTATAAAGTTGATGAAGTTTGACTGTGTGGTCCCAGTCTTCTCAATGAACCCATAGCAAACTTACTTTGTGTAGGAGACGATTGAAATTATAACCCCCCAAAAATGTTATGGACTTCGAACCTGCGACCTTCAAACAAGTGACCTAATGTTCTAACCTCTGCTTCCAGTCGGCTGGTCTTAAAACACTGATATTATTTTCATGTGGATACTCATAGAGTTGATTAGCCGGATACCATATATATATATATATATATATATATATATATATATATATATATATATATATATATATATATATAATAACAGACAGGCAAATGAGACTCCCAAAATAACAAGTAGCATCTACTGCAAAGGCGAAGTATCTTAGGAGAAGTTGGAACTACCTCTCATGGAAACAGAGCAATCTCACAATTCGCTGGTGTTTGGTATTACAGGCATGGCGCTCTTCCTCATTCCTCTAGGGATCAATTAAACCACCCCCATCACAATAGAATTTGTTTTCGATTTAAAATGCCTTTTATTCCAGAAAGACTTTTTTTCTTAAATTAAAAAAAAATCTCTCTCCCATACACGAAGTCGGATGCGCTGGGCCTAACTTGTCGGGCGCTTAATGGCAGTGCAAAGCATTTTCGCTCATATGACAAGACAATAGCTGCTGTCTGAGGGTTCCACGATGAAGAAGAATATACCACTCGTTATTTCCCAGTTTGAAAAAAGTACTGAGGGGTTTTAGCGTTGAGCCACCCTTTCTTTCCTATTTTTCTTTCTAAAGTTTTTTTGCTCATATAATATTCTAGAATGCTGCACTTTCATGTGTTATCATCTTACACACTTTATTTTAGTCAATTATTTCTTATTCTTTCTTTTTTCTTTCCAGATTGCTGCGTATGTACTTCACCATTTTCTCAACCGTGTTGTTTTTATCGTACCTTCTCTCTCTCTCTCTCTCCTCTCTCTCTCTCTCTCTCTCTCTCTCTCTCTCTCTCTCTCTCTCTCTCTCCTGTCTGTCTGTCTGTCTCTGTCTCTCTCTCTCTCTCTCTCTCTCTCTCTCTCTCTCTCTCTCTCTCTCTCTCTCATACACACGTACAGACATGCACGCGCGCTCTCTTTTTTATCATTTAAGACAAGGGTTACATATGTACATGATATAAACAAAAACTAATAATACAAAGAACTAAATAAAAGACATTGCGCATATGTTAAAACCTGTTTCACCTTTTGGAAATTTAGGCCATTTGTGCCTGTGGGGACAGATGATTTTTTTTTTTCAAAACTGCATGCACGTGAGGACTGCATGTAAAGAAAACTTATTCCATCATCAAAATAAACAAATGAACACACACACACACACACACACACCACACACACACACACACACACACACACACACACACACAAGTCCTTTGGATGAGATCATAAACTGAGATCCCATATGCCAACTCACGCAGAACAGCTTGCCACTCGCCCCGTTCTGCTTTTCAAAAGAGTTGGCCATTTTGTGCCAGTGGGAACCAATAGCAGCATTTACAAAACTGCATACATACAGGGACTGGATATTTAAAAAAGCATCTGAGTGTTTATTCCATTACCGTCAGATTAAAATAAATAACACGCACACACACACACACACACACACACACACACACACACACACACACACACACACACACACACACACACACACACACACACTGGCAAAGAGAAAACAATAGCCTATTGACATTGACGACACACTCCTCTTTTCACTGAAATTGTTTTTGTAACACCCCTCACAAAAACGTATTTTTGTGCTTGGTGTTACTAAGCCTAAGTTTAGTAACTCCCTTGTAGAGTTCTCTTGTTTTAGTGAGTGATCTCCCCTTAAAGGCATGCCTATTGGGATATTCCTGTTTAAATCTAATTTTTTGCCTACGTCCTTTGGGACATGGGACTGAGTGAGTGAGTGAGTGAGGGAAAGGAGTGTGACTTGGACTCTCTGAGTCTGGATGTTCCCCATTAACGTTTGGTTTTATTATGTTAGCTTTTTTTGGGGTCAAACTATCTGTTTAAGCCAATTTCAGCTTCATTCAGAATAGTTTTGGGAAGTTCAGGAAAGCTATATGTTTAGTTTAATTTGAGAGGTTTTAGCCTGTGAACTAACAGTGAGACCGAAGTGGTTGTTTTGAACAAAGAAAGCATGTGGCAAATTTGAGCAGTCATGATCTTTGTGGTAAGTTTAATTTTTGGTAGAATGTTGTTCAGCTATTAAAATGCTGGAAATATTCTAGTGTGGTTTTACACTACAAATAGATGGGTGTGAAGGCCTACTTAATTTTCATAATGATTTTTATCACTAAGAATTGTGACCTGTTTGTGATAGATCATTTAGTAATTCTTAACAGGTGCAATGACATTGAAATGATATTGAAATGTCATGGGGACATTTGTGACGCTCCGCCACGAAATGAGTCGCTTAGCACATTACCCAATTTTGCTCTAGGAGCCATTAAAGGCAGGTAGGGGTCAAGTTGGCAATTTTGAGATTTTGATTAATTATTAAACTATATCCGTTTATCTACCTTATAATGAAATATCAAGGCATAATTTCTATCCCTTTTGCTTTTAAATGTGTTTTGAAAATACCCAAGCCCTCATTCTGACAACGTGTTACGAAAATAAACTTGTCCGTTTCTCATTTTGCCACTTCCTGTAATCTATCCTTTCAACTTGTAATAACTTTGCACAGAATTGTCCGATTTTTAATCTGTTTTTTGTATTTGATAGCCACTTTATTGCACATTAATAACATGTCAATAACTAAAAATTGACCTCATGTGCACTCCGTCTCATTATGTGGTGGAGCGTCACATTTATTTAAAATAAGTTTGTCCTTTTTGTTAATGTTTGAACAATTTCATAGGATGGACCATCATCTGTCCTAAAGTAAATGAAACATGTGTAAGACTAACTATTAAAATTATGTAGTAATGATTTTATCATTAAGAATTGTGATTTATTTGTGATATATCATTTAGCAACTCTAAAACAGGTGCAATGACATTGAAATGTCATTGGGGACATTCATCCAAAATAAGTTTAGAGACCTTTTTATTAATGTTGGCACAATTTCAAAGGATGGACCATCATCTGTCCTAAAGTAAATGAAACATGTGTAAGACTAACTACTAAAATGATGTAATAATTTTAGAGGTTATGTTAGATTGTTTTCAGAATGTTTTATTCTCATGAGAATGCGAACTGGATAGGGTAAGAGTACATTTTGGTAATTGAGCTTAGTATTGTAAACTAGCTCAGTGATTGATGGTTGATGTGTAAGCATTTAAAATATGCGGTAGGATTGGTTTTGTGGTGATGTTTTTTACATTGTATGTTCTTTTTATTACAGGAACATTGTTCTCCCTTGTCACATCAGGGCATGGTTTGCCATGCCTTCTTGTCACATCTGCTTTGCCCCATCATTTCATCTCCATCCCTATCATTGATTGATTAATCTTTGCAATCTGATATGAGATTGATTTTTGGTTGAAATTGTTTTGAGGACTGGACAAATTATCTTTTGTTTTTTTTTTTCTGAATTGTACATGCAGTACAATTGGTGATTTGTAATGTTTATGTTGTAGTGCAGTAGGTTGTGTTGTGAAATATATGTGTAAACCCATTTTGCTCGGTCTGGAGAGTTACATTGAATGAATGTTGTTATTCATCACATTCACAGTGTATTCTGAGTGAGTTGAGGTAATTAATTAATTTCACTTTACCTACTCCCTTCCTCTTCATATCTCTTTTCCCTATTTTTCTAATATCCTCATTCTATCCCCCCTTCATCACTCCCCAGCCCACAAGTAGTCAAGCCCTACTCCTCTTTAGGGTTACTAAAGAAACTAGGAATTAGTCTAGGACTCTAGATTTCCAGTATTGAATTAGGCGGAACGGGAATGAGAGTGGCGACCTGGATTATTGCTGAGTAGGACCCTCTACATTTTTAAACAAACACATCAACAAACCAGGGAACAAGCAAAAGAGACAAGACCTCATCTTCTAGCACCCACCACAGCAGTCGCCACGGTTGAGGACCAGGACGTAGTAGATCCCATACAGTCTCTGAAGATCCACGCGCCAAAAGCGGTAAGAAAGCCCATCCCAGTACGAGGTGTGGGTACACTGATGAACTTCTGTATCTCTCATCCCGTCATTGGCATTGGTTTGAGAAGTAATTGAGGGGAACAATGAGCTCAGCCATGCCGGTTTGTTGAGAGCTACATTGGACAACCCGTCCACTGAAAATCATGAAAACATACCGTTATTTTTCTTTGTTTTATTTTCCCACCAAATTTTTACCAATCTATTCTCACTTCATTTAAAATATCTTTCGTTGTGTATACAAAGAAAGGGGGGTGGGGTATTTGACATGAATATTTTAAACAAAGAAAAGAAGTTTTGTATATAATAATTTTTTTCAGGTCATGACCATCATCACTCATCCAATCAATTTCTAAATCTTTTCTATGACTGAATTTAAAATCGGGAAGTAAAGCCAGAACCCCCCCCCCTTTCCCTAAGCAAAGCTGATATCTTGATCATTAAGACAAATAACTCACAGGAGGTTTAACAATGTCAAGTAGTTAAAGATCGGCTGTGTTTTGCAGGACACTCGCTTGCCTGTGGCTAGTTCAGTGTAGAAAGTGTCTTAGACAACCAACAAGGAAATAGCTTCTATTATATCAACATAGCTCACCTATTAATTGTCATAACATTGCAAGAGTACTGAAGAAGGATAATGAAAGCAGTTTGAAAAAGATTCCATTTGATTTCATATCTTAAATTGACTTATTTTCAGAACAGGACGTGAAGAAATGTGTGTGTGTGTGTGTGTGTGTGTGTGTGTGTGTGTGTGTGGTGGGGGGTGGGGGGGTGGGGGGAGGTGGGAGGGGGTCGTGTTTGCTGTTATTTTTTTGTTTGAAAGAAGTCCATGGCAAGGTCCTTATCTGTACGTGCTGAGAAAACACTGTGCTCATCCAGCAAAGACACCAGCAGAATAGAACCTTGTACCCATGAGGAAGCAGACATACGTCTCATGCTACATGTGGATGACTGTGTGAAAGATGGCCTGCAGAGAGTCTTGATGAGGACAACGGATACCAATGTAGTTGTACTTGCTGTTGCCTGTGTCCAGTTAACTGCAGTTAATGAAGTGTGGATTGCTTTTGGAGTTGGAAAACACTTTAATATCTAGCAGCCCACATAATTGCCACTCAGCTTGGTCCAAAGTACTCCAAAGCCTTGCCAGCCTTCCATGCATTTACAGGGTGTGACTGTGTGTCCTTCTTCTCTGGAAGAGGAAAGACTAGAGCGTGGAATACATGGGCTGCATTTCCACAAGTTACTGACACCTTCCTGCTCATGATGGAACCACCAGCTACCCTGCCCATACCCAACTCAATGATGGATGTTCTTCAATGATTTGTTGTTCTATTGTATGACAGGACCAGTGAGTTGCAAAGCATTGATGAAGCCAGGAAAAGAATGTTCACAAAGGGAAGACGGCAGTTGGAGAACATTTCACCCACTCTTGGTGCACTTCAGCAGCATACCTTACGTGCAGTCTACCAAAGTGGTCACATCTGGGGACAGTGTTTGGTGAAAGCACAAGACCCTCCTTGCCCTGGACTATGGGGTTGGCAGAGAGAACAGGATCATGGATGGAAACCTGTGTGGACTACACTGCCACAGGTAGAGGAAGCCTGTCAAGAAGTGATCCACTGCAGCTGTAAGCTGGCCTGTCGAGGATGCTGTAAATGCTTCAAAGCCAGCTTGCAGTGCACTGCCTTGTGTGCATGTGGTGGAGGTGCTGACTGCAGAAAGGACTAGGGCACATGACAGCATTGTCCCTTTTCCTGTAAGTCAAGGTGAGTGTGTGTGTCAAGTCAAGTCAAGTCAAGTCAAAGTCATCAAGTCAAAATTTTATTTTCAGATGGTACATTGAGTAAGCATTGATTTGCTTTTTTTCATCAAGCCATCTATCTAAGGAAAAAAAAAAATCAAGAAAATAAAAATTAAAAAATTAAAAAGGCAGAGAAAAACATTTCATCAACATTAATTAACAACATGATTTCAACAGCCTTAAAAATACAATATGCCTATAGAAAAGTATTATAAAAAGTATTTGTATTAACAAAGTGGTATGGGATAAAGAAAAAGAACAGGTTTATGTAGATAATCTAAATAGTGCTAATGTACAAGACAAGATTCAGTTAGAGGATAATATTTTAGAAGATGACATAGACAGTGCACTTGATATGTTTACAGATTGTTTATTATCAGCTAGTAGTTGCATGTTAAGAAAAGTTTACCCTAATTCTCAGGGACGTGTTTCTGATTGGTTTGATGATGAATGTCACCAGGCCAAGCAGAAGTGTAGACAGTCTTTGGGGGTTTTCAGAAAGTCTAGGACTGAAGAAAATAGAATAGAGTACATTAATGCTAGAAAAACTTACAAGTGTTTACTTAAGATAAAAAAGAGAAGTTTTAGAAGGGAAAAAGTTGAATTGCTTGCTGCAAATATCAAAGATTCCTCAAAATTATGGAAGCAGCTATCTGAAATAGGGTGTGGGAAAGAAAGAGTAAAGCACAAAAACAATATATATCTCACTGAATGGTATGCTCATTTTAAAAATGTGTTCTCTACAGATTGTAATGTTTACAGCGAGGAATGTCAAGATCACCTTGATTTCTCAGAAGAAGACCAACACGCATTGAATGCTGAGATATCTTTAGAAGTCATATATGCAGTAAGTAAACTAAAGGATTGCAAGGCATGCGGAATGGAATGAGTGCTTGCGGAAATGCTTAAGATAGGTAACAAATATACAATCCCCTTTTTACACAAACTCTTTAATGAAATATTTATAAAAGGCATATATCCAAAGGAATGGGGAAAAGCTATTGTCATACCAATTTACAAAAAAGGTGACACAGAGAATGTAGATAATTATAGAGGTGTCTCTTTACTAAGTACGATTTCAAAATGTTACAGTACAATATTAAATAAACGGCTTTACTCTTGGTTGGAAGAAAACAATTTAATATCCCAAAAATCAAGCAGGATTCTGTAAACATTATTCCACTATTGACCATGTTTTTTGTTTATACTCTGATGTGCAGAAGTGCTTGTCACAGAGAGGTAATAAGCTGTATGTTGCTTTCGCTGATTTTAAAAAAGCATTCGACTCAATAAGACATGATGAATTATTACATTGTATTAGAAATCAGGGTGTCAAAGGGAGATTTTTACATTCAATTCAAGCCATGTATAACAATCTAGTATCATACGTCAGATCAAATTTTGAATATACTGAGCCTTTTGAGTGTCCATTAGGGGTACGACAAGGATGCATTTTGAGTCCTACTCTGTTTCAAATGTTTATCAACCAGCTAGCAAATGATATGTCTGAGAAAGGTAGACATGGCATTCAGCTAATACCAGGAATCATGGAATTGTTTGTGCTTCTTTTTGCTGATGATGTCGTCTTGTTATCATCTACACCTGTTGGTCTTCAAAACCAGTTGAATGTGCTGAAAACATGCTCTTCAAAAATGAAATTAAAAGTAAACAAAGAAAAAACTAAAGTTATGATTTTTAGAAAGGGTGTTTTTGGGGGAAGAGATGAAGAATGTTTTTTCGAAAATGTTCAATTAGAAGTAGTAAACAAGTATTATTATGTAGGATTCAATTTTTCAACAAAGCTTAGCATCAAAGCTGGTGTTGAAAATCAAATTATGAAAGGTAAGAAGGCTTTAGTTAGTTTAATAAAGGCGTTTTGGAAAAATAAGGATTTACACAGCAGATATTCTTTAAAGTTTTTGATATAAGAATACATCCTATTTTACTGTATTCTTCTGAAGTTTTGGGATTAAATCTATTAGATTGTATAGAAAAGATTCATTTAATGGCATGTAAGCGTTTTCTGGGACTTCCTATCAAAACTCAAAACAAAATGGTTTATGGAGAACTTGGAAGATATCCTTTGTATAATTATTAATTCAAGCATTGCTGCTTTGCGATATTGGTTTAAAATACTTCAGATGGACCATCACAGATTACCTCGTCAGGCATACGGTATGCAGCTAAGGCTTGATAGCAATGCAAAAAAATGCTGGGTTTCTAACATAAGAATGTTATTATGCGAATGTGGTTATAATTTTGTATGGTTACAGCAGGGTGTTGGGGATGTACATCAATTTATACAAATTTTCAAGCAGAGGCTGATAGATATGTTTATTCAGGAATGGCAAAGCGTTATTGGTGAACATGAAAGATACTCTATTTACAGGTCATTTAAAACTGTGTTTAAAAAGGAATCATATATTGGTAGCATTGATGTGTACTGCTTTAGAGTTGCTTTGTCACAAGCCAGATTAAATGTCTTGCCATTGAATAGGAATTGTCATAGATACAGTCATAATATTCAAGACAAAATGTATCCTTTTTGTAAGAATGTAGCTGAAGATGAATACCATTTGATATATATATATCAATCAAATTTTATATATATATATATATATATATATATATATATATATATATATATATATATATATATATATATATATATATATATATAATTATGTCCAATGTATACAGATCGTTGAGTAAAATTTATGAATAATTTTCTTCATAGGCCTTTGTCTGTTATTTTTCAATCTAGTGAATCACGGTGTTCTTTACAGCTGTCAAAGTTCATTTTTTATGCCATGAGGAGAAGACAATGCTCCACTAGGCTCAATTAGAAGGTACAAGCGGGTTAACTAAATATTGTATACGATTGCCACCTATCGACTTTATCCCCAGAGTTAAGTGAAATTATTAGTTGGATCTGTTCCAACAACCTTCCTATCATGTTTTTGTCTCCAGAAGAAAGTAAATAGCAAAGGCTAATAAATATTATGTACAATATAAATTATCCTTTTTCGTATTTTAGATGATGTTCTGGTTCGTTCATTGGCCAATAAGAGAGTTTGAACTCAAACAACAA
>CM060337.1:29967501-29985001 GCA_030674155.1 Stramonita haemastoma
ATAGTAATGAACTATTTCAGTTGTTTTTTTAAAGCATTGTTGCACAGGAAGTATGCTGATTTCCTGTGCTAAGTGGTTACAGCTCGTTATCTAATGGCATGAGCTCACGCTCGAGTCACCACCGAGATGCTTGTTTGAGAGTATTTTTCCCCTGGAGTTAACTTCAGTATTGACTGCACATCCCCAAAATTCCTTCGATAATACTATAAATAAATAGATATTCAGTATGCAGGACATCTTGTGCACACTTTGAAACTGTTCTGATTTTCAAAAGAGTAGGCAATTTGCTTGCCGGAAGGAGTGGGTGACAAAATGTAAAAAACAAAACAAAACAAAACATTAACGGGCACTGGTGCCATGTTTACACATAATATTGTATTAAATGCATTGTTTATATTGTATTCTATTCTATTCTACATCACTTCAATTCACGGCAGATTTCTCTGCGTAAAGTTCGGGCTGCTCTCGCCAGGGACCTCACGTCATCACAAAAGCAGCACCATACCTTTTTTCCTTTTCCTGTCTAGATGTGAACTTCTTTCCCTATCAGAGTGGCTTTTTTTCTACTTAATTTTTGCCAGCAACATCTCTATTGTTCCCATAGGTTCTTTTACGTGCACTAGATACATGTTTCACACGAACCTTGGATTATAGTATTATCCGAGAGAAGCGCCCAGACCACCCTTCATGGTCTAGTGGGTGGAGAAAAAGTTACAGGCACAAACTGGGATCAAACCACCACTCACTTCGGACTGGAGTGTTCGCTTCCTAGGCAAGGTGCGCTATCTCTAGACCACTGATAGTGGACAATTCGGTCACATATTCAAAATCTCACCATTAGTAAATCTTATAGCTCTAGCCAAGAAGCTAAACACACACACACACACACACACACACACACACACACACACACACACACACACACACACACACACACACACAAATGACACTGTTTCTCAATGGTGTCATTTTATCTAAAAACAATTACCAGTGTCATACTTCATAGTGAGTTACGTAGGCCTATGACCAAGCAGTTTGTTGTCAATCGAAAACATAAATAAGTGAGTAGAAACACAGACAGTTACATTCTAAATTAAAGAAATGTATGCATGAAAAAAATCAATAAACAAACATGTCTTTTATCTGTCAGTCCAAATGGATGATGCTATATCCACTATCTTTTTTCCTTCTTTTTTTTAGATATAACAAAAGCAAAAATTCTTAAATTGTTTGTTTTCAACTGAACAAAGACTAGAGATAATTGAAACAGTTTTACATCTCTCTTTAATCAAAGCCAACAGGCAGAAAGGGCATAGGTATGAATGTCAAGGATGAAAAACTCCCGACTTTACCCACCCACTGGATTTGCAGGCAAGATAAAAAAATATTTTTTTCACGCATTGCTCTGTTTACTAGTGTCTACCACCTGTGGCCTCACAGCAACAAAGTAGACTTGACCTGACTTGACCTTTCCCTAGTATCTTTAAAGGCCATGGAGGCACTGACAACCTCAATAGAAACCTCCCCTGCTGATGTAATATAACTACAACAACTGCACCGAATTTTTCAAGCCTGGTTTGTCTCTGACTGGTTGGTTTTGTCCTGTTCCTCAGCTAGAGCTCAGAGAATCACCAATGTAAAATTTTGGAATGTGACCGTTTTCTGTTGGGGGGGGGGGGGGGGGGGGGGAGGGGGGAGGGGGGGTCGTTTTGGGGGGCCCACCATGAAGATTAGCTGCATTATCAACTTCGGGGAGTTTGACAGTTTGAAGCTGGCCTACTCCATCCCTCTCCAAGTCACAGGTGCATGCTGGGTATGTTAATGCCATACCTACCACCAGTCGAGGCTTGCCCACACTTCTGGGAAAATTGGATGGGTTGGTTTCAGAATAACATCGTATAGATGTTGTGCATGCACTCACGCACACGACCTCAGTTAATTAACACTATCTCCTCAAACGTGTTATGATTTTCCTTTACTACAACATTATTTTACAGACAATTATGTTTTATTGTAATCAAAAGCAGATCTATAGTCAATAAAACGAACTGTAAACTATTTCACCATATTGGCAGCAGTGATCTGGCTTCTGGTGACTTGTTTCTCTTCTTTCTGATTGGGTCTACAGCTTGTTAACTGACAAGACACAATTTCAGCATAGCATTTCAAAGCATAAGAACATTTTGATATAACCTCCTTGCCTTGCTTCCATCAATAACGTTCCCCCATGGGGATGCCAGGAACCTGTCAGTATAAATAGCATCCCCACCTTCTGGAATTTCTAGGCTAGGAACTCCCTCTTTTCTATCCCTCTCTTTGTTTCTGCCTTGTTCCTTTTCTTCCTGTCACCTCTCTTGTCTATTTTCTGCCTTCTTGGTAAATCTCAGGCTATAGGCTACCACTTGCAACCTCAGACATTGCAAAGCTGATCAGGCAAAATTTAAGTTGTCCAGAGCCCTCATCACTTCCATTCTGCTGTACAGCTATGAAAGCTGGACCTTGACTACAGAACTGGAAAAGAAAACCCAAGCCTTCGAAATGAAATCATTAAGAAGGCTTCTACACATTTTCGGGGGAAAGGGGGCAGGGGACCACAGAACCAACGAGTGAGAATGGAAAAAGGTGGCCATGAAAGCTGGGTGACAGGAGCCCCTTCTGGCTGTTGAAAAAGAGGAGGAATCTGGCGTGATTTGGTTACACGTTATAACTCTCTTGCCCTGGGAGGAAGATGCAGAAGAAAGATGAAGAAGAGAATGCAGAATATCAAAATCTAGACGGACTTGACATGGTGCTGCTTCTTCGAAAGGCTGATGACTGGATCAGCCTGGAGGAAAGTGTTGACCAATGTGCCCCATGTGTACCACTGACCACTATCTTTGTCAATGGATAGCTAGTGCTGATGATAAAGCTTTAAAAAAAAAAAAAAAAAAAAAGCTGAGGGTTTACTGATCATGCATTTTCTCCCTTGCTGACACTATTCTCTGTTAAGCTGTGTGATCTACTTTTTCATAGCACCGACATTCTACAGGCTTAACTGCTTTTGAAACAGTGCACATTTCTGTAGCTATTCTCAATTTCTAGCACTGACATTCTATATGCCTTATTGCTGTTCAAACAGCGCACGTTTCTGTAGCTAATCTCAATTTCCAGCACTGACATTCTAGAAGCTTAACTGCTGATCAAACAGTGCATGTTTCTGTTGCTGTTCTTAATTTCCAGTGAGGATGCTATGGTCATCACCGAATGAGCCTTGTTGTTCATCCAAGGCCTCTGTATCTGATTTGGCATCTTTGTCAAAGCAAAAAGCTATGTTTTAAATAGCTAAAGAAGTCTGAAAGATAATTCAGGGCCATTAATTCTACAAACAATATCGATTTGAATAAATTTATGTCACTACCATCCTCGTTGGTTTCTAAGTAAACAGTTGTAGGTCAACTTACCCAGTAATTGTAAAAGCACAATACCACATTGCAGAAGAACAAAGACCATGCTTAGCATGGTTGAAATTAATTTTTACTTGGACACATTTCAGACAGGCTAGAACAGTTTTTTTTTTATCAAGGCTCCTTGGGAGGCTCTTGACGTAGCCTATGACATTAAAACACACAATGACGTTGAAACAGACGCAGCCTATATGTGACGCTCCACCACGAAATGAGTCGCTTAGCACAGATCTGTTTATTTGTCTTATAATGAAATATCAAGGTATCATTTTTATTCTTTTTGCTTTTAAATGCGTTTTAAAAATACCAAAGCACTCATTCTGACAACCTGTTACTAAAATAAACTTGCCCGTTTCTCATTTTGTCACATCCTGCAGTATATCATATATATATATGGGGATATCTTTTTGGTTTGTTGCATATAATAATTTGTGGTGTTCTCTGTAAGGCTGCTGGCTTGGTTGGGAGCGTTAGTGTGAGGTTTTAGCTATGTTGTAACAGATTGAACGCTTTTCAGATTAGAACTTGATATGACACCAGTGTGTTAAGTCTACTGGGACCCTGATTTGTACCTCCCATCCACCTCTTTTATTCCAAATAATTATTGCATATCAATAGCAGTGGTGAGATTGAACAGAAAATTGGTGAAAAATTACCTGCTCTTTTCAATAACACCCACAGCGTTAGTGTGGGAACAGATGACAATATTTACAAAAACTGCATACACATGGGGACCGGATGAAAAAAAGCACATGATTGCTTATTCTGTTATCCTCGATATAAAAGAATAAATAAATAAATAAAATAATATCATTTCAATTTGTAATAATATTGCACAGAAATGTCCGATTTTCAATCTGTTTTTTTCATTTGATAGCCACTTTATTGCACATTAATAACTTGTCAATAACTAAAAATTGACCTCATGTGCACTCCGTCTCATTATGTGGTGGAGCGTCACATATGTGATGCTCCACGAAATGAGTCGCTTAGCACACTACCCAATTTTGGCTAGGAGCCATTAAAGGCAGATAGGGGTCAAGTTTTTAGTTTTGAGATTTTGATTGATTATTAAACTATATCCGTTTATGTACCTTATAATGAAATATGAAGGCATGATTTTTATTCCTTTTGCTTTTGAATGTGCTTTGAAAACACCCAAGCCCTCATTCTGACAATTTGTTACGAAAATAAACTTGCCTGTTTCTCTTTTTGTCACATCCTGCAGTCTATCATTTCATTTTGTGATAGGTTTGCACAGATTTGTCCGATTTTCAATCTGTTTTTTGTATTGGATAGCCCTTTTATTGCAGATTAAAAACTTGTCAATAAGTAAAAATTGACCTCTGGTGCAATGCGACTCCTTATGTGGTAGAGCATCACATATCTATCTATCTGTCTCAGGCTGGGGCCATAGTAAACCCTCATTTTGCCAGCCCATAGAAAAATGCTGCCCAGCTGAATTACTCTGTGGCGTGGCTGATAACGGCTGTGCATGACCATAGTAGAGGGACTGGGCCTGGTGTTTTTAACCTGTTGTTTTGGTGTTCCAGCAACACGTAGTTTGCCGAGTTGACAGAAAGGAAAATAATCAAGAAAAACTTATTTATGGTGCTTAAAAAATTTTGACTACACAAACTAGTAAATTGACCCTTCCCGATTACATTCCAGTGGTTTTGATAAAAGTTTTGTGGGGGGATTTTAGGTAAAAACATTTTTCATGTCGAACTATTTTCTGTCAATTTGTGTGAGGGTGGGGCGGAGTACCAGATGCTGCAGCAGCCTCGTATCACTCGCAGGCTCCGGTGACCACATTGTGAGAAAGAGAAAGCCTCAAACTCCAGAAAGCCTGGTTGACTACAGCCGTTTGAGGGATCCATTCTACCAATAAAGAGACGGCCTGTCAAAACTCCGGACAGACTATGGCCATAGTAAACCAGGCATTTTGACGCTGTCAATTTTGCAAGGCCAGGCTGGGTGAAAAATGCTGCCCGGCTGAATTACTCTGTGGCGTCACTGATAAGGGCTGTGCATGGCCATAGTAGAGCCGGCCATCCCGTTGTTTTGACCTTCACGTGCGACACATCCTGTTGAAGGAAAGGAAATGGGAAGGGGAAGAACTGTGTTCCTGTTTTTTTTCAACGACTTACCGACCTTGCAACCATGGACAAATAGAAGTTGATCAGGGCTGTGAGGCTCAGAACCTTTACTAACACCAAAAGTGACAAAAGACATGCTGACAGAGATGTGTGGCAGCTGCATGGCAGGACATTGCCAAAGAGGTTGGGGGAAATGGTAAGTGTATATAAAAATTGCTAAGATAAGATAGTATACACTATACAGTGATTTAGGTCCACTCTATCACAGTATCAGTCTATATCAACTCATGTACAAGTACCATTACTAATGGCATTATGTACTGGCTAAAACTATTGCAATTGGGTCAAAATAGAACACCATATAATGCTTACTACATCAGTACATGTATTTAGTGTTAGATAGAAATGGTAAGTCTTGCTGGATTTGAAAAATAAGGGAAATTTTGTGTGATGCATGTTTCAACATTGTTTAGATTCAACAGAGTGTTGGGGATGTATAAACTTTTGTAGGTATGTTTAAACAAAGATAAGTGGATATTTTCATTCAAGAATTGGATGGGACTTTAAGAGATAAAGAAAAGTATTATATTTATAGATGGTTTAGAAGCATTTTTGTATAAGAATGGTATTTAAACTCCATAGATGTCGACTGCTTTCATGTATCAGTTACACCAGCAAGGTTTAATGTTTTACCTCTTAATAATATGTAAAGATATAGTGATACTATTCAAGACAGATTGTGTCCATTTTTTAAAAGGAAAACTGAAAATGAAGCTTACATTCTAGTTCCACTGAATGTTATAAACATGTCCACAACCTTGAGAGAAAAGTTTTTAAGTAAATGTATGAATGTACCATTGCCAGATCTGCTCACAGAGTAGCAACATTAATGAGGAGTACATGCATAGTTTGTCTAGTTTGCCCCAAAGTTGCCAGATGATAAAGGCCTATCCTTGACTCATATATCAAAGGACTGAAGGTAGTCTATAGTTTAAAAGAATGTTATTTCACTAGGCCATTTCTATATTGGCATTAAACAATGCTCAGGTCCCATCTTCCATTGTATACAGTTTTTTTGCATTCATACTTAAAAAGGTGGTCTAAAGCTGTTGAGAGAGCCTAAAAATAAATCTAACCATCTATTTTTCCCTTAGTCTGGCAACTGTGGGGGCACCCCTGAAGACTTTACAACCAGTTCCCTCCATTCCTCTCTCTGTTCTGCCTTTCTCAAAATTTTGTTGAGTCAAGGCCTGTCCATTCGATGATGTTGTCTTCCCATCTCTTATTTGGTCTGCCTCTTGTTTTTCCTCCTTGGACAGTGCCTTGCAGTAGGCTTTTGTTTTTGCAAGTTCTTTTAATTTTGTGACATGCCCGAGCCATTTAAGTTTACTCTTTACGAGGCTAGAAGGTTTTCATAGGGACCAATGGTTTGCTGGATTCTGTTATGTATGTCTAAGCCTAAAGAAGAGCAACTACATAAATCAAGGAATACAAAATATGGCTTAGCAAAAATATATTCATCTAGATCTTTATATCCAAGAACTTGACATGAAACTCAGGTGCTCTTATGTAAATATGCATGAAACATTGTAAACCAAGAAGTGAAAGTTTTCATTCAAAGGTTCAATATTAACAAGTGTTAATTATTTTAGTTCCACAGTTCCTAGCATTAATTTTGAAATTCCTTATACCTTGCACTAGAATCTACACCGACTTTTTAACAGATTCAGAAATCTTTAAAATAGTTATCAATAAAAATTATTGGCATCGGCTGCTTAGTCATCATCAACTAGATCTATTCTATGACTTTTGTTCAACAACAGAATATTCATAAGCCTCCAGGGTCAGGCTTAAAGCCAGTCCCTATATTTGGCTCACTACTTCTATGATTTCTACTGCTGTTGTTGCTGCTGCTGTTACTATTTATTCATTTATTTACTCATTTATCTATTATTTATTTATCATTTATATCGAGGATAATGGAGTAAGTATTTTTTTTTGTTTTTTTGTTCACAGCACAGTTAGGGGTCTACAGTCACTCAGTAATGAGTGCTTATTAGTGGGAAACCCAAAGCAGGCTCTGCTAAGGTGTCCTTTTAGTTGCTGGAGTGAGACACGGTTGTCTGCTACATTGAAAAATAAGAGTGAAAGGGCCTGGTGGGAGTGAGAAAATCGTTGGTAATTGTCCTCTACAGCCAAAAGGCCGAGATATTGAGCCGTTTTTGGCGCAATAATGAATGTTAGTTTCGTTTCCCACTGATCCACAGTGACATTTTAGTCCAGCAACTTCATGTCATTAACTTTGCACTCTTTTTTATGGTATTTATTCTTTTCTTATGGATTGATACAATGAATTAAAAAATTAGAAGCCTTTTTTATCATAAAATCCTAAAAATAATGAGTAAAACATCAAAAAACTATAAATTTAAAGAAACTTTAAAGAGGCCTAACTGGGTAGCATTTTTTGTGTGAGCACCCTAGCGGATTTTATGCAAATGAGGATGCTACAGTTCGAAGTAGAGTGGAATACCATAGCTGAAAATAAGCATACACTACTTCATTCATAATTTTGACCATCGGAATAATTTATCATCATATTCTAGGATCAGATTAAGGCTAATCTACTCTTCTTACAAATGTGCAGCAAAGCATGACTTAGCTCACAATGGCTCCATGGCTTAGTAGTCACTGAAGCCCCTCCCTCCTTGCCTCAAACACTGATATGTTAGATAACCCACTGCTAAAGTATGGTACACCCTTAGGATGAAAACCTCTCTCTCTCTCTCTCTCTCTCTCTCTCTCTCTCTCTCTCTCTCTCTCTCTCTCTCTCTCTCTCCTCTCTCTCTCTCTCTCTCTCTTCTGTCTGTCTGTCTGTCTGTCTGTCTGTCTGTGGCTGTTTTGTGCAACCATTTGATTGATACAATTTTTTGAAGGATTATTGTTGCTAGTGGCATTAAAATTACAAAACTTTCTAGATGAAACATTGTACTACTGTTTCTATTTGTGAATTTTTTCTTGTGTTAATTGTTGCACGCTTATTTTGTTTAAATGTGGGTTTTTCAGGTTTTGTGAAAGGAGGTGTGAGGGTTTGTCATCAATAGTACAGAACAACTTGTCCATTTAAATTGTCTGCTTTCTCAGAAACATATATTAATTAATTTTATAACTCTTAAATATCTTTAGTAACTATCATTATCCTTCATTTGTATGATTAAAAATAATGTGTGTGTGTGTGTGTGTGTGTGTGTGTGTGTGTGTGTGTGTGTGTGTGTGTGTGTGTGTGTGTGTGTGTTGTGTGTGACTGCAGTGTTTCTTTTGTGCATGTAATTGTCGTATGTTTGTTATGAAATGCACCCTACACTGAGATATAACATCAAATATCCAAACTTTTAGGCATGCAACTGTATCATTATTATAATCAATATTATACTCATTTAATGTAATATGATGATGGCTACCATGTCCATTATAACTTAAGGCTATCACTTCTATGGTAGGTGTTGGGCGTTAAAAGAAAGGAGTAGGTCATGTCTGCCATAAAATTCAAGTGCATGGGCTGCACAAACTCGACAGCATCTCAGGAACATGAAGCTGTTAACTGGAACATTTGTGTTCTCTGCCAGAAAAAAACACATAAGAACAAAGGACATGCCTTGCAAGAAAATATGGTGTAGGGTACAAATATGTTGCTGAGAACTTGAAAAGCTTTCATGATATTGGTGACATGCCATTTTGTACACTTATTCTTAGACATCTTGAGAATGAGAGTGAACTCAGACTATTTTTCGAGCAAAACCAGCATGTTGGCACAAAAGCTGTAGAACCAAAATAGGAACAGCTGTGCTGTTGGGAAAGCATAAAAATGAGTCACAGCCTGCAAGTCCAGCTAAAATAAAGACTGACAGCATCATTGCATCAGCTGTAAGGTCTATGCTTCTTCTCTAATAAATCCAGTCATAGAAAGCTCCACAATGTTCAAACTCTTGAGGTAGACTTTAAAGTTCGAAAGCATGCAGAACTACTTAAAGATCAGGAACTTCTTTGCAAACTTGCTCCTGGGGATATGGTGGCCACTGAGGCAAAACATCATAAGAACTGTTTGGCAGTTTTCTACAGGACCAAACCAGCGTCAGTTTTTTTTCTGCAAAAGTAAATGAAGAAACTTCATTCCAGATCCACTCACTTGTGCTAGCAGGATTAGTAGCATACATTGAGGATTTTTGAAACACCTCTGAAAATGTTTCAGTTTTCAGCATGCCATTCCTCTGTAACTGTATGAGTCCAGAGTGCAGAAACTAGGTTTGGTATGCAGTGGAAATGTTCATACTACACGACTTTGTAACAAACTACTGGATGTTATCCCTGGACTTGTATCTACTGTCCAAGGCCAAGAAACTATGTTAATGTTTGACAAAGACGTTGGTGAAGCAGTGAAAAGGGCATGTGATGAGACCTCTGATGCTGTGCATCTCAGTAAAGCAGCTCGGCTGACACATGAAGACATCTTTAAGTCTGGAAAAGGGTTCAGTGGAACTTTTACAGACAAATGTCAGGATGACTCAATTCCATCATCTCTGAAGACACTGATAAAGTCTGTTTTGTGTGGACGTTGTCACATGTGAAGCTGATAAGCTGAAGGCATCAGAACAACCAGTTTTTTTCTGTGTCACAGTTGATTGCCTTTAACTGTAAACAGTTATGTAGACCATCCACCTTTCAGAGGCACATTCAAATAAATAAAACACCCCCTTCTGTCTATTTGAGCTTAATCAGCAGTTGAGTCTTTTAATCCCACTCAAACACCTGTAATTGCTGTTGACCACCCTCTGTTTGCTTTGGCAAAGGACATACAGTGGTTTGGGCCTAACACTCATGGAGAGGACAAGTATGTCCTCATGTTTGGAGGGCTGCATATTTAGATGTCTGCTTTGAAAACTGGGCGACTGGCTGGATGGATCTGGGTAGACAAGTCTTCTCACAGCTGCTGGAATTGCTACCTCTGGTGTTGCGGACTCATCCTTAAAAGCGTCACACATTACCAGAACCAGGCATGCACACCAGACTACTGTGGCAGTACTGTATATCTTGCAACAATGAGCATGCCTTGCATACAAGGAAGCCAACTCACAAGATGCTATGGATGTACTGGAGTGGCAAAAGAAGAAAGCAGAGGAGCAGCCACAGTAAGTACTGTCACTTATGCTTCAGCTTCAGCTCACCCTCCTGCAGATGATTTATTCACTTCGCTCTGGAAATGTCATTAAGTATGTGCAAAGCTTAACAAAACTGATGCCCTGGCTTTTTGCACTAGACCATACAAACTATGCCCGATGGTTGTCTGTCCATATCTGTTACATGGAGCAGGTGAACACACTCATTTTGAAATCTTCCATGAATTCTGCTTGGGGGGTTTGTTGTTCAGAAAATACAATGCAAGTTTTCCAGCATTGCTATGGACCAGTTGCATGAACAATGCAATGCACTCATCAAAGGAGAAGGTGGGAGAAGCTGTCCGTTTAACCAACAATCTTAATGCTTTGCACTGCTGGATGATTAGTGGACCTGTCTAAATGTGTGTGCTTGTGTTTGTTTATTGTTGTTGTTGCTACTGTTGCTGCTGGTATTGTTCAAGAATTGTTGTTTTACTCTTTCTACAAATCCTGGTCCACCATAATTATCAGTAAATGTTATCGTCACAGTGTCACCATGCGCATGTGCATGCATGTGTCCATGCGTTCTTGCATGTATGTATGTGTTTGTGAGTGTTGTATTGTGTGTGTGTGTGTGTGTGTGTGTGTGTGTGTGTGTGTGTGTGTGTGTGTGTGTGTGTGTGTGTGTGTGTGTGTGTGTGTGTGTGTGTGTGAGATTTCTAGTCGTTCATAAGATTAAAAACATATAAAAGTGAAACCTCTTTTGTCTCTGTGTGTGTGTGCGTGTGTGTGTGTGCGTGCGGTGGGGGTGGTGTGTGTGTGTGTGTGTGAAGATTAATTCATCATCTTCATAGATTATAAAACAAAGTGAAATTCTAGAGCTGTTCCTTTGTGTTAAATAAACAAAGTAGTCTTACTTGTTTATAATGTTTATATATGATAAATTATCTTTAAAATATGTTATCATTCACTGCTGTTTGTGTTCTTGAAACCCCTTTTGATGAAATAAAGAAAGCATGTACAATTTAATAAGGAGTTGCTTCAAAAATGAGAAGATGAACAAGTGGAGATTGTTAATTTGTCGCGATCTTTGATAAGTGGGGTATAAATCTTTGATCGTCAAATTAAGTGGGAAACAATTGACCAACATGGTGTTTCCCATGCCAGTATTGTACAGGAGGGTCCAAAGTATGCGTATGACAAAAATCATTGTGTCACCCCAATCTGCAGCATTTGCCCAATACTCTTACAAGAGCAGCCCGGCTATATGGTGTGGAAGGAAGGTGGCAGGATGGTTAAGACGTTCGCCTGCCAATTCGTAAACCGTAAGTTTCTGGGTTCGTACCCAGCCTCGCCCTTTCTTCCCAGTTTGACGAAAAAATCGAACTGAATGTCAAAGTCAATCGGATGAGACTATAAACCGAGGTCCCGTGCGAACGCACGCAGAACATCTTGCGTACATGTTAAAATCCCGTTTCGCCTTTCGGAAGAGCAGGCCATCGTGTGCCGGTAGGAGCAGATGACAAAATTATTTTTAAAAAAACAACAAAAAACCATCATGCACACAGATGTCGTGTTTAGACACCATCCCCGAGGAAAAACCGGGGAGTTGGGAGTCCCAGGGCGGCTCTGGGCTGTATATGGCAAAGTAGCCCTGGCTCCTGCAACGGTACTGGAACCATTCGTATTGGTCATTGCCTTTCCAATGGATCATTCCAGTGGCGTGGAGAGGGGGGTCTGCTGCATGGGTAACAACAGCTTGCCCTCCATACTTACTTACCCAGGCTTTGCGCTCTAAAGACTAGAGTGCAACTCCATAGTCTTCCGAGACTGATGGGTGCCTACCACTATGTATGGTGTTGCAGACATTACTGTCAAACGATTTCTCTGCTTTATCAGAGAGAGAGAGAGAGAGAGAGAGAGAAGAGAGAGAGAGAGAGAGAGAAGAGAGAGAGAGAGAGAGAGAGAGAGAGAGAGAGAGAGATGAATGAATGAATGAATGAATGAATGAACATTTTTATTGAGGGAAAAGATTAAGCACAATGGTGGCTTGTTTTCATCCAGCCCTCTTTTAAAAAAAAAAAAAAAAAAAAAAAAGTGAATCGATCAACCAATCAATCCAAATGCATAATTCAAGTATAAAGCTATGAAAATCAAAATTTGGTGAATAAATCAACCAATCGTATAATTTGAGCATAAAGCTATAACATTTGAAAAGAGAGAGAGGGAGGGAGTGAGAGGAATAAGGTGCGGGCTGTTATTATCTTTTTCAGCTCCTGAAGAGGGTAAGAAGAAATGGACAAAGAAAGAGAGAGAGAGAGAGAGAGAGAGAGAGAGAGAGAGAGAGAGAGAGAGAGAGAGAGAGAGAGAGAGAAGAGAGAGAGAGAGAGAGAGAGAGAGAGAGAGAGAGGAGAGAGAGAGAGAGAGAGAGAGAGAGAGAGAGAGAGAGGAGAGAGAGAGAGAGAGAGAGAGAGAGAGAGAGAGAGATAAACACTTTGAAATACTTTGAAACACTTTGAAACACTTTTATTAAGGGATAAGAATAAGCACACATAATGGCTTTTTTACATCCAGCCCTCAATCAAAGAAAATCATAACAATGAAAACAAATCCACTGCAAATTTATGAAAAAAACAACAACAAAAAGGAGAAAAAAAACATAAAAAATCGTTGTAACATCATAGAAATGCATGTCAAAAAGGAGATTTTGTATTAAAAAAAATAATAATAATAAATAAAGAGAGAGAGAGAGAGAGAGAGAAGAGAGAGAGAGGAGAGAGAGAGAGAGAGAGAGAGAGAGAGAGAGAGAGAGAGAAGGAAATGAGCACAGAGGTAAATAAAATGCAATGCCAGACAAGAGAAGATATTATGTGAATGTGCCTGTATATTCATTCATTAGGATCAAATGATACTTATTTTTAAAAGTATATAAACTAGTATTGACATTAACTGAGGATGAAACATCATTCCATAATAAACCACCAGAGTAAGTAAGGCTGATTTGAATAGATCAATTCTGGGCAGTGGTAACATTATTTTGTGAAAATAGCGACACTCATTTATCTTAAACTTGTTTATCAATGTAGGTGGAGCAGAGCCAGACATAATTTTGAACATAAAAATTGCCTTATTGTATCTTAACTTCCATTTCAGAGGGAGAATATCAAGCGAGATGTAATCATTACATGACAATGATGATCATTTTAGTAGAAGTACTTTAAGAGCACGTCTGTACATACTTGCCAATGGTTTTAAAGTGTTTTCGCTCGCCGTATCCCAAACTGTTGATACATAATTTATGTGTGGCTCAATAAAAGCATGATAAAACAGTTTACGAGAGTGTGAATTTAGGAAATGTTTTATCTTCATTAGCTGATAAATCTTTTTTGATATGATTTTACACACCATTCTTACATGTTCAGACCATGACAGATTGTTATCAATTACTAATCCTAGAACTTTATGAAAATCACCTTCTTTAACTACATTACCACTGATGTCCAATGAACTACGGATTTTAGAAAGGTTCTGCCGTTTTTATCTGGTAGCTATAATCATATGTTTACTCTTATGAGGGTGGATGCTCATATGATTTGAATCAGACCATTTTATCAGTTGTTCTATATTAGTCTGTAAGGTAAAGATCACGTCATCTAATTTAGTGTGGCTAGTATGTAATGTTGTGTCATCTGCAAACATTTCACAGTTAGCATTTAAACAGAGGGGTAAATCATTAATATATATTGAGAATAGAATGGGTCCCAAGATGGAACCCAGAGGAACACCGAATAAAATGGGCAAAATAGAAGATTTAGATTCCTCAATTAAAACAAGTTGTTTGCATTTGTCTAAAAATGATGACATGAGTTCTATTGTATTGTCTGAAAGACGATACAGTTGCAGTTTTCTTAGAAGAAGCTTGTGATCAATCAAATCAAATGCTTTTGAAAAATCAACAAACAGGACACCAGTAATTAAATTGTTATTTATGTTGGTTAGCCATTTGTCAACTAAGTTCGTTAGTGCAGTGTGACACGAATGTTTTTTTTCGAAATCCAGATTGATTGGGATGAAATAGGTCATGCTTATTGAAGTGGCTAAGAATGTGCTGTCTAATGTGATTTTCTAAAGGTTTGGATAAGTTAGATAATATAGAAATAGGTCGATAGTTTGCAGGATTAGAACGATCACTAGCTTTATGGAGTGGCAAAACTTTGGCAACTTTGAAAGCTTTTGGAAAACGATTTTTTGCTATAAATAGTTTGAATATGTAGGTCAATGTTTCTGAGATAACTGGAGCTGCTATTTTTAAGATCTTACCATCGATACCATCTAGCCCACATGTGCCTGTTTGTTTTAAATGGTTCAAAGCATTGTAAACTTCATTTACAGACATGAATGGAATATTAAGTTTTGATGAGATGTTTTTAGAAGCACAGAATTCATCTAGTACTTCAAGAATATTTAAGTGAGAGGTGTTAGTTTGGATAGTTGATTGAGCTATATTACAAAAATGATCATTGAGTTTATCTGGCACTATGTCTAAAGGAAGTAAAGATTTAGGTCTATAATCCTTTTTAGTTAAGCGGTTTATGACATTCCACATAGATTTATTATTAGACTTGTCAGAAACAAGCTTTTGAAAATACTCCTTTTTAGCCTGTCATTTCAAATATGTGACAAGATTTCTTTGTTTAGTAAATTCATCCCTTGTTCCATTGATCAATAACAAATCTTGTAATTTTATTGCATCTTCAACATGTTTGGTCAACCATGGTGGTTTAGGGTCAGTTTTAACTCGTTTAGTTTTTAAAGGTGCATGTTTGTCATAAACATTCAAAAAGTTATGATACCAAATTTCAAATGCATTATCTGGATCCGTGAACTGGTAAACTAAAGGAAAATGTGAATTATTTAAATCCCCAAGGAAACTGTTTATGTCAAAATGTCTAAGATTTCTGTATTTAAGCCACTTATGGCTGTTCTTTGGAATACTAACTCCCTTGCTTGACCATGTAAAGCACACAGGGAAATGATCACTACATCCATAGGTTGGAGAACAAACCTCTAACATATTGTTTATTGCCGTAGCATAAACATGGTCAATCAGGGTTTTCGAAGTAGCTGCGACTCTTGTAGGTTTGTCAATCAATTGGACCAGTTGGAAAGATTCATAAGTATGTGTCCAGGTTGACTGACGTTTTTGTAAATCAATATTAAAATCACCTAGCAATATTGTCTCATCCGAATACATAGCTATGTCTTCCATTAATAAATTAAAACTGTCTATCCAGTTTGCATGTTCAGCTGGGTTTCTGTAAATGAACCCCAAGAGTATAGGTTTTGCTTTTTTGAAATTAATCTGTATCCATAAGGATTCAACATTATGCAGATCTATATGGTGTATCTGCTTGAAGTTTATTGTCTGGTGGATATAAACAAGAAGTCCTGTTTCTTTGGAATGTTTAGGATCTCTAAGAAGAGAGAGAGAGAGAGAGAGAGAGAGAGAGAGAGAGAGAGAGAGAGAGAGAGAGAGAGAGAGAGAGAGAGAGAGAGAGAGAGGAGAGAGAGAGAATGAATGAATGAATGAATGAATGAATGAATGAATGAATGAATGAATGAATGAATGATCTTTAATACGCAACGATAGAAGCTTTACGCCAGCTTAGTCTTTTCCTATGTATTTGTGTACATACAGACATACACCAAAATAGTCGATGAAACATGGCAACCAATAAAATATTCGGGAAAAAGAGAGAGAGAGAGAGAAAAGAGAGAGAGAGAGAGAGAGAGAGAGAGAGAGAGAGAGAGAGAGAGAGAGAGAGAGAGAGAGAATAAATGAATGAATGAATGAATGAATGAATGAATGAATGAATGAATGAATGAATAAATAGATCAATAAATAATCTTTAGTACACAAATATAGAAGTGTTACACCTGCTTTATCTTTTCCTATACACTTGTGAACATACCTACACCAAAATAGTCGACGAATATGACAATCAAAGAAACATTAGGGAAACGGAAAGAAAGAAAGAAAGAAAGAAAGAAAGAAAGACAGACAGACAGACAGACAGACAGACAGAGAGACAGAGAGAGAGAGAGAGAGAGAGAGAGAGAGAGAGAGAGAGAGAGAGAGAGAGAGAGAGAGAGAGAGAGAGAGAGAGAGAGAGAACTCCAACTCGAGCATAAATGTTTTATTGAGGTAGCTGGATAAGCCAGAGGCGTTTTTACACCAAACTTTAGAAAGAAACTACAAAAACTAGAAAAAAAACAAAACAACAAACTTAAAGAAATTCATAAATTATGCACAAGACCATGAAATCTAATAATGAATAAGACTATTTCTCCACTGTTGGGGTCATTGGGGGGTCACCCTCTAAAACTTTCCATTACACTTAAACAAAATATGTTTGAACCATTTATCATCACTCAATACATTTCACATATATCAAGGAAACAGTGCGAGCAGAAACAAGACCCAGAACAGAAAATTATGTTTATGAGAGAGAAATTTCTGGCGAAAATGGCCTAAAAATGGCGACGAAAAACCGGAACGCTTACCCCTACTCGCTTCTAAAGTTCACTACTGCAAAGATCGTAACCCCTAGTCAAAAATTATTTCATAGAACTAAAGATTAAAGATGCATTGAAATACTCACGTAAAGAACTGGTGTTTTTAAATAGTTTTCTTGACAAACAAAGATTGTGAATTTCGGGTTTCTACGTTACCAGCCACGTCACAGATCATGACCAACTTTTTGCTTTCAGCACCAAGTCAGCAGACGATAATTGCACAAAATTTGGT
>CM060337.1:29990001-30020001 GCA_030674155.1 Stramonita haemastoma
ACCCCAGCTCCAAAAGGACACGTTAGAACAGAAAAACGCAATGGAGGAGCTGAAAATCGACGACTTCAAGTTTCGACACGATCTGCACGACAATCAGCTCCGGCAACTGTCCACGAAAACGACCAGTCCACCAGTCGATCAGCACCAGTACCAGTACCATCTGTAGACGCGGTGAGTGCTATCCAAGAATTAAAATATAATTATTTTTTTTATTTCGACACTGTGTGGGCGCATCTCAATACTTGAGCCCACAGTCGACACACAAAAAAATGCAATTGCAAAACATCTTGCAAAGGCTATATGTAACACTGTGGCAAGTACCGGAACTCAGACGGACAGTTTGTTCTGTGAGTCCGGCCCAGCAAATAAGGTTAAATCTAGCCTTTCCTATGCAGATGCTAGTAGGCCAAAGTCAACCCAGGCAGTTGGGAACAGTACCCAAGCCAGTTGCAGCACCTGTGGTTGACAAACTGGTAAAATAAACCAAACGAAAGAAAAACAATTGAAGTACTACGACAACCAACTGACGTCAAAGCAACAATTGACGTTAAAAAAAGGATCTATTGTCCACAACTCAAAGTCTAAAGAGAAAGAACATCAAAATCTCCCATATGTAGTCTTACTCCACCACTCAGTTGTCAATAAAGTAAACGATGAAAGACTGGGGTGTTCATATTGTTTTGAAGTTGTATCCCATAAAATTTATTCCACAGAGAACATTGGCCCCACCTTTGAAACTGTGGTTTCTTCTTCATAGAAGCCCGTGGAGGCCCTTGTGATCCACTGTGGGGTCAATGACCACAAGAAAAGGGACACAGAAGTCTGTAGTAAACAGTTCACAAAAAGTGTCAAAGACATCAAGACAAGACACCCCAAACTGAAAATCATCATAAGCAAAATCACACCTGTGAAGAATGTAAATCTGAATATTAAACGAGATGTCTTCAATGCCCTTGTCATGTCAGATCTGTATGGTATTGACAATGTGACTTTTATTAGTTATGCCAATCTAGACGACAGCCACAGGATGCTGAGGGACTGTGTCCATCCTATATCAAGAGGGGCCAGTGTGCTGTCAGGGAACCTGAGCAGGCACGTCCGAGGGCTGTTTTGGGAAACACCAAAGACCAGACGCTTCCTTCCACGCCCACCTGGGTCATTCCATCTGCCACAACATCCATACTTCGCCAGAGGCTACGTGAAACCATGGGGAAAATAGATTTAATGTCTTAAATAACTGGTTTTAATCAAAGAAAAGGAAAAACAAGAAAAAAGTTGCATACAGTACCTCTGCAATAACCTAACATCATCACCTTTTGATACGAATAGACTATTTTCCTGTCACTTGTCAGTTGTAATTTGATAAACTAACTTTTTCAGATTTTTTCCCCCGTTTTTTGTTGTTGTCTTTTTTTTCTTTTCCTTTTTTTTTTTTTTTTTTAATACATATCACTTGCTGCCATCCCCCCCTCCCCTTTCCCCTTAGTTGTTGTTTTATTCGCCATACTCTTCAAATAAGCCTAGAAATTAACACTGTTTTTACTAGATCTAATTCGGCATATCTCTTTCTGCACGCCCCCCCCCCCCCCCCACACACACACACACAACACACACACACACACACACACACACACACACACACACACACACACACACACACACACCTCCTTTCCCGGTATACAAAAAGAAGGTAAATTAATCTAAATAGTAATGCGATTTGACAGTCAGATTTCAATTCTGCAATGGAATTGTAGATCATTAGGAAAAAACTTGATTACTTGCAGCAGCACTTAGTGTCAAATACTTGTCAGGTTCTTCTACTTCAGTCTTTAAATGTTAAAAGAAATAAGTTACCTAGACTGAAGCAGTTTTACTATCCACCTGTCTGTGAACAACAGCAACAGACACAGTCAAAAATTAATACAGCGATATATATTCATATTGGTTTATACTATTGCTTAATACAGTTACCTGTGCCAGAAACTGCAAAAGATATTTCCCCATGCGCTGCATGTATCAAGTTTTCAGAATCTTTAATGGTGAATTGCAGTATACTTACCCAAAGGGCCTGTAAATGAACACTGATTGGTTAAAAACTGTAAATAACCAAAACGAAAAATGGCTTATCAGTGGTGATTTTAACAGTCATTCACCTGTTTGGGAAAATGGATGTATGAATGTGACCAGTAACAGGCTTGTCGAAAATATCGTGGATTCATCATTAATATTACTTAATGATAGATCATGTACTAGAATTCCAGACATCCCTACTCATCGGCCAACTGCCATAGATCTAACAATAATCTCACCTAAACTTGGGTTGACATGTTCGTGGAAAACATGTAATGAAATTCTAGGCAGTGATCACATTCCTATATGTATTATTTTTATTGAACTGCATACCCCGACACACAGGCACGTGCTCTGCGGAAACTACAGGTGTTCTGTGACCTCATCTGTTTCTACCTGGGGTGATGACGGCCGTGTACCATGGACCGGTGTGCTGCTTGATGTGTACATATGAAATGACAGTCTTTGACAAATATTGTCAATACAATATAAAAAGAAGAAAAAACTGCTTGTTATGGTTTCCATGTCAACTATCCTGCGTCGTGTTCGATTTGATCTTTCGCGATGCATGCTTGATGAGCTTTGTACAGCTTTAAAAACCAATAAAATATGTCAGTGTCAGTCTCTCTCTCTCTCTCTCTCTCTCTCTCTCTCTCTCTCTCTCTCTCTCTCTCTCTCTCTCTCTCTCTCTCTCTCTCTCTCTCTCTACCTCTCTCTCCTAACACCCCCCACACACACACACACTTAAGACAACAAAAGACAATGTTAATCAATGTTAAAAAAGAACTACGAATAAACATGAAAAACAAAACATCCAGACCTCACATTATAAAATTAAAAACAAACCAGCAACCAAAACCAAGACAGTACGACATGATCTTAATTCAGACAGACATAGTATGGAAGAAAACAAGACAACACAACTAGGATATGTCTCATTCCCTAATGGAGTATGCCTAACCCCTCCCCCCTCCCCTCCCCTTCCCCTCGCTAGTTACCTTCCCCACAATACCAGCAACAGAGAACACGGGAGAAAAACTTTCAGATTTTATTTTTTTAAAACTTCATAACTAATAAAACAACAAAACGCACACATTCCAATTTCAGACTACACACTAGTTTTGACATTCTTTTTTATCCCTCCACCCTCTTCCCTAAAACTCCTCAAACTGGTTTGGATCAAAGTCTGCCACAGTGTTCCGACACTGACATCGTCGTGCAGAGTTCCTGGGCTGTTGAGGTCCTCAATGCAGGTTGAAGGGTGACGACAAGCACTAGGAGCAAAGGGATGCTCTGTAGGGAAAGGATGCAAGACCCAGCGCAGGGCAAGGAAAAGGGACGTACTTGGAATGGGAAAGGACAACTTGCATGGGGGCATTCCAAAATGCGCAGGGCAAGAGGAACCTCACCCACCAGACGTTGATTCTACTGCTGAGGTCTAACAGGAAACGGTCACCAGGAATTGTAAAGACGTACATATGTGCCTGAGACTGCAACAAGGACACGGGACGACGAAGAGACACTGAAACTATGCTCCGCCAGGAGTCAGACCTGCAAGGAATACCACTCCCCACCGCTCTCCAAGTAGAGATGTCACTCTTGCGAGGCCCCCAACAGCCCACGCTAGAACGGAGACCACGTATGTACCCATCTCTTCTGGCCAAAGACCGACTCTCCACACTCTGGATCCAAAACATATCTCCCTCCTACAACTGCCACCGTAGCTCATTCAGCTAAAACTCCAGAACCTCACTCACAACCAGGAACTCTACGAGAAGTTCATCCGCATGCAAAAGTGCAGAAAAGAAGGAATGAACAAATAAGCTGGCTGGAGTTTACTACATACGTGAAGACTACGCCTACACACACACACACACACACACACACACACACACACACACACACACACACACACACACACACACACACACACACACACAAACAAAACACACACACACACACACACAAACACACACACACTACACACAACACAACAAACACACACAACAACACAACACACACACACACACACACACACACACACACACACACACACACACACACACACACACACACACACACACACAAATATGGGGTACAACTATTCGAACAGTGAAATGGTGAAAATGGTAATTTCTGAAAAAGCAAACAGGTTGTGTGTGCAAGATTTTGATTTCTAAGACATGGGTATGATCTCTGTTTCTTGCCCAACAAAGCCCGTTAGGCTCTTTATTTGAGGTTTGACTGGCTCTCTGAATCTGTTTTAGCTGATTTGGTTTCCTCGACCTAGGAGACTCCTTCCACGGTGGTTTCGCAGGCGATGACTTGGATGACTCTGACTCAGACAACCCTCAGCCTTTGATGGCGACTGAGGGCTTAGCCAATGCGACATCATCCACTGAGTCCTCATCCGCTGAGGACTCAGCAGTTGAGGAGTCATTTTTTGAGGGCTCAGCATTTGAGGACTCAGCATTTGAGGGCTCACCCAATGAAGGACCCACTCACTTCTGCATTCGCATTATCTAGCGGTTTATCTGACACCGCCAACGCTCCAGCTTCTAAGTCTGCCATACTCTGCCTGAAAATGAAGAAATGAAAGGTTCATCTGGATGTAAAATGCTTGGAAACAACTATAACTAATATGAGTATTTATTTATTCATTTATTTATTCTTTTATATCGAGGATAACTGAATAAGCAATCATGTGCTTTTTTTCATCCGGTCCCCGTGTGTATGCAGTTTTGTAAATATTGTCATCTGTTCCCACCGGCACACGATGGCCTACTCTTACGAAAAGCGGAACAGGATTTAACGTGTGCGCAAGATGTTCTGCGTGCATACGCACACGGGGCCTCGGTTTAAAGTCTCATCCGAAGGACTTTTGGGGAGAGTGGAGTCAGCACTGATGTTAACTCCAGGAAGAAAATTTCCTCGACCGGACTCGAACCCGGGTCGTCAAATTGCCAGCGCAATGTTCTGACCACTAGGCTATCCGTCCCCCCATATGAGTATCTGTATGGAGGTGCCTGTCACTCAGGCAAGTACTTCATAAAGCCTTTAGTCCAATCCATAAGGGGTTTTCTTTATTCATCCCATGAGGGGCAATTACAATACTGACAGGCATGTTGATACCAATCATCGTTTAAGTTGTCAATAGCTACAGGTAGATTGGTTTTACTCTTACAACTAAAGTATCTATTGACACAACACTAGAAGAGTATGCCAGGGGTGCGAAACATAAAGTTTTTGAGATCTTGAAATCAATGTGGGCAGTGGGTAACATGACTATGTTGGTATTTTTTAAAAAGTTGGATGCCTAGGGTAAAGCCATGTTGTTATAATAATGCTTCTGATGTTTTCCACAATTTCATTCTATTGTATCAGTTCCTTTAGTTTCTTGCAAACGTTTATTAAATGCTTACCCCAAAACTCCAAACATATGATCCATGGAAAAAATGGGACATTATCCATCCTATATCGACAGAACCATAAGGTCTGTTACTTACTTGTTCAAGCTTCAAAATGCTTCTAAGCAGATTTCCAGAACAAGCTTATTTGATGACTGTAAATAAGATGCCGGAGCTCACTGGACATTCAGGTTTCAATAACTGGCCATTTCTATTTAAAGATTCCTTGATCTTTTTTGGTTTCTCTGAAGTGTGGGTAAATGCGTGCGTGGGAAATAAACAGGATGTTCTAAAAGAACTAAACCAGTGCATAACTGAGTGTTTTTATCGAGACTGGCATGTAAAACTGACAGAAAGTGACAGGTTTGAAACAGATAGGCCATTCAAATCACTGTTACAGCCTGCAAAATATCTAACTGCTATCATGATAGGTAAATTCAGGTATGTTCTGGTTATGGAATTGGAAATTTAATGTAAACAACAGATGTAATGATCAATCTCCAAAGTGCCATTTTCACGTCAAAATTGAAACTGAAATCCATTTTCTATTTGAATGCTTAAAATTTACAGACGAGAGATGAATATATGTCAAAATACTACACTAATGTGAGTAAACAATGCCTTTCAACTATTCTGAATAGTGAAAATGTCTACAAGTTATGACATTTGGGTATATATAGATGATATATTTATATATAAATCACAAAGTCTGTCACTGAGAAAAAGAAAAGTAGCTGAATCCTGGTCTTCAGTGTCGCTAACTTAGCCATTCCAACAGTCACAGAGGAACCTGTCAAGAGCCTTGGGAGATGGTATGATGACACCCTGAAGGACACCCAAAGAGCCAAAGAAACCAAAAAAATGGCGGAAGAAGGCTTGGAGACCATTGACCAGTGTGGTCTCCCCGGAAAATACAAGGTTTGGTGTGTGCAGTTCATTCTGATCCCAAAATACTATGGCCCCTTATGAAAATTATATAAAATCTGCACCAGCATGGTAGAGGCAATGGAAGCCAAAATCAACAAATTCTTGAGGAAATGGCTTGGAGTTCCAGCCTGACTCACCAATATAGCGCTGTACTGTTGGCAGGCAAAATTAAAACTGCCACTGAAATCCATCCTAGAAGAATACAAAGCAAGAAAAATCAGACTTCAAAGCATGTTGGAGGACACAGAAGACAAGGTGGTAGGAGAAATCAAGCCCTTGCTAAAGACCAGCAGAAAATGGAAAGTCCAGGAGGTGATAAACTCTTCCAAAGAAAGTCTCAAGATCACGGAGGTAGCAGGACACACACATACCAACAGACAAGGACTAGGGTCAACAAGAACAGAATGGTGGTCAAAGGCAAAAGGAAAAGTCAAACAGGATATGGTCCAATTGAACACAATCCAATGATATTGCTTAGAGCCAAGCCGACTGCACAGGCCATATCGTGCCTGTCACCTCGTCACATTTTAAAACTCGTATGAAAAGTGTGCAAATATGTACAGTTTAAAATGAGGTATAAAACCAACTCGACTGTCTTTGCTTGTATCGACATCCTGGTCAACCATAAGGGTCAGCCCAGGACGACCACTGCGTCATGGGAAAACTCACATTGATCACACATAAAATGAGATAAAACCAAAACCAGATTCCTTAAAACAACCTTGTCTTTAGAGAGCAACTATACCACTTTCACTCACATCAGATGGAAAAAGCCCAATTCTCTCAGGAAGTTAAAAATGGTGTTGGTGGAACATCCCGAAAGAAGATTGTTAGGGAGTCTGCGTAAAATGCTTGTGCCTAATATCCTGAACATCCCAACACTCCAGGAGCAGATGCTTGATGGTTACCTGCACATCACAAGTCATGCACCATGGGGTTCCCTTGTCTTTCAGCAAGTGAACGTGAGTGATATGAGAATGACCCATGTGTATCCTGGTGAGCACTGTCGCCTCCCTTCAGTTTTTGACACACAGAGGGAAAACCTTTTTCAGGTTGGGACGGATCCAAAAAAGTTTATTATCTATCTAAGCGTTCCACCCTTCCTGCCAGAGGGAGTGCGCATATTGTTCACTTCTAGGTTTAAAATCTGTGAACGGCGCCATGGACCCGGAAACTTTCTGCTCCATGGCACACCTGGTGAGTCGGTCAACCGTTTCGTTGCCCTGAATGCCCGCGTGCCCTGGGATCCACACCAAAACCACATCACACCCGTCCCGTCTCAAGGAAGTATACAGTTCGTAGAACTCCTGAAGCATAGGGTGGTTTACGTTCCTGCAAGTGATAGCCTCTAGAGCAGAGAGCGAGTCCGCACAGACCAAGAAGTCTTTCCTTCCCGATCATCGGATCAGTTGCAGGGACAAGACAAGAGAAGAGTGCTCAGTTCAGCCGTGTACACCAAGGCATCCAAAGGCAAGTGCTCAGAAAGCGCTGACCCCTTGATGGTGGTACAATAGGCGATGCAGGCCACCCCCTCCTCTGACTTGGACCCGTCTGTGAAAACCCTGGTGTAGGACAGATAAGACGTACAGAGTTCTCGGAAAAAGACCCTGTACGCCATGGAGCTAGTGACATCTTTCCTGTGAACGGCAAGATCAAAACAGACAGCCGGGGTTTCCACCATCCATATAGGTGTCTCAGGGAACTTGGGAAGGTCACAGATGACACCCAAATTGATACCTGCTTTTCAGAGATGGGGAAGGATCCGAATGCCCAGAGGTGGGGTAGCCGAGGGCGACTTCTCAAACTTGGCCTGAAACCAGGGGTTGAGAACACAATCGTAAGCTGGGTTGTTATACTCCGAATAGAGCTTCATGTAGTAATTGAGAGTCAGTTTCAGACGGTGGTTTTTCAGAGAGGGCTCTCCCGCTTCCACATACAGACTGTACACCGGTGTCATTTGGAATGCTCCGAGACAGATCTGGAGCCCCTGGTCATGGATAGGGTCCAGAGCTTTCAGGTAGGAAGGCCTGGCCAAGCCATAGACCTGACACCTGTAGTCCAGTTTGGAGCGCACCAGCACCCTGTAGACGTGCAGCAGTGTTCTCCTGTCCACTCCCCAATCAGTATGGGCAATCACCTGCAAAAGGTTCAGGGCTTTCTGACAAGACCTTTTCAGATGCTGGATATGGCTCCTGAAATTCAGTTTTCGGTCAAACACAGTCCCCAAGAATTTGGCCTCTGCCACTGCCAGGATGGTGGATTTCTCCAAGCGGATAATGAGGTCCGGGAAGTGCTCTCTGGACTTGTTCGTGAAGTGAATGCACTTTGTTTTGGTGACTGAAAACTTGAACCCATTGTGCTCTGCCCATTCCTGAACCTTTTACACACAGTTGCATCTGCCTTTGGACTCCTGCAAATGTAATGCCCATAGCGTACAAAGCACAATTGTCCATGAACAGGGAACACTCCACCCCCTGATGGACCAACTTGACGATGTCGTTGACTTTGACACTAAAGAGAGCTGGGAAAAGGATACTCCCCTGAGGAACCCCCATCTCTTGCTCGAAGATTTCTAAGAGCGTGGAGCCCACCCTCTCCTGGAACTGTCTCTTGGCCAAAAAACTCTGCAGGAACAATGGCAACTGACCCCAAAATCCCAACTCCTGCAGGTCAGATATAATGCCATACCTCCAGGCGGTGTCGTAGGCCTTTTCCAGGTGAAAGAAATGGCCACCACATGCCACCCATTGACAAAGGCATTCCAGACTGTCATCTCAAGGTGGACCAGGTGGTCCACAGTGCAGTGATTTTTGCGGAAACCGTATTGCTCCCTGGCCAGAAGCTAACACATACTATCTGGTCATGGTGTATTGAACACAATATATTTATCAGTGCAGCTCACATCTCAGGCTTGGAGAATGTTGTGGCTGATGTAGAATCCAGAAAGGTTAACCTAGATGCAGAATGGATGTTGAACAGTGATCTTCTGCAAGCTGCTCTTAGACAGCTGAATGCAGTACCTGACATCAATTTGTTTGCTTCCAGATTGAATGCACAGTTGAAAAGGTTTGTATCTTTCAGGCCAGACCCAGCTGCAAAAGTAATTGATGCTTTCAGTTTTTCCTGCAGACATACATTTCTATGCTTTTTCCCCATTCAGTGTCATCACCCGACTCCTTCAGAAGGTGCAGAGAGATAGGAGCTTGGGTGTCCTGGTGGTTCTAGACTGGCCAACTCAAACCTGGTACCCAATACTCTTACGGTTGTTGACAACAGAGCCTGTGTGCCTGACCTGCAAGAAAGAACTTACTGCACCTTCCCAGCCAACCAGAAGTAGTCCATTGCCTGGTCCAGCTAAAGAGGCTTCACCTGCTAGTTTGCAAGATCTCAGGTACCATCCAACTAGTTCAGGGATAAGTAGTGGGGCAGCAGATCTAGTCATGAACTCGTGGAGACTATCCACCCAGAAAGCATATGACTCCTACATTAAGAAATGGAAACAGTTTGCAGATAACAAGGGTATTACAACCCGTCTTACATTGATGTAATAAATTTTGTATCAGATTTATACTCTTCTGGAACTAGTCACAGTACTGTAAATTTAGCTTGCAGTGCAGTCCCGGATTATTTGCACAGGCCAGGTACTGAAGCAGTGGGTAGTCATCCACTAGTGTGTCGTTTAGTGAAAGGGGTTTTTGAAAATAGACTGTCTATCCCAAAATATCAGGAAACCTGGGATGTAGGCACTGTCCTACAGTATTTAGCTGGTTGGCCTAGTGTAGTAGAGCCGTCACTTAAACAGTTGCCCCTCAGACTGATTATGTTGTTAGCTATTGTTTCAGGTCAGAGAGGCCAAACAATCCATGTATTAAAATGTGACGATGTAAAGATGAAAGAGGACAAATGTATATTAGTGTTCCGTGTTGTGTTAAAGCAAACCAAACCAGGGTCGCATGTACAACCCTTAGAACTACAGTCCTTTGAAAATAAAAAAGTTGTGTATAGTTACCCACCTGAAACAATATTTGAAGGTAACAGAGCCTTGGAGGAAAGGGAAGCAACTCTTTATTTTCTTTGCAAAACCCCACAGCGAGGTTTCAAGAGACACTGTGTTACAGTTAGCAGGAGTGGACATCAACCAGTTTTCCGCTCACAGCACCAGAGCAGCAAGCACATCGGCAGCATTCAACAGAGATGTGCCTATTGACTGCATAATGAGAGCAGCTGGATGGTCCTCCCAGAACACCTTTGTGAAATTCTACTGTAAACCGATTGTGAAGAAGACCTTAGGACAGTCAGTGCTGGACAATTTTGTGATTAAGCAGTAAAAACTGACATTGGTCAAACAGGACCCAGAGAAGGTTGGTGGAAGTATTTGCTGTCTTTTGATCTAAGCTGGACCCAGGGAAGGTAAATAACTTATTGAAGGCCACTTATCAAAAGTTTGGACTTATCTTGTGGTTACTTGGTGTTGGTGGTTATTAACATAGACCATTGATGCTTATCAGTTAGTGATTTTAATTATTGAGAGGACTGTTTTAGCTCTCAAGACCTCTAACTGAAGTTTCACGTGATTGTGAATGACTCATCGCTAGACTATGAATAATTTATAAATTTAACGCAAATTACCTGTAAGTTGAGGCTAAATTGGGATTATTTAGAGTCTAGGGATGGGGAATGAGCAATTACGTGCCCACCCATCTCGGCTCTTAATGATCCTTCTTTACCTGCCCAGGTATTGTCAGTTAAATTTATATTAGAGGTCATCTGTGTCTAAATACTGGCAAAATGCGCGGGAATCACATCTCACGTAATTGCTCATTCCCCATCCCTAGACTCTAAATAATCCCAATTTAACCTCAACTTACAGGTAAGTCTTGTTGAATTTATAAATTAGTGAATACACTTGGCCCACATAAAAAATCCAGAAGATGGACATGTCATAGCCCAAATGGTAGATTACATCATAGATTACATCATGGTGAAGAGACAATTTAGGTCTAGCATAAACACTGCACGAACAAAGCTTTCCAGGAGCGAACATAGGGACTGACCATCATCTTGTAATGATGACATTCCAACTCCGTCTCACAAAAATTCACAACCAGAACATCAGGATCAAGTTTGACCTTGAAAAGCTGAAAGAGAGCAGACATTTTTTAGGCAAGGATAGGTGGGAAGTTTGCAGCACTTGCTCTGATAGATTCAGATGATATGGCTATAGATACCTTGACAGATGGTTTTAACACAGCAGTGAGTTAAACAGCAAGCAAACTTCTTGGCAAACATCGTCCAGTCAAAAATCCTTGGGTCACACCTAGCATCTTAAAGCTATGTGACAGAAGATGTAGAAAGTTGAAGAAAAAGAAAAATGAAACTGCTGAAAGAGCTGAACAATAATAGGGACTCAACAAAAGAATCAGGAAGACCATGACAGAAGCAAAGGAGAAATAGATCGGTGAACAGTGCCAGAACATTGAAGAAAACACCAAGAAAAACAACAGCAAGCAGGCATATCAACTTGTGAAAGACCTGACTGGCACAAAACAGGGAAGAAGCTCAATAATCCAAGGCAAACAATGGAAAGTGCCTCACTGATGACCAGGATATTCTGAACAGGTGGACAAAATACTGCTCGGACCTGTATAACTACAAAACCACAGGAGATCCAGAAGTCCTCAATGTCCCCACAAGCACAGATACAGACAGTCACCCTATCATCAGAGAAGAAGTGGAAACAGCAGTCAGATCGCTGGAAAAGAGGAAGTCAGCAGGGGCTGACAACATTCTTCCTGAGTTGGTTCAAGCTGGAGGAGAAGCCATGATCAATTCTCTACTTAAAATCTGCAACAAGATCTGGCAGACAAGAAAATGGCCAACACCATGCACACAGTCACTCATCATCACCCTCCCCAAGAAAGGAAATCTTCAGCAGTGCCAGAATTAAGCTTCAACTTGAAGACAACCCCACACTTTAGACAGCAATAAACACTGCAAGACATTACAAACTTGTGAAGTCACACATCAATCAGGCCTCTCAAGGCAAGCTCGTGGACAGCATCCAGTCCAGAGTTGGGCACCGTTTCCAGCCAACTCGAGGTCGTGGGGGAAGCACTGGACAGAGGAGTGGGTGCAGCAGGGATGATGCCAACTGTGGCAAAAGGCACGCAGTTGGTGCATGTCCCGCTTGAGGTAAACAGTGCCGTTCCTGTTCAAAATACAACCATTTTGCCAACGTCTGCCACAGTACTAGGAACAGCAGCCATCGTGGCAGAGGTCAACCTGGTCATCCACATAGAGGAAGAGTACATGACGTAGAGCATGAGAGTGATATCAACAGACATGATGACACTCTATTCTTTGACATCGACTCAGTCAAATCAAGCTACAAACCGCCTTGGTGTACCAACATCATCATTGGAGACCAGTAGTTGAGTTTCAAGTTAGACAGTGGTGCCAACCTCACCGTCATTTCCAGGTCGGTGTTCATAAAACAGTTTCCAGGTTTCAGGCTCCAGCCTTCTACGTACAAGCTGCTAGTGCAGGGCAGCCCTTCCCATGTCTAGACCACTTCAAAACCACAGCCCAGCACAAAGACAAAGTGTGTGAGGTAGAGGTGTTTGTTGCCGACTCTCAGACTGCTTGGTTGTACAACTCTAGTAAACCTTGATCTGGTGAGACGGATTAATGCTGTACTCAATGACGGTGATCCAGTGTTTGGAACCCTGGATGAAACTCCAATCACGTGCAAGCCTGTCAAGATAGTCTTGAAGGACAAAAATAAGCCCTACTCCATGCCAGTAGCCTGACGCATACCACTACCACTCCTTGACAAGGTAAAGAAGGAAATAGACAGACTTGAGAGTTGCCAAGTCATCAAGAAGATCAACAGAATGGATTGGTGTGCCCTGATAGTACCCATTCCAAAGAAGAAAAACAAAGGTGTGAGGCTGACAACTGACTTCAAGAGACTGAATAAAGCAGTGAAAAGGGAGATATATATGCTTCCTTCCCTTGAGGACATCACTCACAAGTTAGCGGGCAGCACAATCTTCTCAAAGTCAGACACAGCCAACGCTTTCTTCCAGCTGCCACTGGACCCAGACTCTGCAAGGAAAACGACGTTCATCACCACCTTTGGTCGCTACTTTTACAAAAGACTCCCACAGGGCATCACTTCCATGCCCAAAATCTTCCAAAAGACAATGGAGGGAATTCTTGAAGCTCACAATGATCACACAATCTGCTTTTTTAATGAAATATTGATCCACACCAAGGACCCCGAGTCACATGAGCAGCATCTCTCTGCAACATTCCAGATGCTATGAGACGCCAACGTGAAACTCAACAGAAACAAGTGCGAATTTCGCAAAGATGGTGTGAAGTTTCTGGGGTTCCATATCAGCAGAAACTGTCTACAGCCAGACCCTGACAAGATTGAGGCCATCATCAAAATGACAGCACCAACAAATGTTTAAGAGCTGAGAAGGTTCTTGGGCATGACCAACTTCCTGGGCCGACACCTTGAGAATCTCTTAACTACCTTACATCCTTTGATCACTCTCTTGGGAAAAGATTCTGCCTGGTGTTGGGGACCGCCCCAAGTAAAAGCCTTCAACAAGGTGAAAACCATGCTGACGACTGCGCCTGCATTTGCTTTCTACGACGCCACACTTCCGACAACTGTCAGCGCCAATGCCAGGAGCTATAGACTGGGCACCATCCTGCTTCAACTTCATGATGGTGTCCAGCGTCCTGTGGCTTACTGCTCCCAGTCTTTGACGCAGACCAAACAGCGGTATGCACAAATTGAAAAAGACCTTCTCGCTTCAGTATGGGCTTGTGAGAGATTTAACCAATACATTGTTGGACTTGAGTTCACTCTACTCACCAACCACAAGCCTTTGATTCCCCTCATAAATACAAAAGATCTCTCCGAGATCCCAAAGGCTCATGATCCATCTGTCAAAGGCTCATGATCCATCTCTCAAGGTTTGCAGCTACTACATAACATTGTCCTGGCAAGGAAATGTTCGTTCCAGACACTCTCCAGAAGCCCTATTCCCCTTGATGCTGGGACTGCAGCTTAAGTGCAGGTCTCAGAAGCAGCCATCGCAAGCCATGTTGACCAGATCACCTCCTCCTGACCCGTTTTGGACAGATTTCTTCAGAGGGTCAGGAGGAGAGTGTTCTGGATGTCAGTATAAAAGCTGCAATGGAGCACAGAGAGGACGTCATCCTCGGTGCACGAGACCTATGCTGTATGGGGAGAGCTAAGCGTAGTCGATGGCCTTCTCACATACAGAGAGAGAATCGTCATTCCTCATGCATTGCAAAAGACTGTACTCAAGATCATTCACCAAGGTCACCAAGGCATCACAAAGTGTCAAGAGCATGCTAAAACAACGGTATGGTGGCCACGGAACAGCACAGAGATCAAAGACCTTGTCAACTCCTGTGCATCATGTCTCCAGAGGCAGACATCTCAGTGATGTGAGCCGCTCAAGCCAGCAACTCCACCAGAGCGCCCATTTCAGAGAGTAGGAACAGACATTCTACTTTATTCTGGTACACACTGCCTTGTCCTGGTTGACTGCCACTCCAGGTACATCGAGATAGCCCAGCTTGCAAACCTCACTTCATGCCATGTGATTTCGAAGCTGAAGACCCTGTTTGCTAGACACGGAATTCCAGAGACTGTAATTTCTGACAATGGCACTCAATTCACATCATCAGAATTTCATAACTTTGTGCAGGCTTGGAATTTCACGCATGTAACGTCAAGTCCACACTACCCTCAGAGCAATGGTCAGTCTGAGAGTGCTGTCAAGATTGCCAAGTCTGTGTTGAGCCAGTATGACCCAGCAATGGTCTTATTGGTCTATCGATTGACTCTACTCCCGAACTTGGACCTCACCCTGCTGGACTTGCGTTTGGCAGACGCCTTTGAACAACCCTACTGACCCTGAATAAGACGCTGATGCCTCATTGTATAGAGCCCTCTATCGTGAACAAGAACGACACTGTTCACTTCCTGCTCTGCAGCCTGGAGACCCTGTTCTCCTCAAATCAGACGAAGGGAAGAAATGGAGAGTGGATCCAGCAGAGATTGTATCCCAGGTCGCTCCCCGTTCATTCATCCTTCAACAAGGTGATTGCTATCTTTGACATAACAAGCGACACCTACTTTGATGTCCATCACCTCCAGCTGCTGCATCTCCATCTGTTCCAAATACTCCAGCTGCCATCATTCATCATCCTAAAGCATCACAGTCACAGCCACAGCAACCGCAGATGTCTGCAGAGCCACACCAGCAACCACCAGGTAACAGTACCATCACACCACCTTCACCCGTGAAGCCGCCGCCAGTATTAGAAGCAGCAGTAACAACAGCACCAGTTTATACCACCAGATCTGGTCACAGTGTCGTCAAGCCTGCCAGATACCTGCAGTCAAGTGCTGTGTAGTCTCCAGGTCATGAAGACCTGCGAGTTAGTCGCCCTGGCAACAGATAGGTTTATTTCTAGTGAATGTGCAAAGTGTGCAAATTTTCCTTTTGTGCCAAGATCGCATTTAATTGATCAGTTTGTGTTAGCATCACAATGCTTTTATTTGTTTAGCAACACACGAATCTTATGTGTGAACTCATGGCCTGTTTACTAGTGAACAGTTGTGTAGTTATGCTGTGTCACTCGTGATTAAGTAACTGTGTAGTGGGTTACATATTAAAGTTGTGCTAGATTTAATTGCATTAAGCGTTCTTGAACACCTTCTGATGACAACCACCCAAGAAACATTGTTACATTATCCTTCAGCATCTCAACTTCTGCGTGTGCTTATTTTACCTGTGCATCAGGTTCATTTAATTTAGTAAAAAGATCTGAAAAAATTGAATGACTAAAAACTGTTTACCTAAAACTGAAAATGAACACTGCAAATTCCAAGCCACTAATTGGTTTGAATACTATGAAAGTTCTAAGATATTGGTTTGGCTTAAAAATTCAGTTGATAAACTCTCTAGAGACTGGTGTCTTTCCTTGCATAATGAAGTAATGACTGAATCGATCTACCGTCAAGTTTTATATATTTTAAGTCAGTGAATCATCCAAACAATTTTTCAGTAAATTGTTTATCTTGGGGGAAAGATGTCTTGGTATCCGAAAGTGTATGTGCTAGCTTAGCTTACTGTAGCAGACGATTACTGCAATGCAATGCGCATGCTCAGTATATGTTAATGTTTACATCCACCAGCCTTGTTGTCACTCTGGCTGGTGTGTGCTTCCACTGCTCTTTTCTATCATATGAAGAAAGTCATAGAAAACAATATTGAGTGTCAAGTCTTGTGCGACAGTGTTAGCGACCATCATAACAGATAGATACAGTGGAGATGTTTTTCAAAAACTATGATGGATAGAAGAATCAGTGGAGATGTTTACAAAACCTATAATGGATAGAATCAGTGGAAATGTTTACAAAAACTATGATGGATAGAATCAGTGGAAATGTTTACAAAAACTATGATGGATAAAATCAGTGGAAATGTTTACCAAAAATGATGGATAGAATCAGTGGAAATGTTTACCAAAAATGATAGATAGAATCAGTGGAGATGTTTACAAAAACTATGGATAGAATCAGTAGTGGTATTGATGCTGAAAAACTATGATGGATAGATACTGTGGAGATGTGCTGAAAAACTATGATGGATGAACATTGTGGAGATGTTCTTTAAAAGTATTATTTCCATTTCTGTAGACTGGTTTGTGCCAAGACATTTGCAAAACATGAAGGAATAAGACGTTAAGAAAAGATTCTCCCTACGGAATACCTTAAAAGTGTTTGACTGTCACAATATATTATGACGTTTGGAGTTGTTGTTTTTTTTAGAAGTAAAGAAAGTGTGTTGTTATTAGAATCCATCAGGCTCCGGTTGTTGCCCGTGTTTTTGTTGTTTGGTGAAGGTGATGCCTGAGCACGATGTTTGTAACGGTTGGTTGGGTGGTTTTGGGGCCGGTTTCCTTTTTTTTTGTTATGTTTTGTCAGTGATGTTTGTTTTGTGCGTGGATCCTGTGTTTGTAGTGCAAGTTCTTGATGTGAGTGATATATCTTAAGACAGAATTTTGATCAGAGAAGGGAAAAAACTTTGAAAACTTTGAAAACTTTCTTTATTCAAAGAGGGTAATAGAATAAGCAAAGATTGCTTTTTTACATCCAGCCCTCGGAAAAGACTCCCCCCCCACCTCCCCCCCCCCCCAACACACCCAAAACAAAAGATAAAAAAGCAAACAAAACCCCAACAATATACATGAAAAGTTGCAAATGTACACAATATGAAAATAGATAATGAAAATACTTTCGAACGAACAAGCAAATACTAAATACAAAGGGTACAGAAAAATCAATTTCAAGATTCATGAGAGAGAGAGAGAGAGAGAGAGAGAGAGAGAGAGAGAGAGAGAGAGAGAGAGAGAGAGAGAGAGAGAGAGAGAGAGAGAGAGAGAGAGAGAGAGAGAGAGAGAGAGAGAATGAACGAATGAACGAATGAATGAATGAGTATTTAAAGAGGGTAATGGCATAAGAAAACGTGCCTTTTTATAACCACCCTTCTAGAGGAAAAAGGAAGAAAAGAAAAGAAAGGCATAGCAATAACAAACAAACTGCACATATACATTGTATGAGTGAAGAAAAAAGAAAAAAAATACATAACATCATCCAAATACAAGAAACATTTTCTACGCTTATGCTTTATCTTTTACAAAATGAGAGAACAAAATCACAAAATCAGATTAGAAAATAAGAAATATGATTGACTAGAGAGTAAGTAGAGTAGAGTAGAGTAGAGTAGAGTAGAGCAGAGTAGAGTAGAGTAGAGTAGAGTAGAGTAGAGTAGAGTAGAGTAGTGAGTAGAGAGAGTAGAGCAGAGTAGAGTAGAGACTGACAGAGAAGGGATAGACAGGCAGATGAGAGATAGAATACAGACAGACGGACAGACTAAAGACACTCAGTTTCACAGGCAGGCAGCGACAGACAGACAGACAGACAGACAGACAGACAGACAGACAGACAGAGAATGACAGACAGCTGATAAAAAGACATATGTAAAACATGATTAAATGAAGTCATGGCAAACCATGACTGACATTTTGTCCGATTAACAAGAAAACAATATGCTTTTTTTTTGTTTTTGCTTTTTTTTAAAGACAAGATCAACAGCCAGTCTCTGTCAGCCTTTCATTCATAAGAAAATGTTTCAATGATTTTTTAAAAGTTTAGCATAGAAGTTACACTTTTTAAGGATGCTGGCAGGTTATTCCAGAAAGTGCCACGCTATATACAAGACTACTTTTAAACAGATCTATTCTTGGTTTTGGCACAGTAAGTTTATGTGAATGACGATATGTATTTATTTGAAAATGTTTTGCCAGAGTGGGCGGTGCATTTCCATACACTATTCTGTGCATCATTAAAGCTTTGTTGTATTCCAATGCAATTTAAATGGCAAAATACCAACTGATTTACAGTCCACGGAAGTTAATGAGCTTGATTTCAATAGAATAAGTTTAATGGCACGCTTGTATAATCTAATCAGAGGTTTTAATGTATTTGCACTTGCAGAATCCCACAAGGTTGATGCATATTCTATAACAGAAGGAAGAGTTTGTCGAGCAGAGTCAGATGGGTACAAGCTCTTCGGAGGAGGAGTGGGGTAGCTCTCTGCTTTGATGCTATAGTTGTCTTGGTTGTTTCGTTGAGTTTGTTTTTCTTAATCATGTTAATTTGAGCTGTGTGCTGTGTGCCACGCCTCCTCGCAGGAGGAGTTGACAGCGTTGTTTTTTGGGTGTTTTTTTGTGTGTGTTTTCTGTTATTGGAATTGAATTATTGACGGTGGTTATTTTGCCGGTGTGTGGCAAGATGCTGGTTGTGTTGGGGGCAGTGACGGTTTGGAGGATTGTGTTGCAGTATTTGTGATTGCTGGTTGAAATTTGGTTGGACTTTGAGAACTGTATTTACCTGTGAGCGTTGTTCCCAAGGACTTCATAACTGTGTCTACCTGTGCGTGTTGTCTTGGAGGACTTGGGAACGTTTTCCACCCGTGTATCTTCCTTTTGTGAACATGACATCGATGTGAATTGATCGTGTTGAGATTTATTGAAAAGAATTACAGCCGTGTTGTGGTTCTGGACTCCTGGGGGGGTGTGGGGGGGGGGGGGGTGAGTGAGTTTGCTGACAATGCCAGACAGCTGGTAGGGACAGCGTGTGTAATAAGGTGAGAGTGGAAGGTGTTTTTTTCTGATGTTTATGTGGATGTTTAAGAATTGTGATCCATTGATATGATAGATTCAACTTAAGTTTTGTCGTGAAAGAGATCGAGAAAGTGAGGTTGGGTTGACTCTGGGCGTGAAACTGGTGATATTGTATTGTGTGATGTGGTATTGAACTGGTGGAATTGATGTTTTATTTTGGTGAGTAAATTGTCGGATGGTTGTAAATAAATGTTTGAAATATTAATCGGTGTCTGTTTTGTGTTGTCTGAATTAGAGGTGTGATAGGTGGGAAGGGGGGTTTCAAAGTGACATCCCGCTAGGGGGTGACATAATTGGTGGAGATGCGGGGTATCGATCCCCGTACCTCTCCCACGCCATTGTCAACTTCTAAAAAAAAAAGAAAACTCCAAACGTCGTAATAATTATATTGTGACATTGACATTTAGTTACCCATTAGACAGTCTTGTCACTGATAGCTCATGCACCAGCCAACGTTCTGAAGATGCCTGTGTGCTGTACTAGTATGTGAAGCAAGCAGACAGAAAAGTGCTACCTGAGGCAGTCATTAGAAGTGCCAGCCTACTACAAGAGTCAAAACATAAGCGATACACAACACAGAGAGACCCAACCACGTGCTTTACAAACGGGCTACACATTCTCCATGATCAGCTCTGCTCTCATCTGGGCAGACAGTGTGTTACCCACATCTCACAGACTGTGACTAAGTAGTTCTGGGATAAATCTACTTTTGTGTGTATACTTTTGTCAAGTAATCATATTTTGTCAAAGAACTCTCACCCACACACAGCTCAGGCATACATGTCACAGAGAGAGAGAGAGAGAGAGAGAGAGAGGAGAGAGGAGAGAGAGAGAGAGAGAGAGAGAGAGAGAGAGAGAGAGAGGAGAGAGAGAGAGAGAGAGAGAGATTTGATCTGATTTGATTTGATCTGATTTGATTTAGTCTTTTATATCGAAGATAATGGAATAAGCACTCTTGTGCTTTTTTACATCCAGTCCCCGTATGTATGCAGTTTTGTAAATGTCATCTGTTCCCACCGGCACACGATGGCCTACTCTTACGAAAAGCGGAACAGGATTTAACTTGTGCACAAGATGCTCTGCGTGCGTTCCCACACGGGGCCTCGGTTTAAAGTCTCATCCGAAGGACTTTTGGGGAGAGTGGAGTCAGCACTAATGGTAACTCCAGAAGAAAAATCTCCTCGACCGGAATCGAACCCTGGTCGTCAAATTGCCAGCGCAATGTTCTGACCACTAGGCTATCCGTCCCCCACAGAGAGAGAGAGAGAGAGAGAGAGAGAGAGAGAGAGAGAGAGAGAGAGAGAGAGAGAGAGAGAGAGAGAGAGAGAGAGAGGAGAGAACATACCTCCGGAATTTTACTTCACTGGCGAGTTTGTCTGAAAATAAAAGTGCATTCAAAGCGTGAGTGCAAAACAGGCATCTTGTCAGGGAAATGGTAAAATAAACCACAGCAAAAAACCCAAAAGGAAAGTTTTTCACCCTCTGACCACGTGATTTCACATTTGCCTCAAGTATAAGCCCTGCATGTTCAGTGTCCTCAGCTGCAGTTTCAGAAGTGAATATTTGTGGACTACTCCACACTTTGAGGTTTGTGTTATACGTTATGCATGCGACGCAAGCTAGAAGTTGTGGAGAGAGATCTGCCAGGTATGTATAGTTTAAATGTTTACTGTTTTCCAAAATGACATACTCATAACTTCAGATCATATAAGGATATGCTGATTGTGTTTTCTGTGCATGATTTATAACAGGTAGCTTTTTTCCACATGTGACTTGGTATCCATGGCTGGTGCAAATATTCAACTGAGCCACAAGACCTACAGTTATATCTTCTCACACAAATGCGTGAGTTAACTTTACAGATTCTTTGAAGAATTATTTGAAAATCAAAAGATCTCATTTAAAGCACTGGAATTACCAAAAGTATGCCAAGCTATGAATATTTGTGACAAAGGGTTACAGAGATACAAGTCCAAACTATCACACGCACGCAGGCACGCACGCACGCGCGCGCGCGCGCGCGCGCGCGCGCACGCACACACACACACACACACACACACACTCCAAATTCTTTGTCTGGCGTGCCAGTATTGTGCTTCTAAAGAAACAACACAAATCCCTGGAAACAGAGAGCGGATGAGAAAAGAGAGTTGGGGTGGGGAAGGAATGAGGAAGGAAGCAAGCAGACTTTGATAGTAACAAAATGGAGACTACCAGTTCTGGGTGTGAAGACTACTGTTTGAGGAAGGGAGCAGGTATACTTTGACAGTAACAAAATGGATACTACCAGTTCTGAGTGTGAAGACTACTGTTTGAGGGAAAAAGCAGGCAGGCTTGGACTGTAACAAAATGGATACTACCAGTTCTGAGTGTAAAGACTACTGTTTGAGGAAGGGAGCAGGCAGACTTGGACAGTAACAAAATGGATACTACCAGTTCTGGGTGTGAAGACTACTGTTTGAGGGAAAAAGCAGGCAGACTTTGACAGTAACAAAATGGATACTACCAGTTCTGGGTGTGAAGACTACTGTTTGAGGAAAAAAGCAGGCAGACTTGGACTGTAACAAAATGGATACTACCAGTTCTGGGTGTGAAGACTACTGCTTATCCCCAATTCAGCGTTAAGCCTACCTCTGCGCTTCTGACGTCGTACAGCTCGGAAGACCAGGAAAGCGATAACAGCCAAGATTATGAGGAAGCAAACAACAATTGCCAGCACAATCGCTAGAGGGGATTCTGCACACACACACACACACACACACACACACACACACACACACACACACACACACACACACACACACACACGTACGCACGCACGTACGCACGCACACACACACACACCACACGCACACGCACACACACATGCATACAGATACACACATACATTCAGTGCACGTAAAATGACCCATGGCAACAATTGTCCCTGGCAAAAATGTGCAGGAAAACATCAGTTTCAGAGAGAAACAAAAGCATGTAGACTTGATATTTTTAAAACGGGTAGCCCTAAAATTGTTATGTACTACTCTCTCTCCTTGGCGGGAGCAGCCTGGTTTTCACACAGAAAAACCTACTTCGACTAAAAGAAGTACACAATACCATAGAATGTCATACTATACAACAAAATACCATATAATGCTAAACTATACAACACAACACAATGCAATATAATGCTATACTTTACAACACAGTACAATACAATATGATGCCATACTATACAACACAATATAGTATACTTCCATACTTTAGAACACAAGACAATACAATATAAATCCATACTAAAACAACACAATACAATATAATGTCATACTATACAATACAATATGATGTGATGGGGTGGTTAGAAGATTATCTGCCATGTGATTCGAGCTCGGTAGTCTCAGTGACGTGTTTCTATTTTGAGACATACCTGTGAATTGTGCCATGTTCTGTTTGCTTGGGTGGTGGTCGAAAACCCTCCAATGCATACACTTCGCCTTCACGGTGAAATGTAATTAAAATGTATGCAACCTCGTTTTAGAGGTCACATCTGGAACTCTCTGGCTGTGCCGGGTTTCGAAGTTTGAGCAGAGATGGTACATAAAATATGTCCACTCTGATACATACTATGTCATACTATACAATACAATACCATAATTATAATGATATACTATACAGCGCAATACCAGATAATGCCATATTATACTATACAACACCAAATAATGCCATACTATACAAAACAATATGATATAATGCCAGGCTATAAAACACAATACCATATAATGTCATACTATACAATACAGTATAAATGCCATACTATACAATACAATACCATATAATGCCATACTATTCATTACAACACAATAGAATGCCATACTATATAACACGATGCATTATAATGCTATACTATACAACACAATATAATATAAAGCCATACTACACAACACAATAATACAACACCACACAATATAATGCTATACTCTACAACACAACACAATATAATTTCATACTGTACAAGACTATATAATATAATACCATACTATACATCTGCCATGGCCCAGCATGCTGGGACGGTGACAGCTAGGTCCTCGGGTTGTAGGCAGATTTACAACTGGTGGTTGAAGGCTCAGCCAGCCATATATTAGGGATGCACCAGTCCCTAATTCTTTTGGCCTGCCAGCAGGGTATTTTAGTCTTCGCTATTTGCCCATAGCTGGGAGGCTAGTGCGTGGGCACCAGGGCGTATCCACACGACGGTGGGCCATGCGTGCGGCACGTTAAGGGGGCCAGCTCTCCTCCCTGACCCAGTTATACCGCCGGGTACTCGGTCGCGCCATGACGTAGCAAGCTCAGTGAGAACAGGGGGCACCACGGGAATGTGTTAGCTATGGGCACAGGAATGTAGGAGAGGCCGTTGCAAGTGACCACCTGCCTGTTAACAGGCAGGGGCCCCCGCGGCAATCACTACACCTGGAAAGGAGAGGCTATGTTTTGCGCAGTCACTTTCCTTAGGGAGAGCGGGACGTTGTAGCACCAGACCTCAACCCTGCCATAGGGAGTACAGTATTAAATACCGACACCCCCATGAGGAAGACGGAGTTTTCACACACTACCGCACAGATGGCAGCCTATTCAACCTGCGAGTCTTCAGGCCCACATCAAAACCCTGGATCAACAAATTCGAGAGCTACTTTTTGCTGATGATGCTGCCCTTGTAGCCCACACAGAAACCGCCCTGCAGCATGAAACATCCTGTTTTGCAGAGGCAGCCCAGCTCTTCGGACTCGAAGTCAGCCTGAAGAAGACAGAGGTTCTCTACCAGCCCACATCTCAGGTAGCGTACCACCCACCTCACATTACAATTGGCGAGACAGAGCTGAAGACAGTCCAGCAGTTCACCTACCTGGGATGCACAATCTCCTCTGAAGCAAAGATTGATAAAGATGTAGACAACAGACTGGCAAAGGCAAACGGTGCTTTCGGCAGACTCTACCACCGTGTCTGGAAAAACGAACACCTGAAGAAAGACACCAAGATCAGTGTCTACAGAGCCGTGGTACTGACCACCCTCCTGTACGGCTCCAAGTCATGGGTCACATACAGACACCACCTGCGAATTCTGGAGCGCTTCCACCAACGCTGTCTCTACTCCATCCTCGACATCCACTGGAGCGATTTTACCACGAATGCTGAGGTGCTGGAGCAAGCATGGATCACCAGCATTGAAGCCATGTTGCTGAAAATGCAGCTACGCTGGGCAGGGCCTGTCTCTAAAATGGAGGACCATCGCCTACCGAAGATGGTTCTCTACGGTGAACTTTCCACCGGACACCGCTACAGAGGTGCACCAAAGAAGAGATTTAAAGACTCTCTGAAGAAATATCTGTCAGCCTGCCTCATAGACCATAACCAGTGGTCAGTCCTTGCTGCTGACCGGCAGGCATGGCGACACACTGTGCATCAATCGGTCTCCTCCTTTGAGGACAATCGCAGAGCTACCCTTGAGAAGAAGCGAATGAGGAGGAAAAACCGCGTCCCCCCTACATCAACCCCAGAATCAACTTTCCCCTGCAGCCGCTGCGGACGGGTTTGCTTGTCACGCATTGGACTGAACAGCCACCAGCGTGCCTGCACCAGACGTGGACAGTGCCCTTAATCTTTGTTCGCGAAGCCAAGCCATGATGATGATACTATACAATGGTGCCGCCCTCAACATGCTGGCCCTTAGAGAAGCTGAGGTCTCTGAAGCCTTGCTCCCCTACGACCACACGGCTTATGGGACACGTTTACCTTACCTTTGACGATACAATACAATAAATACAATACAATACAATACAATACAATACAATACAATACAATACAATACAATACAATACAATACATACAATACAATATAATACAGTATAATAACATATAACACAATACAATAGAATGCCATACTATGTAATACAATACAATGCCATACTAATAGCATAATACAATACTTTACAATGGAAAACGAATGCATGTGCATATGTGCATATACGGTAAAAGACATTAATTTGTACATGAAGAGTCCACAATAAACAGTCAGTGATCTGTACAAGAAGAGTCCACAATGTACAGACAGTGATTAAAATTTTGTACATGAAGAGTGCACAATGTACAGACATTCATTTGTACATGAAGAGTCCACAATGAATGTACAGACAGTGATCTGTACATGAAGGGTCAACAATGTACAGTGATGTTTACATGAAAAGTCCACATTGTACAGTGATCTGTACATGAAGAGTCTACAATGAATTACAGACAGTGATCTATACATGAAGAGTCTAAAATGAATTACAGACAGTGATCTGTACATGAAGAGTCCACATTGTACAGACAGTAATCTGTACATGAAGAGTCTAAACTGAATAACAGACAGTGACCTGTACATGAAGAGTCTAGAGACAAAGTACAGTGATCTGTACATGAAGAGTCCACAATGTACAGACAGTGATCTGTACATGAAGAGTCTACAATGTACAGACAGGGATCTGTACATGAAGAGTCCATAATGTACAGACAGTGATCTGTACATGAAGAGTCCACAATGTACAGACAGTGATCTCTACAAGAAGAGTCCACAGTGTACAGACAGTGATCTGTACATGACGAGTCCACAGACAATGAATGCACAGACGTAGACACTGATTTGTACATGAAGAGTCCACAGATAATGAACAGACAGTGAGACAATGTGCAGAGGGATCTGTACATGAAAAGTCCACAATGTACAGACAGTGATCTGTACATGAAAAGTGCACAATGTAGAGACAGTGATTTGTACATGAAGAGTCCACACACAATGAATGTACAGACAGTGATCTGTACATGAAGAGTCCACAGACTGAATGTACAGACAGTAATCTGTACATGAAGAGTCCACAATGTGCAGTGATCTGTACATGAGGAGTTGACAGACAATGTACAGACAGTGATCTGTACATGAAGAGTCCACAGACACTGTACAGACAGTGATCTGTATATGAAGAGTCCACAGAAAATGAACATACTCCATCATATCTATAGTGGAATAAACAAACCATCAAAAACCAGGAATGGAAAGAAAAAGACAGAGGTGGAGCCATGACAGGAAAAAAGAAAAGAAAAATGAGGAAACTTACTTGCAAGTGGATGTGACTCTGAAAATATAACAAATTCATAACAAAATAAATATCTAAAACACCTAAAAGGAGAACGCGCGCGCGTGCGTGCGTGCTGGTGTGTGTGTGTGTGTGTGTGTGTGTGGTGTGTGTGTGTGTGTGTGTGTGTGTGTGTGTGTTGTGTGTGTGTGTGTGTGTGTGTGTGTGTGTGTTTGTGTGTGTGTGTGTGTGTGTGTGTGTGTGTGTGTGTGTGTGTGTGTGTGTGTGTGTGTGTGTGTTGTGTGTGTGTGTTGTTGTGTGTGTGTGTGTGTGTGTGTTGTGTGTGTGTGTGTGTGAGAGAGAGAGAGAGAGAGAGAGAGAGGAGAGAGAGAGAGAGAGAGAGAGAGAGAGAGGAGAGAGAGAGAGAGAGAGAGAGAGAGAGAGAGAGAGAATGACAATGACAATGACAAATAGTTTAATGTGTCAAGCTCTTCGGCTCATTCACATAGGGACTTTGGGGGAGAGGAGGAAAATCGAATATAACAGCAAACAAAATGAACAATCGAAATTCACATCAAGAGTCATCGCAAACGGGAACCGATTCGCGGTAGTGATCAATGTCATAACATCAGTGAGAACAAGACAGTATGAACGACACTGTCACCATTATCAAACACATCTGTCACTAGTTATCGATGGGGTAGAGATGTCTCATGTCCTGTGGATTTACTGAAAGGCTGTTCTGTCTTTACAGTGCTGTCTTTGGAGTCCTCTTTTTCTCTCCTTTCTACTCTTTCAAGGAAACTGCCCATGTCGTTGTCTAGTTGTTGCAGTCGTTCCAGTATTATCCTGCAGTCATCAGTTGACAGACCGGTAGACTGTGATGGTTCACGTACTGGTGCACACTCTTCTTCACTCAACACACTTTCTTCTTCTGTCTTTTCTTCTCCTGTCACATCTTCTGTAGCGTCATCTGTTAGCGTCACAACTGGTGTGGCTTGTTTGTTATTGGGCACATTATCACAACTGTCCGTCATTTCCCAAACGTCACTGTGCCCGTCACAATCTTCTGTTTCTTCCTCCAACGTCCAATCAATACACGGACCTGACCCCGAAATAACGTTGGTGTCGTCAATCCGTGCAGTTGGAGACGGGTGGCCAGAGCGAGCAGCACGTGCAAACTGCCCTACACAGCCTGCAGTGTCAGTGGGCTTGCCGAAAGTATCAGCAGTGGCATTTTCAGTATTGTAAAATAAACTGGGTGGCGTAGGTAGAAATAAGCCAGAAGGGGACGAAATGGAATTTACCTTCTTCTTTTGTTGCAGAGTGGTCTTATGTGCTTCTGTCCTTCTCCTGTCCCTGGCCACTTGTGCCAGAGATTTTCTTTTGTACACGACAGTGTCACTGTGTGTTGTTTGATGTTGAGGAGCAGAAGGCTGGCCAGTGGGTGACAGACGCAGCACTATCACTGTCTGGTCCTCTCTGCCGTCGATTTTAAATGATGTTAAACACATCTCTTGCAGAAAGGTATTCAAGACACATTCTAAACGAGATGGCAGTCCTATTACGGGCATATTCAAGGCCTTTCTTCCAAACAAACACACAAATTATCCAGACACTGTTCAAATTCCTTCCTGCTGGTATCCAAGCAAGGGAAGCTACCGAGAGAGAGAGAGAGAGAGAGAGAGAGAGAGAGAGAGAGAGAGAGAGAGAGAGAGAGAGAGAGAGAGAGAGAGAGAGAGAGAGAGAGAGAGAGAGAGAGAGATAACGATAACGATAACGATAACGATAACGATATTTATTCAGAAAGGCCATGGCCCCATTTGAAGGGGTTTACAAAAAAAGACACATATTATAACAATGATATACACAAGTACATAAAATGTTCAAGCAAATAATAGAACAATGCAACACGTACCCATACAGTTACAAAATTTTCTGGTTTATGAGATCAAAATACTTCTCCTTTCCAAAGACTTATAGATATATGTAGCAAGATTTTTCATAACATTTTCATTTTTTGAAGACAGGAGCAAAATCATTCTAAAGTGAGCTGGTCTGTGATAATACTTCTCAGGAATATATTCTTTTCTTAAATCATCTAACACTGGACAAGAAAAAATGAAATGGACTTCATTCTCTATCAATTCTACATAAAGGGCATATCAAATTTTGCTTTCCTTTCCTATATCTTTGACTGTGAACTGTTATATCAGAGACACCAAATCTAAATTTAGTCAGCACACATCTTATAAACTTGTTCACATCTTTTTCAATATACTGTTCTATAATGTTATTCGTTTTCAATAACTTATACAACGAAAATCGATCGCTATTCTCGATATGAGTGGTCCATTCTTGCCACCTACAATCTATTATGCGCTGCTTAAAACAAATCAAAAATCTTTTGATACAACCCACGCCCTGATTGTTCCATACATACGAAAACCAGTAACTATCTAAACATTTACGGATACCAGTTGCCCAAGTTATTTTGCCTCGGCTATCTAAATCATAAAGTGCTTTATAAGCTTGGGCAGGTAGTCTCCCTTCATTCATACTGACTAATTTTAACCAATATTTAGTACATTTTATATATGAGTTTAAAGATATTGGAAATCGTCCAAGTTCACCATAGATCAAATCATTTGGAGTTCTTCCATCAACAAACAAAAAACGCTTCATGGCAAAAGAATGCACTTTTTCAATTTCCCTTCCTGCTTCAAAGGCCCAAATTTCAGCACCATACTGGACTATTGGCTGTATTTGTGAATCAAATAATCTAAAAAATAAACGTGCTGAATTATTTTCAAACTAATACAATAAATGCAATATATTCATAACAGCACGCTTTTCTTTACTAACAAGATCATGGCAAGCCAAGGAAAAACTTAATTTTGTTGAAAAGTAAATACCCAAGTATTTATATGCATTCACAGCTGAAACTTTGGAATTTCCGTAGAACCATTTTTCCATCGCTGCCAAATAACCCCCCTTACGAAAGACTACTATATTTGTTTTATCCATATTCACCTTAAGTTCTAATCTTTGAGCTGCATAGAACAAACTATTCAATTGATTCTGCAAACCAACAACAGTTTCTGACAACAAAACAATATCATCAGCAAAGAGCAAAATAAGCAATTCTGTTAAGTCAAATGTTACACCATGTTTTCCTTTTCCAATAATTTCAAGAGCTAATT